>CP126895.1:4680000-5372500 GCA_030440675.1 Furcifer pardalis | reverse complement strand
CTTAATTGTGCTATCAAGTCCATTCAGAGTGATAGCAACTTTTTCCAGGGTTTTCTAGGTAGACATTACTCAGAAGAGGCTTACTACTCATGTGGGCATTCCACTGCTGTGCAGCTTGTCTGACCATAAACAGACTGGCTATTCTGGGACACAAAGTAAGGAACTGAACACACAGCATGTACCTCCATAACCAGATATTTAACTTACTGAGGCATACAGACAACTTAAGTCTTGCTTTATAGATTTTGAATGTACTTCTGTTTGCACCTTTCCACAGTTGTAAGAATTTTAGATGACTCTTATCTGAGTTAAGCATTTATACCTAACCTTTTATCTTATTGTAAGAATGTTATTGAAATATTAGTTTTCAAAATAAATGGAATATTTAGCAGTATTGATAAATAAAGCTAACAGAATTAGGCAAGCTGATGTAGCCTGAAATTATTTCAATAATGAAACTACATAACTTGATATCCAGATGAAAAATGATATGATTGAAGGTGGTTATCTGATTTCATACTGGAACTAACCTTTTCTGGAATAAATGTCAGCTGTGATAGACCACCACAGACTCAAACTACCAACGATTGTTATATAATGTTATAGTGTACAGAGGTTATTTTTTGAGTATCATAATTTTGACTTTGGTAGTCAGATTTAGCAGAATGTGCCTTGAGGAAAAAACCTGGGTCTTTCTGGATGGTCAGATACTAACAGGAAAAACAGGTCAATAGTGGCTACTAACAGGTGCTACTAGAACCATCATCTATAACTCTCACAGTCTGAAAAGAGAGTTTAAAGTTTAAATTCAGTTCAAATGGCCCTATGTGAAGGATGCAATCTTCTAGTTAGGTACCAGAACCAAGCCTGTGTTAGTTTTTGTTAATGGCTCCATCTGTATTTCTATGAGGCTCCATTTTGAACCAGCATGAATAGGAATATATCTGCTCCTGGCAAACTAAATATTGTCTCCTACTCCACCAGGTATTAGTATACCCTGCCACAGATAATTATCTTGAGCCTCAGGGTCTACACGTTGGAATGAGTAGAACTCTGATTCTCAATGGTCATGGAGGCGGAAGAGGCCATGCCAGATGGACTGGCTGTAAAGGTGTGCCTTGTCTATATCCTCAAGGTTGTGGCAGTCCATTGCAGCCCCAGTGTTAAATCCTGCATGTCTCATTTCATATGTGCCTCAGAAGATGTCTCTGTGATCATAGTGTGTGGGTTACTTCATGGCAAGCTGGGATCCACCTTAAACAAATTCACGCCAATGTCATTTTTCCTGCTTCATGGGGGAAAATGCATTCTCAGTTACAAGATGATGATAACAATCTGTGTATCAAATTTGATAATGTCCCAGAAACCTCTGGCTAATATTCATACCTTTTATTCTGCCTATAAATCAGGAGGGAAATGGCCTATACATACAACAAACAAACAATGCATCTTGGCTGGGATTGCTCTCCCAATGCTAATACCTCTTCAATTGTATGTTAATTCCTGCAGCATGAAGAGAAGGTCTGATTCCATTGTTAAGAGCTGCAAGCTTGAACAGTTGAGTCTTGACTTTGCTAAACCAAATAGGAGAATTCTGGGAAGAAACTATGAATGTGCCACTTTTATGTACGTTAAATTCCTATCCATCTTCCATGGAAGGAACCTTTTAAAATTTCAACCTGTGAAGAAGAGGTACTGCTACAGAAGATGGAGAAAGGTCACAGAGAGACAAATCTTTCACCATAGCAATTTTGTCTACAAATAAGCTTTTATATTGTTACATGGTGGTACAAGATATGTTCATAAGCATATGCAAACTGCATACACAATTTTAAAAAGCAATGAGGCCTCAAGAGATCACTTGGATTTATATTCAGTTGTACAAAACACTGGCCACAGTTTTCCTCTTCTTTCTAAAGCAATAGGAAATAAGAAGCCTGGCTATCAATGGTTTTTCCAAAAGAAAAGAACTGATTACATATACATGTCCTCAACTGAACTGAAACAATGGAACTGAACAACTGCTTCACAGTAAACTACATTGAAGCTGGAATCCTAACTGCTTAAAGGACTTAATGGACTTTGCTAATAAAATCATTGCCTTCTCAACTGTAACATTCTTCCAGCAAAATGTTTACAGCTTATTGTGTTCAATATTTCAAATTGATTTTTGGCCTTTGATTGAACTTATACCTGTGTGTTACTCATGGTGGTATGTTACACCAGAAACCTGTTGATTTATTTGCAGAGCATCTCAATTAGAATCAAAACCCTCACATGAGTGATGAGCCAATATTTCGTGTGTGTGTGTGTGTGTGTGTGTGTGTGTGTGTGTGTGTGTGTGTGTGTGTGTGTGTGTGTGTGTGTGTGTGTGTGTGTGTGTGTGTGTGTGTGGCAGTATGTCTACATGACAGAAATGTAACCCTGACATAGTCTACCTAGAAGACCATGACAAAGGTCATCATATGTCTGAACTGACTTGGCAGCACACTATTATTATTATTATTATTATTATTATTATTATTATTATTATTATTATTATTATTATTATTATTATTATTATTATTATTATTATTATTATTATTATTATAGTCATCCATATCTACCCAGCAGTGAAAAGATAGTTCTTTGACTAACTATCTTCTCTGAGTTGCAAGATGCCCTAAAGTTTCTGTAGAGAAACAATGATGAATGTCAATCTCTCAGTCCTTAGGAACTGTGGTTGCTTAGCCATTTTTTTATAGCTACCTTCAGTTATTGAAGGTAGGGCCTCACTAGATGAAATGTTGATTTCATATCTAGGAGCATTGTATTCTTAAGATGAAAACACTGTAATTTTAACAGGAACTTGCTAGAGTAACAAGCAGAAGATCTTGTTTTTGTTTTGTAACCACCCAGTTAGGAGACAGCTCAGTTTTATTTGCATGTCTGTTATCACAGGCATGTGTCAGTAAAGGATTTGGAGGCCTGGAGGTGATAACATTACAGAAGGAGGAAATACAATTTGCCTCAAGGTGTGTTGTGACACTGAGGCACTTGTTTTCAGGGCACATACAAATGATTCCTACCATGCTGAGAGTGCATGACAGTCACTCTTCCATTAATTTGGAAATGGTTTTGCTATCATTGCTGGCCCCAAATCATTTTATGCAAGTATAAAGAATTTCCAGTTGAAGCAACCCTGAGGGGTTGACAGTTGTATCCCTTTAAGCCTATTGTTGCTGCTCCTATGTGCTGTCAAGTCACCCCAAAATTACGATAAACTTACGAATGAACAATTTCACAATTTCCCCTCAACTGCCTCACTCAGTTCTTATCTCATTAAGCTCATTGTAAGAAAAAACAAATGTATGAATATGCAGGAACATCTTTTCCTAATCTCGGAGAGCCAACAGAAAAAAAAAAACAGCTTTCATTGTAATGGTGTGTGATACCAAATATTGTTTATTAATTATTTTGGTCTTACATTTAATAGGTAGAATGCTGAAAGGGGATAATTTAAACAATGTTTTAAATTATTGACAATTTTTGATTAGGATTTTCCTCTCCCCCATAATGCATCCATCTGTTTTATGGATCTGTCAAACAGTACGCAAATGTATGAGCAGTTAATCATCATTCAGAGCAGGCCTTTGAACACCTGCAAGGGACCCATTATAGGATATTCTCCTAAAATTATATTAAGATTAAAGGAGAACACTGTCTGATTTCCAGTGTATTAAACTATCTTTGAAAACAAACAACTCCTGGGATTCAGACTTCAGGAGACTGTCTTGTTGTAAAGGGTTTTTTTTAATGCATGAGGCTCAGTCCACCCAGAATTTCTCTCATACTAATCTCATGTAAATATAGCTAATTTAGCAAAGATAATATTCATGGCTGGCAGCAGAATCCAGTATACAACTATTCAGAAGTAAGTCCCAAGAATGAAATTTATGAAGAGGCCTGCGAGTGAGGCCCATCAAACATAATGAGATTTACTTCTGCATACCCATGTGCAGAATTGTGCTGATAGTTTTAAAAATGTTGCACACCATTATACATTATGTTGTTTTCAGTTGTGCATAATAAGGCCTTGGGTTGGGAACCCCTGATGTAGAGGATACAGATTATATAGTTAAGCACACATATTTAAACACTGTACACTCAGTGGTGGGCAGCAAAAAATTTCGCTACCACACCATGGACAGAGCCTATGTTGTGGGTGGAGCCTATGTCATGGGCAGAGCCTACGTCATGGGCGAGATGATCTAATCATGTCTGCCATATGGCCATGTCTACATCTGCAAAAACAGGCAGCACTGGCTCTTTGGCTATAAATGGAGATGAGCACTGCACCTTAGAGTTTGATATGACTGGCTTTTGAGCAAGGGATAAAACCTGATGGGACAGAGCAGGGATGCAGGCTTGGCCACCCAATTTCACTATCCCCCCTGCCTGAAGGCCACCCAATTTTGCCACCCCCTGCCCAGAGGCCACCCGGTTTTGCCACCACCACCCACCCGGGGGGTGCGAACCTGTTGCTGCCTCTCCAAACATGGCCTTATGCCCTACCACCACCACCACCACCACCACCAGTTTTGTGCTATATAGAGGACTGGATGAGCCATTTTGTCAAGTTTTATGCAGTCTCCAAAACCCTTGATTTGATTTTTTTTAAAAATTGGCCACTAGTAGAAGAAATGGTATTCCACTATTTATTATTTAAAAATCATTTCTTACATTTAGACTCCATGTTTCTACTAAAAATTTAAGGTGGCTTACTGTATATACTTGAGTATTAGACTAGTTTTTTGGTCCCAAAAATGAGCCCCAAAAAGGGGAAACAGCTTATACTCAGGTCAATGACCATGAGGGTCCCAAGACTGCATCGGATTGAGATGTGTCAAAAATTTAATTAATTTTATAATATTTTCATGTATTTTGATTATTGAAACTCACTAGCAGCTGCTGCATTTCCCATCCTCGGCTTATACTCGGGTCAATCTATTTTCCTGGTTTTCCAGGTCAAAATTAGGTACCTCTGCTTATATTCAAGTTGGCTTATACTCGAGTATATATGGTACCTTTTCTTAAAAACAGAAGAATCCAAATATAGGAAAAATTATAAAACTATTCCTCACCACATAAAATAATTAACATTTAATAAATCCATTAAAATCATTATAATCAGCAAAGGACACAGTTTAGAAACAACACAGAAAGGTAGATTATGCATCATATGACTTATTTAAAAGATGTTTTTATTCCTTTCTCAATCAGAGTGAAAACAGACAGAAACTCAAAAGCAAATGCCTTTCATAGTTTGTGGGCTATCCAGAATAAGGCCCTCTCCCCTGTGTAAAGACTTCTTGTGCAGACTTCTGATAATGTTTGTATTTTTGAGACCTCTTCTACTAAAGATATGAACATCCAGACAGGCTTATAAGGTGACAGGCAGTCCCTTAGATATCCAGGATCCAAGTTTCCTGTGGCTTTAAAAGTTAAATGCAACACCTTAAATTGAGTGCAGTAAGCAACTGGCAACCAGTATAGGTATCAACATGTGATGTAACTAAGGTATGGATGTCTGTTGATATGCAACCTTAAAAATCATTTTGGGGAGTGGGAATGAAGTTATAAATGCAATCTTTACCACGTCCAGGCATAGATGTGTCTTGCATCCACAGCTCAGGAGATCACCTCTGGTATCATGATAACACAGAAAAGTTATGCTCAGTCATATAGTAAGGACAATAAGTATGATGCTGATTGAGCTTGCTCTCAGTACACAATCTGCACTTACTTTGATGGAAAGAACTGCACAGAGTTCTCATCTGCTCTTCTTATTAATGCCCAGCATCAATAAGATTTTTTAAACTTTTTATACAAAAGCTCATATTAAGCTAAAATATGATATTCCATTTGTTATAATGAGCTTTGCCAAGACTAGATTGTGTGTGTGTGTGGCTCAACCTATATTAAGTCCAAACAGAGCAAGACAAAGAAAAATAACCTCTTGCTGTATAAATCCGTAAGTCTGGGGGAAAATATCTTTGTCATAATGACAAACTTCCCAAAGCTGTGTTATTCAGTTAATCTCCCTCCCAACTTTCCACTCATGATTTCCTCCAGTCCCTACTGGATGTCCCAAAAGAAAAAGATAGGCCCAGTAAGTGAGAGAGGTCAAACATGAGCCCAGCTATTTATTACATATACTGCAACCAGATGGAAATAACTCATCCATCAAGGGGCTCAGTGTCCTCATCGAATTAGCTTTTTATAAAGAGCCTCCTGCTCTTTCCTCTGATCCACATGGTTCAACTTCCTTCCTCTCCATGCACTTTTGGAAAATGAACCCTCTCTAACCCCATTGCTACAGTCTCCTTAAATCATTACCACCCACCATTCCATGGCTATATTTAAACTTTACTTTTATCAATACTCATCCTGTAGCCATGGGGGATATTAAAAGTGTACCAGGGCATGGAAGGGCGTTTCTGACACTTGCTCTTTCATTCATCAGCCCCCTCGTAGGTCCATTGGTGACAATGAAAAGATTTCACAATACAGAAACAGCAGCAGAAACTCATTCTCCTACTCATCCATCATGTTCAACCTACCAGCAGTTCTACTGACCTAATCTGTAATGCCTCAGTGCTTACCGGAGATTTTTTTAAAGGCACCCTTCATTGTTACTAGTTACAAAAAAAAAATAAGTTGTGCTATTAGATAAGGAGACTAAATGGTGCAGAGATTAATGCAATACCCTCTCATCATCACAACCAAGGTTTAACCAGTTGGGTTCAAAAGAGGAAATGCTGTTGATGTGGCCCGATGTTGGGTGGATGCCATCTACTTCCTGTTTGTTTTATATATGTTGTTTTTAGCTTTGTATGCTATTATATGCTTTGTGGTACCTCTGACATGAATAAAGAAAGACCAGTTTGGTTTTACTGGAACGTATGTATCAAGTTTGCTTGAAAATCAAATCCCATGTTATGCCCACAACAACCCAGAATACTTTTTAAAAAAATGTTTCAAGAGATAGATAGGCATTTAGAGGTCTAGGAACAACAAACCACTATTAATCACTTCTGTCAGCTTTAAGGTAATAGAAACTAGTTGTTATTTTACAAATAACAAATACATCAGCCACTTTTCCAGATAAAAGTGAATGATGAACAAAGTGTACTGGAAGTTTCTATGGAGTGGAAGATGTTCTCCCCTCCAACTTGCCTCTTCTCTCTTTAGTGGGAAAAACCAGGCTTTCTGAAAATAGTGCTCATAAATAAATGTGTGGCAGAATAATGAATTTAGCACAATTTTATAAGGGGCAAATAAAGAAAGCACCTGGATAAATGGTTTTAATATGTCACCAGGACCCAAAAAATAAACAAGTAGGCACAAACTACGTAGTTGGTGTGTGCATGTATTTGTATGTAAGCAAAAATGACAGATTGGTAAAAATTTGCTTCAGCCGATAAAGAACATAGAAGGAGTTTCCCCAAAGAAGGAAAATCTGGGCAATGGCCTGAAGCCGACTATCCATCATATACAGAAACATTGCACCATAAACTTGCTAACAAGTGTTCTGCTCCTCCCCCTGAGCCCACACCAATGGTTGGGGGAAGAAGAAGCCAGGGCCGGTTGAGGACTTCACCACCCCTCCCTCTGGGCCCACACCAATGGCCAGGGGAAAAAGCAGCCAGGGCCAGTTGTGGACTTTGCTGCCCCTCCCCCTGAGACCCCATCAACATATTGTAATGTAATGTTTGTAAGCCACCCTGAGTTGCTATGGCGAGTGGGTGGGAATATAAATATGAACTAATAAATAAGCAAAATCACTTTTCAGGATGACAAATGACAGTAATTTCTATTAATATAAGGACAACTCTTTGTTCATAGAGGACCTCTTGGCTTCACTTTGCTGTTGACATAAATGTGACCTCTTTTTTGTCCAAGAAACTCATAGAGGAATTCATCTGTGCCAACCAAAGGTTCCTGGAATGAGTCTGTTTGCTGAGAGGCCCCAATATGAAAGTGGTGTTTTTGTAAGACCAAGTGTTCTGATCCTGTCAATGGACTCTATTGAAGAGAACAACATAGAAATTGGCTGTATGTATAGAAATAATGATTTAGAAATGACCTAATACCCCGCCGCTGCCGCTGCGCCCCTCCCAGCCACCGTCACCGGCTGGGAGGTGAAAAGGAGCCCCTGCCGAGGGGCTTGATGGACGCCGGCCGCCGAGCGCGGGAACGCTGCCGCCGCCGCTGCGCCCCTCCCAGCCACCGTCACCGGCTGGGAGGTGAAAAGGAGCCCCTGCCGAGGGGCTTGATGGACGCCGGCCGCTGAGCGCGGGAACGCTGCCGCCGCCGCTGCGCCCCTCCCAGCCACCGTCACCGGCTGGGAGGTGAAAAGGAGCCCCTGCCGAGGGGCTTGATGGACGCCGGCCGCCGAGCGCGGGAACACTGCCGCCGCCGCTGCGCCCCTCCCAGCCACCGTCACCGGCTGGGAGGTGAAAAGGAGCCCCTGCTGAGGGGCTTGAAGGACGCCGGCCGCTGAGCGCGGGAACGCTGCCGCCGCCGCTGCGCCCCTCCCAGCCACCGTCACCGGCTGGGAGGTGAAAAGGAGCCCCTGCCGAGGGGCTTGAAGGACGCCGGCCGTTGAGCGCGGGAACGCCGCCGCCGCCGCCGCGCCCCTCCGTGTTGTTTTACACTATGTGGTTGTTTTACTATGTCATTTGTTTACTGTTGTTTTATGTTCTTTGGAAGCCGCCTTGAGTCAGGTTCACCTGAGCAAGGCGGGGTATAAAAATAAATTTGAATTGAATTGAAATAATATGCCATTCTGCTTTAAGAAGCCATTTAATATGGAAAGACAAAATACTAACTTTCCACGGGCAGATTTCAATAGTCATTGTGACATTTAGGGCTATGAACATGATGAAGAAAATGGTGACACCATTATAAAATGAATCAATTCAATGTGCCTTATAAACTTTATATCCTAAAATTTACCAAGTTCACTTAACAGTAACAGGTGACATAGCAGCTACAACTGGCTCATTAACAACAACAACAACTAGATCTGGATCAGGGATGGCCAACCTTGGTGCCCTTGGTGTTCTTGGACTTCAATTCCCAGAAGCCCTGATCAGCAGGTGTGCTTAGTTGGGCTTCTGATAATTGAAGTCCAAGAGCACCTAAGGTGCCAAGGTTGCCCACCCCTGATCTAGATCTATTTGTTGTTGTTGTTAATGAGCCAATAGTTAACTGAGCATTAAGAACATAGGTGATCCATTCTCAAATACTCAGCACAGACCCATTGTGTGTCAGAGCTACTCAACCATCTGACCTTGATCTATACTATTCCTGAGAAGGCATAATTTCACAAAATCCAACTGGGAAATGTTTACAACAATGCTAGAAGTAACTGTGCTTCAGATTGCCCCTCAACCAGAGAACTATGATCAATCTGTAACCTCCATTTTGGCATGTTCTCATGTTTCTATTCAAAGAGGGTGCCAGACCAACTATTTCCCAAGTCTCACTCTAGAAACTCATGCACAATAAGTTGATTACATTTCACATTTACTTATCTTATGATAAAAGGTGGGAGAAGTCTGACCTTGAGTTTTGCATAAACAAAAGAACTTGCTGGACAGACACTATATAAGAGCTTGGCACCAGGCAGAAAGCTTGGAGATCCAAACAAAAGAACACTGTATGCAACTATAATCCCAAACCAAACAGCACGCCAACTGCTCCTGGCAGGGAAGACCGATCATACACAATAAAAATAAATGATCAAAGGGACATTCAGAGTATATTCAATTAACTTTCTACTGCCTTTGTATTGATGGAACTAAGGAAAATCATAAGAAGATGTAGAGATGGAAAGCATCAGGACTCAAAGATATTTGGATCAAGCAAATTAAACATTTTAGGCAAAACACAATGGAATGAGTCCTTCAACTTGTTAATAACAGTTGGACAAGCAAACAAATCCCCACAATATGACAGAAGACAAAAGTAATCACTATGCTGAAAAACAAAGAAGCATCAGATCTCAAAAGCTACAGGTGAATCTCCCTATTATTCCACTTATATAAAATATACAAATGAATTGTACTAACCCATCTAGTCAGTAAATTTAAATTTGCTCTGATTCCAGAACAGACAGGTTTTACAACTCAATTTTTAAATCTAACCCAGCATAGAGAAAACAGTTTTGAAACAGGTAAAATAACAAGACCAGCATTTACAACTTTATAGTAGCACATGACGATGTCAACCATCAACTGCTGTTCAAAAAGCTCATTAAAGATCACCAACTAACAGAAATGGTCACCATTCTACTTCAATACGAAAGATTCTTTATTGAAAGAGGCACAATCACCCACTGGGTAGCATCCCACCACTATTACTTTTTAATATTTAAACAATCAACCATGTTCTCATATGCCAGGAGTTTTGTCTATTATTATTTATTAGTTCAAATTTATATTGCTGCCCTTACAAACAATACATTACATTACAATATGTTGATGGGGGTCAGGGGGAAGGGCGGCAAAGTCCTCAACCTGCCCTGGCTCCTTCTTCCCTGGCCGTTGGTGTGGGTGCAGGTCTGTGCTGATGATCCTCCCCTGACAGTCCAGGGCAAAACCTTTGAGCGGATCAAACATTTTTGTCCTTTTAATTTATGTACAAAAGAAGATCTAGATCTAGCCCACCTCTGATCAAAAATAGTCTCAACATTGTAACATTTTAATGTACTGTATCTGAATTTTATCTCATATACATCCATAATTTTAAAATGTGCAATGTTCTGATATAAATAAAGAAAACTTAATCTTATTCATGTCTACACATACATTATCTAAAGCTTAAATGTTTCTAAAATCTAAAAATATTTAAATAGATTAGTTTTTAAAAGTTTTAATGCCCCCTACATTATTTTTTTCTGGAGCTGTGAGAGTAATAGTCTGAAACCATCAAGAATGCTAAAATGAGCACCTACTGCTGTATAAAGAGCTTACTTGCTGCCTTAGAACACTTCACCAGCATAACATACTGAGAAACCTTGCCTGAAAATTGCTAGGCTGTTTGAATCTGGACAGCTATGCAGGTCATTTTGACACCATTCCTGTTGTGCCCAAAGAAATCCCAGAGGTGTGAGGTTATGTTTCTTTAACAAACATGGTCTGAACAAAGTGAAAGACTGCTCCAGTTAGGCCTGCTTTCCATTCTTAATTACTGTGCCAGCATTTGCTAAAATATGTGGTTCTCACTGTAGCAAAATTGAACAAACAATTAAATGCAAACAGTGGTACGAATGACATTCTATGATGTGGCTGTGACAATACTCAAGCTCGTTTTATTCCCCCATGAGTTGTGTAAGAGTGGAGACTGTGCCACACCAAATCATAAGACATCTGTTGTTCTGGCAGAGGTCTCCTTTCAGTCCACATTCTTGTCAACATCTGTGTGAAGGAGAGTTAGTAGAAGGATAGAGTCCACTGTGAGCTTTTAGTGATGGACAGCTTAATCTGTCTTCTGCAGCTGATCCATTTTACTTTCTGCCTAAGCTGTCTAACTGTCTGCTAAAGATTGCTTTATGAATGTGAGAACTGTCTTAACAAAACTCATCTTTCTTTTTTGAAGGGAGACATTTAAGACAAAGATAAAGGTGAGCATTTGATGACCTTCCTAGATATCCCATGTCTAATTAAGAGTTGTGACTAATGCTGGAGAGGTTTTCTCTAAAACGTTGAGATTTCTTGGTTGTACCATTTAATTCCAGAGAAAGCTATATAGGATTCATTTTTTTCCTACCACCATCTTTTACCTAATTATGCTTCAGAAATTGTCCCACTATTATGGAGTCACTCCTAATTTTTTTCTTCTGTGTCTAGGCCAGATGTGAAACTGCCAAAATGAAAGGCAATTTTGAGTGAGCTCATTCTGCAGTTCCTTTCACCTGACCTAGTATGAGAAAGATTAGCCAGCAACACAAGTTTGCTGTTACCAGGGTACACCTGATTGTGGGTCAAAAATTCCCCAATCTTCAAGGAGGCTTTTAAATGAAAAGTATGCATTACAAATCCTTAACAATTTTGTTTTTAATTTCTGAATTCTATACAGAGTAGTATGAGTAGAGATTGCTTGGTACAGCTTTATTTTTCATAAAAAGCACTCATGCGTCCACACATAATATTAAATATGCCTATGTACAATAGTAAAAGAAAGGCAAAAAATCATTTTTGGTTGTTTATATGAGTAGTATTTTTTTTCATTGTGGTTTACTACTGTACAAGAATTCATTTATGCAAAGGGAATTTTGAAGCAACCACATTTTACAATGAACAGCCATTTGGAAAGTACTTTGGACATCAAATGAGAAGAGAGGATTCACTTGAGAAAGCTTTGATGCTGGGAAAGGTGGAGGGCAAAAGAAGAAGGGGCAGCCAAAAATGAGATGGCTAGATGGTATTGTAGACACAATGGGCACAGAGCTGGATGGGTTGAGGAGGATGGTGGAGGACAGGAGTGCCTGGTGGACAATGGTCCATGGGGTAGCAGATGGTCAGAATTGACTGTGCGACTGAACAGCAACAAATGTCCTCTTTTTGGAGGCGTCCCCCATTTCAAAGGCTGTGTGCAGTTCAAGCTTGGCTTAATTATAAAAATATATAAGCAGACATAGAGGAGATCTTTTCTTGAATAGTTAGCCCAGGGGTTTCCAACCTAAGACCCTTGGGCCAGATCTGGCCTATGACATCATTTTATATGGTTCCCCACCCCTCCAAGGGCATGCAGGAAACAAAATGGCCACTCCTTTGAAATTGTTGGGATAAAATGGCCACCCCATCATGCAGGCAGGGCAAAATAGTCATCCGGCCCTTGAAGCTGACTGAAAAAGCATGACCCGGCCCCTGGCTTGTAAAGGTGTGTGGGGGGGTGAGTTAGCCCTTTCCAGGTGATCCAGCAAGCCTACAATCAGCTGGTTAAATTCTTTCTTAGTATAATGAGACTATTCTTTTTCTATTTCAATTATAGTCATTATTTCTAAATGGGCATTTTTATGTATAGAGTGACACATGCAAACTTTATGCAAATATCTCTCCTCTTTTGTCCTTGAAGGGATAATCCAGTTCCACTTTCCTGATGATCCCCATAACCTCCTTCTCATGTTTTAACCTGCACAATAATGTATAAGGCAGATGCAGGCAACCTATGGGTATGCTGATGCTGTTGGATTACAACTTCCATCATCCCTCATCACCACTTACGCAATCTGTGGCCTCAAGTGTGTGGCTGGACACCTGGAATAAGGCCACTGTATAAACCACATGGCACTTCTTGGGATGAAGGAGGCGTTGGGGGCCCACATGAAATGGTGCCACCAGCCACAGGTTGAGAATCCCTGGACTAAGAGAAGACCTAAACGCTTCATTAACTATATTTCTTAACATAAGTCTGAACAGAGTTAATTCTGATGATTAAACAAAAGGTGGTTCTGACAGAAAACACAAATTAAATGTAGAAGAGGCACTGAATTTCCTCAGACAGGAATGCATAGAACAAAGGAACTATTCTGAGACAATGTCAGAAGAAGAAGAAAGGCTAGAATTACCTGATGAATGAAAAGAACAATAGAAAAGCTATGAATCACCTTGCTGCTGCCTGTCTGGTAAAAATTGCCATTTAGCCAAAGAATGTTCATCCCCTAGAATGTCTGTCCCCCCCAGGCAAAGATAGCAAGACCAGCTTTGAGACAAAAGGTTAAAAAAAAAAAGCATGTGGAAACTAATTCTGTGTGAGAGAGAGAAAGGAGAAAAACAGCAAGACTTTTGAACACAGAGCTGCCATTATTATTATTATTATTATTATTATTATTATTATTATTATTATTATTATTATTATTATTATTATTATTATTATTATTATTATTATTATTATTATTATTATTATTATTATTATTATTATTATTTTGGGGGTCAAATAAACAGACCACTGATTGATGGTACACCAGCCAGGCCACATATAGGAAGGAATTCTTTATCACCCTTGATGGGAATGCTGGTGAAAATATTCAAATAGCCAATGGCGAATACAGAAGGAATTGCAACTGGTATTTTACAATTTGAATTGTCCAATGAAATCAGTGTCGATACTCTGATATGGTGTTCTGTATTTCCCTAAATTGCAATATAACATGGTAATTGCTTTAGCCTTAGAAGACAAACGTTTTTCCATAAATAGTGAAAATGAAGAATGCATAGTGCAGAAAAATAATGAAGAATACTTTTTGAGCTCTTAAATTGAATTGTTTGTGGACAAATCTCCAAAGGAGAGGGTGGGCTGTAGATTATAGCCTGGGGATTGTGACGTCTAGTTCAATAGTGGACTTGGACAGAGACAACTCTTAGAGGATTGGATGATCAATAGGAGTAGAGGGCATGTTAGAGAATGTAGACTCAGGGATACAAGAGGAAGAAAATAAAGCTATAACAAATTGGAGGAAGGCGTATCATAGCTGGGATTGAAAGACGAGAAAGAGTGGGAAGTGGAGAGAAATATAAAGGTGTGGATGAAGAAAAAGAAGAGATTGGGATAGAAACAAATAGGCACCCAAAGGAGGTCCCCCCCCCCCAGAGTGGACATATTTTTAAAGAGGATCCTTGGACTGGGGAGCCAGTTCTAAAGAAAGTCCTCCTTGAGCAGACAGCGAGACAAGGGAAAAGACTGGATTGGAGTTGGGAACTGGTCCTAGCAATAAGAGCTACATCATCAACAAAGGGCATCTCGGACAGTTGGACTGGCTTCATCTTCCAATATCCCAACGTCACTTTCTTAACACTTCACTTTATCTTCCTCATGACGTTATCCATGAGCAAGATAAAGAGGTAGGGTGAGAGACTGTCTCCTTTTCTTACTCCAGCACTAGTCATAAACTCACTGGACTTTTCCTCTGCTGTCCGCACATAATTTCTGCAGCTTCTCTAGAAAGTTTGTACAGCCTTTATCAAGGACTTCTTGACTCCACTCGCCTCTTGCATCCTCCACAGTTCTTTCCATGGGACTTGGTTGAACGCCTTCTCCAGGTCAATGCATGGCAGGTGCACCTCCTTATTGTACTCAATAGTCTTCTCAGCCACTAGTCATAGAGTGAATATTAGATCCTGTGTGCTCCAATTGTGTCTAAATCTGCACTGAGGTTTCTCCAGTTGTCTTTCACAGTGCGCTCATAGCCGTGTTTCTTGTATCCTGCAATAAACTTTGCACGGGATACTGAGAAGAGAGATCCCTCGGTGATTTCGGCACTCTCTGTTGTCGCCCTTCTTAAAAATCTGCACAATTATGGCTACTTCCCAGTCCTTGGGGATGGTTTTCATGCCCAGCCACATGTCCTCACTGTCAATACCATGTCATATATTTTTAAACAAAGACTGACAAGACTATGAAGTTGTGTCACAGTGAAGTAACTGGCTACTTCTATTTGTAAATAGTTAGAATGTTTCAAGAACATTTTGTATAATATTATAAGATAGAGGAAAGCAGGCAGGCCACATGCTGTCTACAAAATTAGTCTTTTAGCCCACTACGTTAACACAGCAGAAGCCCAGAGAGAGAGAGAGAGAGAGAGAACCACAACCTTCCCAAAGGTATTACTCTAAATCCATGTGATGGAAATCACACAACCAGGCATGTAACTTATATCACAAAAAAGGGGTATCAGGCTATCACTCAGTAAAGACTGAGAGAAAGAGCACCAAGCGGTTATGTTTACAGTAGCAGTGGACACATTTATGGCAGCCACGGATGTGCTTACGGCAGCCGTGGTCATGTTCATGGCAGCGTTTACGGCAGGGAGACCACCAGTCTGGCCTCCTCAACCATCTGATGGAACATGACCTGACCCTCAACTTAAAAATGTTGCTGACCCCTGTATTAGAGAGATTGGTCTCCAAGATAATTCATGTAATAAATAGTAGACATATATTGGTCATAACATTTAAATCTACAAATTGACTGGAATTAGGATTGGAATACTTGAAGAACTACATTTTCCCATTGGATTTGGCTGAATGTGAATATCTGTTAAAGAGTTTTTTTCTTCACAATCCTATATTCTCAAAGCTGAATTCAGTTGGTAAACATGAGAGAGCTTTTGATGGTTGTGTCCAAAATTTTGCAATTAATTCATTTTAGAAACTTGCCTCAACCCCCACACCCTTTTTTCTGTGTCAAAACATAAGCAGTGTGTGGTTTTTTGGGGGGTCAATATGGTTTATCATTTTCATTCAATATGGCCTTAAAAGATACCTCCTATAATAGCAGCCATTTTTTTAAAAAAAAAATCTATTTAAATTTAGATTTTTTAAAAATCTGCTTAATTTTTTTTGCATATTGTGACTATTATCACCATCCTAACTACTATATCCACCACTACCACAACAATCACTGTTCACACAACTGTATTACTATTGCCATCTTGTTTATTAAATTTGTGCCATGCTTTTCCACAAAAATGCCTTTAAGCATTAACAAGGCAGAGAACAACAGTAAAATGTGAATAAAAGCAAGTATAATCATGACATAAATCCAGATTATAAATACAAATAAATTCAGCAGAAGAGCTTCCTTAAATAATGATCCCACTAAGATGCTGAACACTTTCAGACGAAAGGTGGAATACACTGCTTATATTACTCAGATAAATACCTAGAGGAGTGTAACAGAGTTTGGGAACACTGTCCATATGTCTTGGATGGAGTGTAATTCCACATACACCTTTAAAATATCATGTTAACCCTTAATGTTAACATTAAGGCAAGTGTGTTAAAGGGATGAGAGGAGATGCTAACAATCTTTTCTTCTCCAGATCTTCCTGTTAATGAACTCTGAAAAGAAGGGATCACATATTTGCAGAAACATAGTTGAGGAACTGGATCTTATCCTTTCCATTTCTATGAGGAAGATCCTGTAAGGCTAGCTACACTCTATTGTTATGGCCATGTTTTCCTCGTGTTCAAAGTAGCATTCATTTCATTTATTAGCCAGATCAGAGTCTTATTAATAACAAAAGCAACAATTTTCAAGGCATTCAGATTAAAATGGTACACATACTAAAAACTGAAGAATAGCATGCTGAAAGTTAAATTTTAGTGTGTCATATTCATTGTCATCGACTGAAGAATGTTTACTAGCCATGCAACAGTGAGATATTTCATTTTTAATTCAATCTTTTTTTAAAAAAAATAAAGTATCAGGAGAAAACCATTTCTGAATTTTTCTTCAACACTTATCTCAAAAATGGGCCATTTGATTCATGAACATCTCTAATGTATATCATCAGTGACTGAAGGAGTTTTTTATATGATTTTTGACAATTTAACAAGTCCTCCTGACAAATTAAATGGTTGTGTTGACAACTTAACTGTACTGCCAATCAATATTTTCAATTACTTTCATTGTCATTCAGAAAAAATACAACACGAGGTCACACAGTGATAAATCCAAGTAAGGAAAATAAAATGATGCACAATCAGTTGAAGGCAGAGAAAACTTAAAAACTTTAAAGTACAACATACAATTTAAAAACTCGTTGTTTTTCTTTGGGAGGTTTCTGGTAAATTCGAAACACTAAATTTAGAACTAGCAACATCACTCACTCAACAATATAGTTTCCTTCCTTCCTATAAGCAATTTGAAAGTCATTAAATTTGAGCTGCTGCCACAAAGGATTTCATTAAAAACAACTTCTTTATTGCATTACTTCCCGCTATAAAGCCTCATATTCCCTGGTTTTCGACCAGGATGGGACAAGGCACATTACTTATACTGTAATTCTTTAAGCGTCTAACCAGTCACTTGGAAAAATCTAAGTGAAACAATGCTATGTCAAAGGTTAGTTGACTTTTGCTGTCCAGCAGGGCATTGCTAGATCAATAGTATTTCTAATGCTTCATTGTCGCTTAGGTACTGCATTCTAAAAATAAATTGCAATAATCAAAGAAAATCTACCCTTTTCTTGTGGGAATTTCCCCCACATGCACACGTGCACATGCATGTGCACACACATACACACAATCAAAATGTTGATTACAAGGAAAGCTTACACACAACTAAAAGCAATCACATTTCCATTTGTAAACTATCTTTTGATTAATCAAGACATGAAGCTGAACCAAACTCCTCAGGTGAAACTGCCTTGGTCAAATAATACAACATAGACAAAAATTAGTATTATAAGTCTTATCTATGTAAGTAGGAGTGAAACATACCTTTTACTTCTCCCGTTAAAATAAATGGAAAACAACTTGACTTCAGCTGATTTTCTGATACTTCAGTTGATTTAGCTAGTTTACTCTGATCCAAACTATACTTTTGCTTTGAGCAGGTGTTCCCAACCTACAGCCCATGGGCTGGCCCAAGCCCCTGATGCCATTTTTTTCTGGCCCATCACCGTCTCCACCACACCCAGAAGTGGAAGTGGGCATGTTTACATCAGCCATAAAATGCGCCCATGCATGCACAAACATGCCCACAGCTGGTGTAAATGTGGAAGTAGGTGCATTTACGACAGCTGTCTGACGATCTCATCAACTGCAGCTATATTTTGGTAATTAAAAGTCTCTTGTTCCCCTCCCATGATTTCTAGACTCCCTCAGCATCCCTTTGGTCCTAAGGAAGCCATTGGGGACAAGAGTCCAGTGGCAGAACTCTCCGAAAATCACCACCACTAGTCTCACCCCTGCCACGAGGAACAGCAACAGCAACTATCAGATGTTTCAAACTTCTCTGTCATGTTAGACTGTCCTCAGAGGCTAGCCCAAGACTAAAGGGATCCTAAGAGAGTCTGTAAATCTGGCCAGGTTATCCTGCTATGGTAGTAGAGTAGACCATACTGCCAGTGACTCAACCCTGAACATCAGGCAGTGGTTAACTAACCTGACAATCCTGAGGACTATTATTATTATTTAAAATTGTTTATCGCCTTATTTATTTATTTATTTATTTATTTATTTATTTATTTATTGGATTTCTATACCGCCCTACTTGGTGTGACCAACTCAGGGCGGTGTACAACATAATTAATATACAGTCGATCAATAGAGTCCAACAATAAAGGCAGAAACATACAATATATAAAAAATGTAACAGTATAATAGCAAGATAATATTCCAATCAGCATTACAAATATGATTCAGTGTCATAAATACAAATATCAAGTCTCCCCAAGGGGATCCAGGGCAATTCACAACACATCTAGTGGCCTTGGCAAAGTCCACAGAGGATAATGGTCCCAGAGTGGATTAAATCCCACTTGAATCCATCTTGATGGAGGGCAGCAGCTCCATCAATACTTGCCTGGGGCTGAGGAGGAGTTTGTGTACTAAAAGTGCTCAGGACCAGAAAGTGACTCGTGGAACTGAATCAGCAGTCATGCTGTGATGTGAAAGTCAGATGAAAGGCCACTGCATTTTATTCTCAGGACAGACTTAATGGCTGATCGCCATGATGATCACTAATGTTTGGAATTGGATGTGGCACAAGAAGAAGAAGAAGAGAGCCTAGAAACATGGGGTGGTGGTAGTGGAAGGAAACTTTTAATTACTAAAATGTGTATGCAGCTGATATCATCATCAGGTTGATGTAGCAAATCAACTCTATGTTGCTGGATTTTAGTCAATATCTTAGGTAAATGTATCATAACATAGCCTTTTAAAAGTATTCTTGTTAGAGCGCTCTTATTTTTTATATTAAGTCATTGAGTGGATGAGGAAACAAATGAAGGAATGGGCTGGGGTAATGAATAGATATCCATTTATTAAAATGTATACGTGCTCAGGGACTGAATAACCAACCACATTTTCTCGGTTTCCTTTTGTGTAATCTGTGCCTTGAAAAAAAGAAACCAGAAAAGTATAGACATGCCATTGGCCTGGGGCAAACTCAGCCTTGAAACCACACATCCTCTTTCTAGCCCAAGACACAAACATTTCATTTTATTTACTTACTGACAATGCACACATTACTGCTACATATGGAATAAAGGAAGCACATCTTTTTATTTCTGACTACATGAGCAAGAAGTTTGTTGATAATGCTGGAAGCTATTCCTACAGTGTATTCTTCCTATTTATACATTTCCACCCTAGCTGATGAAGGTTAACTGTAAAAGACTTTCTGTTGCTTGGTTTAACTATAATGAAAGCAGACTTAATAGAACACCAGGACATAAAGTGATGACACAAATATCAAATCTTCCTAATAATAAGACTCTTCCTAGTTACTTGGATCAATAAGCTTCCAGTGTTAGTGAAAAAGCCCCAGACACTTCAGCACAAAGTAAAATAAAATTTGTCTTATGAAAGACCTGCTTCCAGAAGTTAATTTGAAGAGACTGACTTCTTGAAGCAGATACCATGGCTTGTGTTGCTACAAAACCAATGGATTCTGCACAGTTCTGTTAACCATCAGCAATTATCTTCCTGTCAGAGCTAAAGGTAACAAATTTCCCCATATCCAGCAAGGCTATATCATCAACCGGACACCGGCATCATTTGACGGAAACTAAATCACCACACCAGCCAACAGCTCTGACAGACAAATGTGCTGCCTCGGAAAATCTAGCCCTATCACTCGAGCGGTGGGGGTGAAAGAGTAAAGGTTCTCTCAGCTTTCTCAGAAGAGATTAAATGTTGTAGATTCTGTAAGTACAGTACAGAGGAAAATCCTAAATATGAGAATTATTAATGGACTTTAGACTGCTCTTTTTAATCTGTTGCCAGCACATGCTCATCTATTTTACCTTGATCTGCCTTGTTTCCTGACAGACAGAAATGGCAGGAACTGTACATTATCCAAGCCTTAATCAGAGCCAGCAGTGGAAGAACAATGTAACCCTACCTATCATATGGATAGCATTTTAGCACTCGTTGTTCTATAATGAACATTGCCTAATAAAAATCCTGCTAATATGTCCTGTCCTTATACCTGACAATAACATCCCGTTTGCAGCATGCTACATAATGGGGATATCAGTTTCTAACTTATTCAAAACTCAAATAAAATATTATCAGATTGTATCTGAGCTGGAATTTCCTTTTAATCTGTGGTTAGAGAACTTACCTCTCACCCCAATACAAAAACACATACACACTGGGGGGGGGGGGGAACAAACATGGAACAATGGTTTATTATAGCAACAAACCAACTACAGATTGCTATTTTAATAAATGAAATATTTGAGATAAATTGTATAAAAATGTTTCCAATTGCAAATTACTACAAAAATAAAAGCAAAGCAAAGGATCTTGTTAATGGCCTGCCAGGTCAGCACAACTTTTGCCTCAATATCATATTAATCACAGACACCATTCTGTGTAGGGGAAAATACAGTAGAAAATATTGGAAAGCTACTGAGATTGATAGTGAGACATGTAGCCTCTCTATGTCATTGGTTCAGATCTGGACGAAGTTAAAAAGAGTTGTAGTTATTTTTATTAGACAACTGAACAATGATCACTGTGAAATTAAATACCATTAGACTAACAACTTGCTTGACATCTTTTTGGTCTTCCTCATGCTCTTTTCACATAAGCCTTGTATAGTATGGGATTCCAAGACATTCTCTCCAAATGGGAAAACCACTTTATTTGTCATCTCTGTACATAGTATAAAATTGCTTCTATTCTAATTATTTTCCTTATAATCTCATTCCTGATTTTCCCCCTTCTAGTCAATCCAGAAATCCTTCCTCAGACATCTCATTTCCATGGTGACTATACTTTATTTATGTTGTATTGTGTCCATGTTTTACACCAGTAATATAAGGTGGAAATGACTATGCTTTATATGTGCTGGAGGTACTGCTTTACGTTGTAAGAACATAGCTAACTGTCTCAATATTACAATAGTCCACCTTTGGTTGTAACTGTTCTACTATTTCTCCTTGTTTGATTTTTGCTATCTTAATTAATTATTGGTTTTTATTTGATCATCTACTTATATCGGATTTATCATTTCTTGATGTTAACTCAACAATTTTATGATCTGTGTCACACAGTCCATCGAGGATTGCATTTGCATCGAGTATTCTAAATCTTCTTTTAATATTTAATATGTAATCATTCTGACATGTAGTTGTAATATCATTCCATTTATACCCTGTATCATGTTGTAACTCTCAGTGTTAAAAAATATTCGTATTAAAAAGCTGGTGTTGATTGCATTAATCCCATATCAGTTCTCAATCCCCATTCCTTTCACTGTTTTTACATGTGGGCCGATAAACTGTTCATGCTCTCTTCTGTTAGCAGCCACCCTACCATTAAGATCTCCCATTACTACAATGTACTATTAACCTGAACTTCTGTGAACATACATTCCAATATTATGTGTTCTGAATAAGAATAAGAATAAGAATAAGAATAAGAATAAGAATAAGAATAAGAATAAGAATAAGAATAAGAATAAGAATAAGAATAAGAATAAGAATAAGAATAAGAATAAGAATAAGAATAAGAATAAGAATAAGAATAAGAATGGCAGTAAGTGGTACTTGTATAGACAAACATAGCCCATGATACTCCAACACCTTCTCCTAACATGGGGAAGAGTCTCCTACGTTGTTGGCAAAACAGAAAGTTAGAACTTTTGAAAGGGTCCTTTCTATTATCAAGGGGTGATATTTGTCAAGTTCACCCTTCCTTTTGTACTAACTGCATTGCTTAAACATTCCTTAGAACACTCTGATATGTCCATCAGCAGCAGTCTCAAGGGCACTCCAGATTCCAAGCTGCCTGTGTATCTCATATCTAGTCTAGTCTCTGTAATGAAATTGTCAAAATATGTTTTTAAATGAGACAGAGGCATGAAATTAACAGTTTGTGAGAAATATATACATTTGATATAAAATGATCAAAATACTTATTAAATGCTGAATCCCTTGCCTTCATTTTTGCCAAAATACAGGAAGTGAAATCAGCTATGTTAACTTTTTCATTTCATAAGTAAAATATTTTTACAACCTTCTCAACATGCTGCATAATATAAGTATAGTTTTTAGTTGGCCAGATAGGTTACTAAGTGCCTTTAACTTCTGAGAAGCAAGTAACTAACAAACAAACCAGTTGTACCTTACTTCGTGAGGATTAGAGGTTAAGCGTAAACTTGATTATAAACTATAAATGTGAGTAATCTGAAATGTTATTGGTTATTACAGAAATATATGGTAATAATTTCCCCTTTAATGAAAGGCAGCATGTTTTTAGTAGCCCCTAGCTTCTTGTTTAGGCTTGGGAAGGCGATCAGTGTATGATTAATAGCTACTTTTGCATGATAGGCATCTGGGATGAGATGGTATAAATGGATGTTCACCACTTAGCTACATCATAAAAATGCAAAAATACCATCATATTGGTATGATAAACACAAAGTTTATAGGCAACAATCTTTCTGTTCTCCTCTAAACTGCTTAGAGCTCAATAGGTGTTCTGGTTTTTGCTATACTGCCAGAAAACCACAGATTATAAGATTCAAATATCTAACACAATCTTTACAGGGAGCTGAGATATATGGATGCAATCTAGCAAATATACCATAAAGTTCTACTAAAAAATAAAAGAAAAGGAGAGAAGGATAAAATCACTGAAACTTACACTGAGATCGTACCCCTCTTAGCTCACTGATATCACATGTGTATGTCTTTGGGTGTTCAAAAAACCTCTTGTGGAGATCCAGTGGGAGCAAAGAGATGAGCTTGCCCCCAAAGGAATATCATGGTGTAGTAGATGAACTCAGTGGTGGGTTGTCAAAATCTTTGCTACCCCACCATGACATCATCGACGTCATGGGCGTAGCTGACGTCATGATGTCATGACTTCATGGGTGGAGCAAAAAAATGTCTGTGCATGCATCAAACCTCCGTTTTATGAATGCACAGTTCTTTTCTTTAGTGTGCATGCATCAAACCTCTATATGATGCATGCACACTAAAAAATAGAACTGTGTATGTGTCAAATGGAGGTTTGACGCATGCGCAGTCCTGGGCATCTATTTTGACTGCCTGGAAAAACATTTTTGGAGGGGGCCGGAGAGGCAACCAAACTGGTCGCCCGGGGTTTTACCACCACCACCACCCCCCGCGACCTCTCCTGATGAGGCGCTACTGGTTTGGGCGAACCGGTCCGAACCGGTAACATCCCATCACTGGTTGAACTGCTCTCCTGCAGCCAAAAAATTGCTGTTGTTGAGAGTTTGATTCTGATGGAAGCAAGGTTGACTCACCCTTCTACCTTTCCAACATTAGTAAAATGAGTGCCCAGCAGGTTTGGGGCAAAATGCTAATTACTTTGTGAATCACCCAGAGATTGCACTAAGTGCCATGGGGTGGTATATACAGTAAGTGCAATTGCAATTTTATTTAATATTTTAATGCACACAGACCAACACATTGTGTTGTATGTAGTAATACACATTACCCACACATATTGTTTTTGTCCCCCCAGCCAGGAGGGAAACCTTGCATTTGCTCTGGAAGTTTGAGGACCCACAATGGCTGATTTTGGAATGGCTACATATTCAAGAGATAAAGTGACCAGCATTTTCTAGACCCCATTATGAATAGAAATTCAGCACCACATTAGGAAATCTACTCCCTCTTTCACTCTCCTTTCAGAAGAAAAGGGAGTGATCTGCTCTACCATTCTGCATGCCTAAGAAGTCAGAGTGTATTCTGATCCCCTCCTATACCAGAGAGAAGGAGCACAGTTGTCATTCAATTTCAGTGGCAGCTGAAGCAGTGCTGGGTACCTGCAGAATCTGTTCAACTGAGAAGAACAGGGATGACACTCAAAATTATGTATCTTCTTTCTCTTTTTAATAATGTTACTTTCAGTGATGGAAACAAAACACTCTGTATTTGCTCAGAAATTATTTCTAGAACACTCAACCTGCTACTTGCTGTTTCTGGATAGAGTCATCGCCAGCTGCTACTCATATCCAAGTATACATTAAAATCCTCTCAAGATGTCATGAATTTGTTTAAAGTGGATCCCACCTTGCCATGAAGTGACCCACACCCTATGATCACAGAGCCATCTCCTCTGGCTAGGGTTGCCATATGTCCCAGAAAACCAAGATTGTCCCAGATTCAGGGTCGGAAAAAATTGTCCCGGCCAGTTTAATAAAAATCATGTTAAAGTCTCAGATTTTTAAAACTTACTCATTGTGTATTATAACACACCATTAAAATAAATTCGAACTCTCGCCATCAAATGAGCAATTTCCTCCCCCATTGGAGTTAGAGTATACCTGAAGACAAATCTTAATGTCCTTGCCTCACACCACAGCCCAATAAGAGTGACCAGTGTGTTTCCAGGAACTGAGGATGGTAAGAGTTGACTTCTCAGAAGTACAACAGATCATCTTACAGTAAGAATTAGATGTTGTAAATAAACTCATTTATGTATTGATATGTTTAATGTGAAAGTGTTTTATAGCTGTCATTATATTACTGTATGTTTGTTTTTAAAAAGGCTATTTTGCAGATAACCTGCTCATATTTGTCAAGTATACTTCTGTCCCAGTTTTGTGGGAGAGAATTAATGCAACTCTACCTGCGGCACATATGAAATGAGACATGCAGGATTTAACACCAGGACTGCAATGGACTGCTACAGCCTTGAGGATATTGACAAAGTGTGCCTTCACAGTCAGTCCATCTGGCATGGCTTCTTCTGCCTCCATGACCGTTGGGAATCAGAATAGTGAAGTGGTTCCTCCTCCGCTCATTTTGCCATTGGGCCCAATATGATGGTTTCCAGTGGCATTTCCTCCACTTAGGGGGACCATCACCCCACCTAAAAAGGCTCATCCACCCATAGTTGTTGCCCCCTTTAGAGGGTCAGGTTATTTGCCACCACCCAACACTCGGCATTGAGTCACTGTATTACCATTACCATAGCGGGATGTCTGGCCAGACATGAGTACCTCTTGCATAAAACAATTTCTGAACACAAAATGGGCAGTATCCATGGTATGCCAAGCTGTTCTCAGATAGAATATGACTGTAGCCCTATTTAGACATTTTCTGTTAGAACAAATTTGTCCAGCAAAAATTCACTTCTGAAAGTTGGTGGAAAACAAAGGTCTACTCCAGTGTTTCCCAACCTTTAGTTTTTCTACTTGAATTCCCAGAATCCTTAGTCAATTACCAAAAGCTGTGATGTACCGACTTACTCTTCTAGGGATTGAAGCCCCAAAACCAAAGGTACGGAAACACTGGTCTCCTCCCTCTTTCTTCAGAAAGCAGGCAGCTACACTTTTTTATTATTAAATCTGAATCAGTTTCTGTCCATGTTATGAACTCAGTTTACATTTCCAGTGACATTATCTTTCTGTCAGACCTCCAATTAAGAGCTTGGATCTGCACTGACCTGCAGAGATTAGACAATACTTTCCTAAATGGACCAACATATTTTTAAATTAAATTAAGGTGATGTTTCACAGTTATGTGTATACCTTATTACGCCTTCTATCCAGTTAAGTGTATACATGTATGGACCTACTATTAAAAAGCAATATAATTTAGATGGATGGTGGGAGAAAGGAGAATTATTTGTAAGCAAAATATTGTGCTGCTTCTGCGGGTATTTCCTTTTATCCTTTGCTCCTCCCCTCCCCCCTTTTTTAATGCACAAGAACTATTGTTTTCTCTGGCCGAGAGGTTGCCTCCCGTCAAAAATAATGACCTCAGCCTGGAGCTTCAGGTATTATGGCCAACAGTAAGTCAATTTTTCAACCTGTGGGCCTATCACTTATATTTTGGCTAGATGTGCAGTGCTATGAGTGCTATAAAGTTTTTACTGCTGGGAGTTTTGGATGACCACATTACTCACAAATGGCAAAGTCACCAGTGACTTATATAAGCCTTCCCAAATAAGTGGTAATAAAAAGATTCTAGTACCATTCCCCCCCCCCATCCTCCAAAGTCTCCTCCTCAAGGTTTTGTTTATAAAGCTTCTTTTATACTTCATCTTCACTGCTCTTCCTCCAGTAAACCTCACTTTTGTAGCTAAAAATGAATGGGAAGAAATTATTTGAAACTAACCTCCTGCATTCCTATTTCCTAATCCTTCTCAACTGATATCAAGAAGGGTTTAACTGAGTGTGTGGAGAGCAGGACAAATAATCTGTTGATATAGATATTATGTGGTTTAGTTCCCCCCAAAAGGAAAAAAAATCGTCTCAAAATGTTGATTTTCTACAATATGATGGAGAAGGGTCTCATCCATTTTTGGCATAGAAGTAACATTATTTTTAACAATGGAGTTATCTCAGAGATCTGTGTGTATGTCAGTGGCATTGTGCGGGCTTCAGCCACTCGGGGTGAAGAACAAACTTGCCACCCCCTCAATCTAGGCTCGTCCCCCCCCCCCCAGAACCCAGTTAACCCCTCACTGCCTGTGCCAAGGCTCCCAGGGCCAGACCCAGGACACGCAGAGCCCCCAATGGCCAGCTGGGCTGGCAGGCGGGGGCAAACAGGTGAGACGAGGCCAAGCCCGGGTGCCTGCTACACCTCCAGCACCAGGGATGTGGCAAGGACAAGGCATGTGGCAGGGCGCAGCGGCGAGGGGAGGAGGATGTGGAGACAATCAGAGCACTGCTCCCGCTGCCCTTCCTGCCCTGTTGTGATGCCCAGGGTGGCCCTCAACATGGCAGTCCCAAGCTGGGTCGGCCTGCCTGCGTTCCCAGGCTAGGCTTGAGCAAAGCTGCCTTCCCACCCATTGCCTGGCTTGCTGTGCTGGCTTCTGCAAAGTCCTGGTTGGTTCCTGTCACGGGGAGGCGGCAACGGAGGCAGAGCAAGGGCAACCATGGCTGGCAGGAGGCAAAGAGGGGGCGGCCCAGCCGCCGGCGCAGCAAAAGGGCCACCTTCTGTCTGGGAAGTCCGGCTCCCTAAGCCCAGGCAGAGGGAGGCCAAAGTGGTGGGGACATTTTGTCACCTCCTGAAAAGCGCCGCCCGGGGCCATCCGCCCCCCTGACCCCCCATGCTACGCTTCTGGTGTATGTAGTGCTTCTGCAGCATACTCTATTTAAAGGTAGACAAAGGAATGTAGATCAGGAATGCTACTCTCACACAATCAGTCCTAAAGAACTAGCTACTTGAAAGTATTCTTGGCATTACATATTTATTTCTTGAAGTTAGTACTGCAGTAATTTATGCACTATTTAAGCCTACTAATGACCTGAGTCAGGCCTTGTGAGGGTTACTGTATTTCCCCATATCAGCCTTCTTGGGGTTTGAAATTTCCAAAGCAAACCTTTCTCTCACAAAGATGTTTGTTTGGGCATGAGAGAAGGTTTCCTTCATGGCAGTTCCCTGGCTGTGCAACTCCAACCCAAGAGAGACTAGGTTGGCCCCTTTCCTGCTTCTCTGTTTTTGGCAGACATAATACGTTGTCTTTCAACACGCTTTTGATAAATAACTATGTAAAAAACTAATAGTGTTAGCTGTTTAAACTGTTAATGTGGGGAACTGTACTTTAGAAAATGATGGGTATACTTTTATTTTCTTATTGAAAAAATGTGAGCTGTTTAGTTATTTATTAACGTTGTGATAAGCTGCCTGGATAGCTGAGTGGTTTAGGTATTTGGTGGAGAAGGTTGGAAGTTCAATTTTCTACTGGGCCTCCTTCTAGTAGACCTAGTCTATGTGGCCTTAAGCAAGCTCCACAGTCCTAGGGTGCTCCCAGAAGAAAGGAATGATAAACCACTTCTGAGTACTCTGTACTGGAAAATCCTGAAAAGAATCACCATAAGTCAGAGTTGATTTGATGGCACAAAATTATTACTAATATTGTAATAATATACCATGGTTTTGGTTGTATATTATAAATAATGTTGTCAGCTGCCTTGAGTCCTAGACTGGGGAGAAAGTGAGATATGAAATCAATCAGTTCCTTTTGCTATCTTCATCAACTTCTTTGACTTTTTATTTTCCACTTTTTAAGTAATCCACTTCATAGGTATGAGTTGTGAATGAATTCATACTCTATTAACTTGTGTTTGATCGCTTTATTATTGTGTTCTTTCTTTCTGCATTCAGTTTCATGTCTGCCTGACCAGAGAACAGTGGACATAACTTTCTCAAAATGAAAATATATTCAATTAACATAAGCCTACGTTTTGTAAAGTTATCCATATTCACGTAAGCTGTAGCATGCCACGAAATTGTAGCTGTCAAGGGCCTCAGCTTTAATAGATGCATGATTGGGAAAATGTATATATTTTATGGAATTCTATGCTGAGGAAGTTGTAGCTTCACTGTTATAATGAATATGAAGGCCTGTCAATGTCAGAAGGGTAAACCAGAGACACAGATTTACCTGCTCAATGGAATAGAAATGTAGGATCCATGTGACTTTCAAAAACTAACCAACTGTTAAATGTGACTTCAACTAAAGAGCACACAACCAGAATTACAGAGTTGGAAGGAGCCTTAAAGATCATTCAGTTCAACCCCCTGCTTAGTGCAGGATCACCACGCATAAGCACAGGATACGATATCACATCCATATTGCCAAAACAACTGCCCACTAAGGATGTGGTCTTTTACGACTGTGATTCTTCAGCATTTTGGAAATTGACAGAACAGAGCATGTAAAACTGTAAGGCGGTGGTAGAGGCAGCAACTGCTGCTATTAATTAAAAGATAAGATTGTTAAATTGTTTATTTTATGAAACTGGAGCACGATGTTAAAGAATTAGCACTTGACAAGGACCTAGTGTGCTGTGAGCTCTGGGGCTGTGTGTGGTGTTGTTTTTTTGGGGGGGAGGGCGGTACCTAAGAATATCTAGTAACTGATCATTCACAGTTTGCAAGCTCTGTGTGATACCATGCAGAGTCCCCAACTTGGCTAAGGTAATTGCTGCTATTGAAAACAACATTGCCTCTGCAACATACATTGCTTTCTTCCTTCACCTTTAGGCACAGGGAAGGATCAATATTTGTTAGGATTGCTTCTTGTTCCAACAATGTAAGATTTACAATACTTGCTAGGATCTCCACTTTGTCTTCACCCAACTCATCAGTGGAACCCAATTACTAACCTCAGACAAACAACATTAACATGAGCCACTATGCTTCTTTATTGCCCTTCATCCAACTCTCATTTCGGGATCTTCAGGCAGTGGCACTATAACAGACACTACACTTTAAAGTGTGCTCCAAGGAATAAATTTCCAGTCTTTCATTACTCGTACCTTGATTTACTTCATATCATCTTGCTGCTATAGACAAAGATAACACACTGTAAATTACAGCTGTCCTGTCTCGTAGTTTCAGAGGTGGGGGGACGGCAGGGAGTGACTCTGTTTACTCTACCGCAAGCCCTGGGTACCCAATGTTAATACCTACAATTAAGCCACAACTAATATTTATTGTTGTTATTTGAGCATTGTATTTCATGCAAAATTAGTCCTCTAAAAGTTGGTTGGGGGATTGTCTCTCTCTTTCCAACACATACACACATGGATAAGATGCTTCAGCAACAGAACATGAGATGCACATTTTAAATTGTTTATAGTGCTAGTTTAGGATAGGTAATGTCATTTAAATTTTCCTCACAAAGCCATTCCAGCATTTTTTCAAGTCTTGAAACCTTAATAATGCAATGGTGTTTGATGCTTCACAGTTCATTATGACCTAATTTGAGCTTAATACACAGAAGAAGAGAAGCCATAAGACTGGAGGTTTCTTGACTGTGTGTCTGCCTCTCCTTTTGCTGCTTTGTTAGCAGGAGCAGCTTGTGGAAACAGTCACTGGAAAAACTCCTTCAGGTTAGCTGTTGCAGTACCCCCTTATTTGTCCTACAATTTCCTCCATCCTCCAACCTATTCCAGTGGCTGATAACTAAGAACATTAGTTTTATGCGACTTGTCAAGCTCAAATGAAAAGAGAGCTAACTTTAATGACACTGCAATTAATCGCCCCAATAGACAGACAGCTAAAAGACAAGATATTGACTTCATTAAGGATAATGTATTATGTCATTAAGTTAGTAGGGTCACCTTGTGTATCATATATGCCTGCTAATATATTGGCATTTTTCTCAAATAAGATAAATTCAGATATGAGTGATAAAGCTGATTAGAAAATGTTTAATCTAAAGAGGCTAGTTTCCCATAGGCTGGCTTTGCAAGCAGAACATGTAAGAGGCATTGTAACAAGCTATTATAGATCTCAGATTATCTGAAATAACTGGTCCTAGCCACTTATAATCTTGTTTTCCCCTCAATTTCTAAAGTTAAAAAGGTGTCTCAACTGATAAAACCTAGATAGCATTTGGCAGTGCCATAGCCAAGATTTGTCTTTTCAAGTTTTATCTGTTTTACTATATTTTTGAAGAGAAATAACCACTCATGTGTATTTCACCCATACAGAAACAAACTATTCATACATTAAAACAACAATAAACCAGTCTCCTTTGACAACTCATTCTAATCCATTAACAATGCACCCTGACATCTCACCTTTAAAGCCCATTTCTCTCCTTTATTTAACATTTAATATAATTCTATGCATGCCTACTTAGAAGCCAGTACAACCTCTACTCATGTCCATATGGGATGGTAAAATGTAAATCACATTTAATAGGTACATCTGGTTTAATTTTAGAACAGCCCAATTCAGGCATTCTTAAAGCATACAGATTAAACACATGAGGAGATGCAGTGTACTTGCCTTGGCCTCATCCCCATCATTTCCAGACATTTTTCATGTATGGAAATCGGCTTCCTGAAGAAACATCTATATTTGTTGTGGCTCTCCATATGTATTTGAACCTTGGACAATCAGAGCTCCAAATCACAAGGAAAGTATCCACAGATCACAGAGGCCCTTTACAAATGTTGATGTCCATCCATAGAAGGCAATGGGAGTTGATGGCAAAGGTTATAGGCTTATCAGGATCCCTTTCCTTGCTTACTTTTAGTCAATATGCCTTACAAATGCTTGAATATCACTCATTTTTCTCAGAAATCCTTATAATAAACTTGAATGGTACAATACAACTACAGTAAAGCCTTGCCTTACATACACCTCGAGTTCCGTAAAATTCAACTTAAGTAATGAATCTGTGCTAAAAACATGTCCCAGTTTATGTAAATGTCCCGATTTACGAAATGCAATTTCCTGTGAGTTTGCTTCAAGTTACATAAAAAATCATTCTTCCTATAGGTTTGCATCAATTTACATAAAAATGCATTTCCCTATGGGTTTGCTTTGATTTATGTAAAAAATTCATTTTTCCTATTGGTTTGCTTTGAGTTTTGTAAAAATTCATTTTTGCTATGCGTTTGCTTTGAGTTACGTAAAAAGCGATTTACATAAAAGCCTATGGAATGGACTTTTTACATAAATCAGGTTTTTACTGTACTTTGCCTTAATGTAGGCTAGAGGGACCTGGCCAAAATGAATTATAGTAATTTGTTTTTTATGATTTCATGATTAAAATTAGATTTGAAGTAATTTCTATGTGTACAGGCACAGTCAAAACACTTAATTGGTATACTACAGTCTTCACCTTTTTATAACCACTGATACAGTTAAACTAGATGTCAATCATTATATGTATTTCTTTTGATTAACCCATTTTACCAACACAGCAGGATTTCCTCAGAGATATGTTCCTCACCAACTTGCAATGCACCCATGTTTACCTTCCAATGACTGGTCGCAAAACAAAGAATGATAAATGCAAGATTGATAAGTGAAGAAAATACAGGGTATTCCAAAAGTCACCATATATAGGGAAAATGGGATGTTGTAGCTAAATGTACCTTTATGTACAAAATATTAGTCCCAATTTTTTTTTTACAAAATATTCTCTGTGTGTTGATCACCTCTTTCTACACACACAATGACACTTCTCCTCCATTCATGGTGAACATTTTCCAAGATATATGTTATGCAATTTCACTAATTTATGGCCACTTTTTAGATAGCCTTTCTATTGTGCTACAATAAATGTTTCTCCATTTAGAGGAACACCTCAGCCAAAAAAAGTGATAAGCTAACTGGCTGAATTTCTATTGATGTACCTTTAAATTGTACAACAAGGATGATGGCATCAGCCTACAACATTATAATAATTTCGTGTCACAAATTATTCTGGGTTGAAAGGATTTTTAGGGGGTGCCTGAATGAGGTTCCTTTCATGTTCCCAAGCACAACTCTCAGGTATCAAAACCCAACCTTCCAATCTCCAGCTTGGCAACTTAACCACTAAGCCACCAGGGGGGCTGCCCTACAACAGTAATAGTCAATTGAATGTACTTGAAGGATTTCTATCTCTTTCCCTCTTCTGGCTCTGAGGCTCCCTAAGGTTCTCTTTTGCCCTGGGGTAGTATTTGGGAGCCTTGAGATGGGGGGAGGTAGCCTTTATTAGCAGAAAATCTCCTCTGCAGGTCCTGCCAAAAGGACTGGTGCTACTGCTGCCTATCCAGCTGTTCCTTGGGCTATTAAAAGCTTCCTTCCTGGTCCAGAGGCTTCTAAATTTTCCCCAGGGCAAAATAAACCCTTTGGAAACATTGGAACCTGAAGAAGGAGGAATAAGAAGATTTTAATTAAATTAAATATTATTGTCATAGGCTGATGATGTCATCAAAGTTGCATAAATAAGATTTCAGCCACTGTATATGTTGATCCACAAGTGTCCCATATGGAAATATAGATCCTTACAGACCAGAATTATCTAACGTAGGTAAAGGTAAAGGTCACCCTTGCTTGAAAGCTAGTCATATCTGACTCTAGGGTTCAGTGCTCATCTCTGTTTACAGCCAAATAGCCAGCGCTGTCTGCATCTGCAGCCCTTTCTGTGGACATGTGGCAGGCATGCCTTGACACTGGAGTGCACTGAACACTGTTTACCTTCCCACCAAAATGGTCCCTATTTATCTGCTTGCAATTTCTTGCTTTCGAACTGCTAGGTTGGCAAGAGCTGGGACAGAGACGGGAGCTCATTCCGTCGTGCAGTACCTGTGTCTCAAACTGCTGATATGCCAACTTCAAGATCAGTGTCTTAACCTCTTGAGCCACCACAGTCCCGAGTACCTGTATTACATATTACATAAAGATCAGAACAAAAGGGAGAAGTCTGTGCCTATTCCTCTGCTACTGACAATTGGATTAGATTTTAAAACTCTCTGGGCAATCACTTAGCTAATTTCTGCTGTTTAATACAAGGGAATTATTTATTTATTTATTTATTTTTATTTCCTTCGACTTATTATCCCGCCCAACCGGGTAAAAAACCCAACTCTGGGCGGCTTACATACACAATTTAAAAATACATAGCTAAACCACAACTCAATATAAAACCACAAATCAATATACGATAGCCTATTCACAGTTAAAATATAAATTAATACAATAATTAAAAGTTAAGCTAAAAGAAATTAAACATTTCCAAGTTATAAAATTATGCAATTATTAAAAAACAGAACCAGGGTAGGAAGGTAAGAACAACGGGTGGCTGTCTCATCTGATAAGCCACCCAACATGAGATCCGGTATTTGAAATCTGTCTCCCACCTCTTGATACCTAGTGTGGTATAGAGGGTAGAGTAACAGACTGTATAAATAAAATAAAACCAAATAACCAGCTTAGGCAGTGCTTAATTACATTAACATGTTGAATGAAGACTAGCTGTTGGCTGAATGCCCTGGTTCTTGTTCTAGATCAATTATGAACTTCCTATTCTTTGCTAGGTTATCTCCAGAACATCAGTAAAATACACATTTTCAGTGGAGTAATGTGTTAGTTTGTTGCAACAGAAACCAGAATGTCTCGTGACATCTGAAATAGAGTGGTACTTCATACAACAATTTTAATCCATTCCACAGGATTCGTTGTACGAAACAATTGCTATATGATACATGCATCATATAGCGATTTTCCCTATGGGATGCATCATACGATTTTATTTTATTTTTTGCTATGTGGTTTTTCCCATTGAAAAATTGTTTTACAATTTTTTCCCATAGGGAAAATTGTTACGCAAGATGCCATTTCCCCCCAAACCCTATTGTTATACAATTTTATTGTTATATGGGATGATTGTTGTATGAGGTTCCACTGTACTTTGAACTACTAAAATTTTAGTATAAATTGCTGCAAACAAGCGGAGGGGGGAATTGCATCTGATCCTATTAATGACAGAAACAAATACAATGATGTGGATAGACTGTTGGATGTGGTAATTGGAAACATGGGTTCAAATTATACTCAATAAACATGTTTCCTAAGAGTTCACAGATGAACCTCATGCTAACCTACTTAACATGATTACTGTCATCATGAGGAACTTGGAGAACAGAAGCAACAAAAATAATTCACTCTTAATGCTTTCACAAATTTAAGCTATGAGAGGTTGAGGTTTTGCCATTAAAAAAAAGAATTACATATTGTTGCTGACTATGAAGATTAATAGTTTATCAAGAAGCATGTTTATGATGTATCTCAATGCCATAATCTAATTGTATTCAACTGTAGGAGAGGAACAAAGGTGAAGAATAAAGCCCGATATATAACTATCCAACTGTTAATCATTTCGGTCTCTTCTTAGTTTTTGTGGGCTTCGGATGCTGTTCTTATTTCTCCTTCTATTTCTGCCATTCCTCATCTGAGCACTAGCTCACACAGATCATTACTCCAGTGGCCACAGAAGACAAATCAAGGCCAAATGAAATATTTCCCCCTGCACATCTTATTTTAAAACTGCTTAATAAAGATTTTTGTGCCATTTAATATGAACCACGGAAGGGGGGGGGGGAGATACCATTTGTTTCTTTTTTAAAGGACAGTTATTTTACAAACATTGCTTGAATATGCTTATTAAAAATACAGAAAATATCAGTGAAATGTGATGTTTCCCTAATTATTTATAACAACTTGCATACATAAACACACACATCTAAAAATATTGGAGAACTTCCAGATGAACGCAATGATTTTCTAACACAATTTCTTTTACCAAGCAAACCTGCCATCTTATTTCCCATGTCTTCCTATTTCTTTTTTAAAGGCAAGTTTTAGAATTTAATAGCCAGGGCAGAATTCATACACTTGTTTTATCCCATCATCCTATCATATCCATATTTACAAAACCACCTCAGCATTTCCTTTAGCTCAGGGATTATTTTGAAAGCAATATATTTCATAAATATATAAACATAATGCATAGGCATTAATCCACACCCCACTGAACTCAATGGCAGAATCCTGATTCTTTCTCTCTCTCTCTCTGTAGGTGTGTGTGTTCATGCTCAGTCGCACTTATTTTATTTCATTTTCACAAGGTAAAGGTTGGAAACACAAAGAAAGCCTTCTTCAGATCTAGATGTAATAAATGTTCAGTGGCTGCCTTTGAAAGAACCACCACTAATTAATGTCCTTTACAATCCTTCAGTCCAAGCCATACCTTTTAACCTGCACCCCATCTTTTCCAATATTTCCATTAGGATTGTCAAAAGCAGAAGTTTGGGAACCTTTCCCTGTGACCTTGGCATTTCTTCTCAGGCTTAACATATTGGCATTTTTCCCCCTTCTGACTGCATCGCTTCTCATTTGTCATGATTATTGTTGAATTTTTCAACTGTCATTCCCGAACGTAAATCAATGGTTGTCGACTTCCCCTTTGTCATATCTGCACAGCAAACAGCCTTTCCCTTCTAAATGAGGCTTCCTCCCTTTCCATCCATTAAAAGGGCCTGTCTTTTGGAGAAGTCAATCCTTTGTTAGGTCACTCCATTTATCATTCTTCCAATCAGCACCTGACACACGTATTCAGCCAGGTCTTCAACCACACAATCATTGTTCATCTCTCCCCCCCCCCCCGTAATTTATTTATGCATGGTGCTTTTTGCCATCCATCTTGACCAGTTTTACATTTTTCACTGCCCTTCTCTCCTTAGGTCTCATTTGCTGCATTTACAAGGGAAAGAGAAGGCGATTGCAATTGAGAAAGTGTAACAGAAGCCAGTGTGCTGTATATGAAAACACACTATCACCTCTAAAAGACTCTCTAACATTTAAGATTTTGCTATATTATATCTACAGAAAAGTATTGCTTTCAGGCTTAATGCACATATACACACATGTGCACTCGTACTGTCTCAGACTTAAGCTACACTAGAAAAGAAATAATGAACCACATGACCTTTTGGGAAAGTCATAAGGTGCTTAGGTTGCAGTGTAATAAAATCTCTTTCTGTGCAAGATATGAAGTAGCAATTCCCCCCCCCCAAATGTGCATAAACTGTTAGTCTTAGATTGTGTACCCTTTCTCATCAAAACATGATCTGTACATTATTATTATTAGATTATTATTATTAAATTTTGATTTCTGTACCGCCCTACTCGGTAGGACCGACTCAGGGGTGGTTCACAACACATGCAAAATTACAAGTTCATACACAACATACTCTACTTTATATCCAGTTTGACTTTTTATCCACAATTGCTGCATCATCATCAGCCTTAACATCATCTAAGCCAGGGGTGCCCAAACTATTTGGGCTGTGGGCCAGTCATGAGGTTCAGGGGGCTGGTTGCTATGGCCTGGGGGCCAGATACAGCCCCATGATAATTCATCCGGCCCACGTAGCCCTCAGCGATCTCAGAAGTGGAAGTAAAATGTGCCCATTTGGGCATGTTTTACTTCCGCTTCAGGGAGTGATGAGGGCTTTGTGGCCCAGATGAATTGGCACTAGGGCCAGATCTGGCCCCCAGCCACAGTTTGAACACCCCTGACCTAAGCAATGTAAATTGTGCTTTCACATAATAAATCTACATAACATTGTAAACATTTGGGTCTAAGAATGAGGACCAGCTGGGAGCTCGGAGCGGACGGCTACAAAAAGACCCGCCGGCCGCTGCCACCGCGAGACCATTCCCGGACACTCTCCCCAGCCAGTCGGGCGGGGAGAATGAGGACCAGCTGGGAGCTCGGAGCGGACGGCTACAAAAAGACCCGCTGGCCGCCACCGCCACGAGACCATCCCCGGACGCTCTCACCAGCCGGTCGGGTGGGGAAGAGGACCGGCTGGACGGATGGGCTGGCTGACCAAAGACGCCAGCACCGCTACGACCACCACAGCTGTATTGCGGCCAGCCACTCCACGGATAAATGTACTGTATATTTGTTTCTAATTGAATTATGTACAAGGGATAAGGACTTTCCCCATTGTTTTGTACTGTATATCCTTGACTGTTTTGCATCTCTTTGATTGTACTGTATTTTTATTCTTATTTTTTATGATGATTTGTTGACCACATTGATTGTATTATATTGTTATATTTATATGGTGTTTTTTATGTATATTTCATACTGTAACATTGTTAGCCGCTCTGAGTTGCTTCGGGAAGGAGAGCAGCATATAAATTTGAATTTAATAATAATAATAATAATAATAATAATAATAATAATAATAATAATAATAATAATAATAATAATAATTTATAGTAGTGTTTTCCAAATATTCTGGGACAGCCAAAGGTGAAGGCTTCTGGGAGTTTTAGTCCAAAAACATCTGAGAAGCATAGGCTAGGAAACAGTGTCCTATAATCTACATTATGTTGAAAAACTGACACCTACGGTATTTTATGTAAATACTTCTAGGTTTCAGACTTGATCATGGTGCAGAATTCAAAAATGCTCAACATTTTGTGAGCATGAGGTTAGTTTTTATGTATTGGATTGCAATTGACCCCCACTCCCACCCCCAGGAAAGGCTACAACTCAAAGCAGAAAGAGACAAAGAGAGGAGCAAAGGAATAGTGTAAAGCCCTACATTTAGGCAAGAAAAATAGACACAAACTCAAGATGGTGGTACCTGACTTGGCAGTAATATGTGTGAAAATCAGTGGTGAGCATCAGCTGGTTCGCACCAGTAGCAGAAATTCTGGCTGGCCCTGCCCATCCAAGTTTTGAAATAAAGTACAGTAATACCTCATATAACATTAGTATCGAATAACACTAAAATCGCATAACATTAAGGAATCTGGGGGGAAGAATTGCATCAGATAACATTAAGATCCTATGGGATGCTTCAGATAACAACCACTAAAGCCTGTGTGGTTGCAATGTATCTCTATGGATCCCATAGGATTTTAACATGCATCAGATAACACTAAAAATCATATAACACCAAGACTTGTGGAACCAAGTTTTAGTGTTATATGAGGTTTTACTGTAGTTCTAATTTGGGTGCAACACGAGGCTTTCCCCCTGGCCAAGCCCACCATACCACACCCACAGTGTGGTAGTAATTTTTTTTAGCCCACCACTGGTGAAAATCATCTACGGGGCCTTATCCTCCAAGTGAGACATGAGTAAATAATGTGGTACAGTAGCAGAAAAGCTAATGCAATATGGGCTGCAACTCTGTAACACTGTCCAAAATCTTTTTGGCAACTTATGTGCATGAAAGAGGAATCATAACTTGCCATGGCTAACAGATGACAGTGCCTTGACTGCAATTCCCACACATATCAGGCACCTTGACAATTAGCCCTACGGAAACCCAGGTGAGGCTCAGAGAAGAGATAACTGAGAAGTAGTATGAGTATGGTCCAAATAAAATGGACCAAGCTTGTTTTCTACAATTCCAGAGGACAGAACCAAAAGTAAGGAAACAAGATTTAAACTAGATACTAGGATGAACCTCCTGACAAATCACTTTGACAATGAAAAGTGGCCTTTTCCAGAAAATCTTATCTTGTAATGGCATGTCCATTATGGTCAGATTAGTCATTTTAGCTTCTCCTGAGAGTTCAGGTTTGATTTAACCTAGAACTTACTTAATTGTCATTTTTACACTCCTTGTGCTTAAATAGACAGTCCTTCAGGTTCCTTCAGGCTCTTCTCCAAAACCAGATTTCAAATAAATGAATTTTACTATCAGCTGTCTACATTTTTCATCTTTTGCTTCTTCACACAGTAATTGGGAATACCACAGTTTTATAGATGAACTTGACCTTGATTACTAGGAACACAATCTTACACTTGAGAATCTTTTCTATATTCTTCACAGCTGGTCTTCTATATCTCAATATTCTTCTGATCTCTTGGCTACAGCTGATATCTTGGCTGCATTCTTCATTTGAACAAATGATTGAAGTGAGGTATAGAAAACCTGTAACAACTTTGATTTCTTTGTAGTGAATACTGATGCTATGGAATCCTTCTGTGGTCATAATTTTTGGTCTTCTTAATGTTCAGCTGTAACCTGATATTGAAATCATTGCTCTTTTCTGCCACTAATATGGTGACATTTGAATACAGTATCTTAAAATACTGATATTCCTTCCCAATAACCCCCCTTTTCTCAACATAATCCATCATGATAGTCATGGATTTACTGTATCCTTTGTTATGTCCTTTCTCTGGGGCTAGAATGTAGACTGAAAATTTCAGTATAGAAATTATCCTCTACTTATGTGCTACCAATTTGCTTCTGAGTTATATCAATTATATGAATTAATAACCTCTAAAAGCTCTATCATTAACAGTACAGTTTAGGTCTGGCAGGGACTGCAGTGGCTCAAGTGGCTAAGATGCTGACATGAAGGCGGCAGATCAACAGTTTGATACTCGTATACTGCAGGACAGAATGAGCTCCTGTCTTTGAAAGCAAGAAATTTCAAGTACAGTAAAACACCAGATAATGATTGGATTGGATAACGCTAAAACCGCATAACGTTAAGTAATCTGGGGAGAAGAATTGGATCGAATAACGTTAAGGTCCTATGGGATGGATTGGATAACAACCGCTAAAGCCTGTGCGGTTACAATGTATCTCTATGGAGCTTTAACGTTATCCGATCCATCCCATAGAATTTTAACATGGATCGGATAACACTAAAGATCGGATAACACCAAGACTTGTGGAACCAAGTTTTAGCGTTATCCGATGTTTTACTGTAGATAAATAGGGACCACTTCGGTAGGAAGATAAACAGTGTTCTGTATGCACCGGTGTCTAGTCATGCCTGCCACATGTCCACAGAAACATCTGCAGAAGCAGACAGTGCTGGCTATGAGACAGGGATGAGCACTGAACCCTAGAGTCAGATACGACTGGTTTTCGAGCAAGGGTGACCTTTAGGACTGGCATACTGAAGCCTTACATTGGACATACAATAAACTCGGTGGAAAAAGACAATAATACTAAGAAAATTTGAAGGCTGTGAGAAAAGAGGTAAACCTAACATAATATGGATTGAATCATTACATTAGACACAGCTTTTAGGTTAGTCTCGAGTTGAGGGGGATGGTGGAGGACAGGAGTGCCTGGCGGACGGTGGTCCATGGGGTCGCAGAGGGTCGGAATCGACTGTGCGACTGAACAACAACAAAAAATATATATACAGTAATACCTCGGATAACGCTAAGACTTGGCTCTACAAGTCTTGGTGTTATCCGATTTTTAGTGTTATCTGATGCATGTTAAAATCCTATGGGATGGATCGGATAATGTTAAAGCTCCATAGAGATACATTGTAACCGCACAGGCTTTAGCAGTTGTTATCCGAGCCATCCCATAGGACTTTAACGTCATTCGATCCAATTCTCCTCCCCAGATTACTTAACGTTATGCGATTTTAGCGTTATCCGAGGTAAATGTTATCTGAGGTATTACTGTACGTTCTGACTTGCAGCAACCCTTTCCAGGGACTTGTAGGTAGAGAATACACAGAAGTGATTTACCATTCCCTTCATCCCAAGACTGTGCAGCTTGCTCCTTTTCCTAGGAAGCAAAGTGAGGAATTGAGTCTTCAACCTCTGGCACTAACCAATGAGCTATCTATCTAGTCTGTACAAATTACATTGGGGTGTAAACATCTTGTAACAAATTAAGTTCCTTTAGCACTTTTTAAAAATAGCTCAAAATTAATAGCGGTATATACAAGATAATAACAGTATAGTAAAACACCGGATAACGCTAAAACTTGGTTCCACAAGTCTTGGTGTTATCCAATTTTTAGTGTTATCTGATGCATGTTAAAATCCTATGGGTTGGATCGGATAACATTAAAGCTCCATAGAGATACATTGTAACCGCACAGGCTTTAGCGGTTGTTATCCGATCCATCCCATAGGACCTTAACGTTATTTGATCCAATTCTTCTCCCCAGATTACTTACCGTTATGCAATTTTAGTGTTATCCAATCCAATCATTACCCGGTGTTTTACTGTATTTTCTTGGTGAAAGGTTATACAAAGACAGCAGCCAAACATTGTGCATCAACTCATCTGCCGATTTGCATGGTAAAGCACATGCAAGCCACATCCTTATCCACACTTAATGGGGAATAATTTCTTTGTACTCACTGTACAAAGTGAGCTCATCACTAAGTAGATTTACATAGGATTGGTCTGTAGGCTATTAACCGAGCAACATCCTGGATAGCTGCTACTAATAGCAAGGGGTGTTCAGGCCTGAACATTTTTAGATCTCTACACTATGATGTTTCCATCAGTACAGCTCTCTATTTGATCTCAGTTTGTAACTTGCCTTGCTGAAGATTTTTGTTCACCTACAAAGAAATGTCACCTCCAGTACAAGATGGAGACATCAGATTTTTTTTTTACGTTGAGGCTTCTATGATTTCTACCAAACACCTTTCTTCATACAAAAAAAGCAAGTAATGTCATAATTTGCATCCCTAGAACACTTACTTTCCAAAATTAAAGAAATAGATAAATTATATATAGTTATTTAAAATTCTTTCCAATTTGTTTTTTCTTATCGGCAATAATAATATATAGTAATAGTAGCATTTACTTGATTTATATACCACATTTCTCCAGTAGACTGGACTCAATGATCCTCGTAACAAAGTTTTTTAAAAGCCATGTAGCTTCTTATTCTTCTTTCTAATTATGTATATTTACAGATATAATCTAGAGAACTCTTACTGTTGTGTTTTGAAACATGGATTTGGGGATCTAGCTTGGATAAGAAGTTATACGGTTTGACTATATCAGATTAAATAATATATCTTTTCTTTCATCTACCGGCAGCATCTAAAGCTGTTTTTTCCCCCAGCTCTGGCAGATTGTACAATTATGCTCCTACTTGGATAGACTGACCAATTCATTGCTAATCTCACAGATTGACTACTGTACTGCTCTCTACACGGGGCTACCCTTGTGTCTGACAGGCTGGTGACAGGTTTAAAGAAATCTGGTCATATCCCCAGCCTTGGCAGGCCTGCAGTGGTTACCTGTTGCCTACCCTGTCAGATACAAGGTATTGACGTTATCATACAAGGCCCCACATGGTTTGGGATCTTGCTATCTGTAGGAGCGTCTCTCCCTCAGAACAACCCCCTGCATCACGCAGTCATCACAGTCAGTGCAGTTCCAGGTGCCAACAACAAGGATGGCTCCAAAGTCTTTAACTAGAAATAGAGCCTTCTCAGTGGTGTCACCAACACTGTGGAATACACTACCGGTGGAGATGTACCAGGCCCCATCACTGGCTATTTTAAAAAAAAAACAATTAAAATGTTCTTCAAGGAGGCCTTTCAGGGCATTGTTCCCTTATCAATAAACTAGCCAGTTAGGTTCAGTCCCGATGCCCTCAGATGCCAATTATTTTAGTTTAGTTTGTGATGTATTTGTTGGTGATGGGTTTTAATTTATTGTAGGTATTGCTGTTATTGGAACAGAATAACACCCAGATAGGCTGTATAGAAATTCACTACATAAAAATGATTATAAATAGCCTTGCACCTTCCATTCTTCAAGGTTTTATTTGCAAGAAGGGTTGTTTATATACAGTCAAACCTCGCATAAAGAGTGCCTTGCTTAAAGAGTAACTCGCTTAAAGAGCAGAATTTTCTCTGAATGTTCGCTTTGCTTAACAAGTAAAACAAACCAAAAACTCGCTTAACAAATAAATCGGGGTTCGCAATCCCCCCCACAATTGGTCATTTACAATGGTGTTTCGCTTAAAGAGCAAACTCGCTTAAAGAGCAACCCTATGGAACGCATTATGCTCTTTAAGTGAGGTACAGCTGTATTTAAATGCAGTGGTGGGCAGCCAAAAAATTTACTACCACACTGTGGGCAGAGCCATCGTCGCAGGTGGAGTCAACTTCATGACATCATGGTCAGAGCCAACCTTGTCGGCAAAGCCAAAATAAAAAATATATAAAAATAAGTTCACATAAAAATACATATTAAATAGGCATTAAAACATAAAATATACATTAAATACACATAAAACACATACAAATATACATTAAAAATAAATACACATTGAATACACATTAAAATATACCCACCCACCCCACACCCAAAGGCTAGTCACTTACCCTGGGGAGCAAGCTGTAGGGAGCTTCAGGCTAGCAGCTGCTCTTCCTCCTCCCCACTTGGGAGGGAGGATAGCAAGGAGGCCACTGAGGGCCTCAGCAGCAGCCACCGGTTCCTCTATGGCTGCACATGGCCGTCTGATGCTCTGTGCTGCCACCCTCTAAACAGCAAATGGCTGCTTGGCTCAGCAGTCAGAGCACTGTAGGCACAAATGTGGAACAAGCACTGTAGGCATGCCAATCGCTATAGGCGCACCAAGTGCTGTAGGTGTCCCAAGTACTATAGGCGCACATGTGCAGTGGGGGAAAACAGCAAAAAGGTAAGCCCCTGAGGTGGTTCCCTCCAAAAGCCACTACCGGTTTGCGTGGATACTGGGGAAAGCTACTACCGGTTCTAGCGAACCCGTTCAAACCAGCTCCTGCCCATCACTGTTTAAATGTACTATCTCCATTCATGCTCACAAGTTGGTTTATGTACACTCACATGCCATGCTTTATCACACACAAAAAAAGGATCATGAATGGAGGATCTTGAATGTGTGGAATACAGGGTCAACAACTGAGGTCCTAATCTCCTTCCCTCTTCATACATGTCTTTGCATATTTCATGGATTTAGATCCTTTGTTATTACTTTAAGTGACACCGGGGTGAAATGAGAATCACTAACAGTTATTAACTTAACTATTATTAATTTAGTACTGTAACACCCCCATAAACAGAAAACGTGTGAATGAAAACAAAAAGAGAACACATTTAAAGAGAGAATGTAGCTTGTGGAAATACCACATACAGATTCCTCTTTTTCCTTTTCAATATGATTAATTAATTTGAACCCTTGGCAAAAATATAGCAACAAAAAAGCAACTCCGAAATGTTAAGCACTTTGGTTAACATGCAAAATCTGCTTCAGGCTCACAGGAGGGGAAAAACAGTAATAGTACACTCAATTGCTTTAGTAAGATGCTCATACCTGCCATTCACATTGCAACTGCACACAACAGAAGTAAATGGAAGGTCACAGAACAAACCACTGTGCTTAAATGTGTCAGAAACAGACCCACAAGCAGCACTGTTCTACTGTTTTCTACACACCTCTAACAAAAAATCACTATTAAGGCATTCCGTGTTTCAGTTCCCTCATGACTAGCAACATTTCACTAGTGCAAGCAATCTGATTTGGCCAAAAGTGAGCTCCTTAACCAAAAATTCATCATTTGTCTATACAAATAAAACCATCAGTTTTCTTAACCCGCCCCTCCTGTGCTTTCCCTTTGGCTTTCCATGGTCTCTCTCAGTTCCCCCCACCCCCTTTTAATGTCTCTAACTTTATGCCATGTTCCTTTCCTCTTTCAGCACGGCTGAGCAAGGCTGACAGGCGGATTCCTTTGCTTTTCAGGGTATTAAAGCCACTTTCCCGCTCTGACAGCCTGTTCTACTCTGCCACCTTATAGCTCTGGCTTCACACTTCTCTGGGCAGCCACTGCTTCTTGACAGACCACTGTCACTTCCCATCATCCTCTCTGTATATCCTGTTCTCTCCCCCTCAGCACGCATCCCGACTTTCCAACCAATGCAATTATTTTTTTTGACAAGCCATCCATCAGCTTTAACTTTAAAAGCACTTTCCGCTGATATCCATTGTTAAATCCCTTGCTTTTTATGGAGCTTGCATGAGAGAATATGATATCAGACATTCAAACTACCAAACCATGTAAATTTACTTTGTTCTCAGCTATGTTTCCAATTTCACGTCCAATTTTTCGGTACATTATGCGTAGTTGTTGTGCTTAATATGATGTTGTCAAATCCCATTAAAGTTCACTGCATTGCATGGCTTTAAAAACAGGTTACAATTTGCATTCTATAAAGAAAAGGAAGGAGTGCAGTCTGAAGTCAAGCTGAATCTTATTAAAATTATCTGTTCAATTGTTACATTTGTAGATGGAGTAATTTTGAGGCATTAGCTGAGACACATATGAAAATGTCAGTGTGCCAACTAATGACAATGAAAGCAAAAGGAATATATCTGTGAAACTCAATAAAGCTCCTTTTGCTGGTGACATAAATTTGATGATAATCCGAGGAAATGAATAAGAGACCATACAGTTTGAATAGGAATTACCTTTTTCTATTAAATCAGTTTGGTGAATTTCCACTCGGCCTACATCTTGCTCCCTAATGCCACAAAGCATCTCTCTCAGTGGACTTACAAGAATAAATTTCCTCTTGAGGGATGGTATTCATGCTGGACAGAGAGAGATTTCAAAACAGACACAATGCAGAAACAAGGAAAATATTAATATCTTTCTTTGCACAGTAGCAGAATTGACAGTTGTACTAGTCTGCTCATAGGCATGTTGCGATAGATGCATAGAAATTCCATATTGTGGGTACACATTTCTCTCTATAATCCAGTCCCCTATATATTAAAAGGGCCTCAAAAAACAAAAGTCATGGTTGGGTAGAACCCCTCCTCCAGGCAATATGCTAGACGATTCTAATAGTCCAAGTAGTTAAGTTCACTTTTCATGTATTTTATCTCCCCTCTTGCTTCAAAGTAGGGCTCTGTTGTTCATTCAAGGGACAAATTATGTGTTGTTATGCATACCTCCATGCAATAACTAGGGTGATGCATTCAAACCCATTTGGCAGTCAAGTAACATGAGAGAGTGATGTTGTCAACTCTGTTGATCACAAGGTGGGGGAACAAAAAAAAAAGAAAGTTCAAAAAATAATAATAGAAAGTCCAATTGTGAAGATAAAGGAATGGAAATATAAAGCCTTGTTAGCATTTCTGTTTCTGTAGATGAAACTCAGTTGTTTAGGTTAGTCACTTTATAAAAGTACCATGGTACTCTCCTGATGTCCTTGGTAAAAACTCCCACAATTGCTATGGTAATATTGTACAAAACATTTGGAAGGCATGAGATTTGCCACAGAATAACCAAATTGTAGAACACAACATGGAACAACAAATATAGGAAACTGATTAATACCTTATGTATCTGAAACTGAATAGTTAAGGTTAGCACCCCTGCTTTGCTCTCACTGTCACAGATCCTGCAGAGAGGTTGAGATAGAATGAGTTTGTGGATAAAAGGTTTAGGAGTCACTGAAATAATTTATACACAAATTAATATAGCAATACTGTTTTAGCTTGACTATATATGCTGAGTAACAGGGCTGCAACATGTTTCTGCAGTTGAATGAATCCAGAGGCCTGTTGGGTCAGACATTTCTGACAACAGATAGGAGAGAAGGTTTATTCCTGTAGCACAGATATTCTAAATAGAGCATTTTGGATTGGGGGAAAAATATAGATTGCTGTTTATTTTCCCACGAAGCATCTAGGCACACTAGACTTGCCTTTTACAACATGCCATTAATCCTGCCTAATAAAGTGATCTTTGAATCATGAAAGCTTGCAATGTTTGATTTTTAAAAAGTGATCCTATAAAAGGTATTACCTTCTGCCTACATTTGTTTGATTCTAAGTAGAGCAGTTATCCTCTAGCATCATCTTCAACATCAGACCTCCAAGGAGGAGAGGAAGAACTATATTGTTGTGTCTCCAGCTCCCTATCCAGAGATTCCATCAAGAAGTTAGCTGTGGTGGCTGCTACTCGTATCAGAGTATACATTTTCCTGGAAGTCATTTTCACAGTTGATGGATGTGTCTCTGGTGACCTGATAAACTAAGCCTGGCATGAAACATGTGACCAAACACATTACACTAAATAGATGGTGGAGGGTGTAGTTAAGTTTGATGAAGCTTCCGTGCTTGTCACTTAGCCTCTTCAAGACTGCGGCATTCTCCTTGCAAGTGATCAGTAACAGCAAATATGGTTTGGCGCCAAAGTGGGCAATCTATGTCTGCTGCCTCCCAGGTTTGTGGGTTTATATCTGATGCCTTCATGGTTTGTTTTAGCTGGTCTTTATAATGCTTCAAAGGAGATCCACGAGCTCTTGTACTAGAGCTATGTTCCCCATTCCCCATAAAGAATTTGACAAGGAAACCTGGAACCGTCCATACGGTGGACATCTAAGACGATGGCCTATGATGGACACTTCAGTGCTATTTACATGTGACTTCTCAAGAAATGAGATGTTGGTGGCATAGTCATCCCACTTGATGTTCAAGATGGACCTTAGCTTCTGTTGGTGAAAGCACTCAAGCTTTTTGATGTCTTGGTGATAGAGGGTTCATGTTTCATAGCCTTACAATAACACTGACATAACAACAGCTTGGTATATCATGAGTTTTGTATGAACTTTTAAATCTTTGTTCATGAAGACCCAGTGTGATAGACGACCAAAGGAAGAATAGGCAGCATCGATTCTCATCACCACATCCTGTTCACAGGTATAATTTTTAGATAGGATGCCACCAAGGTAAGAAAAATGTTCTACCTGTTCCAGTGTTGAATCTTAGATGGTAATACTGAACTCTGGAAAGGCTGTCCTTGTAGGTTGTGCAAGTATCTTGATTTTCTGAGCATTTATGGTGAGGCAAAATTGAACACATGCATTCTTGAAACAGTTGGCTGGCTGTTGCAGCTCCTTAGGTGTGAGAGCAGGCAATGCGGTATCATCGGCATATTGCATTTCCGTTATCCTGTTAACACTGGTTAGTCTTTGGGAGCATAGTCTAACCAAATTAAAGAGTCCTCCATCGAAGTGGTATTTAATCTCTACGCCTGTGTTGTTATTAGATGTTTCATACTGCATGGCAGCCAAGTAAAGGGCAAAAAGGGTTGCAGCAAGCAGACAACCCTGCTTCAATCCATGGGAGATTGGGAAGGCATCTGATATGCTGTTTTGATGGCAAACCCTGCTAGATATGTCATGGTGAAGCACCTGGACCAGATCTAAAAAATACTCAGGTCACCTAAAGCATCTCAGCAGAGCCCAAATAGCAAGTCTCAGGACATAATTGAAAGCCTTTTCCAGGTCATAAAATACTGAAAAGAGTGGCTTTTGTTGTTCTCTGCATTTTTCTTGAAGTTGTCTTGCACAAAAAATCATGTCTGTTGTGCCTCAGGAAATATGGAAACTACACTGAGATTCTGGGAGGACCCTTTTGGACATAATTTGCAGGCAACTGAGCAGGATTCTTGTGAAAATCTTTCCAGCAATAGATAGCAATGATATGGCATTATAGTAGCCACAAATACTACAATCACTTTTCTTAAAGATGGTGATGGTGGCATTCTTAAGGTCATCAGGCACTTTCCCAGTTGCTCTCTTACCTACAGCCTGAATGTTTTATAATAGAAAAGGACTTTTTTTTTTTTTTAGATATATACCTAGGACATTTTAAATGTACATCACAAGAAAGCATGATTGAGCCAACCCAACAACTTCAAATATGTGCATCATCCTAATGAATTTTTCAGTTCTACTGAGCAACCAGACCCCTCAATAATTTGCCATTCCTCCAAATGTTATCTGGCAAACACCCAATTCCTCTACAGCAGAAAGAGAAAGTAGATCATGTACTGATCTTGTGAAAAACCTGAGTAAAGCAGTATGAAGGTTTGTGAAGTCTGCCTGAGGCAAGAAAGATCACCAGTGGAAAAATAGAGGCCACTGTGAAATCATTTGCCATGTGGATCTAAGATGAACCATCTGGCTTGGGTGTGGGGAGTAATAGAACCTTGAGTGACAGTGAAGTTGAAAGCTAAGGATAGCATATCATTAAAAGTGTTAGCATTTCCAGAGACCTTCACACCCTAAGAAACACACTCCTAATAAAAGTCCATGTTTATCTTGTGCTAACCAATGTCCCACCTAAGTGTAACATTCTGTATAAAAGTACTGTACTGTGCTACGGATACTATTAAACTGTAATTGCATCTATGGCTAGCTCATGAACTAATCATGAACTCCACCTGAAGACGCTTCACATATAAAAAAATCAGAAAACATATTTTAAGCCAGAAAGGTGTATTGTGTTTTTTTTTGACAGCCTACCTGGAGTGTATCAGCTAAAAAGACATATTGGAACTTTTTCAGTACTAAATGGCAAATGCCTCAAATGATTTCTATGTTAAGAGTTTGATTAAGAAAAGAGCCACAAACACTATGAGAATTTATATATTTTTCATTATAACATATTTATTTATTTATATATATTTTAAAAAGAGTAAATGGCATAACAAAACAATACAAAACTACTAGATGTCCCAAACATTTATGAGTCCATTTTGAAAGGTTTCAATGGGAGGAAGCAGTGAAAGCAAAGAAACAATGATTGGAACAACAGTACCTCTGGTCAACATGACTTGATCAACCCATTTGTTTCTGACCAGTGCTCAGAAATAGGCAGGTATTCAATTATCAATTCAAATGACGACTGCAGCCAAGAAATCAGATGAAGATTGAGACTCAGAAGGGCAACAATGAAAGAATTAGAAAAGATCGTAAAGTAGAAGGATATGTCACTGGGAACCAAGATCAACAAACTACTGTACCTCCATCACAATGGACAGATGTGAAAGTTGGGCAGTAAAGATAGCTTACAGGTGTGTGTGTGTGTGGGGGGGGTTGATTTGTTTGAAATATGGTGCTGGTAAAGAGGTTAGCAGCTACTGTGAACCACCAGAAAGACAAACAAATGGATCGTAGTGTAAATCAAGCCTGAACTATCCGTGGAAGCAAATTTATGAAACTGAAACTGCCATGTTTCAGGCACATTACAAGAAGCCAAGATTCTCTGGAAAAGACAATAATGCTGGGAAAGGCTGACAACAGCAGGAAGAGAGGAAGACCAAATATAAGAGGAATTGATTCCCTAAACCAGTGTTCCCTAACCTTTGGTTTTTGGATTTCAGTTCCCAGAGGCCTAACTCAGTACATTGGTTGATCAGTGCTTTGGGGAATTGACGTGGGCTTCTGGGAGTTGAAGTCTAAAAACCAAAGGTTGGGGAACTCTGCCCTACAGGACCCCACAGCCTTGACAACAGCTATGCATAGTTGTTGAGGACAAAATATTTTGGAGATTGCTCATTCATAAGGTGCCATAAGTCAGGAGAAACTGATAGCGTACAACAACATTCACAGGAAAAGTTCCAAAAATATGTGGAAAGATTTGTAAAGAACAGCTGCTTAGTAACCTTGCAATGAACACATAGAAACATAGATTAGAGGCAGATGATCAGAAGTCACAAAGGAGAAATAAAAAGGCACTACAGTAATACCTCGGATAATGCTAAGACTTGGTTCCACAAGTCTTGGTGTTATCCGATTTTTAGTGTTATCCGATCCATGTTAAAATCCTATGGGATGGATCGGATAATGTTAAAGCTCCATAGAGATACATTATAACCACACAAGCTTTAGCGGTTGTTATCCGATCCATCCCATAGGACCTTAACATTATTCAATCCAATTCTCCTCCCCAGATTACTTAACGTTATGAGATTTTAGCGTTATCCGAGGTAAACATTATCCGAGGTATTACTGTATTGTTAAAAGGTTGCCAACTACAGGAACCATGTTTGGGTCACTTTGCCAGTGTTTTTCTTCTCACAATTTTGACCGTAAACTATTTTCAGGAAGTAAATGCTGCTAAACTCTCACATTACTGTAAAGTTGTGTTATACTTCCATGCAATAGCTTGTTAACATCACCCATAACCTTCATAAATGGGTTTGTAATGAGAAAAGCTTGTTGTCATACAGAAGGTATGATTGATGTCATGTATGAGTAAAATGAAGCCGCAGTGACCATCTCAATAACACGAACAGCTGCTAAATATTCATTTAGCAGAATGAGTTTAGAAAACTTTGAGCAGATTGCTTTCACAAGGCTGCTTTCAACAAAAGGAAACATAATTAACGAGCTAATATCAGCATGTGTCTGGCTAAGCTAATGAATATCAAATTACACAGAAACCTGTATAAATCATCATTATCCTGAATTTTAATTGAACTTGCAATTAAACATGACAAATTTTATATACACTAAACCTTTAATTTATACTTTCAAATATAGAATAATTTATCATTTTTACTATTTCATAGTTAATTTCGCACTATGTACACTTCTAATTAACAAGGAGAGGCTTTTTATATAAAAAAAAGACAGAAGAATGTCTTGAATAGCTCATTGGTTATAATGTTTCAATGCATTGATCCTTAAGATAACAGGAAATTCAGCTTTAACTTGTCTACATATTTTCACTATGAATATCCTACAGTCTTGTAATGTTTTTAAAAACAGTGTTCAAAATGCATCAAAAGAAAGGCAAGAGCCTAATGTCCAAAATCATTGTAAAACGCTGGGTTAAGAATTTTATCTGAAAAAGAAGACTCAAGAATCCCTTTTTAAAAACCAAAAATACATGTGCCCCATCTATTACTCTTAAGCAAAAAGACACACTTGCAGCAATGTCTCATAATGCACTATAAAGTGCTTTGCTTTTCAGGAACATGGTGACAACTCTTTGCCAAATCACCACAGTCATGCACGCTGCAGCAAACATATGAAGATCCAACACAGATATGCTTCTCTCTGTTTCCGTACTGTATTACCTACCACTGCATCACATCTAGACCCTTAGGACTACATAGTTTATCAGGAAATCACTACAAGACTAGGCACAATGTTGTAAGAAAAACATCCTGGTGAATCAATTAATTTTTTGTGTCCATGTAGAACACTCTGCCATCTCAGAATGCACTTGCACAGACTGTACACATCATAAAAAGTCCAACTTCGAGAAAAGGCACTAAAACTAATAGAAAAGATAATGTGTTCTTATGTATAAGAAGTAAAACACATTTATTTATATCCCTAATATATGTGCATGCCAGGGGCATGAATAAAGCTCAAGGATTTTTCATTATTGTTGTTTTATGCAGCTCTCAAATGACAAAACATCCCAATGAAAAATATTTAAACTCTACAAGATTCCTCACTTCCAGATGAGACTGAGACAAAATTGCTTTCTTGTGTTCTGACTAAACTGCATAAACCGTCTCTTCATATAGTAAGTACAGATGATCAGGCTGATTGTTTTAAGAGATGCCAACACCCTTCCAATGCTTATACGCCTTCAAAATAAATGCATGAAAGCAGTTGAAGATAATTCATAGATCCTAAATGGTTTGAGAAGTGGCTATTTGAAAGAGTGACTCTCCTTTCATAAACCTGTCTGATCACAAACATCTGCTGGGGAGGCCCTCCTCTGTGTCCCACAATTGAGAACAGTTTGCTATGTGGAGACATGAAGGTGGATTTTTTTCTGCCATATCCCTACTGTGGAATGCCCTCAATGGTTTGACTGGTGCCAAAATTGGCATCCTTTTAATGTCAAGTCAAGATCTACTTATTCATTAGAGCTCATGGGTACTAAGGAGATTTTAGTTCTATTCTTCTAATGTTTGTATGTTTAAATGTTGTATTAAGTTGTTTTAAACATCTTGAAAAATTTTTATACGGTTTTGTAACACACCCTGAGATCCTATGATGTAGGACAGGCAATCAATCAATATGGATAAGTTATGTTATTCATATTACAGTGCTCTGTGTCTTAAAATATTGTTTTGCAGTACTGTTTATGGCTTCATTTGGACCAAAATATTTTTCATTTTCCCTCTCCACTGTCAACAATTCAAAAAAGTGCCTCACTCTATGAAGAACCAAGAAAAATGACAGGTCCCTGTCCTTCTTTGCAAAATATGGAGCAAGTGAGGATTTACACACTGTGCACATGCCCTTGTACACATACACACAGAGAAAAATAATAATAGCACAAAATATTTTCACACTGCTCCTTCATTAGGTTAAGGCCAAAGCTAGAAATTTTCATTAATTTTCCTAAAGTTTCCATGCCTATTTAAGCCCAAAAATTGGCAGAACAAATATCCCCTGTGCCCACCCCAACATACTGTATTGTAGTGTAGTGTAATGTATTGTCTGTAAGCCGCCCTGAGTCGCCACGGCGAGTGGGCGGCAATATAAATTTGAACTAATAAATAATAAATAAATAAATTTTCACACAAGCACAGTAAAAGATGCCCCTCAGAATTAACAAACTGAAAGCTACCAGTGAATCTACAATTTGTGAAAGTGTGGAAGATGGTGTTTTCTCATTACTGGGCTGTTGTTGCAAGATTAGGAATGTAGGCCTTTATTTATATATTTATTGGCCATACACTGTCTCGCCACTCGCTAGTTAAACCTTGTCTCAAGTTATCCACAGTCGCTGGAGAGATAAGCTTCTTCTCACTTACAAGATGTCACTAATAATCGAACCTCCAAGACTCCATCTCGAAAGGAGACTACTAGAGCCACACAGGTCACAGGAATTAACTGCCACCAGTCTTTGCGAAAAACTAAGCTCATCAATCTATAGCTCCTCGTCGTAATTAGAATAACGGCTTTGAAAATTTGGGCTGATGTTGACTTGGTTTTATTTCTACAGAGAGCTCTGGCTTTCTTTAAAAAAAAAAAAGCTTGGTGTGAAAGTTAATGATAAGTGCAAGTGGCGTTGTCGTGGCAACAGGGACAAACAATTCCCTAACTGCCACATTTTCAATGTCCTGCAGAAGAGAAACTGTCCTCTTTAGTGTGGCACGGTATGAAGCTTATTTATGGCTACAGGGCTTAGAAGGATTGATGACTGTCGTAACACACTGTCAAATCCCTTACTGATGCATTCACTTTCAGTCCCTGGTATGGCAGAAATAAAATGGATCAGGAATTGTTCAAGTCTTCTTCACTGAACACTAAACATAGGATAGTTTATATTGTATAAACCAGGGGTGCCCAAACATTTCGGGCCGTGGGCCGGTCAGGTGGTTCAACGGGCCAGTCACATGGGTCCTCCCACCGAAAGCGGAAGTAAAACGCGCCTTGCAATCTGTTTTGCAACAGGATGAGATTTTAAGCTACCAATTTCTCTGCTTAAAACGGGGGTGCCCAAACTACAGCCTGTGGGCCAGATCCAGCCCCCACCACCAATTCATCTGGCCCATGCTGTCCTTGTTGCTCCTGGAAACAGAAGAAAAACGCACCCATATGGGTGTGTTTTACTTCTGCTTCGGGGAGCAATGAGGGCAGCAGGGCTGAATTAATTGGTGTCAGGGGCCGGATCTGGCCCACGGGCCATAGTTTGAGTACCCCCCCCCCCGGATAAACATTGTGTTTCAGGAGTTAAATCTTTGCTTTATTCACTTTATTAATAGGACTTTTAAACTGCATTGATCTAGGGACCAGCCAACTCAGCCAATGTTCTCCCTCCTGCAACTAAACCAGTGTCTGAAAATTCACAAATTTGTTTCTAAGATGAGACCGAGCTCATAGCCATGCTATGAGATTCTGAAATAAAGAATGAGCATAAGACACAGAATTCCAGTCTTTTTAAAGGATAAAAGAAATCCAATCAATTAGTCCTGAACAGTCTGCTCAATACAACCTAGCAGAGCTCATCTGGGTTTTTTAAAAAAATGGAGGACAGGTGTGTGAAAACTTACAGACTATTTTGCAGAGAAGGTCACCTGTATCACCAATCCCAAATTTAATTCTTCCCTTGGAAAGAAAGGTACAAAAACCTGGCCAAGCTTTTATGGATACCTTTCAGATTATTGGCTTTGACACAGACGGAGGGTGTGAAGCAGAAACATGTACAGGTATCAGGATTCTGGGCAGTCTGGCACATGGCAATTCAGAAGATTCCCTATGTGTGATGCAGGACATGTTGGGAGACTGCTATTCTTCCTCATAGTCTTTGGCCTGTTGGGTAACACAAGATTCCACCTTCTTTCCCATACTTTTAACATCTGCATGAACCTGCAGGATGAAATCAGCTGGAGGTTTCAGTTGTCATCAATATATAGATTGGAGTAGTGAATATACTGGAGAAATATTTAAGTTATAGAACAAGTATATCTTGATCTGATATGCAGTAGTCGATGGCCACAAGAGCTGCAGCAGAGAGCCAAGCATTAACTTTTTGCCAAAGTAAGTTGAAAGGGAAGGTGTTCCACAAGTGGGGAGGTGGGAGGTAGACAAGTCTTTCTCTTTTATTTCCATATAATGTACAAATCATATTTATGGCACTCAGAGAAACACATCCTCAGGAGATCTGAAATATCTGGACATATGTACTTTCTTAAACATTGCTTTAGAGTAAGAATAAACTCTAAATGTGAGAATTTTAATTGATACAAATGGAAACTATCTTGCTATCTGAAGATAAAAAGGGAAATTTTGCAACAAGTGAGGATTTACACACACACACAAGGGTGTGAGGGCAGTTTGGCTACAACATATTGTCACCCCATTTATCACCCGAGTTAATATGGCTGATCCAACTGGTAAGGTGGATGTCTCCTTTCTCCCTCACCACTCCATGTGGGTCCCTCCCAAAGCTGCATGTTTAATGGAAGAGGACAATTCTCCCAGATAGGACCCTTCTTGAATCAAGGGGATAGGAAAGCTGTACTCCCCTACTAGAATTTACAAACAAACATACATACCAAAGACTTGCCCATGGATGGATATTGTAAGGAAGGAATAAATAATTTCCATTGTGGACAGTGGTAGTCCTGATTTGTGTGTCTACCTTTCTGGCAGGAAACATTGTTACTGTATAATCCTGCAATAGCTTCCTTTTGTCCTTGTATATATGAAACTGTCGGGATAGCAGGGAAAGATGGGACTGTCCCCTCCTTGGCTGATTTCCCCATCATTTCACATCCCTTTTTAGGAGAGCAGGTGGGCATCCCTATGGAGGGAGATACACATGTAGGTGCTGAAGAACCTAGTGCCCTATAAAACACAGACTATAACCAACCTGGCTTTTTGCAGTCTATGCTAGCTGCAGTTCTTACAGATGTGATGAGTCCTCACAAAAAAAAGTGCAATTTTCTTCTAATGATTTGTACAATCATTAGATGTACAAAGGTCTGAAATCTCTACGTATTGGCTGGCCAGTCCTCAGTCAAAATCTAGCCACTACTGTTGGGTATATATTGGCCTTTTATAATATTTTTCTTCACTTCTGATAGTTTGAGTCTTGTCATTATAATAGTATATGGAAGTAGGTTTTTATTTTAATTGTTTGAATGCAAACACTGTAGACCAGTGGCTCCCAATGTGGGACACACGCCCCACACGGGGACTTCAATTCCCAGAAGCCTAAGTCTCAGTACATTGGCTAATCAGTGCTCTGGGGAACTGACATAGGCTGTTGGGAATTGACGTCCAAAAACCAAAGGGTGGAAAACACTGCTCTAGACCCTTCCATGAGTAATACGTGCAGTAACAGAACAAATTGTCAAATATAAGAAGAAAAAGAAGCACACAAACCAGACAGTTTCAATTTATTCTTCAGTATCAGCCTTTCTTGCCCTATTAGTTGTCATAATAGTAACATAGTGTTGAGCAAAATACCAGAAGCTTTCATTAGAATCATCAACATAATTTGATAACTGATGGTAGTTGATTTCTGACTTCTGAACTTTGACATGAAGCTCAATGTAAAATGAAATCTCACTGATTGGGCTGCATGTGTGTGTGTGTGTTTTAAATGAATACTTCACATTGCATTCATTTGTTAACTGTAATTAATGTTCACATTTGTCACAAGTTATATTACATGGAGAAATGTTAGTGATGATAAAAGATGTGACAAAGATGCACACATGTCATCCTCTCCAAATGGTTCTGTGTAATTTAAATTTAGGAGAGAAAAAATAGAATATAAATGAAGCATACTAACGCCTCCCTCCTGGCCGATTTGATTGAACACAGAAACAGCTGAGAAGTTTATGTAACATTTTGTTAGTTTAATGTCCAAATGATCCTATCAACATGAATGACTGTAAATGTAAGAGTTAATTTTAAAAAATACACTTAAAATCATAAATAAACTATAGGTACCATAACATTATAAACCTATTGTTTAAGCTTCTCTTCCTCAAATGTGGTAATTATGATGATTTACTGTAAAATAGTGCAGTTCTTTTCTATCATGCAAATATTTGGCTGCTTTCCAGCTTTGCATAAAATAGTCTTTGGTTAGGATCTGGTTCACGAAAAATAATTTATACCGTTTAAAACAAATGAAATTTCATTATACATTTATTTTCATTATAATCCTATGTACAACCATTCTAAGATATTTTGTTGAATGGAGGGCATCCTTGGACATGTTTCTTTAAGAGCACACATTCAGTAAATAAAAGAAAGAACCTGAATTATAAATTATACTGTGGGCAGGTGTCTGAGTAAATGCTTTTTTTAAGATGGGATTCCTTGTACTGCTATTATTATACTAGCTACTGGTTTTTATTGCTATTTCATTTACCACATACATCATTCATTGTTGTTAATTCAGTATAATTCAGTATACCAATTAGGAAAGAATTAATGAGGATAAAATTTGTGGGGTCAATAATGAATAGCATTTTGGTGATTTATATATCTTATCTATATACATCTTATCCTATTCAATGTATGTATTCTTCACTCAATGGGAACTTGGGGGGTCATATACAATGAAAACATTTTAAAGTGCAAAAATGCATGAGAAATATTATCAAGTCAGATGAAACACATATATTGTATTGTTCAATTTATATGCCGCCCCAATCGCATATTACAATAAAATGTGAGAATTGCCCAAAATTATGGAGAAGCATTAAAATGAGAAAGTTTGGAAAAGAAACGTGGCTTTTACCAGCAACTGAAAGATGAACAAGGAGCCAACAAAGAAGGAGCGGCAGAACTAGTGTCCTATAAAACATTTGGCTTTTTGCATTCTACACTTTTTGCATTCTACCGTAGCTACGGTTCTTACAGATGCGATGAGTCCTCACAAAATAATTGTTCTTGGCAATTTTCTACTAAGATTCCCTACTGAGATTTCTGACTGCTTCACTGAGATTTTCCATATTCCTACAAAAACAACAATACATTTTTTTTTCAATTTTAAAATTTATTTCTTGCATGTCTTTTGGCTTGTTCAACACATAAACTACCAAACTTTGTGTAGCTCAAAGCAATTTGGCAAGTCCACAAATTCAGTTTGAGACAGAGATTGCAACCATTTGTTTCTTCTTCCATTCAATGGAATAATATTTTCTGTGCTGAGCACGATAACTTGTAGAAGCACATTTTAATGATCATCCTGGTTTTGGGGGGGACTTTTGATGTATACATAATACATGCTTAGATGCAATTTATTTAGGCTGACTTGTTTTTCATTGCAAGGCCAGATTTGTAATTAGATTACTAAAACCAGTGAATTTTGCAACCACTTGACCTGAAGATTCTCAACCAACCCCATTTGCTTGTATTTCATTCATCGCAATGAACTGAACAGATTATGTGATTCCTTCCTGTGCCCATAGACTGATGTAGACTGATATCTAATGTGAGGACCTGTGGTGCACAAATTCCCCAGTAACAGTGTCAACTTAAAACATCAGCATGCTAGATGATGAAGGAAGCATTTTGACACTCAAGAGTCTCTTCTCTCCAAAACACAAGATATGATTAGGTAGCATGCGTTCTTTGATGGCATTTGTGAAAGTTAAAATTTAAAACATAGTTAACATATATCTAAGATGTATTAAGGTAAAGTTAGATAGCAATCATTCTACTGAGGTTTGCGACTATGGCACCCATGGCAAACAGGACTTTTATGAAAATTAAACCATGGGAGGAAACAGGGTCTAATCCCTGTATGGAAAAAAAGAGGAGGTAGGGCTGTCACTTCACTTTAAAAAATTGGACTGCATAACCATATGAGGTTTAGTTCATATCTGCTTGCACTTTATGCTTAGACCAATACCAGGGCTAAGCAAAGACATTTCTGTTTCTCCAGGCTTTTAAATCATTTTTCTAACTGTTGTTTTATTATACTATAATCTGAGCCTTGCATTTTAGCTCTGAACAAAAAAACAAAGCCTGAAAACATTGCTGATGTTCAGTATATGAATCTAGGAATTTGTAACACTAATTAAGTATTTTATGGATGGATTTAAAAAGTTTATTTGACTTCTGTGGTTTCATGGCACTTTAAAAGGCAAACAACAATCTCATTGTGGCCTGAATGTTATCACATGAGCAAAGCAAAAAAGACTGGACTTAGGTGTGTGAACAAGATACTGGAATGAGAGGAGCAAACATTCCAGGAAAAAGAGATAAGGACGGGTACTTTGATGCCTGAATGACAAACAGTAGGGCAGTATTAGAATGAGCCTGGGTGATATAGCCATTCTACCATATCTAAGAGAACGAGGCCATTATAGTAATACATAAAATAACATTTGGAAAGGAAACGAGGATAATTTCCTAGCAAAAAGGACATTTAGATGGTTCTGAACCATTGCTCTGAATTGGAAGTATTACTTATGTCTTAAGTTAAATTGAGTACAACTTCAGAAAGCACTCCCTTAAAGGACACCTGTAAGGATTGTACTGGAATTATTAAACCACATGGTTTTAACCTATTAAAGATGATGACCCTAATTCAGAGAACCACGAAGTACATTTTGAGCACACACTAGAGTTTCTGTGCCTCACCTCATCCATTTCTAGAACATATACTGCTTGCACTTGACAGATTTGTCCCTAAATTTAGGGACATTTCATAAATAGGCAGCTGGGAGGGTGTACTGGATAATACCATTAAGTGTCCCAAATCTGTTTTAAGTAAGGCATAGCTGAAAATACTATTTGGGTCAATTTTGTCCCAAATACTATCAAGATCAGTGAGTGAAGGTTGTTGTTGTTCAGTCGCACAGTCGATTTCGACCCTCTGCGACCCCATGGACCACTGTCCACCAGGCACTTCTGTCCTCCACCATCCCCCTCAACTCGCTCAGCTCTGTGCCCATTGTCTCTACAATATCATCTAGCCATCTCATTTTTGGCCACCCCCTTCTTCTTTTGCCCTCGACCTTTCCAAGCATCAAGGCTTTCTCAAGTGAATCCTCTCTTCTCATTTGATGTCCAAAGTACTTTAGCTTCATCTTTATTATTTGACCTCCACCATTACCCAATGATCTTTCCTTATGGTGTAGTGTACTTGGCACCAGTTTGGTTTGGTCCACTCTGACAAATGCACACCTGCAATCTCTTAGCAGATTAGCAAAACCTTAACTATTAACAGAACTTTAACACAATTTGGTTGGTTTTGATTTTTAAATTGATAAGTGACAGTTACTAGGATTTTTTTTACCATGCAAGATGACTGATTGATATAAAGCCTTTTAGCTGTGTTAATAACATTAAGACTATCTGATTCCTATTATCATTACTAATGTTTTTAGCTGGGGTGCCCAAACTTTCCAGGGCAAACTTTGCAGGGCCACAGGCCAGTCATGTGGTTCAGCTGAAGTAAAATTTGCCTTGCAATCTATTTTGCAACAGGATGAGATAGATTTTAAGCTGCCATTTTCTCTACTTAAAACAGGCGTGCCCAAACTACATCCTGGGGCCTGTACTGCCCTTGTCGCTCCCAGAAGTGGAAGTAAAACATGTGCTTTACTTATGCTTCTGGGAAAAACAAGGGAGCATAGGCCAAATGGATTGGTGTTGGGGGCAGGAACTGGACTCAGGCTGAAGTTTGGGCACCCCTGTTTTTAGTGTCTTTTTAAAGTTGTATTATGAGGGGGTTTTTCCCCCCATGGAATAAAAAAGCCCCATCTCCTAATACTCCCAAGGTGATCCAATTAATGGTCTCTTGAACCACCCACAGTAGATAAAAGTGGCATCAAAAATACAGGGGACAGTCACCCTCTGGTTCAGATGTTACTCCCTCACTGTAAAAAAATGGAAAAATCTGTCAGCACACCCCTGTTGAAGAGAAGAAACTTACACATTTTGCTTTTAAGAGATTTCTTGAGAAAATGTTTAGATTAGTATATACCCCTCATTCATAGACTATGCCTAGAGGTAATACTCTCCTGTAAAAATGGATGGAAAGTCCAGTCTACTTCTAGTCCATGGTAGTTATGAATGCAACAAATAAAATGCCTATTTCAGAAATAATCTATTTTTCCGGGGTGGGTGAGGAATCCAAACAGAAATATGTATTTTAAATGTATGCATTTCTACATACATTTCTGGGGCTGAAAACCGAAGGATAAGTGTTTTATGATCTGATTCATAAAGCAAATTGGGTCATTTTGATAAGAAATGTGAATTGAACAAAATCCTTGAGCATAAATACCTGTGAATAAAGAATACAACTTTTAAGGAAATCTTCACATTAAAAAAAAATATACAAACTGGGCAGGAGGGGGAAGTTTTATATCCAGTCATTTTATCACAGGGTTCCCAACCTATGGCTCATGGGCCTGACCTGGCTGTGGTGCTAATTAATCCAGTCCATGGTGAGGATCTTGCTGCTGTCACCGGAACCACCAGAAACATGTCAGAAGCCCCGCAGACATGGCGAAATCAGGCAGAAATGCGGCGAAAACACACCATGGCAAGCAGCAGAAGTGGTGAGAGGAACCACACCTCCAGCCCACACATCTGTCTGAGGGGGTGTGGTCTGACTGATGGCATGTAAAGATTGGCCACCCCTGCTTTATCAGAAGGATGAGATTATCAAAATTTACCACAGAGGTTATTATAATTTGCTATAACAAATACAAAAATAGAAAAAAGAACTCAATAGCACCTTTCAGGGTGCAGAGATTCCTGGCTTTTGCTTTGGTGACTAGGGCACCTCCTATTGTATAGAACTCAGTAGACTGACTTTGAGTTTTATGAACAAATTCTTCGCTTTCTGGGTCATTATTAGATAGATCTGGAAGATAATGCATTTGCTGTAAGAAAATAAATAAAACACAGATCCCTGAATTATATTCCTTCATTCACACAATTTTGTTAAATTCAATTAATCTCATCAAATGTACCATATTTCCTGGTGTATAAGACCCACTCCTCCCCCCCCCCTTAAAATACACTGGAAAATGGAGTGCATCTTGTACTGTATACAGTGGCCTATAGTGGGCTATTTTGGTAATAACAGGGTGCATCTTATATTCTGATGCATCTTATATGCTGGCAAATATGGTAATTATGATGATTTCTCAAAATAACCAGTCCCTATCTTTCACAACCTCTCAGCAATATGTATCCTATTAATTTCCATACTTGAAAAATGAAACAGGCAAGAAACACTACAGCAGTTCTTCTATGAAAAAGTGCTAAGAAATAAGCAGAGAGTGATCTGTTTTTCCTTTATGATTTACACAACAGCCACAACATTCAATAGTTCTTTCTCAATGAACGTATCATTTTATCATCATGTGTAGGTATATCAGTGAGTGACCCAGGTGGTAGCTGTATTGTTTGAAGAATGACATCTCTGCTCCGCTGTCATCAAACCCAAGTAATTAAGAACAATCAAGTGAGTGTTAATTGGATATCATGGAACAATCTCCAGTCAGCCTGAGCCTACTATTTGCCTCTTACTAGTAATTATGAACACTAAGTACTCATGCTAATCTCCTCTTTTCCCATGAAGCCAAACAGAGGTGCGGTATTTACTCAGCTGATGGCTTGTTTTGTCTGCAATTTAGTCTGTTTTAAGCCAAGAAACTCATAATTTGCCAAGCTGTCACCAGCTGCTGGCATTGGACAAAGGGATGAGAGGCCCTCAGTGACAACAATTCAGCACGTTTCAACAAAGAAAAAAGGACCAATCTTAATTAAAGTGACCTTTGGTTACATCCACAGTAGCAGCTGCACCTGGACACTGAAAGAGTGAAAAAATTAAATCTATAAATCTGCATTACTGCACTCAGTTTCTAGCAGGTACGCTTAAATCTCTCCCAAAAAGAATCTGTTTGAAAAAGAAATCCCCTTAAGTTAATGAGTCTTTGGAGAGAGTGAGAGAAAAGACGACTCTTGAAAAGATTCTGTTTTCCCCAGAGAGACCACTGCCTCTCCACCATGGACTCAGTTATTAACAGTTGAGAAGGCATTACAATCCTTATTTTTTTTAATGTAGCATATTGAAAGTATTTGATCAAGAATTACTGTTACAAACATATTAACAACCCTTAATCAAATTGTTAGGGCTGAAATTCTGTAACACTGTAGCTGGGAAAAGTCCATACTGAGCTTTATCTGGTTGATGTCTGAGCAAACCAGTACAGGATTGTGCTGTGAAGGATATAGTATCCATAACATGTGGAAGCCTTTACAACAATGTGCCTATGAAATAAGATTTCCCATGTTCAAGCCCTGAAGACTAATTACCAAACAAAGCAAGCTCATTTGGATAATGCTGGTGATGAGACAAGGTGATACTACAACACAGAGATGCTTGCCTTAGTTAAAAATTTCCCTCTTCCAGTCATGGTCTACCTCCAAGATTTGTTTTTGGCTCAAAACACTAAAGAGAAAAAAATAACTGACTTCTACCAAAGGATGGAAATTGCTTATGAAATTACTGGGATAAGAATATAATAGACTGAATCACTCATTATCAGTGCCCAAGACCTTTTCAAAACACAAATTTTGGTCCTTTGAATCTATCCATCAGTAGGTTAAATGTGTAAATTTGTTTCATACATTGAATCAGTAAAAGCCTTTCCTGACTAACAAATTTTTCTTGATATGGAAGGATTTAAGCAAAGACTCTTCTTTGTTTATGATTGAATAATAGCAGGATTAAAAAAAAATAAGATAGGTATCTTAGTGAAATTTTGAAATCGACATTGGAGATCTCTAGAGGAATTACTAATTTTGTTAGACACACACCCAGAAGTTGACAACAAAATAATTAACTGGCTGAAATGTGTTGGGCTCCTTCACCAACCAACCAACCAACCACACATGCATGCATGCCATTTTGAAATTTTGTCTCTTCTTTATATTGGGTTTCACAAAATGCTTGCAGTTTCTTTTGCTTTTTCCTTTTTTTTCTTTGTATCTATATAAATGGTTCAGGACTATAAAACTACTCTCCTTGGGGGCATAAGAAAGACTAAAAGTCCAGCTGAAAGTTGGTGAGTTTCAGTCTTGAATTGCTCCCACTCAGCTACAACAGGGTAGAAAATGTGTAGATACGATGAATCTAAAAAAACTTCAGTCCGCTGTACAGGAGACTATTCAGTCCTGCTCTGTAGCCTTTTCCTTCAAACTGCTTGCAATAAGAGGAATTTTAATTTTTCCCTATTTCTTTAAGGAAAAAAAGACAGAGGGGAAAAACAGAGTTGAAAAACCTCTTATTCACCTTTTATTGCTGCCTGGCCAACATGAGCCTGGAAGGGCTTTGAATACACCCTCTACCCTAGGAGCATATACCCCTTCCATTATGGGTAATTTATCTGAATAAATATCATAATAAATATATTGTGGTGGCCAAACTTGTAGTAGTAGGATGAAATCTGCACAGGGCTAAAGATAGATTAGCTCACAATGGCCAGCAAGTGGAAATCGGATGGGCAAATGAGCAGTATAATGACATTTTACCACATATCAGCTACTAGATGTTGATAGAAGGGCAAGAAGAAGGTTACCTATCAGCCAGGAGCTGTCCCAAACCCAAACTGCTGTGCTGGCTGGGACTTGTTTTAGCATAAAAGATACTAGAAAACATATATACGGGGGAACTGGAAGTAAAGCAGATAAAGGTATGAAGGCAGTAAGATGGATAAACAAGGACAAACTTGTGCTGTATTAATCAATCTTTCTTAAAAAAAAAAAAAAAGCAAACACACACAAAACCTCAGGCTAAGCCTAGAAACATTTCTAACCAGGGTCAGACTTCAGAAAGCTAGTGCATAATATGGGATGGAGTTTAAGGGTATTAGTAGAGCCATCCCACAATCTAGTGCACCTCCTCACCACAAGTAGACATGAGGGGTTCTTGGTTCCAGTCTACGGTGCTTCTGGAAGGCAGCTAAATATGAAATTAATTAATTTATAAGGGATTATCTCATCATATAGCAATAATACCCTATGGCACTTATAGCGCCCATCCAAGATGACAGAAGAACTCTGATTTCTCACAGTAAGCAGTAGGAATGGAAATGGAACTCTGGAAAGCTATGTTCAAGAAAACCTAACCATATGCCCAACTGTGACCATGTATACCTCTGGCAATCAATTCTTATTTGCCTGGGAACCCTATATCTCTCTTTCTTTTCTCTGAAATACACACTGAGAATCTTAAAGAAAACAAAGCAGTTGTTTCCTTGTTTAGGATAGTGTAAGTGTGTTTAGTACTGGACAACAGTATAGATGAACTATAACCCGGGGGGAGTAGGGAGGGAGGAGAGGATTCACATGAGGGAAAGCTCTCATCTCCTCCTCCTTGCCATGATTACACTGCTTTAGATTCCAAGAATTCAAATGGTGGTAGCTGATGGACTGTGAGTTATAGCTGTCATTTCTGATGTGTTCATATCTTCTTGGGCAATGCAAGAATAGATACGGATGGTAATTTCTAGCATTAATATAGTTCTTTTTTTAACATATCAGAAAACAGAGATTTGTAACGAGAGAATGAAATTATGTTACAGATGTGACAAGGTTCATTTTGCTGCCTAAGGCATCATCCATCTGCATCCTGGTACCATATGCTCACATCTGTAAATGAACATACACCATACCCAGTACTTTCAGGATGGCTCTGGGTCTTTTCACACCAAAACGTGTGCTCAGAGTCATTTGGAGGAAAGGAAAACTGCTGAAGAGCAATTTCTTAAATATTATTATTATTATTATTATTATTATTATTATTATTATTATTATTATTATTATTATTATTATTATTATTATTATTATTATTATTATTATTATTACAGTAATACCTCAGATAACATTAGTATCGAATAACACTAAAATCGCATAACATTAATCAATCTGGGGGGAAGAATTACATCGGATAACATTAAGATCCTATGGGATGCATCGGATAACAACCGTTAAAGCCTGTGTGGTTACAATGTATCTCTATGGATCCCATAGGATTTTAACATGCATCAGATAACACTAAAAATCGTATAACACCAAGACTTGTGGAACCAGGTTTTAGTGTTATCCGAGGTTTTACTGTATTATTATTATTATTATTATTATTATTATTATTATTATTATTATTATTATTATTATTATTATTATTATTATTATTATTATTTCAATTTCTATACCACCCTACGTGGTATAGACCATCTTGACTGCTACCATTGGTGTCCTCAACTTTCAGGCTGTCCTTTGCTAGGTAAAGCTTGGCATTCTTTTTTTCCTGCTGACACACCCCTGGCATGGTTTTGTACAGAAATAACGGGCATTTCCTGGAGTTTTGAATCATGGCTATAGAAGCATAAATTCTCATATTCATAAACCAGGGGTTATTTGAAGTGTTCATTTTTAAACATATGATGAATTTAGACTCAGTTGAAGCTCTACTAGTCATCACAAACACTTTTAATCAATCTCAGATGGCAATAAGGCAAAAAGAGAGACACTGTCAAAATTATCTCAGATGGGCCACACTGTCATGTACTAACTCAAGCTTCCAAACTCTCCATAAACAAATGACAATATGCCAAACCTCAAGTTGACAAAAGTATGCATATTTCACAAACATGTAAAGAGTCATAGCCCTCACAAAAGCAGGTATCAGGACTATATGCTGATTTGGTCATGTGGGCGAAATGAAGAGTTCCGCCTTTTCTTCTCTTCCTCTAAGTGGATTATCTCAGGGCAGTTGACTCCCGATCCACTCATTTCCTAGAGGATTTGTAGAGAAAAGACATGACTTCTGTTTTTCCAATCTGAGCTCTGAATTTAGCTACCTTAGAAAATGTTTTAGAGCTTATCTAGAAATTTGTAAAATGTCAGTGAGAAAATTTTAATTGACTTATTAGCAATATCTCTTTCTTGAATGACCTTTTAGTCCTCCTTATAACATATCACTTACTTTTACTACCTTTTGCCTGACAGTTTCTAATATATTCCTTCCTACAGAATGATATCATCTGTCCTTGGATGGAATTAACTAAAGCATTGCACATTTAGAAGCTGACATTAATCCATACCCACAGATTTTTAACAGCTGCTGGAATAAATATTGTTTCCATACATTAAGCTTTGTAACTATGACAAGCTGAAATAAATTGAGATTAAATGTATGTCAGTAACATCAGAATTAAGAGGGGAAATGATAAATTTATAAATCAAGGGTCTGTGCACATAAACAAGAGAAAGGAATACTTATTGTAATTAGCAAGAATAATTCAATTTCAGGGTGAACAGGAAGTTTATTGCACTAGCATGACATGGTTTTATTTCTTCTCCTAACCACAATTACAACAAAGAAAGATTGCTACAGACCAAGATAAAGCTTTGATGCACAGTGCATGAAATACAGGATAAATAAGCAAGGACATTTTTGGCAATCTACTATCTGGTATAATAACAGTACAGTATGTAGGCAAACCATTAACAGTTCTGAATATAGGGTGATTGAAGGTACAAAACACTATTTAGGGAGGTAATAATACATCTTAACACAAAAGTAAATCATGCAGGGAACTCCCTATGTGCCCATTTGCAAACTTTATTTCTGGAAGTCAATTAAAATACCATATATTCAATGGGAGCAGCTTCTCTCATTTCTTCTTGACTTATGAACAGAAAATTATATACTAGTAAATTAAGAAAAAGTAACATCTGTAGCAAGCTAGTATATTTTCTCAAAACAGCAGTCAAATATGTGTGATCAGTCTGCTTGAAATCTAATTATTAACCTCTATAAACTGTCTAAGACCATAGTTCCCAACGTGTAGCACAAGCTCTACAGGGTCAAGGGGGTTGATTTTTAAGGGGGGGGGGCAATTCAAGAATGATCTGTGCCATTGTTTCCCAAATTCTGGTTCTTGGACTTCAATTCCCAGGAGCCTAAGTCAATTCCCCAAAGCACTGATCAGTCAGTGGACTGATTTAGCCTTTTGGGAATTGAAGTCCAAAAACCAGAATTTGGGAAACACTGGTCTAAGCCATCCTTTTGTGCCAAAGAAACCCTTATCCTTGAGCCAATATGCAGAACATCATCTCTTAAATCAGGGGTTCTAAACCTGTGGCCCATGGGCTGGATGCAGCCTGAGGCACCAACTCATGTGCCACCCCCTGCCTCCATCACACCAGGAAGTGCCATGTGGTTGAGGAAGAACAAAATCGCTGTTCAGCCCCCAAAGCTGTGTGAAGGAGGGTGACCCAGCCTCCGACTTTAAAAGGTTGAGAATTCCTGTCTTAAATCATCAGTAGCAACCTGGAATTTTTTTACATAAAGAGCAAGAAACAAATTAAATGCCTTACACCATTGTTTTAAATGCATATACAGTAGTAACTCGGATAACCTTAAGAGTCTTAACGTTATCTGGTTTTTAACGTTGTGTGATGCATTGATCACACTACATTTAAAAAAGCCCTATTCCCTTTCCTATCTGGCCAAAGGCAAACCTAACAGCAAGAGAGAGCTGAAACAACAGGATGGGCAGGGCAAATCCTTCACTATTACTCTAACAGCTAGAGAGGTCCCTGCTGTTAGGCTTGCCTTTGGCTGAGGCTATACCTAACAGAGGAGGGGAAGGGTGAATCCTTCGCTGTTACCCTAACAGCTAGAGAGATCCTTGCTGTTAGGTTTACCTTTGGCCGGAGGCTAAACCTAACAGCCAGAGAGATTCGCCCCGCTGTGGAGTCCCATATCTGCAGGCTTTGGGGGCAGAGATCAACATCAGGGAATTTAAGGCAAACATTTGCATTGCACAACGTTATCTTAACATTGTGCGATGCAAATGTTTCCCTCTAATTCCCCAACATTATCCAATTGCCTTATCCGAGGCAATCACTATCCGAGATATTACTGTACAGTACTTGGCAGTAATACTATCCAATGCTACTTTATAACCCTCTTCTGTGAAATAAAGAACATACCATTGGGATTACACTTTTCACGTCTTGCTGAGTTAATGTTACAAAATGACTTCTTTTGAACTAGCCAACATAACCTGTTGACATTATTGTTCCATTCTGCACATGCAAGGCAAGATCACATACTGCATTATTTCAATGATTAGTAAAATGATCACCCCAACACAAGCTGAACACAGGGAAATATCATCAGACCAAATATGAGTCATCCAGGACTGATGCTTCTTTAAACATCTGTCACTACTCTACAATAGGAAGAAAGGAGGTAGGCATTCAAATTCCTCAGAAGATGTTAACACACATCAGTGGCAAAGATCAAGACTCTAAATCCATTTGCTTTTAATTCAGAATAGAGTGTATAAATACAGCAGAAATCATATCAATCATACTTCAATTGTATAATTTCTTCAGAAATAAAAAACTTTTACAAAATAAAACAAAGGTTGCATTAATTCTAAGAGAAGTTTCTTAACAGCCCATAAATAAATTAAGTTGTCTAATTACCAAAATCACAAAATAACTTATCTGTATTTCAGACTCTCACCACATTTGTAGGTTTTAGTGGCTTTTCTATCATTCTTATAATTTAGGTTTTAATAAGAGTAAATATTTCTGAAACAGTAATTCATTTTTAAACTACTGCGGCTGGGACCAATGGAATTATTATCACAGACTTTGATTGGTTCTTGAACTTAGAAAGTAATTCACCTTTTTCAAAAGGAAGGTATCATTTATCCTGGAATCTCCTAATCTCCTCCCAAGGCAAGCACTTCAGAAACATATGGTTATCAATCATGTTATAAAAATAACTAAAAAAATAGATTTAATAGGCTTCCATTTGTGCTATACTTGTATTTAAAAAAGGCAATTCTTTGGGGTAAACAATACTAACCAAAGTCTTTCTAGATATTTACAGGCATGCAAGAGAAATCATGGAACTTGGTGCAGCTACCTGTGGCTAATTGACAAAGGTTCCACAAGTCTTGGTGTTATCTGATTTTTAGTGTTATCCGATCCATGTTAAAATCCTATGGGATGGATCGGATAACGTTAACGCTCCATAGAGATACATTGTAACCACACAAGCTTTAGTGGTTGTTATCCGATCCATCCCATAGGACCTTAACGTTATTCGATCCAATTCTCCCCCCCCCCATTACTTAACGTTATGCAATTTTAGCATTATCGGTGGTAAACATTATCCAAGGTATTACTATACTAGCTGATCTTGCTGAATACTTATGGTTAAATCCAAAGTTGACCCCAACAAAACTAAACTCAGTGAACCAATGGAATGGAAGTGTTGATTTAACCAGTCTAATTCACTCAATGGTCAAAATCTTGTTGGCACTGCACAATGTAAACCAAAAATAGCACAAGTGGTGTCCACAATCATGCCTTAAAATCATTACATGCTTGGACATGTCTCAAGTTTTGTCCGTAATTGTGTGGTTGTTTGTTTGATCATGCATGTGACAGATAGCCTGTAAAATGTAAAAACTGCCTGTGCAATTGCTTTTATTTTCACATTATTGCAACAGGATTTCACTCAATTGGTTTATTCTATTTGCTAATTTTGAGATTAACCCTGCATTTAGACATCGGCCCTATGACTGAAATATAGAATCCAGCATAAAGATTCATTCACTTAACTGTTGCTTAAACACCTGGGCTTAAATAAGATAAACTAAATAGTATTACAGCAAAAAATAGATGTGAGAAGTAGTGCATGATTAATTAAGAGAAGAAAATTATTAATAAAAACATAAGAAAAGGTGGTTTGTCTCACTTCTAAGCAAATCAGGTTGCTTTGTTTGTTGACTGGCCATCAGGTCTAAAGCATAAGATTCATTTGAAGTTTGATTTGCAAACATGAAAAGAAAGTCTCAAACTCCTCTATGCAACATTAATGTGCTTTCAGCTCTAATTACAAGTGATCTCTTAACATCTGTTTATGGTCACAAGGTATTATTTAGGAATCACTGACACTATGAAGTGTCTATGGGATGGTCTGAATACTCATGTTTCAAGAGAGCAACCATTGCCCAATCCACATTTCATAGGTTAGTGACCCAAAATCCTATGCTAAATTTATATCCTATGCCCTAGCACAGGGTTTCCCAAACTAAGGCCTGTGGGCCGGATGCAGCTCACAGTGCCATTTCATGTGGCACCTCACCCCTCCAAGGGAATTTGAGAAACAAAATGGCCACCACCCCTTTGAAGCTGTTGGGACAAAATGGCCACCCCCATCATGCAGGCAGGGCAAAATGGCTATCCAGCTCTTGAAACTGACTGAGAGAGTATGACCCAGCCCCTGGCTTGAAAGGATAGGGAATCCCTGCCCTAGCATGTCACTGATATTATACACAGATAGATAGTAGAACAAGAATGTTCTACGGAAGAACAAATAGACAATTCTAGTATTACTTGTAGCACACAGCTTGGCTATCTAGGGTGAATTAGGACTCTTCCAAATGGAGCATTTGCTTTCCATAAAGTTCCTAGTAACTGATGTTACTAGTGCTTTTCCTGCCATCCACACAATCTAAAGCTTGCCTCAATAAGCTCAGTCCCAAACCTCACAACATTGCATGCTTTTTTGTCCCTTCCTGATGGCATACCCAGGGGTGGTTTAGCACTACAGCACGTCCCATGAAGTTTATTTTTCATGGTCGCAGCTTCCTGGTTGGAAGCTTTCAACTTGTATTTAATTAACGGAAAAACACAGGATAAAAGAAAAAGCCCTAGAAGAGAAGTTCCAACAGTGAAATGAATATTAATGAAAAGATTTGGAGGATTTCCTAGAGAAAAGTGGTCTTCTGAGAAGTGGGTTTTATTGCTGAAATTTTGATGTGAGCTGCTCTAAGTCCTGCCCGTCTTCATGACAAGCAGGAGGGAAGGCAGGCAAAATGAGGGTGGGATGCTTGCCCTTTATGGAAGAGACCTTAATCTCAAGATAATAAAGAGAATTCAGTTTGCACATGGCAGCACTATGGCCATGAACAAACTGAAAGTGCACCAGGAAATACAATGTGAGATATATCCAGTGATGGTGGTTTTGAGTTATGATTGCTTTTATGGCACAATGGTAATTCCTTTGTCTCTTGTTAATATTGAGAGTTTATGCAGATTGAAACTGGGGTTCCTTGTGATACCTTATGATCTGTGGGCAATCATTGCGCTACTCTTTAGTGCTAAGCACCTATGAAACACTCTCAAGGTTTTCTTTTAGGGATGGAGACGGAGGTGAATTTTGGATTTGAAGCCATGGTTTCGGCATGTACAAACAACTAGCTGCAAATAAAACTATTATTCATCTCTAAAGTAATACAGTGCTGATATGCAGTGGCCAGTCAGAGCAAAGGTTTAGTAATCAGCACATATTAAATGGTGAAGAGATGGTAGTATATTAATCTTTTGGCAGAGAGGCAGCCTGGCTACATAATTTCCAGACCTTGAGCTTTGTTGTCTGAAAGGCTAACAGTTTCCTTTGACAAGACAGACTTGAAAGATATATTTCTTTAATTCCCCCACCCCAAACACACACACACACATATTCTTACTTCACATTCACATGTGTTGAAACTCATTGCTTCTGGAAATGAAGATGCTCTGGTGTCAGCTGTAAAATCTGTATCTCACTTTCTCAGACAAGTGGATATTTATTGACAGGGTGTGAGAGAAAAAGAGAGAGGAGAGACTGCTTGTCCTGGAGCCAGTAACCTTGGTGGAGATGCAATGTCACAAACACCAAGCCATCATTCTCGCAGATGTACAGCATATTATTTAAAGGGAAACAAATATCAGCTACTGAATGTCACTGCAAGGACACGTCTCCTGCCTTTTAACTAAACTTATCAGTGCTGCGGTTTAATATCGTACCTTTCTCATCCCTCCCTCAGATTCATCTTGCTGAGCAGCTCTTGACACTACCAGAGAGCAGTCGAAGAACTAAGATTTAGTGGCATTTGCTTCAAACCACACAAGATTTATTGACATCTCTGCCCTGCTTTCTCCATTGGTAACAGCACACAGGATTAATTTTAACTACTGCTTAATAGTTAAATTCAAAACACAACACATGACTCAGATGAACAATGCATATATACCAGGGGTGCCCAAACTACGGCCTGGGGGCCGGATCCAGTCCCTGGGCCATAGTGATTGGCCCCCTGAACCATGTGACCAGACTGTGGCATGAAAAGTTTGGGCACCTGATATATACGGTAGCTCCCAGGTCCAAATTCAGTGTGTCACTTGCTCCAATTGGGCCCATAAACCCTTCCTAACTTTATTTTCTGATAATTTAAGAAGGATGGGGCAGACATTAATTAAGCCATCTCTTTTCAAAGGTCTTGAGTTCATTTTGCATTTTCATGATCTTTTTTATATAAATGAAAACAATTAAGAGCATCATGGCACCGTGAAGACCAAAAAGTTGTCATTGGAATAACCTCTTGTAGACTGCTGCTCACTTCTCCAGATGCAAGTTTTAACCACAAGGGAAAACTAAAAAATAACCAATCAGTGAAATGAAACAAAAATGCATATTTACTGTCATTTCCAAAAATTTGGTTCATGTCATTTCCAAAAATTTGTAGAAGACTTCTGACTTGCACTGTTTTTACTGAGAACCTACAGGGTTTTCAGTAATGGTAGTATCAAACATTTTGAATCAGACCAAAGGACTCTCATTTCCCCCCCCCCCCCAAAGCTGACATCTACCTGCTTCATTAGAGTCCACAAAGCAATTAGAAGTGTAGATCACATGATTCTAACAGAATTATTTACCTCTAGATTTACCACTTATATTCTGTCCTTTCCCTCACCAATCTTCTACCACACCCACTCATCTTGACTTCCGAGTTGTACCCTGGCACATCTGCTGCATTGAAGAGTTATGGGTTCCAGCAAACCTCCAGTCTGGGTTTTAGCAGACCTCCTGGAGCACAGAGTTCCAGTAAATATACTACATCCATTAGGGATCCATTAAATATACAAAGCAGCAGCACTTCAGAAAATATTTCACAAAAACATGGTTGGTGCAGAACACTTCAGACAACAGGAGACTCCAATGGTATCCTTGACTCTCACTGCTGCATAAAGTTTTCCAGTGAAGCCAAAAAAAGACCCATAGCCTTAGTGAAACAGCTATAACCAAAAACTTCATTAAGGATTCATGAAGTTAAGGATTTCTCTCATGTTCCAGTCAGATATTATCATTTAACAAACCTAGAAAGTATTATAGTTAGACACTGCCTTTGCTTTAGCCTATATATCGGTTGGCAGCAAACATCAAATGAATGTATTATATAAACATTATTCTGTAGGATAGAGAATAATATGTAAGATGTACTGAACAAACATATAATTGCATAATTGTATAATCAAAGAACAAAGCTGTAAAACTTTGGGGGGGATCTCAAGATGGATTTGTTACTTCTATAAATTTTATCTTTCTCAATTTACTATTATTAAACTCTGCTTTTAACATCATATTCGACTCTTTTATGTTGTACTATTTTTATTTTATCCACTGTTTTCCTACAAACCTGGCAATGCATCCATTCAGCCATCCTCAGTGTTAAATAAGCTTGTTTTCTTCCTGTTTCTCTGCTTCTTGGTTACTCTGAGCTTCCTGCTAGCTGCTCCATTCCTCTGCAATGATATCTCAGACTCCCAGAAGTCTAGACTAATCAATCTATTTTATGTGCTGAAAACTTAATCATAGCCATATTATCCCCTCCCCTCAATCTACATACTACACTTATCACCGTATATTTCTAAGTCTATGCACTACTCTTTGGGAGCATGCAAATGTACAGGGGTATTGTGGATAACGGAGTACACATAAGCTCTCTCCATGTATCTCAATACCACTCAGAATTCACAGAGACTCTCACAAAGTCCTGCCAATGAGTCCGTAACTGTTTCCACTTAGAGCAGTGGTGGTGAAAACCAATGGCACACAAAGACCTCTTGGTGGGCATATATGACATCACAGGCAAGGCAAGCCCCACTGGGACCAATGGGTGCATGTGTATGCCTGTTCCCTGCCTCCCAGGCAGGATTTCAGCCTCACTCAATTAGGGGTGAGCAAGGCTTGGTGCAGAGGCATGAGGCTTGCTGAGGTATGGCACACCGTGCAGGGACGACTGTGTGGGGCTTGTCCAGCACCCAGTGTGGTACTTGTCTGGGGGGGGGGGATGATGGCTTGTTGGGGACAGCAGGGGCTTTTCCAGGGGGGTTGCAAAGCTTGGTGGTGTGGTGGTGGTGCACAGCTTGAAGCATGCCAGTGGCATGGTGTGTGTGTGCATGCACTCATGTGATATCACTAGCACACGTGGTGCCTGTCACTCATCTTTCCTGCCACCTTGGGCACTCAGTTCGCCATCACTGACTTAGAGGTTAGTCTGCAAAACTTTCTGCTAAACATGAAAAGGTCTCAATAAATTCTGGGTGTGATGGGGACATGATAAAAGGTCTCACAATGCTTAATTGTATCAGCCATCAGGATTCTAGCCCTCCGGTACTGCCTGAAAATTTCCTTATTCCCTCTTGCTTGCTTTCTGCTTTCCTGCCATTACTAGCCAAATCATTCACCCACATTGCAGATGCAGCTGATGACAATATGAATATGATGTCAATGTTTCTTGAACTTTTGTTTTAGAATTTTCAGTAAATTCAGTTTTGACAAGTTATCCCTCAAGATATTCATGAGAACCAAGAAAAGCTGTGTAGAAATTAAGGACTGTAGACATCAGGTAGGTTAAAAGCAGCCATAGAATAGAGCATTGAAGCTCTTGGCCTTCACTACTGGAAAACATCCTGCCTCAGAAGGCTAAACATTTCGAGTGAGGGTAGCTAATTAACACTGTCTCGCTGAATGGTAAATTATATATTACAGTATCCTGCACTTAATTATGAGTCATAACCTACAAGTCTTAATTATAAGTCATCAAAACACAAGGCATTGAATGTGTAACACAGCTATGAATTGCATTATAACAATCTGTAATTCTATTTTTTTTTTCTTTTGGGAGAGGAGAAACAAAAATTAATTTCTAAGTGAATGTACCAAAGACAGTGTTAAAATACCACATGTGTATGATTACAAATTACTCCCTTGCTTTAACTTTGACCAAAAAAAAAACAACCAACCCTTTTTCCAGCACCTGAGTTTTTCACAAGCCCAAAATATATCCTGTTAAAGACCTATCCATAACCATAACCATAACCAACAGCATTCAAACATAGACAAAAACAATATGGTGTGAACCTGCTCTTTCCAAACAAGATGTATATTATTGGGAACCAAGCTGGCTCATCTAGGATGGAAACCATTCAATTGAATAAATAATGTAACTGTCCATTTTCTACTCTACATTTAGTACTCAACATTGTTTAGTGACCAGTATTAGTTAAACCAGGCAAAAATCACTTTTCTCACACACATATAATATCCAGAGCATGAAACGATGCTTTTATAAAGTCTTTGTTACAATTTTAAAGCCCAGAATTTTGCTAGTTAATTATTATAATTATGGTTTTTTAAAAGTGATTTTCTTTTGTTCTTTAATAGTAGCATTAAGTAGTTTCTTTTCAGTGATCTTTCCAAATCCCCCATTTTCACTGCATGTAATTGTGGACCCCCAAAATGGACTAGAATGGGCTCAGAAAGTCTCCAAAGATTTGGGTTTTTCCTATTTTGGTGATGCAAGTTAGAGGGGAAAAAAGGGTAATTGACAGATTTTCTAGTGACTGCTTAAAAGGGAAAATATCATTTTTAGGACAATGTTGAAACATACATTTATTTATTAAATTAATAACTTTTTAAAAAATGCTGAAGTCTTTTCAAGTTTCAGACAAAAGCCCAGTTGGATCTAAACAAAATGCTACACTGAGAATGATGGTATGCCATAATGCCACACTGAAGGCTTTTCCAAGGGTAAAGAGCACCTTTGAAAAAGTACTTTTGATCTCTTTTATTTAGCGTTCCATGGACATCTGGTGGTTATGGTGCACAGAACAGGACCCATGCATGAGAATCAATGAATGAATTACATATATTGCTTTTTTAATAACTCTCCCATGCCTTGGGATGAAGCAAAATGATAGCTGTGTTTCATATTTTTCTTTAGGGTGAACAAGGAAATAGGGATGAGGTTCTGTTCTGTTTGGAATTTGGATGTGAGCCTCCTCAAAATGCCAAACCACTTCCAGTGGATCTTTTTTTTCCCTTTTCATCTTCTGCTTATGGCCTGAATGTGGCCTTCTCCACTATTTACTGAGAATGGATTTTTCCCCTTAATACCACTTCTATGTCATTCCCATTGGCAACTGCCATAAAAAAGCTCTTCCATCAAACTTCCTGGAAATTTTGGATAATATTCACTTACTGTTTGACTGGAATCTTTTTGCTTAGTGTAACAAACCATAAACAAACCATACTTGAGTAGGCCCATTATATCATATGGTGAGTCAACTGCTCAGCTTCAAATGATTTATCCTAGTAGCAACTTTTACATAGCAAGTCACAACTAGTGTAGGCCCATTGAAATCACTGGAGCCTATGAAGTAGACACACCAAATCCCCTTGGCATAAATGGCCCTACTCTACTGCAACTTACCATGCTATGTCCATGATGATTTAGACCAGTGTTAGCCAAGTGCTGCAAGACAGAGTGAGCTCCCGTCTCTGTCCCAGCTCCTGCCAACCTAACAGTTCAAAAGAAATAAATTGCAAGTAGATAAATAGGTATCACTTTGGTGGGAGGGTAAACAGTGTTCTGTGCACTCTAGTGTCTAGGCATGTGTGTTACATGTCCACAGAAATGTCTGCAGACGCAGAGAGTGCTGGCTCCTTGGCTGTAAACAGACATGAGCACTGAACCCTAGAGTCAGACACGAATGGCTTTTGAGCAAGGACAACCTTTACCTTTACCTTCCCAACTTTTGGCTTTTGGACTTCAGTTCCCAGAAGCCATTAGTCAATTCCCCCAAAGCACTGAGTGGCCGATGGCTGCTGGGAATTGAAGACCCCCTGTGGGACATGGGTCCCACATTGGGAACTACTGATTTAGACTATCTTGCACATATTGGAGACCTGTCCCCTCCAGTGTCTGAAAGACACATTTTACAATCAGTTTGCATTTCACTACAGGAAGAAAAATATATAATTCATTCCTTATTATACCAAATATGCCAGTAACAATCAGAAAGTATTAATATCACAATCAGAAAGTATTAATATCATATATAAATCAAATATTCACCATTTGTCCTAAACCAGGGGTTCCCAACCTTTTCAAGCCTGAGGCCAGGTCATGCTCTCTCAGTCAGCTTCAAGGGCCAGATGGCTATTTTGCTCTGCCTGCATGACAAGGGTGGCCATTTTGTCCCAAGAGCTTCAAAGGGATGGGCATTTTGTTTCTTGAATGCCCTTGGAGGGTTAGGGGGCCACTTGGAATGGTGCCAGGGGACAGATCTGGATTGTGATCCTTAGTTTGGGAACTCCTGATCTAAACTATGGATGCTAAGACAATGCCTCATACCTGATCCGGTTATTACTACCTCTAACCCAGTGTTTGCTACACCGACTGGCAAGATCTGTCTAAGTCTTCCAACAGTATTATTTTGCAGTCTCATGTTGAAATGTCTTGAACAAAACATAGAACCAGATAGCCTACCAGTGAGGTATGCCAACTTATTTCGATTGGCACAGCACACTATTTTAATCACTGTCAGAAAAGCATACCTTCCTCTAAAAGGGTATTTAATTGTGGGGATCTTAATGAGTTTCTCTGGCCTCCAATGCAACCCTCATCTTCTCAAAATCTCATTCATAACCAATTTATTAAGAAAAATCCTGAAGAAAAGAAATCAGACTGTGAAGTCATCAAATATTTTATCTCTGGAGGGAAAAAAACACAACTCCTTATATTTATATGTAAAGATTAAATAAATCATGATTACGACAGTAAACATGTAAATCCCCCATCCGTAAGCACTTCCTTCCCCCTCCCCACAACACTAACAGCCGCAATAAAGCTTTAAATGTAAAGCTGAGCACAACCAGCCATAAAAGTATGTAAAATAAATGAGGATAACATAATGAGGGAATCCAACATTCATCTCATAAATATAACATAACGACCACAACTAAAATGTCAGAGAATCTAATAAATCAATATGGTAGGACAGAGCTATCTTTATACTCAGCATACATAATATATATATTTACATACAAGACTCTTTTAAAAAAAATAGAACAAAATATATTAACAATTTAACCCTTCATTTTCTTTAGTAGCTTCTGAAACATTCCTGTACTGGACTTTCATGTCACTTTGCAGGAGAACACACATCACTGGCAGCTGCACAGTATAAGCATATTTGTAGGGCAATCAATGTATACTACATGGCGGCGGGGGGAGGGGAGAGATTACTTATTAAGTAGTATCAATAACAGGGAAACATGGGCTAGAGAATACATTTTTAAAAAATTTATAGTTTAATATTTTTTTGAAGTTGATTTTGAACCTTAGGGTTCAGTTTCTGGGTTTGTGGGGTGTAGTGGTATTGTTTGGTTTGGTTTGCACTCATTTGTGTAGTCTTTTTCTTTTTTGTGAGCTGCCTAGGGTCGGGTTCACCTGATTGGGGTGGGATAATAAATATTAATAAATAAATAAATAAATAAATAAATAAATTACAAAACACCCTTCTTTTACATTCTCTTCCAAAGTTGTACAATATTTTGCTATCCTGACTTCTGTCACTCACTACAGAATGTGTGCCAGTAACTCTCTTGATCCAAAAATATATAGGCTGGACACATGGCCATAGTTTATTTATAGAGGAATTTCCCACCCTTCTTCTTCTCTAGCTCTTTACACATTCTGAAAAAGTACACACAAAACTAGGAGAACAACATGGGTGCTGTAGTTGTGGCTAGGACAGCTGTCAAACATTGGCCAGAACCAACCAACCAATGAACACATTCCTAAAACCTTGTCAAGCTTTAAATATGAAAGGATAGAGAGACAAGGCTAAATCTATGGCAAGCAAAAATAACATAGCTAACTGAATGGATTAATGTTGAAGAGCATCTCCCATCAGGACAAGATTCTGTGTGGACCACCTGAAAGTCACTTACCAGACATTTTTAAAATAGTAGGAAGATAAAAAAAAATCCAAATAAATTGGGTTACATAGATGCAGGACAATTTTTCTGCAGATGTGGAGAAATCCATTGTACATGCAAATTATAATAAATGGCTGAGATAATACTCCTGAAGTAGCCTGCTTCTGGTCAAAAATAGTCCATTTTAATTTGCTTTGAATTTTATCTAAATTCAAATAAGTCCATAATTGCCTACATTGCATATAAGTTTTAGTCAGTGCAATTCTCTGATACAAATACAGAAAAGGTACTTAAGCCTATATCCTTCATCATGATTTTCAAAACCTCCCACATAGCCATCTGTATCCTCTTTCTTCCCATGTTCTGAAGAGCATTCCTACTTCTCATGGAACCACTGGGTTCAAAAAGTCCTACTCTAGCTATTCAACAAAAACTACCCTTCTAACCTTAGGATGGATATGACCAGGGGAGTTAAATGAGTTGGTAGCTGAGGGAATCTACCCATCCCAATAATATCCAAGCAACCTATTCTCAACCAGCTGTTTCCCAGGCACTAACTACATAGTTTGGTTTTCTAAGAGAGCACTAAATCCCATTTCCCTTCAATTTCTCAATAGCTTCAAATAGTCTTTTAGAACAAAAAAAAAGTGTATATGCAGAGTTCTAGAAAGGAGAGGGATTTGCTTTTCCCTGCTTGAGTTTATTTAAGATCCCTTTACAAGTTTAATGACTGTGTGTTAGATACAGCCCACAGATCATGCTACATTCTGTTGTTAACTTGTTGTTGTTTTAGTATATAATTTGAAATGTCTTTTTTTGCAGAAAATAGAATCCAATAAAACTAAAAAGGCTATAATAAGTACTTACAACATATTTTCAGTTTTTATAAAGTTATACTCCAAAATCTCTATTTGCATTCCATTTTACTTCAAGTTGGCAGGCTGCCATCTTTTAAAATCCCCTTTCTCTAATCTGTTATACAATCAATACTACAGCAAACACACACTGTGCTGTGAGAAGTGGACTTATGAAATGCTAAAATCAATCACTCCTTTTTGCTAAGCATCAGGTTACATGGATAGCCATAAACTCTAAAAAAAAAACCTAAAGATTTGTTGAAAGTAGCTTGTCTTTACTGTACCTGCTGCAATTTTGAATTATCTTTGCTCCACCTATTTGGTTTGGCACTGTCTGAACATTTTTTATAAAATCCTGTCTCAAATTGGCCTGACAAGGAACAGAAGCTGATTGTTCCCCTCCTTTTGTATTTTCAATTATTGGAATAACAGGAAGATTTAAAGATTGAAGGGCTTAAGAGTCCAGCTGGCACGAAACCTTTTTGATATACAGTATATCTACATAAATAGAAACATACTGTATTTAACACCGGCCGGGAGGATAAAGCCCCCACCCGTGGCCATGGGAAGCTGAAGACGCTGCCGTGCCGCCACACCCTCCTCGGCCCTTCCACCAGCTAGGAAGATAAAGAGCCCCCATGGCCACGGGAGGGTGAAGACAACGATGCACCTACGCACCCTCCTCGGTCCTTCCACTGGTGGTTTTGGTTGGCGTATTCATGTGGTGACATTTGTTTTTGTTGTGGGACTGCTCAAATGAGTGTTTTTCTCTTTTTGTAATGCTTTTTTGTAATGTTCTTTTTGTAATGCTTTTTTGATACTTTTTTGATACTGTGATTTGTGATAATGATATATGATATTGTTTGATTCTACTGCATTCTGTTGTACTATAATATTGTAATTATTAAGATATATTGTGATTGTTGTTAACCATGTAGCCAAGAGGGTGGCATACAAATTCAATCAATCAATCAATCAATCAAATCAATAGTTATTTGCTGTCAAGTCAGTTTTGACTTATGACAACCTTTTTCTGGACTTTCTAAGTAGAAAGTACCTAGATGTGGTTTGCCATTCCCTTCTTTTAATGGTATCCTGGCACTGTGCAACTTGCTCAAGTCCATGCAGGCTAGTTTTCCTTATAAGAGGCACAATGGGTAAGCTAAGTCCAACATTCAGCTCTGGAGCCAGATATCTAAACCACTGAGCTATCCAGCCAGTACATATAGCCAGCAGGCAATCACTGCTCTTTGTGTGCTTGTGTATTTGTACAAGGGAGAGAGAGAGAGAATTAAAAATGATTGCCTGCATCTACTAAATGTAACAATTAGAGTATTTGTTTAAATGGTAGCCATGTTAGTCTGTGTTTCAAGCATACCAAAGTAAATAAAACCAAACAAAAAGACAAAAAATATTGTGGCACTTTAAAGACTAACAGCTATATTTTAATGTTAGCATAAAGTCCACTTTGTTAGACATACGAGTCAGGCTTCATGGCATCAGGTACAGAGGTACAAATGGTTAGCATAACAGATAAATATATATAAGTCAATGTGTCTTTTTTACAACTGGCAATATCTGTTCTTCAGATTAGCTGAGTATTGTTAATCAGTGATCTGAATACAGCTGCACAAATAATACTTATCTTTTGACGGTATTGTTCTGACCAATCTATCAATTAAATAAGAGACATACAGGACATAATGGCCCCTCTAATGAGCCCTCTTTGTTAGTGGGATATTTTGAGTTAGGCTACTTGTAACCCATGGGGACTGCAGTAGCTCAAGTGGTTAATATGCTGAAGTCACTGACTGGAAGGTCGGAGTTTGATTCCCGGGTACTGCATGATGGAGTGAGCTGCTGTCTCTGTCCCAGCTCCTGCCAACCTAGCAGTTGAACATGAAGAAATTGCAAGCAGATAAATAGAGATCACTTCAGTGGGAAGGTAAACAGTGTTCGGTGCACTCCGGTGTTGAGGCATGCCTGCCACATGTCCATGGAAACATCTACAGACACAGACAACGCTGACTCTTTGGCTATAAACAGAGATGAGCACTGAACCCTAGAGTCAGATGCAAATGGCTTTTGAGCAAAGGCGACCTTTACCTTACCTGCAATCCTGGATTAAAATAAATGCTTCTTTTAAACTGGTTCTAACTGACAGTGGCATTTATGAGTTGCAGAGCTTAAGCATATAGAGATGCTGTGTTTCATGAAACAGTGCAAACAAACTGTTCAATCTCCAGTCTCTTTTGTGAGGAATATTTATGGGAGAACGTGGAATTAAGAGGGACATATCTGCCAATATGCATCTCACATGGTCTACATTAGCTCTTATATTGGGGACTTGATTAGAGTGTTCTTTCCAGAAACTAAATTGGTGTTCTTTGAGCTATAGCATGATCATAGGCAGAACCAAAGAGTCACAGGCTATATGTTGCTTGCTAAGGATAGGACAGATACCCTGTAGGAAGAACATTTAAACCTCATACTTTCCCTATGCTTTTTGTGCCATCTAATACACGGGTGGATTTCAAAATGACATATTCCGTTTACTGTGTTTTCTTTTATCTCAAAGTAATTATAAAATTAGATTTTTGAAATAAGAAACAAACATATGTGGGTTATAAGACAACCAATACATAAAAGATTACAATTAATTTGCAGTGTAGTCTAGTTTTATGCAACTGTAAGAATGCAGGACACTGTTTTCCAGGTAAACAGGGCAGTGCCATATGCACTGCAAATTCGGTTTCTTGAATGACAAGCACTGTGTTCAGTGGTGGGCTCAAAACAAATTACTACCACACTGTGGGAGTGGTATTGTGGGCGTGGCCAGGGGGAAAGCCCTGCTTTGCACCCCAATTAGGAATACTTTATTGCAAAACTTGGATGGGCGGGGCCAGCCAGAATTTCTGGCGAACTGGTGCGAACCTGCTGATGCCCACCACTGTCTGTGTTATATGTGCATGGTGACCATTTGAGGAAAACAAAGAAAGGAGGCTACCAGGGTAAGGGCATGGTAGCCTATAGAAATGGTGTATCTCTATACACAAGGTCTCAAGAAAGGAAAATATTCCTTCCATAAGACCTTGACTAACAGGCCTACAAGACATTTCACAATAAAGTACCAGTGTGGCTTGGGCAGTACTTGAATAAAAGCAAAAGCAGATGGCAAAAGGCGCATAGTGTTATTTGGAGTGGAATATGGCTCCAAGCAGAACAGCAGCAAAGAACTGGAGTCTAATAAAAAGAGCAGCCATTTTGAGACACATTGCAGTAAACACTGCACTCTGTTAGGTAAGGCCAGCCCAGCCGTTAGTCCGAGGTAGTACTCTTTACCATTGCCAGAATCATCATCATCATCATCATCATCATCATCATCATCATCATCATTAGCTCCCTGGTTTGGCTGAGGCTGCCAGTTATACCTAAGCTCAGCGGGGTAGCTCATCAGTTTAGATATCTGGAATATTATTTATTTATTATTTATTCAAATTTATATACCACCCTCCTCGCTGGGGCAACCCGGAGTCAAAACATACTTTACTATGAATCTTGTATCCAGGAACAATCCAAAGAGTCCTTAAATTTTACAAGTATGGACTAGAATTAATGAGCAGATAGATCCTGATCATAAATTGGTTCTGCTTCTCTGAATAAGCAGTATAAGTTAAAAAAATGTTAAGAGACTGTTGCACAGATATTCAAAAAGTGTTGTCTGTGAGCACATATTTTAGATCCAGATAAGAATATATAATTGACTTTTCTTCCTAATCGTTTATCATTACTAGATGATTCTGCTATGTTTATTATAAAGCAAGTGGCTAGAACTCTACTGGATATTTATACAGGTTAGAAGGATTATAGAAGTCCCTTAGCTAATGGACAAGATGCCAGTTACAGATGCAACACATGCTTGACTGCACATCAGATATATTATTGACACATTCCTAAAACCTTGTCAATTAGCTATAATAAGTTGCAATAACTTGTACAATTCCTGCTTTGTGCATGGATATACAATAAAACCTCGGATAACGCTAAAACTTAGTTCCACAAGTCTTGGTGTTATCTGATTTTTAGTGTTATCCGATGCATGTTAAAATCCTATGGGATGGATCGGATAACATTAAAGCTCCATAGAGATACATTGTAACCACACAGGCATTAGCAGTTGTTATCCGATCCATCCCATAGGACCTTAACGTTATTCGATCCAATTCTCCACCCCAGATTACTTAACGTTATACTATTTTAGCGTTATCCGAGGTAAATGTTATCCGAGGAATTACTGTACACTCATACCTCGCGTAATGAATTTAATTCAATTCCGCAACGTTGCTTGCTATGCGAAAAATTCGCTATGTGAGTCTGACTCGCATAACGAATTTTTCGCAATGCGAGTCAGACTTTTCCCTGTGGAAAAACTCGCATAACAAGCGTTTCTATGGGGAAAACTCACATAGCGGGGGGCGCCTTGCCCCGGGCGGCACTTTTTGGCTATGGGTGTTCTTGGACTACAATTCCCAAAAGCTCTAGTGGGAGTGGGCACTGGTGTCCACCAGGGGGTGGCAAATTTGGCTTAAGCCCCAGGCAGCTGAAATCCACGCAATCCTACTGTCCTGGGGGACCCTCCAGGACTACATAGTTTGCCTAAACCTACACAGACTAGTTCTTCTCCTGATCAGCACAATGGAATATTGAATTCATGATATGACTGGCTCATAGCAGGTACTCTGTTTCACTGAGCTATGTGTTTTAAAACAAAAACAAAAAAACTGAAAACCTTAGGACTCTTATCCCTAAATTGATACAAAGTCTTCTAAAGATGATCTTTCTAAAAATGAATGTGCTTGAATTTTTATATTTAATCCTTGTCTACAGTTTGCAAATGGCTAGGGTTTCTCATTTACAATACTTTGGGGAAAACTCTCTTAGGTTTTAGAATCAGTATAATTCTAAGGGGTCAGGAATGTGGCTGGACACCACATGACATGTACAAATGATAATACAGAGGGTGCAAAAATGTATACACATGTTATGAGATATCATCTATGTATATACTTTTCAAGGGTGAATTGAATTATGGTAGCAATTTGTAGTATGATGTTCACTCAAAACTGACTACACTTGGCAGTACTTCAGGAAGAAATTGAAACAACATGTGCAGCAGAAAAAGTGGACATTTTTGTCAATATGTATACATTTTGGCACCCTCTGTGTATCAACTAATCAATAATAATTAACTGATCAAGTTGATTCCTTCAAATATTAGCATATCCCTGTTCTCCAAACCTCATGAAAATTTTGAAATTTGAATTCTATTCCACCATTCCATTGTTGTCAGGCAGGACCGCATGCGCGCGCGCGCGCGCACGCACGCACATTCACAGCCACCTATATGCCTCTTAACAGTGTGACAAAACTTCACTAAATGTAGGATCTGTCTGATTGTTGAGGAACTTTATGTACCTGACCACAAATGTTCACACTTTCAGTTGCATCACTTCAATTCATAATTAATCAGAAAAAATGTGAATGTAACTGAGAACATCGCCCCCTCCTCTGGGCCCACAACAACGGCCTGAGGAAGAAGATGCCAAGGCCTAGCAGTGGCTGGGGACCTTGCCCACTCCTCTGGTCCCACAACAATGGCCTGATGGGAGTTAGTTTGTGTTCTGGTTTGGTTGTTTTATGTGGTTGCATTTTATAATTTTTATTGTACTGTTGTTGTTTTGACTGTAAGCTGCCCTGAGTTGCCTCAGCGAGTGGGAGGCAATATAAATCTAAATAAATAAATAAATAAATAATAAATAAACTGGAATAAGAGCCATCTCTTGAATATTTACCCAAGACTGTGGTGGCTCAAGTGGTTAAGACACTGAACTTGCTGACTGGAAGGTTGGAGTTTGATTCCCAGGTACTGCATGACAGAGTGTGTGTCTGTCTCTATCCCAGCTCCTGCCAACCTAGTGGTTCGAAAGCAAGAAATTGCAAGAAGATAAATAGTGACCACTTCAATGTGAAGGTAAACAGTGTTCCTTGCACTCCGGTGTTGAGGCATGCCTGCCACATGTCCATGGAAATGTCTGCACGTGCAGACAGCATTAGCTCTTTGACTATAAACAGAGATGAGCATTGAACCCTAGAGTTGGATATGACTGGCTTTTGAGCAACGGCAACCTTTATCATTACCTAATTTCATCTTAAAATGTTCCATATTGAGCCCTGTTAGTTTGGATGATATGGCATTAAATTCTTACTTCTCCATTTCCTCTATTACTTCCATTCAATACCCTTTCATGAGAAGAAGTACTCAAGATTTGGAAATGAAAAGGAATAAACTATATAGTCTTAATAGGGTGGTTTGGGTGATGGTGATGGTGATGATAAGCATTTTTATTTTGTCAGGGTAATAAATAGTGTATTTGCATGTAACTGTGCTCATATGCAGTAGATTCTAGTAGCATAGGCACAAGCAGATGCCTTATATTGAGTAAGACTACGACTTCTTCTAGGTTTGCACTCTGCATGGCAACAACTATCCTTTATTTCTGACAGGTTTTTCTCAACCCTACCTAGAGATGATGGGGATTGAACCTGTGACCTTCTGCATAAAAAGCATGGGCTGTCTCACAGAGTTATAGCCCTTTCCTCATAGCTATGAGAGAAACCATGCATGAATTATCATTGCCAGCTGAGTCCTTCATATATAAATGAAACTATATTAATGGCAAAACCTGATCAAAACCAGTCCTAGGCACCATAGCCACCTATCTAACAAGTAATTGCATGTGGTCCAGGAGTGCATCTCCACTATAGTTCTGTATCTTATGAAGAATTGCAGCATGACATAACACAGAGAGTATAACTATCCCTGGGCTTGACCTCACAACCAAACAGTACTGCACTCTGAGCGCTACTGACTTTCTATGTCTGTCACATTTCCATTGAAAAACACTTGTATTTCAGTGTTTTTCATTACCTTCCCTCTTGAAAAGTAGACCTGGCTATGAACAGTGTGTGTAGCACGCCTTAGTCAAATCTTCACATGATTTCATCCATTGGTTCCATATAGGTGTAAAAAATCATTATGCATAATAAAAGCTATCTACTTTGTACACATAAAAGCTCAGAGAGAGAGAAAGCTGTTGCAACTGAAGAGCTAATTGAAGAATACACAGTTTTTAAATAGTTAAAATGTCATCCTATTTCCACAGGTGCAAGAACTGAATGGTATATGCCGAAGCCAAGCAACAGTCCATCCGTCTTCCTTCCTTCCTTCTCCCACTGTTTAGAGTCATATGTTTAACCTAACATAGACATACAGTATCCCACATTATTAGTGTTTAACAAAGTCTTTTATGTGCTCCCCTCAACACTCCACTAAAACTCTAGAAAATTATACTGATGAAAACACTGGAAGAATTCTGGTCTCTCAAAAGCACACAGAAATGTAGGTCATACACTGCTTTATTCCATCTGCCCAGTTTCATACCTTTACCTGTTCTGCAGCCAGACTTTAAAGGTGGATTATTTAAGAAACAATTAGGTGAGTATACAAAACAATTTGCAGGCAAGCTTACTCCTTCAGTTTTGCAAGTGAAGTGCCTTTCAAGGCTGATTTATAACACTGTCGTCTTCAGAAGGCAAAATAATTAATAGGAGCATGGACTTCTAATTTCAGTGACTTCCAGAGAAAGTGGATTTCATTTGATTTATGATGGCTGGCGACTTTGCATTTTATCAGTTCATTCACTCATTATTTATGCTGATGACCAATTTCAATGGGTCGCTATCATCTAACTCGATACTAATCAAAGAGAATTAGGGTTCACTGCATTATTTAGAAGACACTAATTTATCTTCAGAACAAGTAGTAAGAACAGTTTGGGGCTTTCAATGCTACAAGGAAAAAGGAAAAGAAAAGAAGCAAAACTTGCTACTTCACAGCATTTTTCCAGGATTACAAATGAATGTTGCACTGGTTAATTATTCTAAAACAAAGCAATGTATGAGGAAAATATAAACACAATACACCAAGTCAAACAAACAAACAAACAAAAACCTTTCTCCTACTTTTGGCCAGATACTAACAATGTGACATCCCCATTTTGTATGCAGACAGCCTAAAAAATATAATCTTTAAAGCTGTTACCACTTGGAAGGTTTAGTAAGCATCTAAAACCAGCTGACAGGATAGTTAAAAGCAATAGAAAACAATGCAGATTGCCTTTAATCCTGATGGACTACCACAAGCAGTGTAAATGATGTTGTAATAATTTTATAATTAATTCCATATAATAGCTAATGCCACACACATCCCTGGTAACATTCCTCATCCCGTTTCTTCTTTTGCAGTCTTCGATGACTAAGATACTTTCTTGCCCATTTTCCTGTTCTATGTCATACTTACTTAGGGAGCTATTATGTGGTTGCATCTGAATATACCAATCTATTCTTTCCTTGTAATCGATGGGTAACTCCTAGTATTATCTGTTTTTATCACAATTTAGGGAGTGGGGTTGGACTGCTGGGCCACAGGTCTGTTTTTAGTGGTGTTGACAGATTGCTCATCAGAAACCACCATCCAATCTGGATTTATAATTATGATGTTCAGAAAACTGTGTAGATTGCCAAATAGAAAATGGGAATGTTTGGTCAAAATCACCAGCATTTTTGCTGGCTGATTGCAAGAAGTCTAAAATATCATTTCTGAGGAGACAAATATACATAAATCGAACACTATTGCTTCTCAGAAATACATATTGTTTTAAATTATACCTACCTCCCCCTACAAATGATCATAAACTGTTGAATCCTCCTACCGTTCTAGACAAATCTCATGATTTGAGATTATGTTATACAACAAAAGATACAAGTGCCCACAAGGCAAATGGAATCACTTCCACATCACAAAAGATAGTCAGAGAATGAAGCAGCTGATTGGAAATTCTATTATCCATGCAATAATTTTTACAGTGATCTCAAAATACTGATAAAAGAAAGTATCTGATGAGTTTGAACATTAATATCTAAACAAAAGGGCATATTTTATAGGGTGAAACCAGTGTTTTTCTTGCCAAAGAATAATTATAGACTTATTAAACTGATTAAGTACCCATTGTATTAACATTCACAAGAGTTTTTATTCATGTAAACAAAACACGCTCATCATACTAATGAGCTGAAATAAAATCCACTACTTGGCATACTTTTCTGCACCATATCCCAATTTACATTTCATTACTAGTAAAAACAAAGCTGGAACACATTCTGAAAACCTGTTTACTTTCAAGCTGCTACCAATTTATTGCTATTAATGCACATTTTAAAGTACTTCCCTGCTACCTCAGGTTTGTGTTGTCAATGAAGTCTAAAATAAAATTCACTTACTTTTTACCTGTACACCCTAATAATAGCTACAATAATGGTCAACAAATCCATTCCACTACACTTAATGATTCATGCATTAGATCTCAACTAATGAAAACAGATTCATATATACTTATCTTCTTCCCCTTGACTTGACTTTATGTTTGTCAAATGCAGAACTTTCCCATCATTTACAAAGAAATATCATGCATCACAAAGTCCCATGTTGCACATAATCTTGCATGAGCTTACTAACATACATTCCTATCATTCTCTCTCTTTTAAATAGCTAGAGTTTTATTGTATTGGCAATAAACCACCACTATTGCTAAAATTAAAAAAAAAAGATCAATAGCAAAAAATCTATTTCTACAATGTGGTACATTTTATAATCTACATGTAGGTGGAAGGATGCCATTCATAAGGCTAGAACTTTCAAATACTGAACCATGTCCATAACGCCTATGGTTTGTCACAGGAGGGCCCTGAGCAGCACACTGAAAGTGTCACCTGAAGACCAGCAATTATCAGAGGTAGAATGCTCCTTTATATTAGGTGCTGGAGACTAGCAGATGAAAGGAGCTGATGCACTTCGGTCATGCCTCCCATAAGCAACTGTTTAGCTATTGTGTGTGCAGATGTTGGACCACATAATTATTTGATCTGGCCTTGTACAGTTCTTCTAATGCACAGGTCACATTGCTAAGGGTAACAGAACAGAAAGTCGACATATGCCCTTTGACAGAGTGACCATATGTTTACCACATATTTCTCCTGTATTTAAGTCTCCTTGACAGCCATAATTTCAGTGTAGGCAGGGAAGAGAACAACATATGTCTCTCATTGATTCCATTCATGACAACTGTCATAGCAGCCACTACAGGCTGAAAATGAGGGGCCTGACTGCATTTCAATATGTATCATGTGGCAACTGTTGTATCTCCATAGTTACAGTTAATGGAAGAATATTTGCTAAAAATTATTTCAGACAGTAAACATTGTAGGAGGTAAGGTGAGAACTGGAAATTAATCTGACCTAGTTTCAGTTATCAGTAATTGTTTTTAGAAGGATCAGCTTCAGAGACAAGAATTGAATGCAAGAACGATTTTCTGTTACTTACCATATGTGTTTTTGATGACTATTTTTGAAACTCAGAAAGCGTTGCAGGTCTTCTTTAGACAGATGTACCTTGACTTACTTGCCCTCTAAAATGTACCCTGTGCACTAACAATGTGTACCTAACAAATACACATAGGACTATATTTTAATTTTGATGCTTTAAAGAGGACAGTGCTATAAAATTTCTATTGTTCGTAACATTCATAAACACTGGTGTATGCACATCCCCAGGTCCCACTTTCATCCCATATATATGAAAATGCAATTTACTGTATGTCAAATAAAAAAAAATGCAGTTCTCAAATGTATGACAACAGGTGCTAGTTAAACGATCAGACACTATTTGTTACCTCGTCTCTTACTCTCATTTGCAGCATGATAAATTGCATTTTAGGAGAGTACTGCGATCTAAGGAGTCTTGACATGTTTTTATTGATTTGCATAGGTTATATGCATGTATTCCTGTTTGTAGGCAAATAGTGCCAGGAGTACATTCAAGTCGCTGTGCCTCTTGTTTCAAGAAAATTGTAGTCATCACAGGGGAGCCAAGATGGAGTGAGGCTGGGTGAAAGAGACATACACAGCCCACTGGAATCCTCCAACCTCTATTAAGATTTATAGGCTGTAGGACTCTTTTGGGCTTCAACATTATTCTTAGTAAACCCTTTCTGTCTTCAGTTGTTTATAAAAACTGGCAGCTTTAGCAAAGACAAAAGCTGATACTATACGTTGTACAATTTAACATAATAGTTCTTGCCTGCCTTCCAAATATCTTGAGTCTATGCTGAACAGAGGAAATACAAATTGCCACAACATACATATACACCCAGGCTCCATCTTTCTCAGGTACTGTTAATTTCTTCAGCATAAACACAAGGAAAGGATGTAATTTAGAACACAGCTTCTTGAATGGCCTAATTGATAATATGTTGGGTAGCATGAACACCACCAGTTGAAACATTGACTCACAGATATACAAATGCCATGCAAGTATCTGCAGCATTAAAATCACCATATCTTCACAAGTGTGCAGCTGAGCTTGGTATAATTTCTATATCTTTCCTACCAAACAGGTTTGAGATTTCATTGTTAGAGGACACCCCCCCCCCCATCACCACTTCCCAGTCTTCAGACTCAGTAGCAGGATTGTGCTCATGGCAAGCAGAAACAAATGAATATACTGTACTATGTGAAATTACCATATTTGCTGGCGTATAAGACCCACTCCCCCCCCCTTAAAATACACTGGAAAAATGGAGTGTGTCTCATACTGTATATAGTGGCTTGTAGGCTATTTTGGTAACAACAGGGTGCATTTTATGCTCTGATGTGTTTTATATGACAGCAAATATGGTAAATACAAATTAAGGTGAATAAGATTATCTCATTTATACAATGTTTCTAAATGTAGCTAGCTAGATGCCTCTGTGAAGCCTGAAAGTAGAGGGTAAAGAGTAACAAACCATTTGTATGGTTAACATCCCTGCAACAAGGTATTCAAATGTCAAATACTGTTGAGACCTCACAGTCAAAACTATGAGGCTTTGGGTTTACAATAATTACAACTAATATAATAAAATTGTTATGGCTCTCAGAACCAGAGAAGAATTATTTTTTCATTATTCCTCATCTAGCCTGAATTCTACCAGTGCCACCAAAATGTCACGTTTTTACTCCCACTTTTGTCACTTTCTGAATGATCTGGCTGCAGTTAATGCTGTGGCACAAAGGAAGGGAAGACGGAAGAGCTTTTAACACCCATCTTCCTCCAGTATGATGTGTAATTTTACAATAAAGAATTTTTATTACAACAAGATGCAAATATTTCTTGGACTACTGATTCTGGCAGTTATTTTCATCTGGTAGAAGGGGTGGAACCATTTCATTGAATTCAGGAATCTTGATGAAAGTAGCCTTTTTTGCACCTACTAAGATCTTATGGCAAGGTAAGAAAAAACACAATTCACTTAAAGATTTGCAAAGCTTTTGGAAAACACTCACAGCCATTTGTGAATGACTAAAAATACACACTTAAAAAAAATGTCCCTGTATGTATGTCCCTGTATGCTTCAGCCAAGGAAGATAATGTTTGAGCAACAAATGTGCATTTTTTTGTTTAGTCACAGTCGATTTCAACCCTTTGTGACCCTATAGAACATTGTCCTCCAGGCACCTCTGTCCTCCATCCTCCATCCTCCTCCTCCTCAACCTGCCCAGCTCTGTGCCCATTGTGTCCACAGTACCATCTAGCCATCTCATCTTGGGCCCCCCTTCTTCTTTTGCCCTCCACCTTTCCCAGCATCAATGCTTTCTTGAGTGTATCCTCTCTTCTCATTTGATGCACAAAGTACTTTAGCTTCATCTTTACTATTTGACCTTCTAAGGAGCAGTCACGGTTGATTTCTTCCAAAATTGACCTATTTATTCTCCTCGCTGTCCAGGGGACTCTCAAAACTCTCCTCCAACACCACATTTCAAAGCCATCTATTCTTCTGTGCTCAGTTTTCCCAATGGTCCAGCTCTCACAACCATACATTACCACAGGGAAAACCAATGCTTTGACTATATTAATTTTTGTTTCCAATGTGATGTCTCTACTTTAAACCATGTTCCCCAGGTTTCTCATCACTTGTCTCCCAAGCATCAGATGCCTTTTTATTTCATGGCTGCAAGCCAGAAGTGTACCGTGCCTTGGCGGGGCCCCGTATAAAAATTTGTTTGGGGGCCCTTAGGAAGGGTAAAGATTTCTCACAAAAGAAAAAAAATGCATAAAATTAAAAGAAATATTTATTCATCATAATTAAAATTTGGGAAGTTTTTATTAATTTTTGCTTACGCACGTTGGGGGGCCCTGTGTCCCGGGGGGGCCGTATAATTGATACGGCAGATACGGCGGTAGCTACGCTCCTGCTGCAAGCACCATCTGCAGTGAGCTTTGATCTCAAGAAAGTAAAATCTGTCACTGCTTCTACTTCTTCCCCACCTATTTTCCAGGGACTGATAGGGCCTGTTGCCATGATGTTTGTTTTCTTTATATTGCGTCTCAAGCCAGCTTTTTCACTCTCTTCTTTCAACCGAATCAGGAGATTCTTTAGGTCTTCCTCACTTTCTGCCATTAGGGTGGTATCATCTGCATATCTCAAATTGTTGGTGTTTCTCCCAGCAATTTTGATCCCAAATTGTGATTCATCCATCCCTGCATTGCACGTTATGTGCTCTGTGTATGTGCACACAACTGTGCATACTAAGGAACTTATGTAAAGAACAACATATATGAATTTCAGTGAGGGAAGGAAAAGTCTCATGACCTGCTATGAAAGAAGAAACAGAAAGATAGTAGAGGTGTAATTCACAGTGAAAATGAGCCTGATCCCATAGCTTGCTTGGCAATGAATTCTAATGTATTTCTGAATTTAAAACAATGCCGTGTTTTAAGGCTTGAGAATCTAATATGAAAAACAAGCATAGCAAAAATAAAATATTAAACAAGTATGGCTTTTCATGAGTTGCAATACTCATAAATTGAGCCTGGTCTCTTGAGGATTCTATATTGAAGATCTTCTCCTACTTGTGTTATCTCAGAATACAATGTCAAGTGTAACTTAGTTTTGTTTCCTAATGTTAAAATAAGTAGAACTTCCATAGCATATGGTTTCCAAACTGCAGCTTCATTAAGTGGTCAATATCAAGGGGAATTGTAAAAAATGGAATTATAACTTAAATTAAACAATAAAATGAACAAGATACAATAAATAACAAACACCAAATTATTGCAATTCCCCCCTCTCTTGCGTAGAACATTAGCATTCCTACAATTACTGATCACTTTTCCGATATAAAATATGTTGTTTGAAATGGGTTTTACTTTTTCCACTGTTTTATGAATACAGAAAAGGCCTTTCTGTAGCTTTATATTATCTGGTCATGCAGTTAATTAAACCATGGTAAAAATTGAAATCATTACTCCATTTTAAACAGTTCAGAACTAGAAATTCAAATACAGTTAGAGGCTACTTTATTTCTATTTTGTTGTACCATATGTTGCATGCAAAAAATAATAATGGCACCAGCATTATTTTTATTACATCTTATTTTATTGATTCATCACACATCAATCTTCTAAATTAAGAGTTAGAATGATGAGTTTGAATACAATTTGATTTGTTTCAATAATAAATTTAAAAGCTGTGTGACAAAAGGTGAAGATGAAAAGTATTTTGCTAGCTAGGGCATACAAAATATTAGAATCCATGAACCAATTTCATTGAACTCTTTAGATTAGAACTACAGTAGAACACTGACTTACAAATGCCCTGAGTTACATAACATTCAACTTGCATAATGATTTTGTACTAAAACCATGTCCCAATTTACATAAATGTCCCAATTTACATAAATTTACATAACACGATTTCCTATTGGTTTGCTTCGAGTTGCATTAAAAAAAAATCCTTTCCCCCTATGGGTTTGCTTTGAGGTATGTAAAAATTCATTTCCCTATGGGTTTGCTTTGATTTACATAAAAATTTCATTTTTCCTATGGGTTTGTTTTGAGTTACATGAAGAAATAATTTTTTCCTTTGGGTTTGCTTCAAGTTACATAAAAAACCGATTTAAGCAAAAGCCTACGTACTTGACTTTTTGTCCAAGTAGGGGTTTTACTGTACTTAAGAATAAAATGTCAATACACCCTGGCTTGTTCTCATATGGGCTCTACAAGCATACATATCTCCCTCTGCACCCACACCAACAGCCAGGGGAGAAGCAGACAGGGCAGGCTGAGGACTTTGCTGCCTCTCCCCCTGTGCCCACACCAACATATTGTATTGTAATGTAATGTATTGTTTGTAAGCCGCCCTGAGTCACTACAGCGAGTGGGCAGCAATATAAATTTGAACTAATAAATAAATAAATAAACAAACAAACAAATAGCAATGCCACACTAGAGATTCAACATGGCAAGACATTTAGTGCATACTCCCAGAGTAAAGAAACACTTTGGTAGTTTTAATTTTAATTATTTACATATTTTTTCAATGATGTTATAGGAATTGTTTTTACAGTATTTCTACTGAAAGACAATAGGCATGTGATGAAAACAACCACATATCTAATAATGAAAGGGGGAAGAGGAAAAGTGAGCATGTAACTCATTCTAGTCTTTTGTACCTGCCTATGATTCTAATGAGTCTGACCTAGTACCACTACCCCTAATAAAGTAGTCCATCTATCTGCATCTTGTGCCTCCCTCCCTGTAGAAAACCGTGTATTCAGCAGTCCTAGTACCACACATACTCTTTGTTTGTGCTTATTAAATAAAAGAAAGGATCACCTTCAACTATATTAATGATGGACTGGTGGATGAAAGATGCCTGCGAAAATTCACAACATCTGTTTGCTCCACTCTCTCCCCAGCATGCTGCACCTATTTCTCATGCTTAATGATGCTCATCCACTCTGCAAGTTTTACGAACAAATGTGTGTTTAGCCACATTCATCATTCTGAATGAGTGTTCTTGATGAAGCATCCACTGGCCTGTTTCGCTCTTTCTGCTACACTTTAACAAATGACAACTGCTCTACGTATTTTTCATTTTGTTAAAAAAATAAAAAATAAATAAAAAGGGAGGGAAGGCTTTGTGAAGGATAGGCACTGTGGGTTTAAAAAAAAAACTTCTGTAGTAACTTTGGTGAGGAAAAACAGGGGAAGGGGGAATGGATAGTATTTAACAGTACACATGTTCCATGCCATGAACCTTAGAGAAACAAAACTTTTCTAGATTTAAATGTTTCTAAAAACATTTCTAGTTCTGACACTGGGTGATTTGCGCCCATCTTAAATAGCTCCTCTGTGTCTCTGCCTATGTTCTTAAAGCAACAGACTGCCCATATCACCCAAAGGAGGAACACTTCCACAAGAACAGAATTAATACAATAAAATAATATGCTAATAAATATTAATAACCGTGTGCCATCAAGTCAATTTTGTCATATGCAGACTCTTTCCAAGGTTTTCTAGGTAGAAAACACTCAGAAGTGGTTTACTATTCCCTTTATTTTGAGGGAGTTCTAGGATTGTGTAATTTGCCTACTGATGACACAAACTGGCTTTTCTCTGGCAAATTCTGTATAATAAAGAATAAATTAAATCAGTTATCTTTCTTGTTTGATGAATTTTAAACTGTAAAATATGTCAGAACCTGGAGGGGAGGGGTCTCCACTAACCCGGGCAATGGCCCAAATGTATGAGAGTCTAAAAATTATCATGGACATGATATTTTTCTGTATACAGTATTTGAGAAGAAGCTAGTGAAATAGGCAAGGGAGGCTTATGACTAGCAAACAGTCATGACACATGGATATAACAAACAAACAAAACTTTAAGGAGGTATTCAGTGCCAAGTTAGGCAACCTATTCTTCTCACGAGGGGAGGGGGAGAGAACCCATCCTACTGGAGAAAGAGGACTGTGGTGGCTCAAGTGGTTAAGATGCTGAACTCACCGACTGGAAAGTTGGTGTTTAATTTCCGGTACTGCATGACAGAGTGAGCTCCTGTCTCTGTCCCAGCTCCTGCCAACCTAGCAGTTTGAAAGCAAGAAATTGCAAATAGATAAATAGTGTCCACTTCAGTGGGAATGTAAACAACATTCCGTCCACTCTGGTGTCTAGTAATGCCTGCCCCATGTCCAGGGAAACGTCTGCAGACACAGACAGCATTGGCTCATTGGCTATAAACAGAGATGAGCACTGAACCCTAGAGTCAGATACAACTGGCTTTCAAGCAAGGGTGACCTTTACCTTTACTGGAGAAAGACTTCAAGCATTGGCTGAAATTTTGTGGTTTGGCATAATAAGTTGAAAATGAGTAGGCCCATTTACTCAGGTGCAATTTGGTGAGTCTAATCCATAGGCTCCAGTGATTTAAATGGGTCTACGTTAGTTGTGACTTGCTTTGTAAAAGTTGCTACTAGGAGAAGCCATTTGAAGTTGAGAAGTTGACTCAGCAGATCACTACTGATTCTGTGGCCCTATCCTAGCATGGTTTGTCAAAGACTAACTGAATATCATCCAAAATTTCCAGAGAGTTTGTTGTAAGAGCAATTTTTTATGGCAGTTGCCAATGGGAAAGACATAGAAGTGGTATTCAGGGGGGACATCCATTCTTAGTAAATAATGCAGAAGGCCACATTCAGGCCATAAGCAGAAGTCTGTTGAGATCCAAAAGACAGGCTGTATTTTAGAAATCTTTTGTGAAAGTTAAAACATGGGAGTTGTTTGTAATCATATGTATAGGTAGTACTTTAACACTGTATTTGAGTCATTCATGTAGTGATCTTAAGAAATTAAATTTGACCCCCTTGCAAAAAAAAAAAAAAAAGAAGAATTTATTTAAAATTGGAGATTGCTGTACTATAATTCATAGCTGTTTTACAGACTCACTGTCTTGTGTGCTGATGATTTCTAATCAAGACTTGTAGGTCTTGGTCCATAATTAAGTATAGAATAGTATATAATTCACTATCCAGTGACAGCTTGTTAATTATATAACCACACCCACAATCTGGACATGCTTAGCATTCTCAGGAAGAATGTTTTCCAGTAGTCAAGGTCCAGAGCTTCGGCGCCCCATTCCAATGGCTGCTTTTAGCCTACTTCTATTAATTTCTAATGCAATTAGTACCTGGGGCATACCAGGACTGTACAACTTGGCCATGGCCACACAGGCTGGTTTTTCTGGGATGCACAGTGGGGAATTGAACCCCTAACCTCCATAGCCAGATACCGAAACAACTAGCTATCCAGCCTGTTAATGCAGTATAGCCAATAAAATTTAAATTTAAATATTACACCTTTTCTCCCCCACTCAAAATCCAAAGATTTTGTGGCCAAAATAGACAACACAGGGCAATAATGTTAATTGACAGCCTACTTACTTACGAAGAAAAGTTCTAATATTTACATCAAAAACAGTTTCATGGATAAGGGGGGCAGGCTACACTCCTCAGACAGTTGAGGGGGGTGGATTAGTGGTGCCCCCCATAAACACTGCTGTAAATGCCTCCATGGCTGTTGTAAAAGTGTTTACAGCAGTTCTAAACATGTTTATGGCAGCCATAAACATGTGCACAACTGCCGTTAATGCATCTGTGGCTGCTTCTGCCACTGCCGGTGGTAGCAGCAGTTGGAGTGAGGGTGGGGACCTGATGATTTGATACCACAGTCTGGATTAGGCCTATGGTTTATAGGTTGCCGACCCCTGTCTTATAGCAACAAATGGGTTATACAAACAGATATTAAATCCACTCTACTGAATACTGGGGGTGGGCGGGCTGTTTTGCTGGTTTTTATGGAGCCTACTCATGTTGGATACTGGAGCAGACCCAATTACTCCCAAAGCAACCTTTTTGAAACCCCATTAGGGGGTTCTACTTTTTTTAGCACCACCTATTGGTCCACTCCCAGTGAATGTAGATGCTACAAATGGGGTAAAAGTGAGCCTTGCAGCTTTCACGGCTGTCAACATCCAGTATCAATGACGTAGCAAAACAGCGTATGTCTGACCAGGTTATCCTGCTATGGTAATAAAGTAGCCCATACTGCTAGCAACTCAACACCGAGTGACAGGTGGTGGTTAACTAACCTGACAACCCTGAGGATTAATGGCTTGGGTGCCAAAGTCCACAGGGAAGGGTGATGGTTCCCAAGTGGATTAAATCCCACTTGAATCCATCTTGATGGAGGGCAGCAGCTTCATCAATACTGGCCTGGGGCCGAGGAGGATTTTGCATGCCAAAAGGGCTCAGGAGCAGAAAGTGACTCGTGGAACTGGATCACTGGTACTGGTATCACACTGTGATGCAAAAGGCAGATGAAAAGCCACTTCATTATATTCTCAGGACAGTCTTAATGACTGATCACCATGATAATCACCAATATTCTGATTTGGATATGGCAGAAGAAGAAGAAGTAAATCAGCTGCTTCTAATATTGGTAATTTACAACCAGTGGGAAACTTCTTTGCCTCTATGTGTGCGTATTGCAACAGCACCTAAACACTGAGGGGGATACAAAAAAGAAGCGTCTTTTGCCCATTCGCCCATTGGGGAAATTTGCCAATAACATGAAGAGCCTGTGGAGGTCGTTCCAAATATTAGCAAAGTGGATACTTCCTCTGAATGTCTTCAGATGGTAGTGAATCAGTCAGATAACAGGACTTCTTTCCCCTTCTGTGTATAGTCACAGTTTCAATTCACAATACTCAGAAAGGGAAATAATTTTTTTTACTGTTATATAAGCCATGTAGTGAAAGATCAATAATTGAAAAATATTTTTAAAATTGCACATCTCCCCCTGATCATCCAGAGACATTCAGGGGAAGAATTTAATCCTTTTCAGATGGCAGGAGAGTGCATAGTGTGAATTTGATCCTTTGACTGACTGTTCTCAAGGTTTCCCCAAGGTTTCACCTAAACAGGCAGTCAGGACATGCTGTAGAAGAGCCCTTTGGTGTAAAATGTTAAAACAGCTGGAATAAACAAAGATGAACATATTTCAGACCTCAAATGAAGCCTCAGCATGATAGAACAAATTCAATTGAGTTTCCAATTGGCAAACTGTTTCCAACAAATGTTGTTTCTTGGATAAGATGGATAACACACATTTTGGAACATATGCAAGGAATTACCCAAAACAGATGTAAATGTGCTTGAACTCAAGGCTTCCTTGGCACAACTACGCATAGGAAAGTGGAGCATTTCATTCCACTTAAAGTGCTGTGCACAGAGGAGGGCTTAGATTTGGAAAGGAACTTCTGCCAACTGAAATAATTTTGTCAGTACAGAAAAGCACAGGAACTTCTTTTAAAAAAAAGTATGTTTTTTTTAAAAAAAAGAAAAAGGTAAGATGAAATCTATTTTAAAAATTGAGACACTTCATTTTACTATCAATTCAGGTTCCTCAGATGCATAAGTACTTAAGGAATCGATTCTAATACTTAACAAGTCTGCCCATGACAAATTTATAAGCCATCTACAAATTGGTACTTTTCCAAAAGTCAGCAATGAACAATGCAGCAGAACTGGTAGAGGCAGACTATGTCCTTGATTTTTTTTAAAAAAGGAAATTTGTAATTATAGCAAAATATTCAAATTACCAATAAAAAGTTAATAGTTGTAAAAATTCAAATTACTACCTTCTTAAGGAATGCCAGTGATCCTCATATTTTAGAACTTACAGCCCACAGAGGAATTTCCTAAGAAAATTAATTTACATTTTTAGCTGAAAATGCATTTTGTCTTCAGCAAAGCAGATTTGTGCCTCAAAGTAGAAGAAAGGATTTATGCAAAAATAAACTCTAGGGATCATTACGAAAACACAAAATGCAATTTTCTGCTAGAATTGTGAATTGCATTTACAAGAAATGTTTTTCAAATATGGTCCCAAATCACATAAAACACATACAGAGAAAAGAATTAGTGTAGATGCACAGCACCCTTATTATAAAATATTAGGAGTTTTAAGCTATAAAAAGAATCTTATTTTAAAATAAAAGGTTTTTATTTAAGAACATTTGTTCTAAGTTTAGAATCATAGTAACATTTTTCTAAGTTTGGAATCATAATAATATCAAAACTTGGCTTGATAAATTATTGATAAATATCTATTCAATCTTAGAGCATTTTTCTCTTAGGATATCTACATACAGTCAAACCTCACATAAAGAGCGCCTCGCTTAAAGAGTAAATCGCTTAAAGAGCAGAATTTTCTCTGAATGTTCGCTTTGCTTAACAAATGAAACCAACCAAAAATTTGCTTAACAAATAAATTGGGGTTTGCAATCCACCCCACAATTGGTCACTTGCAATGGTGTTTCGCATAAAGAGCAAACTCGCTTAAAGAGCAATCCTGTGGAACACATTATGCTATTTTAGCGAGGTACAACTGTATTTACATTTCTACCCTGGCTCACTTCAGATTTTACTTTTACCATATGTTTCTTCCTCTCCTAATATACACTGGAATGGCCCAGGATATTCTGCTGAATTAAATCCACTTCTCTCACACCAATTAGCACAGGACACCTTTAATCTACCAAGATATTCTACTGTACAACCTGCAATAAAGTAAACTAATGTTTTGCAGGAATCGTACACTACACTTGGACAGTTATGGTTAATGTCACTTAGCTTGTATAGAAGGCATCTAGTGTGATTATTGGTAAAATAGCATCAAAATATACATTACAAAGCACAGAGACATACATTTAACAGCAGTATCAAGTCCTTTGTGTGCAAATTAGACCAGAGAGAAGAACCTCTCATACTTTAAGTAATTATAATTAAGGCCACCACTTGTGTAATTACAGGATTCTAGATTTGGTGTGGTTGTGATCTTTTTTCAGGAGGGACAAAATTTTTCAGGAGTGGCAACTATGTCACACTCGCATATATAACATTGGCACAACTAGGCGGTTTGGGGGGGTGTTAACTCGGGAGGGTTTTTGCACCCCCTGCCCCCCTGGCTACAGCCCTGTGTCATTAGATAAAACCAATGGTATTTAATGCAATAAATGAAACATACACTGCTACATTTTGGCATTCAGCAGTCAACAAAATGAACAAAATATAAAATTGGAATTGTGGCTATGCAAAAGTACAGAGATCAGTTCAGCGCTTCATACTGGATCCTGATCTACTATGAAGTACATAGTTCAAAGTTTATCTAGCATGGCTGAACCCCCAATTTTCAATTTCTTAACCACCCACTGACTCAAAATGAAAACTGAATCTTGCTTTTATTCTCACTGATGTACATGAAGTTGAGTGATATAATGGGCCTGGTATTGGAGTCACCTTCATACTGCTCTGAAAAAAACAACAACTCCAAACATTACAACTCCAAAGAAGAGTCAGTTAAAGAACATGTTATCAGGCTAAAGTACTGCAGTAAAAGGTCAGGCAAGCAAAGAGGAAGACAGTTAAACCAAAGAGAAATGAGTATAGTCCCTTTGCAGGGGCAAGGGGCAGCAAGGTGAAACTCCAAAGGATCTCCCTCGCATCCAGAGTTAATATACACACATAAGCTGAGTTTGTAGCTATCCTGATCTGGGTCAGCACTACAAAAGAGCATTTTGAGGGCCATTCTGAAGAGGGAGCAGATCTCAGGAGTGCTGCCTGCCCTCTCGGTTCACACCAAATGAACCGGAGGATCAACCGAATGGGCACTACAGCTCCAACAACTTGCCCCAGGCAGCACCATGTGTTCTTGCTCAGAAGAGAGACAGAAAAGTACAGGTAGCTGGGGGGGGAGCAAGACCCATGGGACAAAAACAAAGAATATCAAAACTCCTCTGGTTACAGTTGTCAGATTGCAAAAAGTTTAGACAGGCAACCATTGGGTAATCTGGGGAGAGGCAAGAGGAAGAGGTTCTCAGGGTAACCCCAGATCACCAAACCCCTTGGTGAGATGGTGGCAATGGATGATTGGATGGTCCTTGCTGTGCTTGCTTGCTTGCTTGCTTGTTTGGTTGGTTGGTTGGTTATATCCCACCAATGTGAGATATTTTCCCACTCTGGGTGGCTTAAAAGATATTAAAAAATCTTTATGAAAGAAAATTAGACATAAATAATAAACAAATGAAATAAAATATAAATCGCAACAAAAAACAAACAAAAATAACCCCCCAATTTTTTTTTAAAAAAAGCCCAAGAACAGAGAACACATCTTGGTGACAGAAAAAGTTAATCAAAACATATTTGTAGATATGCTTCTGTTAAATAAACAAATGAGGAGCGGGCTTCACTGCCTGTGACCAGTCTGGCTTATTTAAAACATCCTGCTGAAGTCATGTTTCCTTTGAGACTAGTGGTGATTAGTCAGATCTCTCACTAAAACTTCAAAGCAAAGATTCAAAATAATATTCTCCTACTTCCACTGAACAATAGTTTATCCCTAGACTCCAGCATCCAACTGTGCACAGAGTGGCTACTGGCTACAACTGTGGCCCGATAGCCTCCCAATTTTCTGTGGGTCTGGTAGCATATCTGGGTTGGAGAAGGAACCATGGCACTTTCAACAGCAGCACAGCACACTGACCTTCCTGTTGCTTTCCATAAGACTTTTTAGGTTATGATTGACAATGGGATTCCTCATCCAGTTTTGTAGTTCCTCTGTCCCTCTTCCTTTTGATTTCTCCCACATCTTATGCTAGCTTGTGTAACAGTTCAGTTTTTTTAAAGAATCCTTGCCTTTTCTTCATTCCTGAATCTTGCCTAAGTTCCCTTCAACTTGACAGCTAAGCAATCTGTCAAAAACTCAGGTCATTATGTGTGTGATGAGGATTGATCTAGAGTCTGTCACACTGTCCAGCTTGACACTGTTGCTGTATCTTGCACAGCTGCAGAATGCAACAATTCCAGAGGTGCAGTGGAGAAAAGCCCTATTGTCATTCTGAAAACTGGTATTGTCAACAGAAATATAGAGGAGCAGCTAGCTGTGCCCTCATTGCTTGGCCTATGTCAGCAGTGATATAGCTGAAGAGAAGCATCCTGCTCACTTGTAGGGTGTACATGAGAGCAAGAACCCAGATCTTCCATGGTTCTTGGTTGCACATTAAGTCTACACTTGAGAAAGAAACTCTCCTCTGCAGACTGGCTAAAGATCTTGTTAGAAAAGTGACAAGAAGAGGCTAGGTCTATCAGGAAGGCAGTTCAGATAAATAATACACTTATTTTGAACAAGGCAGAGTAGTTCTGGCCAACTGTTTGAAAATTGGAACTGTTTCTAGGTAGTTTAGAAGCCTTAACTTTTTTAAAAAAATAAGGTGTAGGGAGAATACACCTGATCCTGGGAAACTAAGTGTAGATAACTGTGTCTACTTCCACAAGCTTGGAAAAAGCCATTGGCCATGTTGGCAGTAGTTTTTCAAATTCACTGGATAACTTTGGATTTTTCACTCTTTCAACCCAACTACTTTATACGATTGTTCTCATGGGATTGGTGTTAGTAGTGAACAAGTGTAGAGAAGACATATAACTGGATTCTGTTGACTGAAAGCACCAGATTATTGTCTTTTTGCCAAGTAACAGCACTTGCTTTATTATAACTGTATTTGCAGATTTTAGCTTAAATTGCTATATGGAAATTTAATGCAAAAAGTATCCTCCTTTTTGGTAAAAAATGCCCCTCTTTTTGGCTGTCCATACCCTTTTGAAGATGTAGCAACAACCAAACTTTACACAACTTCTGATTAAATATTAGAGCTAGTCATTGACAGATTGTATTTCCATCAATTTATCTAATTCTTTTGCATCTTTTTTACACTAGCACATATCATTATGCTGCAGCCAAAAATTCCATATAATGAGAGCAATGTAGTTTAAATGCCAACACTGCATTAATTCTTTGTTGTTATCAAACAATGGGCCACCTAGAGTTCTCTTTATGACCCTCCCACTATTTACCCTCAGAAAGGTAACCACCTACTAAAGTTAGAGAGGTTACTAGTTGAGTAAAATGGTTAATTTATCATGCACACATCACTGTAAATTATTAGATACCAGAAGGCCTTTTAAACTTTTCTAGATGCAATATAATGGAAACATCACCACATTAGTTTTCAGAAGTGCAGTTCTGCTACTATCCTTACATCCTGCAGGTGTGCAGTAGTTATGAGTACTCTCTTCTACTAAACATAATTGTCAAAGTTCATAAGAACAGATTTATACAAAAGCAAGATAATGACAAAAATGAACTACTTTTCATCCTGAAGTGATCCCTAACGAGTAGCTTTAAAGCATGAGGCATATTTTATGAAACTCATAAAAAAGAGCAAAATCTAAATTATACAAGTGATAGAAAGCCACTAAATTACACCATAAACTATGTTAACTCCAACAGGACCACACCCATGTCCATCTGTTTTAGGATGGTTTTATTATACTTAACAGCCCAAGGAAGTACACTTGAACAAAAGCATTTGCAGTTCACTGTTATCGAGGGAACACTACAGGAGTAAATTTCTTCATATAAGATAGAATATGGAAAATTTACCTGGAAAAGAAGCTGCTTTTTCTTCTCCATCTGAAGATGGAGGACCCACACACTGGTGTGTGTGTGTGAGAGAGAGAGAGACAGAGACAGAGACAGAGACATTAATCTGAAGTTTCATTCTGAAGTTGATCCTGGATAAAGTCAGCTCCTGATGTTAAGGTTGTAATCAAATTGTTAGCCCTAGACCACTCCACACCACTGGGACAGGAAAGAGAGCCTGCCTTTGCTGAATATTTCTTCATTTCAGCAACCCTTGACTGACCTAGTGGCAGCAGTCCTTGGATGGTGCCTGAGCTGCCTAGACTTTCTCTACCGGTTGACTCCCACCATCGGCAATGCAATGGAGAAGGAGCCACAGGGGAAAGAAGAAATGGGGTGTGAGGAGATGGAGAAGATTGCTAGCAGGTGGCAGCGGTAGCAAAAGAGCCAGGCAACGGAGTAACAGGATTGGCATGAAAATACCCAGAAGAACTTCTCTAAGCTCTACAGAAGCCACTGTCAGAAGATAGCAGGCAGCCATGATTTCCTGCTTCTTTCAGCTGAGGTGGTTGCTTCATTCCATAAGAAGAAACAATCCGTCCCTGGCTTTAGGATGTACAGTCAAACCTCGCATACAGAGCACCTCGCTTAAAGAGTAACTCACATAAGAGCAGAATTTTTTCTGAATGCTCGCTTCGCTTAACAAATAAAACCAACCAAAAACTCGCTTAACAAATAAATCAGAGTTTGCAATCCCCCCACACACACACACACACACAACTGGTCATTTACAATGCTGTTTCACTTAAAGAGCAAATTCGCTTGAAGAGCAATCCTGTGGAACACATTATGCTCTTTAAGCGAGGTACAACTGTAATGCTAAACTGTGGTTAATTGAACAGAGACACAAAGGCTTCTTTCCCTGTTTTTCAGCCATGCCAGGGAAGGAAGGAGAGGTCACATTAGTCCACAGCTCATTCAAGTAACAAAGCACAGTTTATTGCTATGTCCAAAACAAGTCAGTGTTGCACTGATTAAGATAGACAAGACACTGCATTTGAAAGCAAGGGTTTTTAAAAATCTCTGCTCTTATTTTATTTGGACAGGAAAGAGGAGAGCCCTTCTGACAAAGGGCACTTAAAAAGTACATTTAAGGTGTCTGATGTAGCTATATGATAGACAGATAGTTATACAGTAATACCTCGGATAACGTTTGCATCCGATAACACTAAAATTGCATAACATTAAGCAATCAGGGTGGGGGGAATTGCATTGCATAATGTTGAATCCTATGGGATGCATCAGATAACATTCACTAAACCCTGTGCCATTTACAATGTATCTCTATGGAGTTTTAACATTATCCGATGCATACCATAGGATTTTAACGTTATCTGATGCATGCATCAGATAACATTAAAAACTGGATAACACTAAGACTTGTGGAACCAAGTTTTAGTGTTATCTGAGGTTTTACTGTATCTACTCTTAAAATTGGAGAAATTAAAAAAGAATTTCCCAGAGTCATTTAGTCATCTTACATCTATCTTACCTATCAATGTGCTAAACCTGGTAGATACAATTCCTGATTTTAAAAAATAGTTCAAAAGTTATTTCATTTTAAGCACATTAATAAATCAATTAAAATATACTGACAGCTTGGAAAATATAAATTATACCTGTGCATATATGGCACATTTCACTATTTGGGGTACATGACATATTCCTACCTCACTATTTTCACCAAGAATGATTTATGAGGATGATTTAAGCACATGAGAAAATCAGTGGGACAAAAAAATGGAAGGGGGATTTGTGGCTTATACAGAGCTATGTGAAGTATGTTTATATTTTCTGATATACCCCAGGAAAAAAAATCAATTCTGTTATTATGAGGTGTCCCATAAGAAAGGGAAAGAAGAGAAGACAGAGGAAATGGGTTGTGAGATGAGTTGGTATCATTGTCACATATAACAGCATCATTTGGAAGACAGGTAGGTGACAGGGGATAGATGTAACAGGACTGAGAAGAAATCAGGAAGATGGTGTGAAAGAAGGAGAGAAGAAGGAAGAGTAAATGGAATTGATCCTTCTATTTTGGCCCTGTATGAATGCAGGTATTGTATTGTATTGTATTGTATTTATTGGATTTCTATACCGCCCTACTTGGTACAACCAACTCAGGGCGGTGTACAACATAATATACAGTCATCCAATAAATTCCGACAATAAGACAAAAATAACATACAGTATAAAATATCACAATATAATAGCAAAATAATAATAGTAGCAAAAATACAGTCCAGCATTGCAAAAATAGTCAAGTGTCATAAATATAAATCATCAAAAGTCACAAATACAGATATCATCAACATCACAAATATAACATTTGCCCACTGACAGCTGTTCTTAGTCAGCCTCTGAGCCATGGTAGAAGACGCCCAGAGGAAATGCAGGAGCGTCCTCTCCCTGCCACGGTCACAAGTTTCTTTTACCTCCGGGCCGCGATGGAAAGGGTCCCGGAGGAAGGGCGGGGACGGCGCCTCACCTCCCGCAGCTGCGGCCGTTTCCTCCATCCCAGGCCAAGGTGGAAGGGGCCTGGGGAGCGCGGGAGCGTCCTTCCCCGCCACCGCCGCGGTTCTTATATCGGCCTCCGGGCCGCAATGGAAAGGGTCCCGGAGGAAGGGCGGGGACGGCGCCTCACCTCCCGCAGCTGCGGCCGTTTCCTCCATCCCAGGCCAAGGTGGAAGGGGCCTGGGGAGCGCGGGAGCGTCCTTCCCCGCCACCGCCGCGGTTCTTATATCGGCCTCCGGGCCGCGATGGAAAGGGTCCCGGAGGAAGGGCGGGGACGGCGCCTCACCTCCCGCAGCTGCGGCCGTTTCCTCCATCCCAGGCCAAGGTGGAAGGGGCCTGGGGAGCGCGGGAGCGTCCTTCCCCGCCACCGCCGCGGTTCTTATATCGGCCTCCGGGCCGCGATGGAAAGGGTCCCGGAGGAAGGGCGGGGACGGCGCCTCACCTCCCGCAGCTGCAGCCGTTTCCTCCATCCCAGGCCAAGGTGGAAGGGGCCTGGGGAGCGCGGGAGCGTGAATGTCTGCACTGATATAATGTTTAGTCATCTCAGTCTGAACCCTCCCCAATGCTTGTATCAGTGATGGGATGTTACCGGTTCGGACCGGTTCACCCAAACCAGTAGCACCCCATCAGGAGGGGTTGCCAGGGGAATGGTAAACCCTCGGGCGACTGGTTTGGTCACCTCTCCAGCCCCCTCCAGAAATGTATTTCCAGGCAGCCTGTGCATATGTCAAACCTCCATTTGACGCATGCACAGTTCTATTTTTTTAGTGTGCATGCATCAAATAGAGGTTTGATGCATGAACACTAAAAAAAGAACTGCACATGCATCAAACAGAGGTTTGATGCATGTGCAGACATTTTTATATATTTATTATTATTATTTTGCTCTGCCCATGAAGTCATGACATCATGATGTCGGCTATGCCCATGACGTCATGACGTCACGGTGGGGAAGCGGAAATTTTGACAACCCACCACTGGCTTAAAGTGTTCAGAGTAAACTCTCTGGCTGTAATTGAAGGCTCAGCTATGACTCACCTTCTCTTTTAATGTCAACAGCTCAGTCTTTCAAATGTCCATTTCTGCCATTCAAATTGTAGGAAACCTTTGGTTAAGGAAATTTAACACCACAAATGCTAGATTGGGGTAGTCAACCTACAGCCCATGGGCCTAATCCGGCCCACAGCACCAATCAATCTGGCCAATGGTGAAGATCCTGGTGGATGCAGTTTGTATATTTTTCTGAAAACAGGACACACTCACCCTGATAAAGTAATGGAACCTGCTAGCAATGCACAATGCAATGAATTAGTATTAAAGATAAAGCAAAAACAACCATCTGGCTGCCTCAGAATAACATATAACAGTGATCATCTCCTTTTAAAAAAATCCAGCATCTTTTGAATAGTTCCCCAAAATCTTTTTTTTTGTCCATTCTAAAAAGAAACAAACAATTGCTTGCAAGAAGCAACAGAAACCACAGAATTTCTGTTTGTTCTTAAAGTAACTGTTTTTCCTCGAATGAAGAGTAAAGGAAGTTGGCAATTTAATAAAATAGATTCTTTTTTAAAAAAAATCAATTTTTTTAAAGGGGCGAAGATTGTTAAGGAGACGTTATTAGCTTTTCAGATCATTTGATATATGGAAACAAATCCAGCAATCAAAAAAATTTAATAATTTGTCATCACTAAGTGCTCAGAGGATGATTTGAACATGCTGCATCCTTTTTGTTTGCAAGCATGGTGATTTGCCAAGCTACACCTCACACACACCATGCTAACCCTAGGGCATTCAAGTCACAAACACACTTTGATCTCCTGTGCTATTGGATTTTTCTCTCAAAGGGCTCTACCTTTCTTGACAATCCCAGAGGGGGAAAACACGGCAGCACATTCTTTCCCCATCTACTGCAGCAAAATGAATGTTCCATATGCTTGCTGTTAGCTCAACCTTGCACCATTATTCCACATGCTTGTGTGCCTAATGACAACAGCCCCAGGTTTTCCCAACTATAGTTGGGAGAAGGAATGCTAAGCAAATTATGTGGCAAGAGAGTAATGCGCATGAAGTCCATATTGATCTACTCTTATATTTCCCAAACTTCTGATAGTGAGTTAAATGTTATATTCTGACTTATAGTCAAGACACATGTCAGAGTGTTTGCCCCAACTAGAGGCCCATTGAATCAAGAGGATATACAGAAATCTTGATTTAATGAGTCCCATCAACCCAACAGGCCTACTCTCATTGCAGTTAACAACTAAAAACCATGAAGTTTACTTAAATAGCATCTCAAGTTTAAAAATCTTACCAACCAAAATGTATGAAAGATAACATATGATTTGGAATTATGCCTGTGTTGGCCACAGTTGGTGATAAACTGTCCAATCAAAAACCATTACTTGAAATAACTTTGGAAACTCTGGTTTGTGCTAGTTATGGGGTGCTAGAATAAAACTGTTGTTATGGTCATAGGATTCTCTAATATGGTTAAAGAAATCACAAGCCAATCAAAATAATGGCTAGTGCATGTTTGAAATGATTTGGTTTTTAAACTATAAACAAAACATGATGTGCTTAATGTCTGAAATGAGCAGAGTAAGGTGACAAACCATCTGTTGCTGGCTCAGCCACTTGTTCTTGTAGCAAATAGCACAGAGAGTCTTGTGAGCAGCCCCATGGTGGGGAGATATTTTCCTGGGATGGACGGGCATGCATTGCTGCTCAAAGCCCATACCTTAAAGAGAAATGCCACCTTGGCATTTTCCGCTTTGCTTCCTCTTGCCTGTCTTTGCTCTGCTCCATAGGAGCAGCTGCCAATGCTACCCGAAGTGCTTCGGGCATTCTCCCACGGAGCAGAGCATAGACTGGCGAGAGGAACCAAAGCGGAAAATGCCAAGGTGGTGCTTCTCTTTAAGGTATAGGCTTTGAGCAGCGGTGCACACCCGTCCAGGTAAAATCTCTCCCCACCACGGGCCTGCTTGTGAGGGCTTAAACACTAACAAGTTGTATTTTGCATAGGCATTAACAGATTGCTGTCCACTTCTTCAGACAGATGGAATGTAACTTCAACACATATTTGTATAAACGGGGGAAGAAATGTGAAAGGTGATGGAAACACAAAAGGCCAGCATGGTAATAATTTTAACAGTGGTCATCAAATGTGATAAACACTCCTTAGAGGTGTCAGATGCAGATCTTAATTGTGGTACTTAAGAGAAGTCCAAGATCATTGCTGGATGTTCCAAGCACTGCTGAGCAGATAATCACAGGATAGGGGGAGAAATATCTTTGTCTTTGCCTAGTATGGTGGAAGGGTAGTGTACAGTTGATTCAAAGTGGAAATCAGAGGGTTTGGGGAGAATTGGATTAATTACAAACAGGGGGAAATGCCCAAATGGTTGTAAAACTATTGCAGTTGGATAGTAATACTGAAACATTGCTTGAAAGAGTTCACTAACTTTCCCCTTTGCAACCTATTTCCAAAGATTTTTTGTTCAAGGATGGCCATGCTGAGATCAGAATGTCCACAGGACTAAAGAGATTTCCCCTGTTGTTGTTGTTTTTAATTATGGCAGCCTCATGAACTACAGTAAACCTCTTCATTTAGGTTCCAGTTTACTTTAATTATGTTTTTTCACAATTCTTGTTCGAGCTATGTATGCCATGCAGTATCAGACTTCCCTTTCACCTCTGTGCACATCAGTCATGAGACATTATTTTGGCTTTAATCTAGTTATGTCATTAGCAACAGCTTGTGGCTTAGCATAGTAAATTGCATTAAAGTAGGCCCATTGAATCAGTAAGGATTTAGTAAATAAACCATAGGTTACATTGATTCAAATGGGCCCACTGTAGTAGTGACTTACTTTAGTATAGTAAATCAGAAATAAAGTAGGCTCGTTTGAATTTAGGAAATTTACTTAAGAGTTGATTAATCAAATCCCCAAAGATTCAATGGATCTACCTGAGTGTGACTTACGATACTAAGCAACAAAATTTCAGCCATACAGCACTGTGGCCAAAAAATGAGATATATTACATAAGAAGAGCAGCTGATATACCAACCCCTGGTATCGTGGATGATCCTTTCAATAGTGCTACCACCGAGGAATACCAGCATCATGAAGTGTCAGCAGGCAGAGATACTGTAAAGAAGTAGAAAAATATGTGGTAGAAAGTGGGGAGGGAAGAAGGTACCTTCATTTACTTTGCAGTATAATGGGAAATTCAAAAGTATTATGGCCCTGGGAGTAAGGAAGAAGAATGACAACTTTATTTGTGGTGCAATAAATCTTCTGAGAAACTGTGCAATAAATTTTGGCACAGCCATATCATGGGGAATACAAATAACAGGCAAGCAGTCAATACAAGGTGTGTACTTAAAACGGAAGGTTTTAGGGGTGGGAAAGAACCAAAGTGTGCCACAATCTCCATGAATGGTGAGATCCTTCACTAAGAAGCTGTCAGAGGATTTCTCCTTCCCTTGAAGAAATTTGGTAAAACAATTTCCCTGATTTCCCTGCCCTAAAATAGAATAAAGAATTTCAGTAGGCAGCGATATGCTTATTATTCACTTCCATTGAAAGAAACAGATAACAGACCTGGAAAATAACATGAGATCTGATCAGTGACTTGGGTGTGTTTAGATAAATCATGTGGAGATGATGGTATTCAAGTTGAACTTTTCAAAGCCCTACAAGATGATGGAATCAAATTACTACATTCTATATGCCAGCAGATTTGGAAAACACAACAATGGCCACAGGATTGGAAAAGATCAGTATACGTTCCAATCCCCAAAAAGGGTAATGCCAAAGAATGTTTAAATTATCGAACAATTGCACTCATCCCTCACGCTAGCAAGGTGATGCTCAAGATAATACAGGATAGGCTGCAACAGTATGTGGAGAGAGAATTACCAGAAGTGCAGGCGGGGTTCAGAAGAGGCAGAGGGTTTAGAGACCACCTCGCCAACATAAGATAGATCATGGAAAAAACAAAGGAATATCAGAAACAAGTCTACTTCATTTTCATTGACTACACCAAGGCCTTTGACTGTGTAGACCACAACAAAATGTGGCAAGTAATTAAAGAGATGGGAATACTGGAACACCTTATATGCCTCATGAGAAATCTGTACATGAATCAAGAAGCAACAGTTAGGACAGAAAATGGTTTGGAATAGGAAAAGGAGTAAGTCAAGGCTGCATTTTGTCACCCTGCTTATTCAACTTATACACAGAACACATAATGCGCAATGCAGGGATGGAGGAATCACAATTTGGGCTCAAAATTGCTGGGAGAAACATCAACAATTTGAGATATGCAGATGATACGACCCTAATGGCAGAAAGTGAGGAGGACCTAAAGAAGCTCCTGATTAGGTTGAAAGAAGAAAGTGAAAAAGCTGGATTGAGACTCAATATAAAGAAAACCAAGATAATGGCAACAGGCCCTATCAGTCCCTGAAAAATAGATGGGGAAGAAGTAGAAGCAGTGACAGATTTTACTTTCCTAGGATCAAAGCTCACTGCAGATGGTGATTGCAGCCATGAAATAAAAAGGCGACTGATTCTTGGGAGGCAAGCAATGAGAAACCTGGGGAGCATAGTGAAAAGTAGAGACATCACATTGCAAACAAAAAATCGCAAAGTCAAAGCAATGGTATTCCCTGTGGCAATGTATGGTTGTGAGAGCTGGACCATTAGGAAAGCTGAGCGCAGAAGAATAGACGCCTTTGAGATGTGGTGTTGGAGGAGAGTTTTGAGAGTCCCCTGGACAGCGAGGAGAACAAATAGGTCAATCTTAGAAGAAATTAACCCTGAATGTTCCTTAGAAGGTCAAATTGTAAAGATGAAGCTAAAGTACTTTGGACATCAAATGAGAAGAGAAGATTCACTTGAGAAAGCCTTGATGCTTGGAAGGGTCGAGGGCAAAAGAAGAAGGGGGCGGCCAAAAATGAGATGGCTAGATAGTATTGTAGACACAATGGGCACAGAGCTGAGCGAGTTGAGGAGAATGGTGGAGAACAGAAGTGCCTGGCGGACAGTGGTCCATGGGGTCATCGCAAAGGGTCAGAATCGACTGTGCGACTGAACAACAAAAAGATAAATCATCCAGGCAGATCCTACAACTTCTGACTCACTGAGGTTTTCTTGTCTCTCTCCTCTTCTCCATACAACATGGTGCATTGCTTAATCTCTGTTCTGGGACCTTTAATTTTGTTTTTTGTATCAATTCACGATTATATCTTAATCCCATTAAATTCATTCTTCTGAGATGAATTAACCTCAGTGAATCAGAATAAAAATTGAGTGGTGGGAGAGAATGGGCAAATAACACTAGGCTTTAGGCCTGGTTAACAATGTGGCAATGTCATTGTGTTAGAAATCAAGAGTTCTTTTGTCTTATGTCATTAATGCTACTCTCATTAATTGCCAATTGACAAGGCTTTATTCTGCCCAGAAAAGTAGACCTTAAACTGCCAAGCAATGACAGTTCAAGACCTTAAACTGACAAGTAATGACAATTTGTTGACATAATTTATTTTCTCTTACTGCTAAGACTACAAAAGAAATATAACTCGAGCACATTGTAATAGATTGACACTGTTTATCCAAATGAGAGTTTTCTGTTTGCTTTGATCATACATATTTCCCCACATCCTTTTTCCAGGTTACTATTTTAAGGAAAGGTAAATTTTAAAGACGGCTGGGTGGAGAACTCTTTTTCAGTTGCAAAAATAGAGGACTATGCATTGGCCTTATCTCCAGGTAGAAACTATTCATGCTATGGTGGTTTAGCAGACAAAAGTACTTGAACAGTTTAATGGACAGAGATTTGATGTTGATATGATAAAAGACATTGTTCTTCCATTTGGTATATTCATTCTTTTCCTGTCACTATTACCTCTGGTGAAACAGGTTTTGCAAAAATTTGATACGCCACACACACACAAAAACAGGAGTTGGGAGATGAATTAGGAAGTATCAGGTTCTACTCTTGCCTCTTCTTCTTCTTCATTCATTAAGTGAGCTGTCTCACACAAGCAGCATCACTCTTAGTTTATTTCATCTTAAATAGTTTATTTATTTATTTATTTATTTATTTATTTATTTATTTGATGTGATTTGTATAGCCGCCCAATCGACGGGCGACTCTGGGCAGTATACAAAAATAAAATACAAATAAAATCCCCACAATTCTCTATAAAAACCCTTAAAATTCCTAAAACACTGAAAGGCTGCCACCACTAGAACCAAGTACAAATCTTATTAAAAACTGATAAAAAAAACATGAGAGGTCATCCTCTAAATGAGCCAATGGGAGGTCGTAGTGGTTGCTCCACTATCTTAAACAGTTATTGTAACTCTCGGAAGATTCCCAAACAAGTAATTCATTACAATAAATCTTGCAAACAATTTTGTTTTGCTGTTATTCATCTTATTATTAGTCACACTGCTCTTTAGACTTCCATTTATTTTCATTAGCTGTGGCTGGAAGATCCATTTTAAAAAAAATCAAGAAAGCAAGAAAGATTTTAGTACCAAAAAAACCCTTATCCAAATGCCTCATGAAGAGATTTTTGACTCAGCCTTCCATCCTTCTGTGGTTGGTAAAAGGAGTACCCATCTTAACGACAAATTTACAAATGAAATGAAGATTAGAAGAGGTTTAAATATTAATAATGTATTCTGGAAAATCTGGGAACCATTTGTTATATTTGGTATGACTAGCAATTATGGTATTAAACCAAGTCAAGAAATGTTGAAGTTTTGGCAGAAATGAGATACCAACATTTACAAGCTATCCAACCTACCTGGGACCACCTGTACAACACGAGGTGGAATGATTTGGGTGTTTTATTTATAAGTCTGTGTGTGTGTGTGTGTGTGTGTGTGTGTGTGTGTGTGTGTGTGTGTGTGTGTGTGTGTGTGTGTGTGTGTGTGTGTGTGTGTGTGTGTGTGTGTGTGTGTGTGTGTGTGTGTGAATGGGTGTGTGCATTTGCATGTGTTAATATATGAATATTTTTGGTATATTTGTTGTTGTTTACTTTATTTATATATTTTTGTTACATTTTTGTTGTAATATATATGTGATAATAAATAAACAATATAATTGCAAAGAGAGAAAGAAAGAAAGAAGAATACCCAGCATGTTTGGGACAAAATGCTAATTAACTTGTGAACTGCTCAGAGAGTACACTAAGCGCTACGGAGTGGTATATAAGTGTGATTGCTTTGCTTTTTTGGTCTATAAAGTAATGATTGAAAATAAATTATTCCTATATATAACATGGGGGAAAGACAATAATGTTACTAGCCATTTTATAAAAGGAATGTTGTTGTAACCTCCCTTCCTCTCAAAATAACATATTTAAGGTCACATGATTACTTGTAATGTATTTCGATATCAGCTTCAACATTGCATCTATAATAAGGACATTATAACAACATCTTACCTTACTTAAGTGTTGTAAGGAATACACATTAATGTATGTTAAGCACCTTGAATACAAAGCATAACACGTGTTTTAAGCAGGAATGTATAATTTATTTACTCCAAGTATTTTCCATGTACTCTTAAATAATCCAATGCTGGCTCTCTATAGCATAATCTAAGTTCCCCTCCCATATTTTATTTTATTTTTCTCTAAACTGTGTTGCTCTTTTGTTTTGTTTAAAATATTCCTATTTAATAGAAAAGAATCCAAACATCAACTGATAAGGAATGGCGGTGAGATTTTTGTATGCATAGACACACATATATATACAACTCAAAGAGTCTCTTACTTTTATTTTTTCTGTTCTTTGTTGATTTCTGTACTGGATTCAAAGAACAGATGAGAAGAAAGGCATTGAGGGGTTGAAATCTATTATTTAACTGATTTAATAAGATTCCATGGTGAGGGAGAGAAATCTTCCCATAATTTGGTGAAGAGGTTTGCTTTTATTTTTTACTTTTACATATTTTCTTTTCTTGGTTTTTGGGAGGGGGAGTTGTGTGTGTTTCATTTTGCCATTTCTTTCTCTGTTTGTGTTTTCCCTGTTTGTTCAAATAGTTACCATATTTGCTGTCATGTGAGACCCTCTTTTTCTACTTTAAAATACATTGGAAAAATAGTGTGTGTGTTGTACTGTATATAATGAAGAAGTAGGCCTGATCTGTGAAAGCTAACATTAAAATATAGTATTTCATTTTTAAGGTGCCACAAAATGTTTGCCTTTGTTCTTTTCTTTTGTTTCATGTTTGATAAAGTTATACGCTGTTTTTAAAAGCAATGAATAGTGTTCAGTTATAATGCAATCCTAACTGAAGCATATGCCAACCATAGAAAATTAGAAGCCTCTTCCGCCTGTAGAAACCCACTTATGTCAGCAGAAATACCTTTTGTGCTGGCAGAACTCACTTATTCTGGCTCATTTCAGACATCTGCTGGCAAAGGGATTTGCCAGCAGAACTGTTCTGCTGCTAAGATTGGTCAGCAAAAAAGTGAAAAATGATGTGGAGATACAGCAGAGTGAGCAAGGAGATTGCTTATGCCAGAACCAAACTTCCTCTAGCCCAGGGACACAGCCAAAGTTAGGTCAAGGTGGAGATAATCGTAAACAATTTCTAACTTTCCTAGGTTAGATGGGGGCACAGTTTTACCTGACTTAATGTCAATGAGGGCCAGCTGTGTGAACTGGCCGGCTGGCCGAAGACTGCTGTTTCTCTTGACTGTACTGTATTTTTTACACTGTATTTCGTTGTATTATTGGTTTTTCAATGTAAAATTTATTGATTGCATTATCTGTGCTGCATCTATTGTTATATTCTTATATGATGCTGTATTTATATTTGAGATTGTGATACTGTATATGTTGCTAATGTTGTGTGAGCCGCTCTGAGTCGCCTCAGCGAGGCGAGTAGAGCGGCATATAAGTCTAATTTAATAATAATAATAATAATAATAATAATAATAATAATAATAATAATAATAATAATAATAATAATAATAATAATAATAATAATAATAAAGTCAGCTGATTTGGGCCAGTAGAGATTCTTCCTTTGTTACATAGCCAAAGACACTTCAGTGGATGAAGTGGAAAATGGAAACAGTACCCACCCATTGTTAACGAAAACAAAGCATTTTGTATGCAAGAGTCATTAAAAAGAATGGCTCCTGTTGTACTTCACACTTAACTGTAGCAACCTTCTACTAGTCAATCAATATATTCCATTCTTTTTTCTGAATGAAAAAGTCAGGAAAATGGACAATGCCATTTGAGGAAAGATGGGATAGATTGGACCAATAAACTATAACAGAATACTGACAAGATGGTGGTATAGTGGGTCAGTGGTTCTCCATCTGGGAACCAGCTAAACAGCCTATTTGGAAGGAACAGGTACATAGGATGGCTGACATCTTTCCTGAACAGGTTCACTTGGACAGGGCAGAGGAAATCTGCAGTATCTGTGCATAATGGCATCTTTCCTGAACAGAATTCACTAGAAAAGGTACCAAGCTGCACATATCTGTCAATCTATTATGCAGAACAACAAGCAAAACATGAAAAAAATAAGAAGAAAAACAAGGCCAAGGACACATTTTTATTAGAAGCTGGGAAATCTAACAAATGTTATATGTTGAAAATAATAGCAACAGCAGTTTACACGTATATACTTTCCCATAGTGCTTAGTGCAGTTTCTAGGAGTTCTCAAGGTAATTATTATTCTGACCCCAACAAGCTGGGTACTTATTTTACTGACTTTGGAAAGATGGAAGGCTGAGTCAACCTTCAGCCCATCAAAATCAAACTCAGATTGTGAACAGAGCATTGGCAACTTAATTCTGTGTCGTGGCAGTGGCGGTGATGGTGCTGCCAGCCCTACCCTCACCCCATCATTATCATGATCATCATCTTGTCCTAACTGTAAGATCTGGATAGGTGAAATTATGAAATTGGTATATCCAGGATTCTAAGTAAGGAACTCCATTTCCACATGATATGTACTTGGGCAGTGAAAGAAAAACAACCAGAGTTAAGAAATAAAAGGTCAAGGAAAGAAAAAAAAGAGTGAACATGGATATGTGTAGAATGAATGGGCTGTAAACAAAGGTGAAACTGGTACATTCAATTGATACTAAGGAAGGAAAGAAAGAAAGAACTAGTTACCAATGGCCAAAATTAATGCCCACCCACACCTCACCCACACCACACATTTAATACCTAAGCTTTTGTTGTTGTTCAGTTGCACAGTCGATCCCAACCCTTTGCGACCCTATAGACCATTGTCCTTCAGGCACCTCTGTCCTCCACCATCCTTCTCAGTCCACCCTGCTCTGTGCCCACTGCATCCACAATACCATTTAGCCATCTCATTTTTGGCCACCCCCTTCTTCTTTTGTCCTCCACCTTTCCCAGCATGTCAGCTGGAAATGGGGGTAAAATAAAGAAAATTCTAGATATCTAGGTGGAGGTACCATTTGAGACAGAGAATTTGAAAAGCTTACAAGGATGGGATATAAGATCAAAACAGAAATATACACATGCATAGATGTGTATAAAACTACTTTGAAGCCACTGCTAGGATGTAGAAATCAAATAAATACACAAAACTCTAGACATATAGCTTTTGGTAATGTGTAATAGAAGAAACAGAAGGCAGAAATAAACCCCTCCTGAACAGCAGGATGAAAATCGAACCCTTGAAAATTGAAAAGTGGAAGATGCCAGAAGAGATTCTTCAATGTCTCAGCTATTTACCAGAGAGATCTTTTCTCATTTGCTGATAGCTTTGGCAGACCTGGTTTTGTCACCAGTCACTCTGTACTTGGCTTAATTATGCAGCAGCCCAACAGAAAATTTTCTTTCTGATCACATAAATCACCTTGCTTTGACACCAAGCTCAATAGGGGCTGCTAGAACAATACTGCAAGAGCTATCGACTCCATCTCTCAAGTCCACAAGGTGTATCATTTAGCCAAGAGTGATAATTAGACGCAGAATATACTGAAAACTGTCAATAGGCATGTCAATAGAAGGACTCTTAGATCTAACATCCAGCAAATCAATGGTGGTTTTCAGCTATAAAATCGAGAAAATGATAGCTTTCAAATGAATGGTGGAAGGAAACACAAGTCTCCTTGGGGAGGAATAAAACAGCTCAATTTTCCCTCACTGAGTGGCTCTCCAACTGCCGCACTCAATGAAAAAGGTCACAGAACATTATAGCAAAATATCTCTGAAACAAGATGTACAACAACACTGGGACATGACATGAGGTACAAGCATGCCACAAAGGCCTGTATATCTCTGACCTGACAGAATTAAAGCACGGATCAGCAGACGCCAGACAAGACAGGAACTGAAAGACAATGATTGATCTATGCAGAGGAAAAGATGACGGTTAAGGCCTGATCAAATATCTGTTTGTGTATGTCACACACATAGAATCCCTGATTCCCCTGTATGTGCTGCACTTGGTGCTAAATCTCATGCGCTCAAAGTTTTCACAGAAGATGCAAACAATGCTTTCAGACAGCTCTGACTTATTAAAGACATATTTTCCTCTTCCAGCTTTTTTGAGCTATACTCAGTCCCAACTCAAACATTCACCATAAGAAGAAAACAAATACCCATATGGCACTCCCTGCAGACAAATAATAGCTCCCTCAAGCCTCAAATACTAGGCAGGTGGTGTTAATGTACCTATGTGAATAATACGAGAATCAAGGACCTTAGGATTTTAACAATACCTGTATAAGAAACATCTCACTTGAGGCAAAGTAAAAATATTAAGCAATGTGTTACCACACTTTAAAAAAAATGACACATCACCAGTGTAATCAGGACTAACATTCAAATCCTATGGTTACTTCAAAATTAGAAAGAACCCCACAAAACAATACCTTATTTTTATTTGTATGTATGAGAGAAAAGGAAATTTGTATATGATAGATTCACAAAAATGCTAAAGATTTGTACATGTTGATATGCACAAAAAAGCTACCAAGAAACAAAACCCAATTTGTGTACAGTCAAACCTTGCATAAAGAGTGTTTCGCTTAAAGAGTAACTCGCTTAAAGAGTAGAATTTTCTCTTTATGTTCGCTTCGCTTAACAAATAAAACCAACCAAAAACTCACATAACAAATAAATCAGGGTTCACAATCCCCCCCCACACACACACACAGTTGGTCACTTACAATGGTGTTTCGCTTAAAGAGCAAACTCGCTTAAAGAGCAATCCTGTGGAACGCATTATGATCTTTACGCGAGGTACAACTCAGTCAAACCTTGCATAAAGAGTACCTCGCTTAAAGAGTAACTCGCTTAAAAAGCAGAATTTTCTCTGACTGTTCGCTTCGCTTAACAAATAAAACCAACCAAAAACTCACTTAACAACTAACTCGGGGTTCGCAATCCCCCACCACCACCACCAGAAGTCACAATTGGTCACTTACACTGGTGTTTTGCTTAAAGAGCAAACTCACTTAAAGAGCAATCCTGTGGAACATATTATACTCTTTAAGCGAGGTACCACTGTACTGTATTTTCTATTAAAATACATATCCATCTTTTTAATAGAACACAAAAAACATTAAACTAACTGCAGTCATAAAATGATATAAGTTGACTTGTGTTAGATTCTCTAAAAATAGCAGTCAAAATTGTATAAAGAGAAGGTATTTTTATTTTATTTTTCAAACAAAGAAAATAATACATGCATTACACATCAAAACGTAAAACTAACAAACTAACAAAAAGAAATTCCAGAATTCACAACAAGTGCAAGGAAGGATTGGAAAAGGTTTTATCTATTTTACTTAGGAAGTTTTAGTTCACACTTTGTTAATGACTGGGGCTACTAGAAGCAAATTTAGGTAGTGGGAGAAAAAATATACTTTCAGGATTGGTGGGGCCAGGGGGTGAGATTAGTAGCAAAAGCAAGGGCAGGTGATATTTAGCTTTTCACATGTTTCAGAACACAACTCCCATTATGCATTGTCACTGAATCATGCTGACTGAGAGAAGAAGCTGAAAACATGCGGATGGCCAAAATGTGACACCACAACTCAGAACGATGATTCTGATTCTTATGTTTCATTGCACAAGGCAGCATATTCAAAGATCACTCTTAATATCTATTGCAAAATTATCAACACAAGTCAAAGCCATCAATTTTCAAATACAGTAATACCTCGGATAACGTTTACCTCGGATAACGCTAAAATCGCATAATGTTAAGTAATCTGGGGAGGAGAATTGGATCGAATAACGTTAAGGTCCTATGGGATGGATCAAATAACAACCGCTGAAGCCTGTGCGGTTACAATGTATCTCTATGGAGCTTTAACGTTATCCGATCCATCCCATAGGATTTTAACATGTATCGGATAACACTAAAAATCGAAGAACACCAAGACTTGTGGAACCAAGTCTTAGCGTTATCCGAGGTATTACTGTAATCAGAAAGGTATCTCTCTGTTTAGTATTCCTGGTTAGTCTACTGGCCTATTCTTTAAATCTGTAATATCATGTAGCAAACAAAAAAAAACCTTAGGGCACTGAGTATGTCATATAAATTACAGAATATATTTTAGTTTCCTATTTTCACATTCTTCCCCTTACTATTTGCAAACTGCATGCTACTGAGGTGTGGCATTTTGTAAGTACATACTTGTTCACTCTTTTCATAGGACTCAAGATTTGGCCCACAGCTCCAAAGTGCAGAGAGAGAGAGAAGGAGTTTTCACATTGATTTCCTTCAGCTTGATTCTCCAGGCAACTCCAGCACTAAATAGTAGGCAAAATCTTGTTTGTTTGTATGTGTGTTTTGCTAATAAAGTCAGTGGCACTGGGAATAGAATGGAAAGTGAAAATCCAGGAAATAGCAGAAAGATGCAGAAAGATGAAAATGATATTACTAATACACAAATAAGAAAGTGCCCCCTCCCCAAGCACAAACACACTGATGGCTTAATGGACTCTCCAAGCTGTTGTAAGTGAAACTTTATTTCTTATGGTGGTCAATATTGAAACAAGGACTGGATTCCCAGACAGTTCTTGAACCTCATTTCCATCTTCTTCTCACCCCTCCCCCATCTTCAACTGTCCTGCTTTCCCTTTTTACTGTCCTTTCTTCCATTTTTTGCTGTCTTCCCTGTTCTCCTTTTATCTGCCTCTCAGCTATCTTGTGTTTTCCTTTGCCTGCCCTGTTTGCTCTGTTTCTCCCACTCTGTTGACTTCCATCCTTCTCTGCTTTCCTTACCACATGAGTTTGGAATGATAGTGGGCAGGGCATTGAGTAAAAGTGGAATAAGTATAAGGGCTGACAATCATAAAATGAACTATCATAGGTAGATGGTCTATTGTCCAAACCAGAAGCTGAAAAGTTGTTTTCAGGAAGTAAATAATTTCAAGCATATCAGAGAATAAACAAAACGAAAAATGTTGTAGCACCTTGAAGACTAACTGTTAAATCTTCAAGGTCCTGCAACATTTTTCGTTTCGTTTTGTTTATTCTCTGATATGCTTGAAACACCGACTAACACGACTACTATTCTAAATACTTTTAGTTGTGCAGTATTATAGTGCTACAAAAAACCACTGTTATATTTCCAAACACTACCACAAGAGCACTGTTGTTAAATTACTAACAGCATTTGCTGTTTTGATTTGTTTCCTTCAACTACCCTGAGAACATTTTGCTACAGAAAGATACATAAGGTTTATAAATGTTAAAAAAGCAAACCAGTTACTGAATGTGTTGTTCTTCTGATATTATAAAGACATTTTCATGAGACCAGGTATACACATAAACATATTCATATTTTATCTTTGAAGAATTTACGGTAGAAATATCAATGCTATCTAAAAGCCACCCTTTCCAGAAATGGATGGTTGTATCAGCAGAAGACAACTGACATTCTAGGGATGATGATGATGGTAGAGAAACTCCTGAAGGGCAGGTACTCAGCATCAGTAGCAGTTGAGGGCGACACTAGCAGATGATCTTTCCCATGCAAGGGCAGTTGGACAGAAGTTAACTCTTTTTCAGTATTGTGAAAAAAGAACAACAGTAAAGCACAGTGAATAATTTGCACCTTGAAAACGTAATGATGAGTAATCCAAAATCAAACAAGTCATAGTGATAGAAAATGAGACAGCCAGGATGGAAAGCATTCAGTGACCTGTTGGAGAAAAGCTAAAAACCTGGAATAAAGCCAAGGTGGCTGAAAATAAAATACAAAAGAGATGAAAATGGCTGGATCTCCCTAAAGAGTAAATGGCCAACTTCTCCCAACAAAACGATGACAAGGGATTAGGATTAAGCAATAAAATTTCAATTGGAAAGGCAGGGGCTTTTTCTGATTAGTTAGCAAACAAGACATGCAAGGAAGTTAGTTCCAATAAAAGAAGCTAAGTCCTCCCTAAGGGTTAACATATTAACATGCTGAATGCTAAATTGCCATGTTCCAACAGACAGTTTACAATATATATATATTTAAAAACTGATTCAATAAAAAATACAAAAACTACACTATTAAGACAAGATTTTTTTTTTTAAAAAAACTGTCAGATTAAAAGAAATGCATTGTTATTTAAACTGGTAACAATTTAAAGCTGGTTTAAGCCATTTAAAAACAAAATAACAACAGAAGTCACACCAAACTTCTCCGCAGTGCTTAGTGCAGTTTCTAGGCAGTTCTCAAGGTAATTGGTATTCTGACTACAACAAGCTGGATACTCATTTTACTGACTTTGGAAAGATGGAAGGTTGAGTCAATCTTGAGACCATTAGAATCGAACTTAGATTGTGAACAGAGCATTGACAGCTTAATATTGTATCAGGGTGGTGGTGGTGACAGAAGTCACACCAAATAGCAGCAGCATACCGGTCCTGATTGGTGGCCAAAGGCTTGTTCAAATAAAAATGCTTTTGTCTGCCAGAAGAAGTACCAAAAGAAGAAGGCCAAGGAACTGTAAGCCTTGGAGGAGCTACCAAGAAGCTAAATACTGGTCATGCAAAATATTGGCACTTTTTAGGAGGGTGACTACATATTATTTTAACAAACCTGTATTCCCAAACCTACATCTGCCAAAGAAACATGAATGTAGAAAGCATTGTATCTAGGAAATGTAAACATTTGGGGATATTCCATCCTTTGTGTGCATATCAGTTAGCCCTTGGGGTACACAGAAACAGCCTCCTCAAAGATTGTGGATTGTTGCCCTGGCTAATATTTCTCACATTTGGTCAGGAAGAAGGATCTAGGGAATGAGTTCACCAAAAGGTAGCTTCATTTGGGCAGTTTAAAATCTGACCTAAACATGGAAGAAGAGGACAAAGTTAGCACTTGTAATGGCTCCCAGGAAATCCTCCCCCCGCATATGGTCTCTCTAATATTAGAGCCCAGTTTGCAGCATGGGAGGGAATGAGAAAAAGATTTAGAGAAGCTAGTCATATTGCATGATGCATGTTTTTAATGTGAGGTCAGTGGATGAGGAAGAGCAGACCATCTCTTCCTAATTAGCGAGTCTCCACTTCAATCCTTACTCAAACATTAGGGTGAAAATACAGAATTTGGAATTCTATATGTGCTTCTTGATGTACACATGGCTGTCAGTAAATATTCCAGCTATGATAGAGACAATCTAAACGGAATAGTCTTTAGATGCAGGAATGCAATCTAAGCACAATGTAGACAATGCCTTAGTACACAACAAAACCATTGCACTAATAAACAGGGCTTTCAAGAGACAAGATTTAATTATTTGGGGTGCGTGTGGGATGTTTTTAAACCTAAAAATATGCACCTATTATATCAGCATGCAATCACATTATTAAAATGTACGCCTGACATTTGTCATACGTGTCTGCAGATTAAGTTAAATTATATTTCCAATATCTAATTCTTCTAAACTTTGTTTCTTCTGCAGCTCATAAAAATATGCTATATGTTTATCATTTGAATTTCACAGAAATAATGGGTAATAGTAACAACAATAAAAAGTCTTCATTAGTAGAACAATATATGCAAAGATCCTATGTAATTTTCACATTCTTAATGGCAACCGTGTGAGTTCAGGATACACCTAAAATATTGTATATTAATTTCAATATGGTTAATAACCTCTCCGACAAGAATCCCACTAATTTACTCTTCACTGACAATGAATCAAAGAAAATGATTTATGCAGATCAATCACCTAACTCATCATGTCATGCGCTGACAGCCAGCCTTCATCATTGCTATTTAAAAGGCATGGCTGACAGCAAAGACAGACTCTTTGATTAAGGGCTCTGTCTGGCTAACCTTTTATTTGAAGAATGATTGCTGCTGAGTGACAAATACTTTTCCATTCATTTCAAGGCAAAGATATTGACATTCAAATTCTTGATGTCTACACTGAGCAGATGCCACTGTTGGCAAGGGGCTTGATCGCAACAGCAGGTATGCTGCTACTCTGGAGGACAAAAAAACCTGCAGTACTGGCTCAGGTTGAAGGCTTGCAACAAGTGCCATCTACAGATCTCACAGCCAAATCCTCTCTCTTGAATAGCTATCATCAGAGAACATCTGCTTGCTGTTTCTCTCTGACCCACTTCTCCAGGAGTGTCCTTCCCTCTCCTTCACCCTACTTTTCAATTGTATTGGAGGCTACTTTGAAAAATAAGGAGCTCAGCACCAAAGCGACCCAGCATCCCTGAATACCTGAGAGGAGGGGATTCCCTATGCAAGAACCGCCTGTTCCTCTACTAATGCGGTTTTTGTTGACAGTAATATCAAATGGAAGCTGTGTTCACTATATTACATTTTAAAAAATCAAAGCCAGTATGTTTGGTGCTTTAAACTGTTCTTGCCATTACTTTTTATATTACTGTCGTAGAAAATGGGAAAAGAGGGGAGTAGGTAAAAGGAAGAGGAGCTGACCAAAGAAAATACTTTGACAAGTTCTGTAATACACAAAGGTCTTTTTAAAATGTTCAGCTTTTTCTTATTATTTGCAGGCATTGCTTAATATACAGTTGTACCTTGCTTAAACAGCATAATGTGTTCCACAGGATTGCTCTTTAAGCGAGTTTGCTCTTTAAGCGAAACACCATTGTAAATGACCAATAAGGGGGGGGGGGGGTTTGCGAACCCCAATTTATTTGTTAAGTGAGTTTTTGGTTGGTTTTATTTGTTAAGCAAAGCAAACATTCAGAAAAAATTCTGCTCATTAAGCGAGTTACTCTTTAAGCAAAGTGCTCTTTATGTGAGGTTTGACTGTATAGTCATTCTAATTAAGAGCAGATGATTAATTATTGAAAATTTTTCACAATTTCAACATCTATTTACATAGCTATGAGCCATTATAATTTGTGTTAAAACTGAAGTATTTTATGGACCTTGGGTTCTTTAATGTTTTTAGTAAAGGTAACTATAAAGTGACTAGCTCCATCAATCCGCCATGAAGGAAGAAACAGCAGCAGCAGCAGCAACAAGAAGGATCAGGTTTCACCCTTCCAATTTCCCCTCTATCTACAGGTCTTTGATCAACTTCTTCTTACCTTTAGTGGTTCCACACACGCCACAGAGCGTGATCAGTGCGTTGGGGAACTGACTTAGGCTTCTGGGAATTGAAGTCCAAAAACCAAAGTTTGGGAAACACTGCTCTAGCCCATCTCTGCAACAAGTCAGTATGGGAGAAAACATGCTGACAGGTTAGAGCTTATGTATTTTTCCTTCATTCTTCTTTTTCTTTCATGTCCCAATCACACCCTGGACTGCCAAAATGAAGCCACTTTCTTCGTTTTGTCATTTCTCAAATTTAAGTCCTCATTGGTGCATTTTTTTACCTTTAGCCAGTGGCAGACCAGTAAATGGGCTGGATTCTGTATCTCTCCACTTTCACACCATGTGTTGCTGTCTGGAATACCATTGCTTGACTATGCAAATTTTTGTTTGCAAGATGATGTCTCTACTGTTGACTATGTTCCCCAGGTTTTTCATAGCTTGTCTCCCAAGAATCAGTCGCCTTTTTATTTCATGGCTGCAATTTCCTTCTGCAGTGATCTTGGATCCTAGAAAAGTAAAGTCTGTCACTGCTTCTACTTCTTCTCCATCTATTTTCCAGGGACTGATAGGGCCTTTTGCCATTATCTTGGTTTTCTTGATATTGAGTCTCAAGCCAGCTTTTGCACTCTCTTCTTTCAACCCATGCAGGATTTTCTTTTGGTCTTCCTCACTTTCTGCCATTAGGGTAGTATCATCTGTGTAGCATAAATTGTTGATGTTTCTCCCAGCAATTTTGATCCCATATTGTGATTCCTCCATCCCTGCATTGTGCATTATGTGTTCTGTGTATAAGTTAAATAAGCAGGGTGATAAAATGCTGCCTTGTCTTACTCCTTTTCCTATTCCAAACCACTCCGCCATTCCATATTCTGTCCTAACTGTTGCTTGTTGATTCATGTACAGCATTCTCATGAGGCCTATAAGGTGTTCTGGTATTCCCATCTCTTTAATTACTTGCCACCTTTTGTTGTGGTCCACACAGTCAAAGGTCTTGATGTAGTCAATGAAACAGAAGTCGACTTGTTTCTGATATTCCTTTATTTTCTCCATGATCCAATGTATGTTGGCAATGTGGTCTCTAGTTCCCCTGCCTCTTCGGAAACCAGCCTGCACATCTGTTAATTCTCTCTCCATGTGCTGTTGAAGTCTATCCTTTATTATCTTGAGCACAACCTTGCTAGCATGTGGAATGAGCACAATTGTTCTATAATTTGAACATTCTTTGACATTGCCCTTTTTTGAGATTAGAATGTATAAAGATCATTTCCAATCCTGTGGCCATCGTTGTGCTTTCCAAATCTGCTGGCATATAGAATGCAATAATCTGATTACATAATCTTTTAGGGCTTTGAAAAATTTAGCTGGGATACCATCATCTCCACTGGCTTTGTTGTTTGCAGTGCTTTTCAGGGCCTTCCTGACTTCACTCTCTAGGATGTCCAGGCACCCACCAATAGCCGGAGAGGAGAGAGAAATTTATTATTTATTTAGAAAAATGTATTAATTTTTTTTGTGCTAGGTTGTTTTGCTGATTGTAAGCCACCCTGAGTTGTCATGGTGAGTGGGTGGTGATATAAATCTAAATAAATAAATAAATAAATGTCTGGCTCAAGTCCAAAGTTCTCATCATTGTGATTATCAGGGGTATTGAGGTCCTTTTTGTAGAGTTCCTCTGTGTACTCTTTCAGTCTTTTCCTAATCTCTTCTGCATCAGGTAACTCCTTGCCATTTTTGTCCCATGGTCATTTTCAATTTAAATGTTCCCTTGATTTCCCCAATTTTTTTTAAAAAGATCTCTAGTCCTACCCTTTATGTTGTTTTCCTCGATTTCTTTGTACTGTTAATTTAGGAAGGTTTCCTTATCTCTCCTTGGTTTTTTAAAGTATGTATTCAATTGTTTGAAATTTTTCCTTTCTTAGGAAAATGATGTTGATATTGTAATACTTCCTAATTCTTCAAGTGTTCTGGTAAGTATTCCAGCTACCTCATCAAAGCTTGTTCCTTGAAGAGCCATTGCTGTGTCATCCACCTAGATGAACAATTTTGTACTGTATTGTCAGGAACTGGTTGACACTTTGTTTATATATGTTGTATAGTGTTGGAGACAATACACTTCCTTGGGACAGTCCATTCTTCTGCAACCCCCATCTGCTGTTCTTTCCATTCATTGTCACATAGACTCTCTGGTTCTGGAGGAAGCTGCCAATGACCCTAGTAGGCTTGTTATCTTTGGCTGTGAAGGCATACCTTGTCCATATCCTCAAGACTACGGTGGTCCACTGAAGTCCTAGTGTTAAATCCTGCATGTTGTGCTTCATGTGTGCTGTGGGTGATGGCTCCATGATCACAGTGTGTGGGTCACTTCATGGCCAGCTGGGATCCAATTTAAACAAATTCACGCCAGTGACATTTTTCCTGCTTCAGGAAAAAAAACACGCATTCTCGGATACAAATTGCAGTCGACGACAACCATCCCATAGCACTTAGGGCACTCCTCTGGGTGGTTCACAGAGTAATTAGCATTAGCATTTTGTCCCCAACATGCTGGGTACGCATTTTACTGATCTCAGAAGACTGGAAGGGTGAATCAACCATGATCTGCATTAGGATTAAGCTCACAATGTTCTGACTGCAATACAGCAGTTTAACTCTGTCTCACCATTGTTCTTATGTAAAGGTCTTTTTCAAGCATGCACTGACTTACTATAACTGTGCTATAAGTTGGGAAAGTAGCATTGTTTACACAAAAGCATTGGCTGCAGTAGCAGGAGATAATGAAAACATGTGTATAATCAGTGTTTCCCAACGGCTTCTATTCCAGATATATCTGCTGTATGTAGCTCTCCTCTTCTGGTATCAACCTTGGCTTGTTAAAAGACTCTGGGTGTGATCACATGAGAAAGCAGATCGCAATTTGGACTGCTTGTGAAATGGTCTGGTGCAATCTGTTTCCTGGTGATCACATGATGCATGGGGGAACTGCACCCCAGCCCAGCCCTGATCCATGCCTGTAGGGCTTCTACCTTTGTGGACCAGGCTGGAAATATTACCTGGCAGATAGAGATGTTATGTTAAGGGAGATTGCTCCCATTAAAGCAAACATTTCCCAGTATTATTAGGTGCATGTCTTTGCAGCTGTCTAACTGCAACGTCTAGCTTCCCGACATCTGATTCAATGAACAACCTAGTAGAACTTGATTTGTTGTGACCTTGGCTGTGTTTCTTGGATTGTGTCTTCAGCTACTCATTATCTACTTACAGGTTATGTGTGTGGGCCTGACCTTCCTGGATTCGGTTATTCACTATCCGTTCTGTGACTATGCACACAGAAGTGCTATTCTAACCTGAGCCTCTCTGATATTTTCCTTGGAACTTAGGCTCAGTATTATGTTAAAATTAAATATATTCCCCAAATGCTGAAGAAAATGTAAGATAACTTGTAATTTAACAAAAGCTGTCTCTGATTTAAAAGATAGGCCATCTTTAGCTTTCCAGCTCTATTACATAAGCATAGCAGTGAACAATTTGCATAAATTCACCCTTACCCTAGTGTTTGTCTGATAATACAGGCCTAAGAGGAAACAATTCAGTTTTAAGGTGCTGCAATAATATTTCCTGCTTTCTTCTCTTTAGTAGCATTTCTAAGCAAAAACCAATAGAAGCACAGCTGTGTCTGGAAAGTTTTGCATTTTTGCAAATATTAAAGTGTGTGGAGAGTGATGTTTTTACTAGAGAGCTGTCTGCTTGTTTATCATTATCTAATAAACTACTTGATCATCTTTCTATACTGGCACTTTTCCATTTTAAATATAAAGCCGTCTCCGATAGAACTGAAGGGCTGTCACTGCATTCAAAAGAAGAAAGTGCTTTCAGGTTATCACTGGCTTCCTCATATACTCTAGTGGTACCATTTTTTTTCCTTAAGCATACTTGAATGAATTGTTTGAATATGTTTACTCTTTCATCTTTACAGCTTTGAAAACCTCAGACTTTGTATCTGATCTACAACAAAGAGTAAGGACTGCAGAGGTTGACAGCATGGGCGTAATTAAAGACTACCATCAATGAGGTGCCATGTTGAACAATAACTGTCGTATAATGCACTCCAGAATCAACTGTTTACATTTCAGACTATTGAACTTTAAAAGGTTTAAGCAGGTGCAGAGCGGCTTGTTCTCATAAAGGATTTTAAAAGTAGAATTATGAACTTTCCTTGTACTTGCTACTTTATTGTTCCTGGGATTTCTCACATGCAAACACTGATAGAGTTGCATAAAAATTGTAATATCAAACATATAACTAGAAGCATGGTGACCTAAGCAGCCATCTGTACCCAAACAATAATGGCTAAGGACTGAGCTGTTTCTTGAAACTCATGCATTTAAACCATGGGTGCCCAAACTTTTCAGGCCATTGGGCGGTCACGTGGTTCAGTGGCCCAGTCACGTGGTTCCTCCCACTGGAATTGGAAGAAAAACATGTCTTGGAATCTGTTTTGCAACTGGATGAGATAGATTTTTAGGCTACCATATTATCTGCTTAAGGCAAGGGTGCCCAAACTATGGCCCATGGGCTGGATCATGAGCAAAGACTCCTGATCTAGGAGTGGGTGTAACTGGTGAATAATGTAAAGCTGTGCAAAAGCCCTCCTGGCCATAAGTGCGACCTGCTCTTCGAGCAGGAGTCACAAGGAGGACCCCCAGATTATGCACCAGGTCTGTTTGGGACAGAATAGCCCCATCCAGAACCAAAGATGGCAGCTCCTGAGATAACGCAGGACACCTGACCCATAGCCACTCAGTCTTGCCAGGATTCAGCTGTAGCCCATTGTCCCCCATTCAGACCCTGACAGCCTCCAGGCACCTGGAAAGGACTTCCACTGCATCACTAGTGTTCCCACGGGCCGAGATATACAATTGGGTATCATCTGCATACTGATGATACCTTACCCCGTGGGAATGGATGATCTCACCCAAAGGTTTCATGTAGATATTAAATAGTAGAGATGAGAGCACCGAGCCCTGTGGCACCCCGTATTGGTGCAGTTTAGGGCTGGACATCTCACCCTCCAACCATACTGACTGGGTCCGGCCCTTCAGAAATGAGGAAAAGCAGGCCAACTCTGTGCCCTGGATCCCCAATCCTCGGAGCCTTCCCAGATATGATATGATACTGCATCTTGTGTAAACATATGTACCTAATTAAGCATGATTTGCCATAATAGGCAAAATCTTCTCGCTTGGTTATGCAAAAAGCATAATTTCTAGAGGTAACATGTGTCAAGTAAAGAAGTCTCCATAGACATTATACCATTCTGTGTAGAGTTGTATAGCATTGCACAACAAGGCCAGTCAACTGCCATATCTGTTAGCATGTTGACAGCTATGTTTAGTATATACAAAGTTTTTATTTGATTTATTACATATAACTGAATAGCTCTGGTGAAAAAAGTTGAAAATGACATTTCATCACCAATAGTTCCTGACACATATTACAGCAAAGAAAAAGAAGAAAAATGCCACACAGCCAAAGGTATTCATTTAATTCTTTAAAATTACACCTTTCAAACTCAGGACACTAGATTGAATGAATAGGGTTTTTTTAAAAAAAATAATCACTGTATTCAACATGCCAATAGTAGTCTTGATGGCATACATTGAAAAAAAATTAAGTTGAGGAGCATTCCTCAGTAGTGATGGAAAGAATTTTATCCCTTGTGGGATCTAACGTGGACCCACAGCTTCTGATAATGATAGCAAAATTTCATAGTGGATTAAGGGCACACTATTTTCTGGTTAAATGCCAGGATGATTATGAAATGCAAGAAGGAAGGAAAGGAAGACATTTTACCTGCCATACCAAACTTGGAAGTGAGACTAGTTGTTGTAGCCGTTATTGTTTTAATGTTGCAACTTTCCAACATGATATTCTTTCTGGGCAAGTGATTTTATAAGGAATGAACTAGAATGTGCTATCTATGGCTGCATACAGCCCACAAAACCCTTAGTATTTTCTCCAGGGCCTTCATTGTAAGACGAGCCTCCAAAGATGTTGATTATCTATTGTAAGGCTCTTTCCTTTAGATTTTAAAATAGGATTTTCTCAACCTTGAAATGATCTTCTGGTCACTTCCAGTTATGAAATAAAGGTGGGGGAAAGCTCTTAGGTCACCTTTGACTGCATCCCTGTCATATACCAAAATCTTGGATGCTACATTTCTGAATCAATGCCTATTGGACTAACCATCTCCAAGCAGCCTCTTCCTTGTATTGGAAATCTGACATGGTTCTGCACTGAAAGGATTGGATTGGTCAGATGATTTTTGATCGAGAAAGAATGAGTACAATTATTCCAATTGAAGAAGATGCTACCCAGGCTTGTTGTTGGAGACAAAAAGATATTCTTGTATTGTAACAATAAATACTTGGAGATATCAAGGTAAAGCGTACTCCCAAATCTTTGGTCAGAAGGTTATCAAATATTGGAGTGGAACGTCAGGTAACAAATAAGAACTACTTATTTAAAAGCTGCCTGCTTGTGTTGTTATAAATACTTTGTTTTGCCAAAATAAGTACAGATTACCAAATCTATTAATTCTCCAAGAACATTTCAGAATTTTGCTTGCACTAGATGAAAGAGATGGGGTGACAATTTCCCACAATTCCCCTTTCCTAATGCTGGTAGACACATGTTGCTGCAGCCTCCAGCACCACCAAAAGTGCTCTTCTGAAAGGCTGGAAGATCTAATCCTTTATCTATTCTTTCCCATACAAAGGATCCCATCCATGCGATCCCCAGGCAGGGTTATGAAAGAATCCTACCTAAAGCTATGCAGTGATATCCGCAAAATTGAGCTCTACAAAATAATTATTTGGACGTACAGAAAGCAGCATCCTACTTTCTTAATGAGTTCTTCCATTTGCAAAAGGGGAAGTCTGGACCCAACATATAAACCAAGCTGAAGAAAGTATATAATTTCTATATAACGGTGGCTGAAGTTTTTCTACTGGAACAGGTTACTCCTCTGCTTACCTCTGCCTCCTCTTTATTTTTCTTTCGCCTCACATTTTACATTTGAAGCTCCCACACACAGGGTTCATTTTGAATGCTACAAAGCAGAGTTCATACATACAATAATACAGTATTACTAATTATAATGATAGTGGGGTGGTACTGCTACGACCACCACCACCTTCACCACCACTACTTGTTGTTTGTCTAAGAGTACATTCATTACAGGGTACAGATGGATATGACATAAATGTATTGATGTTCCAACGTTTAGCTTTTAAAACAAAGCCCTGGCCTTTCAGAGTCCAGGAGATGGAGATATAATAGGAGAGATGTCTGAGGAATACAACTAAACTGAGATGATTCCAGTCTTTCAATCTATTTCTTGAAGTATTTCTTGAAGTATTAAGAGTGCAAGTACATAACAACACTGTATCAGAACGCCTGTATGTACCACTACATACAAACCTGGGGAAAAGACACTTTAAAGCAACAGAATTATGACTATCATAGCAGCATGTAGACAAATTATTAAATTTATTACTACTCCAATTGCTTAAATAAAAGTCTTCCAGCTGTTATAACTGATCGCTACAATGGTAGCAATTTTCTCAGGCAGATACTCCTTTTTTATGTTCAGCAACTTGCTACAATTAAGGGCTTATCCCCCCACCCATACCTTATAATTCCACGATTTAGAGCACTTTCTTTTAAGTTGCATTCCGTTTCGCACCTCACAGTCAGCTTCTTCTATTCAATTTTGCAGCAAAGTCACCCACTAGAACTAGCAATTTGATCCCCTCAATATTTCTGTCCCCAAATCCGAGTAACTTTCATACAAAAATTACAAGTGTAACATGCAATAAAGCAAATCTTTTAAAAGAAAACAAAAAAGGACTAAATTACATTTAGTGATATAAAGTAAGACAAAAATTAAAATTATATGCCTAGCTAAAAAGTTACTAACTGGACAGCAAAACTAGGCAGTCAATCTGATTTTTGAAAATCCTAGTGCTGTGTTTCTTGCCAACAATCCATCCCCATTTAAGAGAAATGATGCTGATGTCTTTAAAAAAAAAACAAGTAAAAGAAAGACTAAGACAAAAGAGGAAACTAAAATAGGCTGCTCCAATATTAAACTCTATATACAATACCAGCAGATGTAGCAAATTCAATGTTGCAAATTCTTCTTATGTGTGTTTTTCACTTGTTATGCTGTTTCAGGTTAGAAATTGCCTTGAGGACATTGGCACAGAAGAGCGAGGATAAATGTTGTCTGCCAACAGCAAGTAAAGGATATGGCACAATGTGGCACAATAACATAGGATAAGCATATAAGAATAAAGTATCAGATAAAACAAAGTGCATGGCAACTGGGATAAACAAAGATAAAGCAAAGCATAGATATGCATAATTGTTATGAATATGTCACTGATCATTATTTTTTACTTAGGAGCTCATTTCCCTGATAAATTACACTGTTCTGTTTTTACACTGTTGTCTAAATATGTAAAATTTATATTGAACAGCCTATTTTAAAGATAAATTAACATCGGTCTTGTGCAAAAGGTACTAATGTAATTTGAAGACATGGTTGGTTTTCAAAATAGGCAAAGTATAATAGTAACAACAGCAATAATAGTAAAAATACTAACTCAGAATTTCTTGTCCCTATCAAAACTTTGGAATAGCACTGTATTTCCATTTCCATATGGTTTTCACACATGCGAAAGTCTGTTGTTTTCCCATTCTTTTCCCAAAATAATACATTAACTGTCACTAAAAAGGATTTCTAAACAGATGCCCCTTTTGTGAAATATCAATCATGATTTTTGTATTGAAATCTAATAATTCACCAAAGAAATAAAAAGTGGTAACAAGACTACTTTTTTTAAAAAAACCTCAATTTTGAATTTTGGAATTCACAATGGTTGTCAAACTGCTATAAAGTGAGTATGTCTTTACAAATATGTGACTCGCTTGAAAATGTGATCCCTATGATTATGCGAAAATGTGAATAGTTACCTAGAAATGATTAATTTATCAATCAGCTCAATCAATATGAATACTAAGAAAATATGAGTTAAAACATGGTCTCTTCTGGAGAAATATGTCAAACAAAGTCTGAAATAATTGTTGCTTTATATCAGTGGTACTCAAAGTTGTTTGTTTGGTTTTTTTGTTTTTGCGGGCCAGTCCCATCCCAACATGCAGCTATGGGGGCCGGAGTCAGGCTGCTCCTGTTGCTGGCTAATGCGGCAGCGGCAGCAGCAGCAGCGGCAGCAGCCATGCTTTACCCCTCTGGTCTGAGCAGCCTCTTGCAAGCTAGATCACCACATTGTAGGAATTTTTCAAGCCTTCTCTGTTTCAAAATCTGCAGCGCTGGAAGGGTAAACTTGGCATGCTGGGAGAGTCCTTTGGCGCACCAAGGCTGATGTCAGCGCAGTGTGCCAGGTTTACCCTTCCAGCGCCATGGATTTTGAAATGGAGAAGGCTTGAAAAATTCCTACAACACGGCAATCCAGCTTGCAAGAGGCTTTTGTAGTGCTGGGTCCCAGAGGAGGCTGTTCGGACCAGCAGGGGCCACTGCCACCATAAGTGACATTTTGGAACATCAGGTGGTGGGGGTGAATGGGTGTCCAAAGAGGGCCCGGATTCTCAGCACAGGTTGGATTAATGAGATGTGTGGGCCTAATTGGCCCATGGGCCGTAGTTTGGGCACTGCTGCTTTATGTTAAGAGTGACTCAAAATGATCATTTACTCAGATGAAGGCCCAAAATAACATGAGTACAAGACACACAAGAAAAATCCTCAAAAAATTTAAATTCATAAACCCCATACAAAATACAGCAGAAGGGGGGACAAGGGAAGTAGAAGCAATGTTTTCCTGATTAAAACTGAAAATAAGACTTTAAAAACATAGAAAGCCATCTGCATTTCTACTGAAGACAGAAACCAAAAAGCTTCATTAAACAACTGTCAACTCCTCATGTCTTTTCAGTTACTCCCAGATATTTTTAAAAATAAGTTGGATGTGAATATGGCCATCTGTACACATAAAATTCCCTTTCTCACAAACGGCTACTTTACATCTTGAGCTAACCTAGGTTACATCTTTGGCCCTTTATAGGTTTTGAACTACAACTCCCATATTTTTTCCACATTAGTCATGCTGGGTGAAACCAACAGGAGTTTTAGGTCAAACGATCTGGAAGGCTGAAGCTTACACCCTGAGCAAGAGTAAAGCATGAAGTGAAATAAGATTCAGAGTACACTGCACCGTGTGGTTTGCAGCCAGCAGCATTAGGATTTTTGTTTTCATTTAACCTTCGGTGCATTGGTGATAGTAATGGAGAGGATTACGTTCAGGAGGTAAGGTTTAATACTTCTCTCCTTAGCCATAATCCTGATAAAAATTACTGAGTCACATTCCTGGTGGATTAGTGAAGTTGGGGGAGGGATTGCCATTGTAATATCAAACAGGAAAGGAGTGGTTAAGCATTCCTTTTTTTGCACAGTCATTTCATGTCACTGCTGCTTTCTCCCAGTTAAGATATTGTAATTTACATATTTTAAATTAGAGATGTTCCTTCCATCTGTTTTCACTCTCCCTTAATCTGAATGTAGTCCCGCTTTCCATATGATACAAATAGGTGGATAAAACACACTCTAGTCCAAGGGTGGACAAACTATGGCCTATGGGCCGGACCTAGACCACGGTGCCAAATATCCGTCCTGCGCCACCCTTGCTGCTACTGGAAGTGAAAGCAAAAGGTGCCAGCGCATGTGCAAACCAGAAGAGTAGCGTGCCTTGGCGGGGCCCCGTATAAAAATCTTTTGGGGGCCCTTAGGAAGGGTAAAGATTTGTTTTGTTTACGCACGTTGGGGGCCCCCGTGACCCGGGGGCCCCGTATAATTGATACGGCAGATACGGCGGTAGCTACGCCTCTGGTGCAAACGCTGCCGTAAATGCACCTGTTGCTGTCATAAACACATTTACAACAACCACAGAGGCATTTTATGGTGGGAGGAAACACATGACTGGCCCACGTTGTGAAAACTTTGGCCACCCCTGCCCTACTCTGACACTATTGACTATAGGAAACCATTCTGTCTCTCCATATTCTGTCTAGTGGTAGTTTCTTGCCCAAAGAACAGGTTACCTGTCAGGACAGTCAAGTACTGAGGCACCCCCATTTCTTTCAGAACAACCCATAGTTTCTCATGATCCACACAGTAGAAGGCTTTGTTGTAGTCTGGAAATGACTTTTAGTCAAAGTGAAATGAAAAATGTCAAAGTATTACTGCTGTTAAACATTAAAACAAAGATCTTGAATACAGAAGAACTACACAACTTGAAAGTAGACAATGAAGAAATTGCAACAGTGAAAGATTTTGTGTATCTTGTTTCAGTCATCAACCCAAATGGAGACTACAGTCAAACCTCGCATAAAGAGCGTTTCGCTTAAAGAGTAACTCACTTAAAAAGCAGAATTTTCTCTGAATGTTCGCTTTGCTTAACAAATAAAACCAACCAAAAACTCACTTAACAAATAAATCGGGGTTCACAATCCCCCCCACAATTGGTCACTTACAATGGTGTTTCACTTAAAGAGCAAACTCGCTTAAAGAGCAATCCTGTGGAACGCATTATGCTCTTTAAGTGAGGTACAACTGTATTTGGATTACCAGAAAGGTAAAGATTGGATCCTAGAGCAAATCAGGCTTGAAATCTCTATGGAATGAAAAATGATGAAACCGAGGCTGTCATACTTCAGGCCCATCATTTTATTTATTTATCTTACTTATTTAAAATATTTTAGCAATACCTTTCTCTTATAAAAGGATCAAAAAGACTTACATTATTAAAAGCAGACAATTAAAAACTAAAAACAATTATTACAATAATAAAACAGGAATTAAACAATATCTTATTTAAAACAATGCATTAAAATAATCCTAAAACACATCCAAAAGCAACAAGGCACAAGCAATACCATTTTAAGATCCTGTTCTTAGACAGTAAGTTACTGATGTAGAGATACCCATCTACTACTAGAGATGAGATGCTTTGAGTTCCCCATGGTCTTGCATGTTGGGCAATTTTCCTGTGGTGCTGAAATGTGTAGTTAAATTGGTAGGGAAAAAAACGAGCTTTGTGCATTGTAATAATGTGGCAGTAATGGACGGATTTTTTTATAGTATTTGAACTGAGGGTTTCTGTTAGTACAGTGTGAATGAGAAGTCACATAATCTTCCATTAGAAAGTGGAGAGGGTTGCTTCCTTAAAGATCGCATTTTTTAGTCATCTAAAGGAAATGACCAGAAAGGAGTCAAATGTAGAGAAGTCTATTTTCTTAGAAAAGAGGCTTTGTACACTTCTTTACAGGTGATCACCAAAAAGACACAATTTCAGAGCAAATGTTGCTGAGACGTACAGAATAATTGAATTGTCTGCTGGTAGTTCACTGTTAGGAGTGAGATTAAAAACTGGTGTTCGGTCCTAGATTGGTTGTACTACTTTGTGGTAACTGAATTTATTATTTGGATTTGGTTTGGTGTTTGCTTTTAGTTCTCCCTCAGCATGGGTTATTTAGAAGTTCAATTCATACAATTTGTCTTGCATTTATTCTGTTACCATTAGAAATGGAATGGCACTTAGGTAACTTATGGTTTCAATTTTGGCTTCTTGGGTATGAAATCTACTTTGTCTAGGAGCTGCTTGCTTCTTAGGAAGCAGTGAAAATCTGGCTCTTCCTGGAAGCTTAAAGATGCTGTTGTAGTATTTACATTCTTCTCCTGCAGTTTTTAAATATATATGTTTCCACCGCCTGTATAGTAAGGGTTCACAAGTCTTAACCCTCATGTTGCTGAGAGAATTTCATTTCCCCTATCATATCCCATCACTGGCTATGCCAGCAAGGACAATTCTAAAAGAATCTGTGCTCTAGGAACATCTGGAGAGGTGTTCACTGTCTGTCATCTGTCTGCTCAGTTTATCTGTCTGTTCTTTTATTTTTCTTATGGCTTTTATGAACGAAAGGCCAGGAAGTGAAGTAAAAGTCACTGTGATGACTAGGAATTGAACATCTAACAGGGACAGCTTGCTCTGTGATATAGCCATAGATGTCTTTTGGTCCCTTATATGAATAATTAAGTACAGTAATACCTCGGATAACGCTAAGACTTGGTTCCTCAAGTCTTGGTGTTATCCGATTTTTAGTGTTATCCGATGCATGTTAAAATCTTATGGGATGGATCAGATAACATTAAAGCTCCATAGAGATACATTGTAACCGCACAGGCTTTAGCAGTTGTTATCCGATCCATCCCATAGGACCTTAACTTTATTCGATCCAATTCTCCTCCCCAGATTACTTAACGTTATGCGATTTTAGCGTTATCCAAGGTAAACGTTATCCGAGGTATTACTGTATTTGTTGTTTGGTTGATGGTATCTAAAATGTTTTCATGCTTCAGCCTTTAAATAGGTTATGTGCAGGTAGCTGATTTTTAAATGGGTTTGATGGAATGACATTACTAGAAAGGTGACTGCTTTATATTGATGTCTGTGTATATAAAGGGAATAGAAAATGCCAGTGAATGACTTCAGGGTAGAGGATTAGGTCTGGCCGGACATCTTGCTACAGTAATGGAGTAGACCGTACAGCCAGTGACTCAATGCCAAGTGTTGGGTGGTGGTAAGTAACCTCACTACCTAAAGGGGCCTATGGCTGCAGGCAGATGAGTTGATGGCCCCCTCAATGGAGGAAATGCCACTGGAAACCATCATATTGGGGCCAATGGCAAAATGAGTGGCGAAGGAACCGCTTCTGATCCCCAATGGTCATGGAGGTGGAAGAGGCCATGCCAGATAGACTGGCTGTGAAGGTGCAATTTGTTAATAGCCTCAAGGCTGCGGCAGCCCATTGCAGTCCCGGTGTTAAATCCTGTATGTCTCATTTCATATGTGCCGCAGGAGATGGCTCATAGTGTGTGGGTCACTTCATGGCAAGCTGGGATCCACCTTAAACAAATTCATGCCAATAGCTTCAAGAAAAAATTTATTCTCGGATACGAGGTGCAGATGATGATGAGTTAGTGATGAAAGGTCTGCCTGAAGAGAAAGGTCTTTGCCTGCTTGTGGAAGGACAGCAAAGATGGGTCCATCCTGGCCTCCTGACAAAGAGAAGTCCAAAGTCTGGGAACAGCAACTAAGAAGGTCATCTCCAGTATCCACACCAAACACCCTTGTGTGGGTAGTGGGATGAAGAAAAAGGGCTCTGCTAAAGTCTCATAAAGGGATATGTGCTCTCTTAGATAGATTGGACTTTATAGGATAAAATCAGCTTTGATTTGTGACTGGAAATAGACTGGCAAGGCAGTTCAGCTGCTGTAACAGTGGGGTTATGTGATCACCATAACCAGACCCAGCTAAGAACTGGCTGCAGCATTTTGGACCTTCTGGGATTTCCAAACATTTTCCAAAGGCAGTCCCACATAGAGTGCAGTACAGTTTTCTTCTTCTTCTTTTGTGTCTACGTCAGACTTTAAACTGCCAAAATGAAGCCACCTTTTGATGAATTCAAATCATAGCTCCTTCCACCTGACTTAGTGTGAGAAAGATTAGCTTGCACAACAAGATTACCATTGCCCAGGGTACACCCAATTGTGGTTCAAAAGTACAACAGTCTTTGAGGAGGCTCTTTCTGTCTACCCATGCATTACAGTAATCCAGTGGGCTATAACTAAGCCATGTGTCAAATGGCCATATCAGACATATCTAGGAATGGGCACAGCTGGTGTACTAGATTTACCTGTACAAATGCACTCTTGGCTACTGCCAAAAACTGATCAGCCAAGCTCAGAGATGAATCCAGGCACACACTCAAGCTGCACACCTGTGTTTTCAGAGGGACTGTCACACAGGTATATCCCTATTCCTTGACCTGTCTTTCAACTGACTCACCTCTGCCTTATCTGAATTAAGTTCCAGTTTATTCTATTTTAGTACTATCTAGAATCAAAACAGCTTCCTTGGATTGAAAAGGAAAGATAGATTTTGGTGACTTCAGCATATTGGTGACACCAAACCCCAAAACTCCAGACAATCTCTTCAGGAGGTTTTGTGTTCATGTTAATTAACATAGGAAGGCAAGATTCCCAGGAAAAGACAGTGATGCTGGGTGGCGTTGAAGGCAGCAGGACAAGAGAAAGACCAAACACAAGATGAACTGACTTCCCAAAAGAAGTGATAGGCTCAGTGGCGTAGCGTGGGTTTCAGCTGCCCAAGGCATAGGCCAAATTCGCCATCATGGACAGACTTCCCAAAGGCACTTCCCCGCACTGTATCCTAATTTGCAGGTGTTATTAGGTAATATTGAACTCTATTCTTTATATGAAAGAATTAATTCTCACTTAATATTCGTCGTGAACAAACCAAGTACAAAATAAAAAAACGGGAAATTACCGCAAGGCAACTGGTTAGTACAGACGGTGTTGCCAGACGCTAGAGCAAGTGAGATGATTACACTCATTTAAAGAAAGGGGATTCCCAAGTTCCGTCACAGATTAAATAATAAAAAGTTCCGTGCTCATTTTAATCAGTCCAAATTGTAGGTACGACAAAAATATGTAATGAAATGGTTCATTTTTTTAGTTCAGATCACAAGATATTATTATTATTTCTTATTGTGAAATTTTGCCACCCCAAAAAAGTCCTGCCCAGGGCGGATCACCCCCACTGTCCCCGCTAAGCTATGCTACTGGATAAACTTGAGTTTACAAGGGCTGAGCAGGACTGTTAAGGACAGAACATTTTGGAGATTGCTCATCCATAGGGTTGCCATAGGTTAGAGATGACGTGATGACACATATGAACAATAACAATGCATAGTATATTCCCAATGAAAAATTTCCCTGCCCTCCACCTTTATTAGTTTTACAAGAATATCCTGAGATTCGCACAATCAATGTAATGTATAACTTGAACCAAAATGCAAAGAAATTCTTCCACTTGAGCAAATGTTTGTGTAAGCATGAGAACAGCTATAGAACATCCTTAGTATAGCACAGCATGAACTCTTTTGGCACCTTTTGTGCCTGTGATATATTTGTAGAACAATGTTAGCAGCTATTTTCTTTGTCCTCACATTTCTACAGATTGAGCCCTTTGTCACCAGAGTGCATTCTGCCAGGATCTAGGAATTATATGAATGCAGCAGTATTTAGTTGTTTTTCAGCTTCTATATATAGCATAAAACATGAAACACATATTCTCCATACCAGATGGGGAGAGAAAAGCTGAGTATGCAGCCCAAAGCCCAAAGGACCCAATTTCTCCGTAAAAGCACCTGATGGACATTGTGACAACCTGATTGCCTTCCACCACCAATTTTGGGAACATGTGAAAAATACTGTGTGCTGCCTGCTGGTATGTGGTCCAAAATGACTCATAAATCTTCCTTTATCTCCACTGTGGTGTTAACAGAAAAGGATGAGTCGCTTTTTTTCCATCTCATTCACATGTCTATCTGTCTGTTACTCGTGCCCTTGAGCAAAGATTACTGATGCCCTACCTTTGATATATGACACATCACAAGCAGCAGCTTTTCATCAAGTGAATTAAGCTGGAAAATGCAAACCTACCTGCCAGTTCCTTCCCAACTTCCCACAATCCCTTTGTGTATTCTCCCTGTGTGCCACAAATGAGAAACGCGAAAACCTAATATTTGGCAAATTATGGTATTACGAAACAAATAGTAATTTAGGCTTAACATCTATGGAATTATTTTTAAAGCATTTAAAGAGGGTGCTCATTCATGGAATGAATTACCACAGATTCTGGAAACAAAAGATGCAAGTTTCAGCATTATTTGTTCTGCGTTCCTGTGATCTTGTTTTGTTCATTATAACATCGCTTTGCTATAGAGCAAAATTGTTTTGCAGTGTTGATCAATGAATTGGATGTTGTAAGCGTCGGCTGTCTCCTCTCCACCCTGATACTCTATCAGCACTATCTGAAGGCGCTGCATTTCTGTGTAAAGATTGCATTATACATTAGAACAAATTCTCTCTGCAAATTAAATCTGTTACACTGCCTGTATTCCTCATTTCTTTTGCTTCTCTCCCTTTTATCTGACACAATAAAATGCATCTGTAGGATGCTACCCTCCCTGTGCGGTAGCTTTCAATCTTACTATTTCAGGATGTCAATTAGATAACTAGGATGCTGCTAATTATCACATCCAACTCTCACCAGCAAACACCAAGCTCTGAATTTGTGATTTTATTTGCGTAGATGTACTTTGGTCTGCATAATCAGCTAGCTAAAAAAAAAAAAACCTCATTTTAATGCTGATGGTATTAAAGAATTGTTTTTTTTTTCAAAATCAATAGCAACTATGCCCTCATTTCCATTATAACTATTAATTGATGGGCTGTGTCTTCCTTAAAAAGACATAACTCTTCTTTCATTCAATTATTAAGTATTTATTAAAGGTTTTATGAAGACCAAATGACAAAACTATAAACTCCCACATGTAATTTTCAGCAAATTGGCCAAAGAAAAACTTATAAAAATAGGATTAATGAAACAAAATGTAATATATAAAAACAGCCTTTAGAGGGGAAAGGGGGGCATTAAGCAATTACATCTCTCACACTGAATTCTCCAATATTATAGGGGAATATTTCCTTAATGTTAGACTTCATTAACCCTAAAATAATCTCTCATAAATTTTGCTTATTTCTAAGGGGTGGGGGAATAAATTATGTTTATTAAACTACTGAATATTGTTTATGAAAACAAGACATAATCTACTGCCATAAACTCTTGTCTTTATCTGAATAATCAAGCAGCTAATAAATAAAATATCACATAAAGAGAGTGCTAAAATTCATTACTGTAATAGCTATGTTCATCATCTATTTCATTAACAACCCCTCCCCTTCTTGACTAAATGGATTCTTTGGTCTAGCAGAGCAAGGCCATTTACAAGACAAAATACTAAGCTGCTTTTTCTCATTTTCCCTTATCTGTTCCTGACTTTCTTAAATTAATTCTTCCCTTAAATCTTATTGTTTCTTTCCAGTGTAACTCAGCACATTAGAGGGACTTGAAAGAAATGTGAGCCAAAGAAATGGGCCTATAGAGTATAAGTTAATTAGAGATCTAAGTGACTGGTGATGAAATTTGATGGCACGTAGTGCTGGAGCGAATATAGGAAACTAATCTTCATTTAAAATGTTTGAAAACAGAGCACAAAATATGAGAGAACTGAAGACATTAGATCTTCTTCTAAAGTACATTAGTACTTTCATTCCAGCACTTGTTTAAAGGTAACTTTATGCTGATATGAAACTCTTTCCTTAGAACAATTATTACTCAGCAAAACAAATAAAACAGGATAAAAATATATGACAGGCATTTATATATACAATACTATATGTGGACTACTCTTTGAAATCTGTTCACATTATAAATTCCAGGAACATATTAATATTACTGTGAAGGGGGGGGAGTAATTAATAACCTATAGTTATAAATCACTATTTCAAGCTAAGGCGCAGATATAAAAAATAACATAAATTCAATACATGTTCTAGCAAAATCCCAATTTTTACTCATATCTTACATTTACTATTGATATAATTTGGTCTATATAATACTCATATCTTGTCATAGCTTTCTGATGAGTTGTTAGCAAATGTCAGCTTGTGTGTTTATCAATGTTCTTGTTCTTGTATGTAAATATTCCTGGATCTAATTCAAGAAATTACAATACAGACTTCAGATTTTGTGGCAAAAGTAAAATATATAATAAATTTATAATTTAGCCTACTGACTTTATTGTTGAAATTGCTGATAGTTGCTAGGTTTAGCCAACTCAGGAGATGCTGGATGAAGTGGATTATCTAGACCCTTTTCATTCAGGATTCAGGCCCTGATATGGTACAGAGACTTCATTGGTCGTGCTGGTGGATGATCTCTGGTGAGAGCGGGACGGTGGTCATCCAACCATCCTGGCTCTTCTTGACCTCTCAGCCGCTTTTGACACAGTCAACCATGGTATCCTTCTTGAACGGCTACAAGGAATAGGGACCCAGGGCACGGTTTGTCCTGGTTTTCCTAATGTCTGAAGGGCCAGACCCAGTCGGTGTGGTTGGAAGGAAATAGGTCCAGTCCTAGGCCCCTCCAATATGGGGTGCCTCAGAGGTCGGTGCTCTCGCCTCTCCTATTTAATATCTACATTAAATCGCTGGGTGAGATCATCCGTTCCCATGGGGTGAGGTATCATCAATATACAGATCATACCCAGTTATACATCTTGGCCCATGGAGATCCAAGCGATGCAGATGAAGTCCTATCCAGGTGTCTGGAGGCTGTCAGGGTCTGAATGGGGGACAATGGGCTACAGCTGAATCCTGGCAAGACTGAGTGGCTATGGGTCAGGTGTCCTGCATTATCTCAGGAGCTGCCATCTTTGGATCTGGATGGGGCTATTCTGTCCCAAACAGAACTGGTGCATAATCTGGCGGTCCTCCTTGCGACTCCTGCTTGAAGACCAGGTCGCACTTATGGCCAGGAGGGCTTTTGCACAGCTTTGCATTATTCACCAGTTACACCCACTCCTAGATCAGGAGTCCTTGCTCATGATCACACACGCTCTGGTCACCTCAAGACTTGACTATTGTAACGCGTGCTACATGAGGCTGCCCTTGGTGACCATTCAGAGGCTACAACTGGTCTAGAATGTGGCCGCTCGGATGGTGATGGGATGCAGGCGTTATGCATGCACCTCACCACTGCTCTGGGAGCTGCACTGGTTGCCAGTATGCCTCCGGGTGCAACTCAAGGTGCTGGTTATTACTGTTAAAGCCCTACATAGTAGTTAGCCAGGATACTTAAGAGACCGCGTCACCCCAAGAACATCTGTCCATCCCACCAGAGCAGACCGGAGAGGCTCTCTGGTTGTGCCATCAGCTAACACCAGAAGGAGGGTCTTCTCTGTGTCTTCCCCTGCCCTATGGAACCTCCTGCCAACTGAGTTGCACCTCCAGACAGAGCTGCTGCCCTTTAGGACGGGTGAAAAGACATGGCTGGTGGGGCAGGTATGGGGTCCTGGCCATACGGGCACCCCAACCTGCTGGCTCATCTGATCACTTTTTAAATCTTTTAACACTTTTAAATTTTTAATATTTTACATTTTATGTATGAGTCTGGATTTTATTGACAAATTTTATTGGATTGTGTTTTTATTGCTGTGTTAGCTACCCTGAGTCGCTTCATGAATAGGGCGGCATACAAATATGACCAATAAATAAATAAATAAATAAATAAATAAATAACTCAGACTCCTATTGCCGAAATAGTGGATTGTAAGGATTTCAATAGAGTCTTGCTGGATCATAGCAAAGTCTGTCTACTCTAATATCACATTTCCAATAGTGACCTTTGCCAAACAGAGTGAGAAGTAGCTAAAAGCAGAGAAGGAAAACAATGAGCAAACAAGGGGGATCTCTTGTTACTGTAGCCTCAGAGCCTGAAAAAATGGAACATGTATTGATTTATCAATACTTTGTTAAAAACACTCAGTTTTATGAAGCTTGCTTTTCAAAATTTATAGAAAAGTTTTGCAACAGGCCATTACAATTCTTCAGAAGACTTGTGTGAGGAATGTGCTGGGATGAATCCTCCGCTTGTTCAGTATCAAGACCAAAAGATACTAATAGCATGAAAGGTCAAATAATTAGTGAAGATTGGCAAGACAATTATTACATTGTTATCACATAGTCAAAGTTGTTCAAAATGGCTGGCATTTTTATAGGCCCAGATATGGGGAAGTCTTGTTAAATTCCGTTGGTCTATAACAGAGGTTCCCAACCATTTCTAAGGGGGGGGGGCTGGGTCACACTGTCTCAGTCAGCTGTGAGGGCTAGATAATCATTTTGCCATGCCTGCATGATGGGGGTTGCCATTTTGTCCCAACAGCATCAAAGGGGTGGACATTTTGTTTCTCAAATGCACTTGGAGGTATGTGGGGGCACATGAATCAAACTGACCTTCCAGTCATCAAGTTCAGTGTCTTAACCACTTGAGACACCGCAGTCTTGTGCATGACCATAATTAAATATCTGATTGTATTTTACTTTAGCAAATAGGAGCCTATTTCATTTTACTGTCATTTTTATACTTTGTACTTATTTTAGTCTCTTAATCTATTTTTTTTTTCAGAGAACATTTTACTGCTAATAAATGAAAGACATGAAAAATTTAATTTCATAATAAAGCAGGAAGGACACAGTTAGAAGATACAGCGCTCCTGAGAAATGCATATTCTACTTTATGGTGGTGGAGGATTTAAAACAATGTGCACAGTCCAACAGTTCAGAATGCACAAAACAAGGATTTCAAATTTATGAACTAAAGTTTGTGGGAAATGTTGTCCAACTGTTACAAAATATGCAACATCAACGATCAAGTGTATTATTAATGGAACTATATAGTATGCACACATTTTGGCAATGAGTCATGCCGGCATCAGCTGCAACTCGTATCCAAGAATGCATTTCTTTCTGAAGTAGGAAAAATGCTATTGCCATGAATTTGTTTAAGGTGGATTCCACCTTGCCATGAAATGACCCACACACTATGATCATCTTCATCAGCACTGATAGTTAAAACATAGGCTTGAATGATGGTTGTGTTGACAGTTTTCAAAAAAAATCAGATTGATATTATTTGCTCAGACTTTGTATTATAGAAATTAGCTGCCTGTGCTACATCTTGACCCAGTATTAAAGCTACTCTGTGACTTCTGGGACATTAATAGAGTAGAAGACTTTGTAGTTGTCTGACTGAAAATATTGCTTTACTGTACACTTTAGTTCACTGTCGCCAAGCTCTGCAATGTTTATTAGCCCTATATGGTAGTGGGCCAGGATACCTAAGAGACCGCGTCACCCTAAGAACATCTGTCCGTCCCACCAGGGCGGACCGGAGGGGCTCTCTTGTTGTTCCATCGGCTAGGGAGGCTCGCCTCGCTAGCACCAGGAAGAGGGCCTTCTCTGTGTTCGCCCCGGCCCTCTGGAACCTCCTTCCAACTGAGCTGCGCATGCAGACAGAGCTCCTGTCCTTCCGGAAGAACTTAAAGACCTGGCTGGCAGGACAAGTGTGGGGTTCCAGGGATGGGGGATCCCATGTGGGGTGGTTAGTCTAGGGATACTACCCTTGACGACACCCCCAGATGCTGTTTTTAGTTTATGAATTTTAAATTTTTATATTGATGTGTTTTATTCTGTGCTGTAAGCCGCCCAGAGTCGGGCTTGCCCGATTGGGGCGGGTTAGCAAGTGTGAGAAATAAATAAATAAATAAATAAATAAATGTTTATATGTTCCATTTCTTGCTTTATATTTTCTAGTTTTTCTTGAGTCTTCTCACATTTCATATTATAAATGTATTATGAATTTATGTGTTGCACAGCATCAGACTTTTTTCCATCAGTGTGAGAGGGAGACCAGCAGTGAGTGAGTCCCGGTTGATTGGCCACCACTCTGACCCAAGAGGTGCCAGAACCCCTTCCCCCCACTCCAGTTTCCCAATGGACCCTAGGAGAAGGTGGAATAGGAAGCCCTTAGGGAGTCCCAGAGGAAAACACCCATGCCAAAAGGAGAATTAGGGGTGGAAGCTAGAGGAGCTTGAGAGCTGGGATATATAAGGAAGGCTCTAGAAGAACAAATGGGCTGAGGGTCAGCACAGTCATGCAGACAGGAACCAATCCTGGAAGTCTGTTTGGAAGAGGCATGAAGACCCACAGAAACAATGTTTTACTGAAGCTGAATAACCTGAAGAGCCACTCCTTCTGAGTGCCTGGGAGTACATATATAAGAGGGACCCATGAACTGGGACTACTGTCCAATTCCAGGTCTCCATTCCTGAGGCTAGGCAGATCCAGATGCAGAAACTACTTCCCAAGACCTCATACTGGGATAAGAGAGAAAGATGGAAGCACTGGCAGCAATGCCAAGCTGAGAAAGAAGGTGGACTAACAGATTTCACTCCAGCAGCACTTTCACCTCTCCAGAGTCACCTTCAGACTTTCCATCACATGTCCTCACCCAAGAGCAAATGCAGGCACCAGTGATGTATCTGTAGATTGTCCTCAGTGCTAGCAAACTATTGAACACTTCTGAGAATAAGGAGAAATGACTCCAAAAGTGGACAATGGGCCTGTGGAGTGAAGGGAACTTTACCTAGACCAGCAGTTTGTGTTTTATTAGTTAAATTGTTCATTCAATAAAATATGTGTCCTGTTATGATGGAAGAAAGCCTTGTGGATCCCACCTAAGGCAGGTGTCCACAATCAGACAGTGCTCAGACAATGATGCACTGGTATAATTATGATTATTATCCAAGCACTGTTCAGCATAGGTTCAATATATCATTACTGTATATTACTTTTTCCTAAAAGCAATCTACCAAATCTCTGCTTTTTTAATGCATGCATATGGTTTGGATTAGTCAAAATCTTCTGTCATATCTGTCTTTAAACTCAGGTAATGCCAAATTAACTTGGAAGTATGTTCAAATTAATGTTTTTTTGACAAGACTTATTCAATGTCTACATAAAATAAAGCAGATCATAGTAATAGTCAACATTGTTTTACGAAGTATATTCAAAATGTAATAACTTCTTTCTATATCCTGCAGGATGTATGATTGTACTAGATCCCAAACACAGAGCAGATCTCTCTTTAAACCTCCCACCTCCAACTTAATGCTTATCTAGAGCTATGGTATGCATATTCTGAAAAGACAAAGACTTGTACACTTTGAGAAGTCCTAGATTGCCCTAACATCTTGTTTGAATCTATCACAGTCCTTTCTTTTTTTCACTATTGTGCTGCACCATCCCACATACAACAAGCAACAGAAGAACCTGTTAACATTATCAGTCACTGGGATCTTTTCATGCTTTGTTTTAATGGATATTACTATTTTATTCCATTATTCTTTCAGCTACTAAATTTATTGCATTTGTTATTGCAAACCACAGGTTTTTTAAAAATGCAAAACCGTATAGAAATGCCCGTAAATATATAAATAATAAAATCTCAGTGGGAACTGTACATTTGATTCATTGTATTTGGAAATCATATATGCATTCTGTATGGAACTGTATGCAAGATGGGTGTTGTTTTTTTTAAAAAAAAATACCTTTAGAAATCCATAATATATTACATATACTGATTAGTACCTACATTCATTTTTAAAGGAGGCTGAGTTACCTTCCAGTCTTTTGTACACAAAGATCTGTGTCAACTGAACAGCAGTAACAGTAAACAAAAGTTACTGATCTACCCAGTGAGTTATAAAACTCAAAATGTGCTGTAAACACCTCTGTCACTTTGCTTAGCATATTACCTTCTATGAAAATCACTTTATTTACCTAGTGGTAAATCTTTATGCATCAAAAATCGCTACAGAAGGTGCAATACATAAATTATCAACCAGACATGAACATCCTACTAGTTAATCAAACAAATAGGACATGTAACAAAGAGAAAAGCTATAAATATTGACAACAAGCTGCTCCAGTCACACAAACATTCAATACTTCAGTTCTCAAGTGTGAGTTTTATATCAGTCCCCTAGAAACAGTTTGTATTCTCCAATAAATTTTTACAGTTGATTCACCTGCCTGATACCCTTCAGCCATTTCCTTCAGAAGCTGTCAAACCCGCCAACTATAATATATGGCCCAGCCAACAAGAACAGCTGTAGCCATTCTCTCGGCTGGTTCCTACACCCTGTTCTGCATAAAATAATACATCAAGATTAATTGATTTCCTGTCAGTCTCACAGAACAGAAAATTAATTTTCATGTAGCTATTTTCCCCGGCATATGAATTTTGTACATGGCAAGTAATTTAAGTTCTTAATTATTCATAGGCAAAGAAGAGGTGGGGGAACCCACAACATATGATAAACTGAGCTCTAGAAAGCCCCAAGGCCACAAACCAAGGCCTTGGTTTCTGCTGAGACAACCACAGCATTTGCTAATGCCTACATAAATAATATATGTATTAACATACATCTCAGGACAACACCAATTTCTCTACTCTGACCCAAGACTACAAGGGTCACATAGCAGTATGGTGTCAAGGCAGTTCCACTCAGGTACCTATTATGCTCTAAAATCAGATATATATATATAGCATGCCAGCCATATTGGAGGGGCCTCTTGTTGCACTTTTCAAACATCCATGTGTGCAGAATTATGAAGGAAAAGAACAGATGAGAAAAGAATTAGTTCAAGAGGCTTAGCCAAAGAACATCCAATTCCAATGTATTCTCCAATTATATTCACTTAGGCTAGCATAGACATCACTGTTCTAATATTTGGATGTAGGTTTTTGAGATGAACAGGAAGCTCAAATGACTATAGGCAGGCGAGGAAGAAGAAAATTACTCTTCTTCAAATGCAAGGGCAGAAAAAATAAGGAATTATTTCTCTAGTAAATGTACTACTGTGTAAATGTACTTTGAACTGTGGTGCTAGAGAAGACTTTTGAGAGTGTCCTAGACTGCAAGGAGATCAAATCAGCCAGTCCTGAAGGAAATCAACCCTGACTGCTGCTTGGAAGGACAGATAGTGAAGCTGAAGCTGAAATACTTTGGCCATCAAATGAGAAGAGAGGAGTCACTGGAGTCACAAAGTCATGTTGCTAAGAAAGATCAAGGGCGAAATGAAAAGGTGATGGCAGAGGATGAGATGGTTAGACAGCACCATTAATGAAGTGAATGTAGTCCTGGCAGATTCCAGAGAATGGCAGATGACAGAGGAGCCTAGTGCACTGTGTTCAATGAGGTCACAATGGGTCAGACTTGACTGTGCAGTTGAACAACAACAACAAATATGTACTGCTAAACTAAGACATACATTTGCCTTCTAGATTTTATGATAGCTAACATTTCCAGGCTTATTCATATTGGATAGAACTGTTAAAAATTCAGTGAAAATTCTCTTTACGGAGGCTCAAAAAACTTGCATGGATGAATGATAATTTCTTGTTTCAACAGTCAGTTTGCTATAAGGCTATGTATTGATTACATGTTGAAAATATCCCCATAAAAGCCAAGCTATTTAGGACACAATTACTATGCTTTATTGAATATTGACATTCTTATACTAAAATAACTGCAGGAATACACACACACAATCTAAGAATGTAATGAAATTATAAATGATGTGGGAGGGGGTTGGTGATCATTAAGGATGGATGGCCCTCAAAAGCTTCACTCAGATTGACTCCTTTATTATGTGATTTTTTACTTCAAGGAAAAAATAAAACTTCTTCTTAGCCAATGATAACGGCTTAGGAAAACTATTGATATCTCCCATCTGTCCCCAGAAGCCTTTAACCCTGAAAGAGACCCTTTCCCTTGATCACATTTCTTCCAAATCTGTAACATGTAATAACTAGGATGCACAAACATCTTTGTGGCTATCCCAGTAGGAACTCTATATTTTACAATAATGCCATAACAAATCAGCATCCCAGTAAACACTGGAGATCCACTGGTGGACATCAGATGCCATCTTGGTAAAGCAACATCTGCCTTCCAAAGAATGAATAAGGTCTGGTCCTCACCATCTATATAGCTGAAAACTAAACTCAATTTAATCTCCATTGTGGTCCTGACAGCCATCTATGCCTGCGAGACTTGGAAGCCATCTACAAGAGATTTGACATCTTACAACAGAGGTATCTCTGGTGAATTTTAAAGATTCGATATTGTGACCGTATTACCAATGAGGAGGTGCTTCAAAGGAGTGGCTCATGCAAATTACATAACATTGTTGCACAAAAAAGATTCCAGATGGCAGGGCATATTTATCATATGGGGAAAACAGGATCCGTAAGGTTCTCCCCCACTCATGACCAATACATTCCAAGATATCTGTTATTACACGATTTTGCCTACATGTATCAACTTTTGTGACACCCTGTGTAACATTTGCATTCAGTAGGATGATGTTTCTTCTGGTTCTGTTCAGTGAGGAAAGTCAGCTGAAAAACAGCTCAATAATGTAGAACTGAGATATTTATATTTATAGCACCATATTTATTTTTCTTACACAATCATGTCTAACAAAAAAATGCAGAACTATCTCATCTTTCATTCTTTTCCCCATTCTTTTGGATCATTATGGGTAGTTCCATCAAATTCCTGCATTAATCTGTGTGGAACTGAGGCATGCTTCAAACATTAATACAGAGACTCTACCAAATTAAGACTAACTGAGCATGATTGTATTGTATTTCGACTTATATGCCGCCCCACTCGCAGCTGATTTCTTTAAAATATGTATATACTGATTTATATATTTTCTTATTACTCTAGTGTGATCATGTCTTTATATTGTATACCACTTGGGTAATTGTTGTTATTGTTTAGAGCTAAAAAGTAGTATTGACTAAGCAAGCAATTCCCAGTTAAAATTTTATTTTCAGCCAAACCCACTTTAGAAGCAATCTTGTGGCATGTACTAAAATCCACAATTGTGGTGACCCAATTTAACTCCCCTATGTGCAATTCATATTCCCTATTCTTGAAAAGGCTATTTTTGACAATACTTTGCACTACTGGATAGCTAGCATTGACTTCACTGGTTGAGGGATGGATAATCCCACCCACCCAAAAAAAAACCACCTTCTGAGCTCTGTTTGGAATACCCAGCCAGACACTACACTCCTTTCTCTCCCTCATATCAACAGTTACTCTGCATTCCCCACTTCAACAGTATGTAGCATTATATATCTGATGATAAACCTAGGAATAAAAGGTTTTTAAAGAGGTCCTCAACCTTAAAGTGGTTAGCACTGCTGCCATGGAAATGTGTCTGTTTTGCTTTAGAAAGTATTGTTTCTAGGCTATTGCTACTTCTAAGTATAGTAAGAGCTTTTAATTATTGTTGGAGTTCTAATTAGCATTTAGTATTACATTACAACAAACTGAAGCAAAAATTTACCCCTTCTCTAATAAAGAGCATTCACAGTATGCAATCAAGCTGCTGCATGATGCAATGAGAATTAATAGCACTGCATGCCAATGGTAAATCCTACAACTCCTGCTGTGTGTGTTTAATAATTTTTCACTCCTTCCAGATTGTTCCCATCAAGCACAATTCCCAAGATCCTAATCAGCTTCCCTCCCCCCATCAATACTACATAAAGATTTGAGCACTGAAAATTATCTGCAATTTCAAAAAGTGCTTTGTTGCATTATTAGGCCACTGACCTAAGAGGTAATGGGTAAATAGTTTCGGAAAAATGTCCAAAGGACAATATAAATTAAAAGCTTATAGTCTTGCCTGCTGATTTTACTAGAGCTGCAAATGTCTAGAGTTTTCACACATTTCTAACTGTGCAAAGGCCAGTGGAGTTCTGTATTTTAATTAGGATTTGTTTTTCTCTGAAATTATATTTCAAGTAAAACTTGCTTGTGTTGATAAATTTATATTTTACTAGTCAGCTTACAAAACTATTTTCAAAAATCTATTATTTCCATACTGCTTGCAAAAATGTTTTTCTGCTTATTTATAATGCTTTCACTTACAGGCAATAATATCATTTGATGGCCAAATCTGATTAAGTGTGTACCACCGAAGCGTTGGTCAGTTTATGGTGTGATCCCTCAGTAGGCAGAATGAACCACATGCCTCCTGATTAAACCTCATAAATAAACCCTCCCACTGACATCACTACACTGCCATGTCTGTGGTGAAGTTAAAGCATCAGGAACAACACAGAAAATAGCTTGAAGGGATCAGTGGAAAACATTGTGCCACATGACTTCAAATAGTGTTGAAGAGTTCTGCAACAAAAGTATTATTTGAAAGACTTCTTGCCTTCTCAAAATAGTGATTTTCAACTTGGAAAAAACCCAGCCAAAGAGAATCCTTAATTCTAGAAGGCCCTTGGCATGCAAAGGATCTAGGTAAACCATCAAAACCAACATTCCCTGTGGGATTCTCTATTCAACTCTGCTAATACTAATGAAGATGACCCCATTTTATTCATGCTCCCAATCTGATGCAGAGTTAGAAAGGGAGAATCCCCATTATCCCTCATTAATATGAAACAGTGGCGATGTCATGCTTTTCACCCTCCCAACTAGGAAGCCAAAAGTTGCAGATAAACATATACTTGTCTCCAATCAATCAAGTGGGGGCTGGGATGGAGAAGAGTCATTTTCATCACATCCTCTCTGTTGAGGATTAGCAATGTTGAATGGAACTTCTCAACCTGGACCTTATTTGTCCTCTATGGAATGCTGCTGCAGTCAGTTCTTTGATCTGGGCTTCGCTCCTTCCCTCTTATAGTATATGCTTTGCAAAGGCACATCATATCTGGGGATGGTTGCTGTCAAAGGGCTCAGGCATGAGTGAGTGCCCTAAGCTAAAAGTCAACAAATCTTAAAAGTGCTGCTCTTTTCTATGGCCCTTCCCAAGCCACTAACCTTACCTGTGGCAGGAGAAGGGGAAGATGACAAAAGGAATCAGGGAACACACCAGTTCCCCAGTAGAGATTTCCTCTACACTGTGCTACAAATAATATACTCTAAGTAGGGTGCTGTTAAGGTCACAAATGTGATGAGCACTTCAACAAAGCCACTTATTTGCAAGCACCCATTTCTAAATGCTCAGTGCTCTCAAAAATATGTGTTTGTCTTCACTAGCCCTCCCAGACCAGTGTAGAGGAGCTTCTAAAGGTTAGAGGGAGAAGCAAAATGCTGTTTGGTCCTTCTTCCTCTTTCATGTCTAGGACAGATGTGAAACTGCCAAAATGAAGACACCTTTTTATTGAATTCATTCTGCTGTTTGGTGTTATCCCCATATCCAAGCAGTGTTTTGCCCCTTCATTGGGGCTGCAACCAGTGGTGTGATTCATCAGGTTCACCCCAGTTCGCCAGAACCGGCAGTAGAAATTCCAGCTGGCCCATCCATCCAAGTTTTGAAATAAAGTAGTCCAAACAAGGCTTTCCTCCTGGCCACACCCACCATACCATGCCCACAGAGTAGGTAGTATTTTTTTTAAAAATTTTAGTACAGTATACATATTGCTATCATTTATCGACTTTCTTGGTAGTTTTATTTGATTACTCCCCAACAGAACTCAACTCAGAAAGCTCAGAATTGAGACTGCACAGATTGCTTGTGCCTCATATCAGCCATGTTGGAAGCTGCAATACAACTGAAATTTCTGGTACCAATACAATTACTGTATAAATATTTCCTGTTTCAGACTAACCAACATGCTTTCATATGCAAGAACTGTACACATTTACAACTAAAATATATGTTCTTACAAACATATTACACTAAGCAAATTTGGATCAGCAAACAGCTGCTTTAGTTGCTGCTGCAACGTTAGGATTAAAATGAATGCAGAATTTTCATTCCACAGTCACACTTGCTTCCACCAAATGGGGTAAACTGATATTGCATTAGTGACTTTGAACTTGCTTCTGGGAGCTTTGTAACTTTTCATATGGGGTTTCTTCCTTCTGAAAGTTTAAAGTCTAACTTGTCATTTCTGCATTCAACTCTTTGTCTACTTGTCTTTTCTCTACCTCTTGGTCTTCAAGTTAATATATTGTCCCTAGAACTGAAGTTTTGATATAAAACCAAGGATGGCTATTTCATTTCATTCAGATATATAAATCCAATTGGTTGAAATCTTGCATTCTGATTTTGCACTGGGCTGCCATATGTTGTTTTTGATTTGTATTTCTATCAGTATCAACCCAAGCATCCTCATATACACACATATACCAGCCATGTACATGATTTATAGCAAGTCAGTCAAGGCAAAGCCTATAGCTTCCCTTCACAATTTGACGTTATCAGATTACTTCAGAAGCTGGCAGCAGCAACCATAAGTAACAAGCTGTCACTGTAAATAAATCACTCCCTCACAAATAATGTTTTAAAAATATAGATTAGTATGAGCCAAGGACTATTTTAACATTCACTCACACACAGACAGACAAAAACACACTTTTTTCTCTCATTTTCCAATAAAACACAACACAAAATGAGAGACTCTGTATATTAAATTTATGGTTGCTTGTTGTCTTTTGTTTGGTACTGTTTTTGGAATACAGTATGTGTGTTTTATAATCCAACACATACTGTTTTCTTGAAAAGTGCTATATAAATCTTAAAATTGAATTATAAAAGGTATATAGGCAGATAAGTACACATCACATTATTATTTTCCAAAATAATGGTCCAAATATTAGTGGCTCAAGGAATGCATAACTCAATCTGGAAAATATTATGAAATACATCAGAAGTAGGGAACTTGTTCAGGCCATAAAGCCCCAGTTCAGGCAAGAAGATACATCCCAGCAATCATACCACACAGCATCAGAAAAAGATCTTTGTAAGTTAGTTTACTTCTTGTAAACTAAACATTGGAAGGTAATTAGGAGCTTCATTTGTAATTATGATTGCAGAGAACCAAAGGTCTTCCGGAATCACATCCCTTGAACATTGGTATAATTCCAGCCTCTATTTTCGTGTTAATTGTATTGTTGCATTTGACCCTAAGCCTAAGCACCTTTAGAGGCTAGGGCAAGAGTTACCAACCTTTTTGAAGCTGGGGGCCAGGTCATGCTTTCTCAGACAGTTGAGGAGGGCGAACTAGTGGTCCCCTCACCATTTATGGCTGCCATAAACATGTCCACAGCCATTGTAAATGAGTCTGCGGCTGATTCCGGCAGTGGCAGTGGCTGGAGAAAGGCCAGATGATTTGGTACCACACGACAGGTCTATCCCGCAGGCCATAGGTTGCCGACCCCTGGGCTAGGGGGTTGTGGACAGAGAATTGAAAAATAGCATTTTTATTTTACAATATGCAGTAACTGTTAAACATCTCTAACTGTACATCACACCTTCCTCTCTATTAGTAGCACAGCATGGGGGCAGGGGCGCAACCCACCCTGGCTGGCACTTTTTGGGAGGTGGCATTGCGCTTGGGCACCGCTCCCTTAGTCTGGGCAGGGGTTTGCCTGCCTCCGCCTTGCATTGCCTTGCACAGGAGGATGGGTGAGTGGGTGGAACAGCCCAGCCTCAGGAGATGGGGTATAGCAGGGGTGCTTCCACCCACCCCACCCGCATGACATCACTCGCAGCTCATCCCCAAGGCAGCAGAAACCCCTGCCAAAGTGGATCGGTGACTTGTAAACAATTTTCATTGTGTCCTCTTTGAAATCTGTGGCATTAGGGACCTCGTGGCAATGACTACATTTCCAAGACTCCCTTGGCCCACAGCTCTGAGGGAGTCTGGGAAATGTAGTCACTGCTGTGAAGTCCCTAACACTGCGGATTTCAAAGAGAAGACACACCAAAAAATTTTTACAAGGCACCGATCCACTTTGGCAAGGGTTTCTGCTGCCTTGGGGATGCGCAGATCCAAGCAGGCAGGGAGGAGGGAGGGCAGACTGGGTAGAACAGGGATGGGTGCCATGAGGGGTGAGCCTAGATGGGGGGCCAAGTTTGGCCTGTGCCCTGGGCGGCTAAAACCTGCACTATGCAACTGCTTTCTATATATCTGTGTCCTTGTACAATACTTAAGCCAAAATCTTGAAGTTTGATATAATAGGAAAGCATTGCGTTGAACAAATTTAAAGCTTAGGAACAAACAATATTCTTTTAAACCATTATTTTAATAAAATAGTATTTGTTCAAATGGTGTGTTGCTGAGATCAATACCAACAGGATTTTAGTCTCAATCTTTCTGTCTTACCACCAGTAGGCTGTACTGGGCTTGTTCTCATGGTCTGGTCTACTTCAATCTTTTGGAGCCTCTCTGGGTTTCTAGGGAGAAGGACTAAAAACTGAAAGTGAAGAGTTGAAGCAAAGTGAGTGATTTTTCCACTTTTGCTCTTCTTCTGATTCTGAACCTTTTTCTATTTCTGAGTTTGCTGTTAGTTCTCCCTTTATGTTCTTTTCGCTTTTCTTCTATCAACAAATGTAAGAAGGTTCTGCCCAAAACGTACATGTCACCTGCTTGCCAAGTCACAGGTGTTTATTTTTAAAGAATTTTGAAATGTAGAACAAACCACAAAGCATGAAACATAATTTTTTTTTTTTTGCAATTCTTTTAGGAGATACTAATCAGTGAAGCAATGAGGGACTGATAAGGAGAATGTTCATCAAAGCCTTACATATTTCAGCTTTTACACAAAGAATGAAAAGAATAATCTACATTGTTAAATGAAGGGCATAATATGTTATACTGCATAAGAAACCTCTCAAGGTAGCCAATTTCTTTGGAAATCAAAATACTGTATTTGCTGGCATATAAGATCCATTAGAGTACAGTTGCACCTCACTTAAAGAGCATAATGTGTTCCACAGGATTGTTCTTTAAGCAAGTTTGCTCTATAAGTGAAACACCATTGTAAGTGACCAATTGTGACTTCGGGGGGGGGGGGATTGTGAACCCCGATTTATTTGTTAAGCAAGTTTTTGTTTGGTTTATTTGTTAAGTGAGGCAACCATTCAGAGAAAATTCTGCTCTTTAAGCGAGTTACTCTCTAAACGAGTCGCTCTTTATACAAGGTTTTACTGTACAGAGAAAAGAGTGATGCATTTGTTTTTAAAACATATCAGGTGTCAACCTGTGGGTTCTCTTGATTTAGAAAAGGAAGAAAGCTGCTGTAATGTGGGCTAAAAAAGCAAATTGATTGGGGTTGCTTTCTTCTATGTGTGCTAATGGGACTTGTTGTCACTCACATAGGTGTGAAGTGTTATTTATTTATTTTCCTGAGGTGGGAAAACACACAAAGAAATGTTGATTTCATGTCAGAGAAAAGTTCAGTGATGCTATTTCCCCAGATTTTCTAGTTTGCATAGTGATTACCTGCTCACCATATAAGAGCAATTGATTTTAAACTACAGAAAGAATATCTCAGGCAAAAAGAAATTTGAATAATGCTTATGAATACACAGGAATTCTTTTTTGTCCATTTCCAGAATCTCATCCACTGGGTCATCTTACGTTCAGTATTCTGTATGTTTGCCAAGGGATGATTAAGATGATAGATTTTACCCATATAAAGAATTCTATATAACTATTATCTTTCCTAATACAATTTCCCTTCCCAGTGACAGTTCATCTCTCAGTAGGGGCTTTGGTCATGAGAAATGGGTATGTTACCCTATACCCACAGAAATCTTAGAGGCATGGTGTTAAAGGTACTCAAGCATAACAAAAGATATCCCAGCATGCTCACTGATTAGCTGGTTTCCATAACTGTAAAGTCAACAATAATCTACCCACATGTCCTTTCTGCAGGTGGTTGACCTATAAATGTTAAGTAAGTCAGTGCCAGTTCAGCATAAATTACTTTGGAAAACATTATGCGTAAACATTAATGCTGCAACATGCCCTTAAATATACCACAGGGACTTTGTAGTCTTCAGGTATAATCTGTTACCTGATTTCACTGTTTTCCCTACTACAGTAGTTGTTCTCATTGGCATTTTTAAAAAATCTAGCAATTTCTTTAGCAAATTGCAAACCTTTCCTAAAGTTAATAGCATCAAAAATACAAAGTAAACCTTTTCTAAATCATGATAGAGCTTCATGAGAAAAATCAAATGGTAACACGGTATACAACCAACTGGGAAGTTCTGATGCTCAAGCTTGAAAGAGAGGAAATGAAGATTACCAATTATACAGGAGACCTTCTTGGCGGTCCCCATAAGCAGTGGTGGGCATCAGCAGGTTCGCACCAGTACGTGCATACCGGAAGCAAAAATGACTGGCCCCACCCACCTCTCCACCCGGCCCTCCTCCTCCTCCTCCTAGGAGAGGCTTCAGAGGGGGCTGGCTCCATTTCCCCCTTATTTATTTATTTATTTATATTTCATACTTGCTAACCCGCCCCAATCGGGCAAGCCCGACTCTGGGCGGCTTACAACCCAAGTTAAAACACATCAATAAAAAATCTGGAGTGGATGGGGAGGCACTTTGGGGTGAAATGGGGACCAGAAAAAGCCTTGGAGGAAGGGGGAAATGGCTTCGGAAGGGGTTCTTTGCTATAGAGCTATGAAAAGAGAAGCCTCGTCTTTTTTCATCACTCTATAGTGAACCTCTGAAGCCATTTCCCCCTTGCCCAAGGCCTTTCCTGGGCTCCATTTCACCCCAAAGCACATTCCCAGCCACTCCCAGTGCCATGCACAGCAAAATTCATGTTTATGATACCATTTAAATAAGAGTAAGGTCATGATAAAATGATCTAAGGTTCATTGTCATCATTGGCTGCAACTCGATCTGAATATGTTTTTCCTTCCCTAGGGCACCAGGAGGTCTGGTCATGGAGCCTGGCTGGTTCTGGGTTGCCTTCACCCTCCAAAACAAGCAGGAAAAAGGCCACTGGCTTGAATTTGTTTAAGGTGCATCATAGCCTGCCATGATGTGACCCATACACTATGATCTCAGAGCTATCTCCTGTGGCACATATGAAATGAGACATGCCTTGAGGATATTATCAAGGCACACCTTCACAGCCAGTCCATCTGCATGGCCTATTTCGCCTCCATGACTGTTGGGAATCAGAGTAGTAAATTGGTTTCTCCTCTGCTCATTTTGCCATTGGCACAGTATGATGGTTTCCATTGACATTTTCTCCACTGAGGGGACCACCAACCCACTCAAATGGGCTCATCCACTCCTTTGGGGAATCAGGTTGTTTACCACTACCCAACACTCGGTGTTGAGTCACTGGTTGTATGGTCTACTCCATTACCGTAGATGAATGTCTGGCCATAGAATGGTTCATTGTAGCAAGACAAAAATGAGATCTTAATCATTCTGTCTGTTTTAAAAATTATTTTTATTAAAGATTTTAATATAAACAGAAATAAAAAAATACATAATTCAATAACACAACACTAATAGTGCAACAGTAAAAATATTTATAAAAAAACTGAGGGGGGACATCTACTAATATGTGCACCCATCACCAACAGGACATTAATATCTTAACAAGTAGTATAAACAAAAGTCTCACTTATTTATTATTATTCCCTGTTTCCAGACACTTAAATATTCATGTGCTGGTTTTACCCCTTTAATTTTAACAAAAACATAATCAATTATTAGGTTGTTAATGGCTAAAAGTTGGAAAATCTACATGAAATTTACATGGGAGGAATTTTTTAAAAATGTTTATTAAATTTTCAAATAAAAATACAAATTTAACTTTACAAAAAAGTTCTCATGGTTCTCATTTGTAAAAAAGAACTTACAAAGTGACATAAACAATATAACAAAATAAAAATCACGTACACTATAATACTAATAACATACCAAAACTAACCAAATACAATAAAAAATAACAAAACACTCTCAACAAAAAGAAATGAAAAATAACCCCAATGTGCTATTTACATTGCCTTGGAGATAGTGGTAAATCACATAAGCTTTCTTTTATTTCCAAAAACCCATTTGTTCAGGTGCTGGCTTCAATCCTCTATTCCTACTCAATGTGGCCTCTACAAATGTACTCCAAATTTTTGAGAATCTGTTTTCTTGGGCTAAACCTTTCATCACATTCAATTCCCACGTTAACTTTTCATTTAACGCAAGCCCCCACATCTCTTTATACCTGTCTTCCAATTCTTAACATCACATCATTTTTCCAATTTCTTGCAATACATTGCCTTGCTGATGTTAACATTATGGATATCAACTCCTTTTTATCCTCATCCACATTTATACTATCAACATCCGTCAATAGGGCCATGCCTGACCCCAGCCCATTATTTCCTTAATTTCCTCTTCTACTTTTCCCCAAAATATATTTACCACATTACAACTTTACCACATGTGTTCATACGTTCCTCTTGTTTACATCTCCAACAAATATCACTTGTACTTCTATCTATTTGATGGAGCCTAACTGGGTTGAGATACCACCTCCATAACATTTTATAGTTGTGTTCTTTTACTCTTACAGACAATGTTCTCATAATTCTTCTCCTCCATTTTTTTCCATGCTGCATCGATAATTTTAACATTCAAATCTTGTTCCCAAATATTTTTTAAAATTTCTTGAGGCCTACCCTCTTTATTCAACATCTTATAAATTTTACTAACCATGCCCTTAAGACCATTTTCTCCCTTTCTTATTTTTATTATCATTTCTTCAAATTCTGTTTTTCCCCTTTCCAAACTGATTTTTTTCAAATATTTATCATTCCATTTATCTACCTGTATAATTTGAAACCAATTTAATTTCATCTGCGTAAATATTCTCTTCTTCTTTTCTATATTTTCACAAACTCGAATCCAATCCTTCAACATTATCACACCATTTCCTGCAAGAACTTCTTTTAATCTCTCATCTAAATTTATAGGAATTTTTTTATATCCTCTATTTCTATTATTGGAGATGTGTCTGGGGCTAAGACCTTCTTCAATTTCTTCCATACATCTAATAACCCTTTTAACAATTTATTTTTACAAAAAAAAAAAAAATCTTTATCCCTATATCTAAAAAATTGCTTTACCTATTTGTACTATTTCTTTCATCTCTAATTCCTCCCAAATTGCTTTCTCTCTCGTTAAAATCTTTACCACATTCTTAATTTGGAAAGCTCTGTAATATTTGGTATTCCTAATCCACCTTCTTGGTAATCTTGTTCTATAACCTCCGTTACAACAATTATTTAACAGCAATTGAAATTCTTTCAGTTCCTTTTCTTTTACCTGGATTGGCAGTGGATCAAACAAAAAATTCAACTTAGGTAATAACATCATTTTACATAATGCAACCCTGCCAAACCAAGATAAATTCATATTTTTATATTGTTGTATTTTTTCTTTAATCTCACTCTTATACTTATCGTAATTCAATTTCTTAAGATCTACATGGGAATAATTTTATAAAGAACTGTGGAACATTGCCATAAATGACAAATGGACATGTACAATAAAATTAAAGAAAGATATGATTTAAAAAATAACTTTATAGAGATATGGGGATATTTTATTAATTATTGAATCTGAACCACATATATGAATCACATTCTTTGAACTTTATTTTCTACTTGAAAATATTTTCTCACTGTTAACTCCCCTCCTTCACAGATGTTTGCTCTGCTGCAGAATTCTTCATTAAATTTTGATTCAAAAATTTTGCACCCAATTTGCAGATAATTTCATATGTACATTTCAGTTCATTCAAGGCAATAGCCACAAAGAGAAAGTAACAGTCAGCCCAGCACACCCATAGATACAGGACCAATCATCTGCATTGCTATAAAAACAAATGGCAGTTGTATCCTGGGGCATTTCAGAACACACTGGACCCCACAGGGAATTGGGTTGCTCCTTGAGAAGTAGTGTGAAAATGTTTCTATGATTACATAATCTGAACAAACTTTACAAGAACAGCTAACAAACGCTAAATATTTTAAGAAAAAAAGTTATGCAAAGAGTTGTTCAATTTGTTCTTTCATTCCTAGATTCCATGATTGCCGGTACGTTATTTTTCTGTATGTGTGCATGTGTGCACACAGTGTTAGTTATCAGCGCACATTTCAAACAAATAGCTGTTCTTCAACTTATCCTTTCACAATGGTTGTGAAATAGATCAATCTTAGAAGAAATCAACCCTGACTGCTCCTTGGAAGGTCAAATAATAAAGATGAAGCTAAAGTACTTTGGACATCAAATGAGAAGAGAGGATTCACTTGAGAAGGCCTTGATGCTTGGAAGGGTCGAGGGCAAAAGAAGAAGGGGACGGCCCAAGATGAGATGGCTAGATGGTATTGTGGAGACAATGGGCACAGGGCTGAGCGAGTTGAGGGGGATGGTGGAGGACAGGAGTGCCTGGCGGATGGTGGTCCATGGGGTCGCAGAGGGTCGGAATTGACTGTGCGACTGAACAACAAAAACTCCTTGCTCTTGCAACATACAGTCCATCCTTGAACCTCATTGCCATCTGGGTGTTTGGTGTGTTTCTTTAGACCAGGAGTTCTCAACCTTTCCGAGCCAAGGGCTGGGTCACAATCCCTCAGATACCTTTGGAGGTCGGACGGCCATTTTTCCCTGCCTACCACACATCACACTTCAGGGTGTGGCAGAGGTGGTGGTGGACCACATGAAATGGTGTTGTGAGCCGCATCCAGCCCCTGGGCCAAAAGTTGAGAACCCTTGCTACACAGTAACAGAAGCATCATACTGTGTATCTGAACTATGGTAATAAAAAGGAGACTAGTTGGAATCATTTCAAAGTAAGGACAGAAAAAGTTTGTTACAAGGTTGTTTTGTACTGCTTTAGAAACTGAAAGAGTCTGGTAGGAATTGTCTTAAACAGAGAACTAGTAGGAAAATTGAGGTGGATGGGTATCCATTACACTGCTACACTTTTTATTGTGTGGTGATCGCAACCACACTTGAAACATATATAAAGAAACACATATGACGGGCTGTTTGCTAGTACCCTTAGGCTACCAGATCATTATACAGTATTTCCATAAAATCTGAAATCATATTCATGCTCCTGTATCCCCCCCCCCTTCCTTCTAAACTGCATTTCATAAAATTACCTCTTTCTACCACTGGCTTGGGGCTACTGTTTAAATGTATGTCAATAGAAATATTGCTGGAAAGGTACCATTCATAAAATTAATCTGTCTTCCAATATTCCTGGTAGGCATTGAAGTAGCAGTAAATAGCTAAACATAAACTATTATTACCCTGTACATATTTATTTTATTTCCAGAGCTTGAAAACAGTTAGGAAAAATTGAAAAGTTACTTTTTCCCTCTTCACTTTACACGAATCTGTTAATGGATAGCATAATGGTAAGCCATGTTTGCTAGCATTCTGTAAAACATCTACAAATTGCCTTTGCAAGGCATTATAGGTTGTCAGACTAATGTAGTTGAAGATAATTTGGCCTTTCAGAGAATTGAACCTCACAGCACGATTATATTCTAGCATCAAGTGGAGTGTCACAATTATTCTTTCATGCTGAATTACCATATAATGTTATAAGCTTACCTGTCATAAGTCCTACAGCCTAGCTTCAATTCTGTGTGTCTGTGTGTGTGTGTGCATGCATGCACGCACACACACACACTACATTTGTGGCTCATAGCCAATATATATATATATATTTATATATTTTTCACAACTAATGGAAATCTGATTGTTTTTACCAACAATAAATTTCATAGCAAATCAAAGGATATGCTTGGGCAAACAATCCGATATTCAAGGTTAAAAAATACACAAATAATAAATTGCTGGTATGTCATGTTCAATTTTTATTACTGCATTACACTGCAATAACCATAACAGGATCTAAATTTGTTGTCAGAACATTAAACAAACCACTATACTTCACAAAGGCATCCTGCCTCAGTAATTTGCACAATAGAAACAACTATCAAATTTTCCACTGTCCTGCTACCATACCCATACATCAGTGCATTTTGTATATTTAGACAAAATATTTTGAATAAATTGCTTCCATCTTGGCTGCTGCTACCATTTCAGTTCAACTTGTTCCTGGTATTAATTGTATTTTTTCCTTATTTAAAGCCACTGGGGTGGTGGAAGGGAATCCTTCCTGTTTTTGCATATATCCAGAATAGTAGAACAGATTTTGAACATATTTAGACCATTCAATGATAGGTAAGCAAAAGGCATTATTCAAAACAAGGGAAGATAATAATAAATCTATTTGTTTTCCACTGTGTGTATTATATTTTGTCATATGAAGTTTAGAGTTTAGGAACAAAGACAACACAACTTTGCATATGAAAATCAGGACTGAAATACATTCTATAACCCATTCTGAATTTTCCAGAGGCTGGTGATAAAACTATACAACAATGGAATACCGGGCTACTAGAAAGAATGGCATCATCATATTTTTGCCCTTGATTCCCTCAGTTGATAACACCTAACCATTCTATGTTGACACATTATTCATTGCTGCCCTTCAGGAAAGGTCTAAAGACATGGCTGGCAGGGCAGGTTTGGGGTGCCAGCAATGGGGCAAACCTAACCTGCTGGTTAATCCGGGAAAGTTTCTTCTCTCTCTTTTAATCTTTTAATTCAATTTAAATTTAACTTTAGTCTTTTAAATTTTAAATTTTAACCTTGCGTTTTGTGATTGGGTAACTTTTTAATTTTTTAATCTATTGCTGGGGGTGGGTTTGGGGAAGGTTGATTTATCTTTGTTCTTCTTGTGAGTCGCCCAGAGTCTCTGGAGTGGGGCAGCGATATAAGTTTGAATAATAAATAAATAAATAAATTTCATTGTCACCCACCACTGAAAAACATGTACAATGGAGCAGGAAAACACCAAAGCATGATAGTGCTTAATATGGCTTAATATGACAAGATGTTCCAAGTTTTTTTAAGAAAAGAAGAATGTAATATGGTCAAATTTTTGGTAGCAGCACAGTATCTCCAGAAACATGGAACTTTGCCCTAAACTGTTTGTGTTCCAGACAATTTGAGAAATGGCAGTGACTTTGAACCAACTGTTAATTTATGCAAAATAAACCAATTGAAACTCCTCCCTATGGTCAAAATGTTGTCCTCTTCTCTGAGGTTGTATCTGATATTCCCATTCACTTTCTATGGTGTCAACACTTCCTACCCTTAAAACCCAAAATAAAATATGTTGGTATATAAATCCATCAACTGAAAATGTGAAAATTCAGTCTGTGCTGTGGATTCCTTGCTTCATTTCACGAACATTAAGAATTGCTTAGACGGAGAGAGTGAGCAATAAAGAAAAATTAAAGTGAATTACTAATGACAAAGAATTCATGAAATACGTACATGCAGAAAGCTAGCCTACCGAGGTCATATATAATGTTAAGCTGATAGTATAAGACAGGGGTTCCCAACCTTTTAAAGCTGGGGCCTAGTCAAGCTCCCACAGTTTGTTTTGTTTTTCTTTTGCTTTTGTTCTTTTGGGGGATCTGGATTTTTTAATAGAATTTTTATTATTTATTTATTTATTTATTTATAGATTCCCCACTCTGGGTGGTGTACACACAATATCAGATAATACAAAAAAGACACTACATCAAAAACAGAGCAACCAAACAAATACATCCAAATTAAAACAAAACAGAATGTCTTTAATATGAAGCATTATCTTTGACATAGCCATAACTGATGAAGGCCATTTCCGGACCTGTTGAACTCCCTTAAGATTAATGCAGAAGGCAAAACTTCCCAGGAGGCCCAAGAAGCACACATTCCAGATTTTGTAATGGCTCCCCTTAAAGGCCAGTTCAACTGTAGATGTGTTTACCAAGCATTTGAGTTCAAAGAAGGCACAGTTTGGGAAAAGAAGGCATAGTTTGGGCAGCATAGAAGTGTGATGATAAAATAAATAAATAAATGCTAGTATGGAGAATAAGACAGAGGGGGCTGATGGAGAACCCTTATTTAAAAAATACTATCATCCCCCCCCCCCACACACACACACACAGGTAAACAAAAGGAGACTTCCTACCTTGCCTGCCACAGCTTGCCTTTGCAAGGTTTTTTGGCTTTTTTAAATAGATGAAATTAGTTTTCAGCGTATTCCCATAGGAAACCATGCTTTGTGCCCTCTAGTGGCCATCTCTGGTAATGACCCAACAGATATCTGTTCTTCTCCACCCCAGAAATATCATACGCTGCTTTTAAGCTGCCAAAAATGTGGCAAATCACACATGGATAGCCAGAAGGAATGGCTCCAGGGACCAGGTCGGGCCAATGGGCTGCAGATTGTGAATGCCTGCTATAAGATATAAAAAATGGGAGGAGGAATAGCACAGGAGGAAAAATCTATTGATTGAACAACCTTGGAAACTTGTTTGGATGCAACACAACTTCACAGTTTAGAGTTGTCACACCCAAAGCCAAGATTTCATTAATTAATTCATTGATTTGATTTTTATACAGCCCAAATAACTTAAATAATTCTCTGGGCAGTTAACAATAAAACAAAGGCATACACACCATAGACAGCAACAATAAAAAAATAGCAATATACTACCGAAATAGGCAAGATGTCCAACCTTTGGAGAGAGGTAAAGGAGTAAAAAAGAACATCCTACCCCTTATATGCTGACATACATGAAGCAAGCAAACTATAATTAGTACTAACTTTCAATTGATAGTTGAAATGGGTTTTACAAAATGCTAATTAGGTGCAACAGTAAACAGAGTCACTCAATTCATACAGTATAGTATATTACATCACACTGTGACTAGCAACCTGCAAATAGAGCAGGCAATGTATGCACACACACACAAATGGGGGCAAGGAGAATATGAAGCCCCATGGCATAATTTCCAAACCATAATTTGAAGGATCATATGGATTAAGCCGGATAATTAGTAATTTCCTATCACAATGTCTACGATTGGCAATAGCTCCCCCACAGTGATTTTTTTAAAAAAGTCAATATGACAGAACTCTTTCTTCCTGAATAAGACCATATGATTGCTTAGAAACAGTCAGCTTTTACACTTTTTGCATGCATATTTTTGTTTCAGTTTCCTTTTCTGCTTAAGTAACAGCACTGAAGTCTTCTGTTCTGTTCTTTTCAAAGAAAAAAAATGCAGAATCCAATAGAAGCAATTGTTGTCCAAACTGCCAATACTGGCTCCATCTACCCATGTTAACAATGGCCTTGTTGGTTAGTTCCATGTATTTATAACCTCAAAAGCAATAATATAAACAGAAGTATGATTTACTTTGAGTCCTTCTATTATTAAAACACTTTGTCTTATTGTATTATTGATTTACAATCTGTCCCACTTACTATTTTAGCATCAGAAAACAATCAAAGCCACAGAGCTGCAAAATGTTTAGACATTCATTGTTAGACAGGATCTTTTTTTAAAAAAACTCTCCACATTAAGAAAGGGATGGGGGTTGGGGTCTGAATTTTCGACTGCTAAGCACCACAGTATGGAAATGATTTATGGTCTTGTAGCAATAACGATGCGGCAGACCCATTAACATATTGGCAGACCTCAGGATGGATTATCGACATTGATTATTTCATGGACCACTGATAACCATTTGTTAGAAGATGCTCGAAGATGGCCTCTCCTGGACTGAAATCTTTTACAAGCAGACAGCATTTTAAGAATTAGAATCCTGGGATTTAAATATTTCTTTTCTTTTCTTTTTGAAACAGTACACAACCATCTCCTCTTGAGTCACCTAACAAAAAGTGTCAACATTAACATTCATTCTTTATGGCAGCCTCCATTTCTCAAGTCACCATCCCCTTGTCTTCTTTAAAAATTAATGATTGCCAGCATTTAGCCACTGGTTGTTGCTATGAAGATCTATGCAAAAAGCAAGGATCCCTATAGAGCTTGTGATATATGGAATTCTCTTTATTACTACAATAAAACTTACTGACATTTCAATACTTCTGCAAATAGCATTATAGTATCAATCTTCTGAATTAGGTTGAAAATTAAGTTGTAAATTAAAAGAAAGTGTACTTTGGAATATAACATGATATGTCACCTAGAAAAGGACCTTTGTACTTAACAGAACTAAGAAAGAAAACTAAAGAAATAAGCCAAGCTCCCTCTGAAATGTATCCTTCACCATAGAGAACCTAGATTACACTCCACAAGATTAATACATTTTGAACACCCCAGTATTTCACTTCAAGAAAGATAAACTAGACAAGATTAGTTCCCGTGCCAAAATATTTTAAAACTCAGCTTAAAGTAGGGCTGCACAGAATTTTCTGAGGTAGAATTAAACAAGTTAAAATCTAAACTGATTTTGATCTCATGTACACATTTTCTCAGTAAGAACTGAACAAGTTAGAATCTGAACTGATTTTGATCTCAAATACAAGTTTTTGATACCGTTTGGCAGGGCAGGGAGGTGGGTGTAGCCACCCAATTTTGCTTCCCCCCCCCACCCAAAGGCCACCCAATTTTGCCACCCCCCTGCTCAGAGACCACCCAAATTTACTATCCCCCCACCTGGGGGGCGCAAACCTGTTGCTGCCCACCACTGCCTCCTGCTAATAACAACTGCACTGGCTACCAGTCCATTAATGGGCCCAATTCCAAGTGCTGATCATTACCTATAAAGTTTTATACTGTACTGTAATAGTTGGGTCCAGGATATCTGAGGGACCATATCTGATCCTACTTGACTCTTAAAATCTCCAAAGGAGGCACTCCTCTCAATCCCATTGCCATTAGATATACGCTTAATGGGGATACAAGAGAGGGCCTTTTGTGTGGCAGCTCTCAGACTATAGAATGCACTCCCTTAGGAGATTAGGCTAGCCTTCTCCCTTTTATCCTTCCACTGACACCTGAAGACTCATTTCTTCAGGAAGGCTTTCAATAATTATAACTGAGTCCCTGGATACTATTGTTTTTTTAAAAAAAAAACAAAGCTAAACTAATGTATATTTTTAAAGTTTTTGTTTCTTTTTATTTTTTATTCTTTTATTTAATAATTTAATGTATTTTAATTGCACAAAAACTGTGTTTTAATTTTGATCTTTTAAATATTGTGAGTGAGTGGAAAAAAGGGCCAATCAACCAACCAACCAACCAACCAACCAGCCAGCCAGCCAGCCAGCCAGCCAGCCAGCCAGTCAGACCAATTGTGACTTCTGGGAGGGATTGCAAACCCCAATTTAGTTGTTAACGAATTTTTTGTTGGTTATAGTTGTTAAGCGAGACAACCATTCAGAGAAAATTCTGCTCTTTAAGCAAGTTAGTCTCTAAGTGAGGCGCTCTTTATGCGAGGTTTTACTGTATATGAAATTGTTGTCGATCCTGGAAAAAATATTCACCCACCCACATCTAGAATCCTGGCTACGGCCCTGCACATTTTACATTATATTCTATATGTGAAACTGCCCTCCCAATAGAGGCTTGTTTAAACATAATTCATTATCTTCATATCTTTTTTTAACCATGAAAGGTTTTTAATTTTATCAGGATTTTAAACATTCCTAACTTTAAAAACTGCTTATGAGTTTGTTGCTACTGTTATAGTTGATTTAAGTCTCATCTTGTGCTGTAATATTTTTGTGCTTTTCTATTTGTCCTTCTCCACACTTGTAACAAATATTGGTTGTGTAGACAGGCTATTAAAACAGACTATGAATCTTTTTAAAAAATCACATACAGTAATACCTCAGATAACGTTTACCTCGGATAATGCTAAAATCGCATAACGTTAAGTAATCTAGGGGGGATAATTGCATCGAATAATGTTAAGATCCTATGAGATGGATTGGATAACAACCGCTAAAGCCTATCCAGTTACAATGTATCTCTATGCAGCTTTAACGTTATCCGATGCATCCCACAGGATTTTAACATGCATCGGATAACACTAAAAATCGGATAACACCAAGACTTGTGGAACCAAGTCTTAGCGTTATCCGAGGTTTTACTGTATATTAGTTTCATCTTAGTACCACTAGGCCCTTGGTCTGGAAATGTGGCTCTCCAGATGTTCTTGGACTTCAATTCCCAGAAGCCCCAATCAGCAGGAGTGCTGACTTGTGCTCCTGGTAATTCAAGTCCAAGAACATCTGGAGAGCCACATTTGCAGACCACTGCACTACGCCAAAATCCAACCTTTATGTGCAACTATAATAATGGCACTAAATTAATGTGACTTATATAGGCATTGTCCATTAATAAGTGGAGTTTAACAAGATCCACTTATTCACTGGAACCAACAATTGGATTTTGTCACACTCTCACAAATAACATTACAATAACTGGCAAAAAAAAAGAGCACCAATAGAACCAACCTATATATTCTCAAGAATAAGCCAACCCGAATATAAGCTAAGGTACCTAATTTTGACCTGAAAACCCAGGAAAATAGATTGAATCAAGTACAGTAATACCACGGAAACTATTGCATTGGTTAACGCTTGAATCGGATAACGATGAAAGTTTTTTGGAAAAAACTTGCATCGGATTACGATTCTGGATAAAATCCACACACACACCCCAGCGATCTATCGCTAAGAGTGCAGTAGGGGCGGGGGAAGAGACGCTCGCGAGCACGCCTTTTTGCATGCGAGCGAGCGCCTTCCCCCCAACCCTACTGTCCTCTTAGTGATTGCTATGGTTGGGGGTGGGATTGGGCTACCCAATCCACCCTCCAAATGCAGTGATGACTTCAGGGACAAACCGCGCGGTTTGTCCCTCAAGTCAGGCCTTTTTCTTTTAGCGTTGCATGCATCGGACCATGCTAAAAATCGGATAACGTCATGACTTGTGGAACCAGGTCATAACGTTATCCGAGGTTTGACTGTATAAGCCAAAGGTAGAAAATGCAGCAGCTGCTAGTGAGTTTCAATAATCAAAATACATGAAAATATGGTAAAATTAATTAAATTGTTGATGCATCTCAATCCAGCATGGTCTCGGGACCCTTGTGGTCATTGACCCAAGTATAAGCTGTGTCCCCTTTTTGGAACTCATTTTTCGGGCTAAAAATCTCAGCTTATACTCGAGTATATATGGTACTTTTTCAAGATACTGTATGACAGAAAATCAATGATATTACGGTAACCTCAGTAGAGGGCTGGGTCTTGTATTATTATTATTATTATTATTATTATTATTATTATTATTATTATTATTATTATTATTATTATTATTATTATTATTATTATTATTATTATTATTATTATTCATGTCAGAAAATATTTTGGGTTGAAACGATTTTTGAGGAAGAAACTCCGCTCAGGAAATGCCCAAATGAGGCTCCTTTCATGTCCCCAAGAGCTAGGACAGAGATGGGTGCTCAATCCATCATGCAGTACCCGGGTCTCGAACTGCTGACTTGCCAGCCTTCCAGCTTACAAAGGAAACTTCTTAACCACTGAACTACTGCAGCTCCTGGGGTCTTGTACTAATACAACAATTTTATAATAAAAAGGATTTTTCCTAATCTCTGTTTTACCTGCAAAGAAATTAGATCTAGCAACAGCTCTAATTAAAAGGATTAAATGCAAATTTGCATTAAAATATTGTTGTACTCATGAAATACAGAAATAAATATATACTAAAAATTCAATAGGTCTTGGAGAAGCAGAAGGGAGGAAGCAAAGTGACTCAGTAATGTTTGTGAGATTTTCAAAGCCAATGACACACAAGACTGATTCACTGCTCACCTCACTCTGCTCACTCATTTTTCATATCATATTTTTCACTGCCCCATCAGCCTGCTCCACCAAGGTCAAATGAAAGAAATGGAAGTATGTATACTACAAGATTTATTACAAACCAATTTAGTATATTTTTTCCCTTTTAGGCAAATGCATTCCAAACTTTTTTCTATTTAAGAGTGATAAGTAAAGCATAGAGTTAAGTTTTCAGCTTCTTTTTATGAGCCTTTAATACAGAGAAGGGCAGAAAAACACTGGACAAGATTTACTTTATACATAACTTTCCTAGAATAAAGACTTGATGTCTCCAATAAAGTATCTGTTAAAAAATTTTGTCTGCCCCTGAATTGTAGGCAAGCTATCACAACAAACAAATATATACAGTGGTAGGATGTCAAAATGTTTACTACCCCACCGTGACATCATCACAGTGTGGGCAGAGCTAACATCATGACATCATCAGCGGAGCCAACATCATGACATCATGATGTTGTGGGTGGGGTCAAAGAAAAATAATAAAAAAATAAAAATAAACACACATGCACACACACACGTCTATATAGGTAAAGGTATTAAATACACATTAAAATACACACAGACACACCACATCCAAAGGTGAGTCACTTACCCTGGGGAGCAGGCTATAGGGAGCTTCAGGCTAGCAGCTTCTCTTCCTCCTTCCCACTTGGGAGGATAGCAAGGAGGCCATGCATACATGCCAAGCACTGTTGGCATGCATGCACACCAAGTGCTTGGTGTGCATGCGCAGAGGGAGAACCATTGAAAGGGTAAGCTCTGAAGGTGGTTCCCCCTAAAAGCTGCCGCCGGTTCTCCAGGACACTGGGGAAAGTTACTACTGGTTCTGGCGAACTGGTGCGAACCTGTTACATCCCATCACTGAATATCTATCAATATCCTAACTGTTAAAAAGAAAAGGACCTGAATCCAGGCCTATCTGAAGCCCATGAAACTTTTTGTGCTCCCTTGCTACATGAAGTACAATTATTTAGAAAAGAAGACAATATTCTCCTCAGATGCCCAAAAAATAATCCTGCTGGAGAAGATCAATCTAAATTCAGCATTGTTTCTGTCCAGTGACACAACAGATGCCCCTGGGAAGTTTACATGGCAAGATATGAATGCACTAATATCTCCCCACTTCTACAGTATTTTCCAGCAATTGGTATTCAGAATACTGTTGTTTAATAGTGTGGATAACATAAATCAATCATGGATGCTCAACTCCACACTTTCCCAGCTGACATGTGGTCCCATTAGCGTGAAGGTGTTTGTATGGATCTTATATGTGTTAAGATCAATGACCCAAAAAAGGCAGGAGCAAAAGGACTGGGTTGCAGTGAAGTCCAGTGAACACATACAGGGGTTCCCATTGTGTCATTTGACACACCAGTGCATTGACTTGTATCACTTCTTGTCACATAAATCATAACAGCAACAGCAGGGGTGGCAGCAGGGGTGGCAGTAGGCCTATTTACCCAGACCCCTCTCCAATGCCCAGTTGCAACCATTGCATTCCTCATCTAAGTTACATCACAAATACTAATCCCTAGAAGAATTTGACTTTCAAATTTCAGGAAATGGAATGTGTTGTCCTGGCAAACCAATATATTACAAGTTTTTCTCCCCAGGTTCTGTACCACTGTTGCCAGGATTCATGCAAAAGGAACAGTAATGGAACATAAAGCTGAAACTTCACTCACTGTTTGCTCCTTATGATACAAAGGATTCGCCTGTAAACATCTATTGCTTCTCTCTTCAAGATATATATCAAAGTTGATCTTGCTCTGTTACTCATAGGATGTACAATCCACATGTTTTGTTCACTATTTCAAAGCTATATGATGCACTTAGCCCATCCCACTGAAAGGTCTTTGGCATCCAGATGATGAAATCATTTGGTCAGATAATTTTGTCAGAACTCAAATACTGTAATAAAGTATACTGTCTAGCATATTTTAGGCATTAATATGGAGAAGGTGGAGGAAGAAAGTGGCCTAATTCCAAACTACTGACAACTATGTAGATACAAGGCAAAGCCTCATAATCTATACTGGATCCATCAGTGATTGGACTTTTTCAGCCCGACCTTCCAGGGACTTCAAAATATTACCAGGAAGAAGGGGCTAGATTAACATCATCTTCTGTATTGCTCTTTCTTCCCTCCTTCTCTCCTTCTGACAGTCCCCTCACCATCTGCTTCTATTCAGTTGGCCCGGGAAGGTCCCAGCAATCTCAGGCACCAGCAGATCAGTTTCACTTATGCCCATAAACAAAGATTCTCCTGTGCTGGTCATCCTTACAACTGCTTCCTCCTTCCTTCTTATTTAAAATCAGAGACTATACATGGACAGTCCATTGCAGTCCCGGTGTTAAATCCTGCATGTCACGCTTCACGTGTGCCGTGGATGATGGCACTGAGATCATTGTGTGGGTCACTTCATGGCAAGATGGGATCCACCTCAAGCAAATTCATGTTAGTGACATTTTTCCTGTTTCGATGTGTGGGGGTGGGAGGTGGGGGTGGATTCTCAGATACGAGTTTCAGTCAAGTTGAGTACATGGGCATACTCTGCAGTAGTGTTTGGAGTGCTGAAGTATGAATATGAAGATCCTGATTCAAATCCCACAGAGTCAGAAACCTCACTGAGTGACCTTGGGACAAACATTTTCCACAGTGCTGATCCAACCCACCAGGTTGTTCTGAGAATAAAGGGAGTAAGGGTGGGGGTATGGGTACATGGCTGTATGTGTATAACAGGAAGGGGGAATCATTGAGTATGTTATACAGTTCAATCTCTTTTCCAGAGAAAGGAAAAATATCAATAAATAAGCTTGAGAACTTATTAGGCAAGAAAGATCTCAAACTTAACAGAATTCAAAATTTAGCAAAAATATAAAAATAAAATTAATGAATTGGGTAGATAACAATTATGAACAATGCTTCCCATGCACTAGAAGCACAACTCTTTTTCAAAAATGCAATATAACATTTGTCCATTAGAATTAGTTATACAGTAAAACACCGGATGATGATTGGATTGGACAACGCTAAAATCGCATAACGTTAAGTAATCTGGGGATGAGAATTGGATCAAATAACGTTAAGGTCCTATGGGATGGATCGGATAACAACCGGTAAAGCCTGTGCGGTTACAATGTATCTCTATGGAGCTTTAACATTATCCAATCCATCCTATAGGATTTTAACATGGATCGGATAACACTAAAAATCGGATAACACCAAGACTTGTGGAACGAAGTTTTAGCATTATCCGAGGTTTTACTGTAGTGTGTTTTGAATATAGCACATGTGGAACTAAAAAGAAAAAAGGCAAATCATAGAATATTGTACCTCCTTGCTGTGTTACAAAAGATGAATAGAAACAATCAATAAAATCATTCAATTTCAACAACTGGTATCATGTTTAGATATGAATATTATTTCTTTCATATCCAAGATGGCAAATAATAATTAAACTAATAAAAATGAAGTTTTACTGAATCTAAGAAAGTACAGAGTTAACATGAATGCCAGATAAATCTTTAGCAATAATCTCTTTCATTTAAATTGGAACACCGACATTACCAAATAAAACATACTAAGTATGTCAAACATAACTTCGGGTTCTATATTTCAAAAGGAGAACTTTTCTGTGCTCTGTGCCAATTTTTATAGTTCTCAGCACTTTCATTTCTGTCAATTGTTAATACTCTTGATACACTATATAATTTGCTATTGTTATTTAATCCTTGCAATCTGGGATTTATTTAAATGTTAAGAAGTAGCAAATCCACAATAATTAATTCAGATATACTCAAAGAATAACTGTGTGGAAAATGTTTTGTAGAAAATATCAAGTAAAACCTTACTGCAAATAATTAAATGCAGATTTTGAATTGAGCAAATGTGTATGAGCCCGGGAGCTGGGGGAATGACTAATACACTAGCTGGAATTTGGAAGGTGCTCAATCCTTTCACCTATTTTAGGAAATTCTGCAAAAAAAAATCCTCCCTCAATCTGTTAGCAGTAAGTAAATTGCTTGTGGGCTCCAACTGCTGGAATACTTTAGCAGGCAATTCCTCTCTGTCTTTCATTCTGTTTGTCTGTGTTAAATTCCCCCTCAGCACTCATCCATTCTCGCATCCAGTTCCGAGCTTTGTCCATCCATCAATCTGCACACTTTGTCAATGCTGACTTCATCCTGGCTCTCACAATCACATCCAAGCAACCCTGCTGCCACGAGGGAGCTTTCCGCCTCCCACCTGTGTCTCCCTGATCTGCTGACTGAGGCCCTGACGCTTGTCGTTTTCTATTGCACAGACAAGCAAAAAGACTAATACAGAACCTGATTTCTATCGTACAGCTTTTCACCTTTTCTACCAAAGGGGAATAAGCAAAAGAAGAGACACAAAGAAAGATGTTGGTTGAATTTTTCTAAAACAATTCGTACTCTAGTCAGGTTGAGCTTCAATTCGTCTTGCCTCTACAAAACATCAATAGAAATCACAGGGAGAAAATGTATCACTAATTAAGGGTTGATAAGCTCTATGTCAAGTGCAGTTTAGGAAAGAAAGCACAGGTGCTTACAGGGTCTCAACCTGCAGAACTGCTCTCAACACTTTTATAGTAATCTCAGATGAAGCCTCTGTATTTCAAATGAAAGCAAGTAAAACTGAATTACCGTATTTGCTGACGTATAAAACCCACTCCCCTCCCCCTGAATATAAGCTGGGGAAATGGAGTGCATCTTGTACTGTATAGTGGCCTATTTTGGTAGTAACAGGGTGCATCTTATACTCAATTCGTCTTATATGCCGGCAAATATGGAACTTTATGGACTGTGGCTGGTAACACCACATTCTTCCTACCTGTTGCTAGGTGGGTGAGGGTGGTACCCAGTGGTGAGCAGCAAAAGGTTCGCATGCCCCCAGCAAAATTGGGTGGCCTTCGGGCAGTGGGGTGACAAAATTGGGTGGCCATACCCCCCTGCCTGCCTTGCCCAGACTAACACAGCTACCATTTAAAAAGTTTTATTCTGTGCAAGCATATCAGAGAGTAAACAAAACAAAAAGACAAAAATGTTGTGGCACCCTAAAGACTAACTGCTGTACTTTAATGTGAGCTTTTGTGGATCAAGTACACTGACTCTTTGGCTATAAACAGAGATGAGCACTGCACCCTAGATTTGGATATGACTAGCTTTTGAGCAAGGGCAACCTTTACCTAATAACAGAAGATCCCTGATTGGTATTCAAATTTGATGTCAGGTTTTGTCCCTGCAAATGGTTCAAGGTCTCCCTTGATCAAAAGCCAGTCATATCCAACTCTAGGGTGCAGTGCTCATCTCCATTTACATCCAAAGAGCCAGTGCTGCCTGTGTTTGCAGATATATACATGACCATATGGCAGGCATGACTAGATTGCCCACAATGTAGACTCCGCCCATGGCATAGGCTCCGCCCATGATGTAGGCTCTGCTCAACACATAGGATCTGCCCACAATCTATGCTAAATATATTTCATAAGCAGTCCAACTCCTATGATATTTTACATTGTAGCCTATCTCTCAGACATGCACTAGAACAAAGCTGCAGTTTTCTCCAGAGGGTATGTTTCTGCAGTGACTATCACATGGCCACCTAAAGGACATCTGGTGAATGACGACTGTCAGTATCAAAGCAGCAATGAACTCATCCTGTTATAAATGTTTGGGCATTGCTGTGTCTTTTTAAGAGCAAACACAAGAGGGGAAAATGAAGATGGGAGACCAATTGGCACAAAGGAGATGGAAGCAACCTATGGGGCAGAAGGTCTTTGGAAGCAACCTATGGGGCAGAAGGTCATATATCTGATCTAGCTCTAGTGTATTGCTGCTGTCAAGAAGGACAGGAAGAAAGAGAGCAGTGAGCTTCAAATCCATAATTAGAAATATTGCATGACTGGACTTCATCTACAGCAATGGGATAAATGTTTGTATCACATTTGTTCTCACAATCAGAGAAACTCTCAATAGGTTAAAGTTCCTTAGTGTTGATACAGTCAAACCTCGGATAAAGAGCGACTCGCTTAAAGAGTAACTCGTTTAAAGAGCAGAATTTTCTCTGAATGTTCGCTTCGCTTAACAAATAAAACCAATCAAAAACTCGCTTAACAAATAAATCGGGGTTCACAATTCGCCCCACAATTGGTAATTTACAATGGTGTTTCGCTTAAAGAGCAAACTCGCTTAAAGAGCAATCCTGTGGAACACATTATGCTCTTTAAGCGAGGTACAACTGTATTTGCTTTAAAAGAATGCAGCTGACATCTCTACCAAAAAAACATGCTGTTCACTAAACACGGTGCAGATCAGTGGTGCCCAAACTTTTTTTTTTTTGTAGGCCGTTCCAGCCCCCGACACACAGCTGCAGGGGCTGGAGGTGGGTTGCTTCCGCTGCTGACAGTTTTGAGGTCAGCAGCTGTGGCGGTAGCAGTGATCATGCTTTATCCTGGCTGCTCCACGTAGCCTCTTGCTTGGTCCCATCCCCTCTGCAGCCTTTGCCAAAGCTGATTGCCCTGTTAGGAAAAACTTCAGAGCCTCCTCTGTTTCAAAATCTATGGCGCTGGAAGGGCAAACCTGGCATGCTGCAGTGACATCATCCTGGGTACACCAAGGGGCTCTCCTAGCGCAGCAGATTTTGAAACAGAGGGGCCTTCGAAGATTTTCCTAACATGGTGATTGGCTTTAGCAAAGGCTGCAGAGGGGATGGGACCAAGCAACAGGCTGCTCGTAGCAGCCAGGACAAAGTCTGATTGCTGCCACCGCCACTGCCACTGCTGACGTCAGGCAGTGGGGGTGGGTGGAGGGGCGGTCTGCGGTGAATCCTGGTACTCACCGCAGGCCACATTAATGATATGCAGGGGCCTAATTGGGCCCATGGGCCATAGTTTGGGCACCCCTGGTGTGGATACTATGCTATTGTTCCTCTGAGCTACTGGAAGTGTGCTAAACCCCTTTCTTTCTCCTTTTCCCTGACTCTTCTTGGCCACCTTGGTTAACTGTATTGCTGGTATCCAGCTGGCTTTAGCAACTTATAACTGTGATTGCAAATACCTAAGATGGTATTACATACACATGGCTTCACAGCAGCAGCAGCAAAGTCTCGTGGGATACTACAACCCAAAAGAATTAAGCAGAAGGGTGGATAAATGATTCAGGGGTTGGGGGAATGTTGCAAGAAGAACAGGAGAAACAGGATTGCAGTTAGATGGTCCAAAAATAAGCTAGAATGAGGTTCTGGAAAGCCTTCCATTCAGAACTCTAAGAGGTTCTCCCCTCTAACCAGAGGCGTAGCTACCGCCGTATCAGCCGTATCAATTATACGGGGCCCCCGGGCTATGGGGGCCCCCAACGGCAAAAAATAAAATTAAAAATAATCTCCTCATAAAGGCTCTGTTGCGGCAGCAGAAGCTGGTTGAGGATCCGCAGGGAGCCCCGACGGTACCGGATCGCTTCCAAACCCATGGCTAAGTTTCCACGGCAGGAGGCGGAGCCGCAACAGAGGAGGGAAAGGGGAGGCAAGTTGTTCACCAAGCCTCCGCTGGGTCCTAGTGCGCCCGATTCATGGCTCCCATTCCCTCGCCCCATCCCCGGAGAGCATCGAAGCCGTGTAGACCGGCTAAGCTTCGCGTTAATTTCAGTAGAATTCCGAGCCTTAATTGGGTCTCTTTCGGGAAAATAGCAAAAATCCGAGTTTAGTCATAATCACAAGGCCCAGCTGCTTCCGAAGAGGTGGATTGATAGGTTAAGCTGCCGAGTTAAAAAAAAAACCAGCACTTTTTTTTACACCAGTGCAGGACAGAATGAGCTCCCGTCTTTGTCCCAGCTCCTGCCAACCTAGCAGTTCGAAAGCAAAAAAAATTGCAAGTACTGTAGAGAAACAGTGTTCCGTGCGCTTGTCATGCCTGCCACATGACCTGTCACCCCAGCGTCGAGGTGGAGAGCGCCGCCCGGGCTGGCGCAGCCTGCCAGGGAGCCCCTGCGGCGACCGGGGGAGGGCCTCGGGGCTGCCTCGCTGCGCCCGCTCGCCTTCCACAGCTGCCCCTTGCCTTCGCCGTGCGCGTCGAGGGAGCGGTCGTGCGATGGCAGCAGCGGCGGCGCGGCGGTGACAGCAGAGGCGGAGGAAGAAGAGGCCCCAGGATTAAGGTAAGTGAGGTTTTTGTGTTTCGGGTGGGTGGGTGGGTGGGTTGAGGTGTGTGTGGGTTTTTTTTTTTTTTACATTTTAATTCTATTTTATTTATTTTATTTTTATTTATTTTATTTTTATTTTGGCCCTGCCCATGACGTCATGACGTTGGCTCCCCCCACGACGTCATGATGTCATGACGTTAGCTCCGCCCCACATATAAAGGGCCCCCAAACAATTTTTATACGGGGCCCCGCCAAGGTAAGCTACGCTTCTGCCTCTAACAGACTTCTACAGGAAGGCCGATACTTTAGATGTCTGCTTCCCTTTTGAAATGGTTTGAAATGATACTGTTAAATTATTATTCATGATTGATTATATTTATATTTCATTTTCTCTGCTGATTTAATGCTTAGAGCTGATTTATTATCTTAATTATTCCCACACTGCTTTTCAAAGGCCCATATCTTACTGAGCTTCCATGAGAAAAAACCATACTCTCTGTTTGCACAGTGGCAACAACTGGGCAACATGACAATGCTGGTGGGCCTTTCCCATCAGCAGAAGTTCAGTGGGATATTGGCCAAGATAATTAAGTTAGTTTAACCTATATGGCAAGCTGCTTTTGTCTTGGAAAAAAAAAGATCAAGTAGAACTGTTTAAATAAAGAAATAATGCCATGAAATCAGATTTTTTTTCAACCAGAGGGGTGTTTTTCCCCCAACCATTTGTGGGTAAAATGTTTATCTTAGCCTAGCACCCAGGCATTCAAAATACTCAACAAACAGGGAAGATCAGAAAGAGGTCTGCTAGCTACACCATCTATGACAGTCTCTATTTCTATCCCTCTATAATGGTTGCATTTGTTCTCCTGAACAGGTTTTTGGAAAATACAAGCAAGGTGGATAACACATTAGTTTGGGGACCCAAAACCAATTTGCTCATGTATGGCTATGATAGAGGACACCTAAAATATTTTTTTAGAAGCCCAGGAAGACTTCTCTGCCATACTTCTATACACAGACATCTCTAATTAGACAGCAACAAAATTTTATTAATAGGCTGGACATTATGGAATGAGCTTGTTATAAATGGGCCCTGTCAAAGCCTTATTCAGCTACCAAATGAGTATTCTCAGTTCACTGCTCGCATCTGAAGCATCACCGCTGGTGCCGGATAACAAATGATTGCTATTAACCGTATTGTTAGTAATGATGGCTGAAAACAAACAAAAACCCATAAATAACAGTCTACAGAAAAATTAACCCATAAACTTGATAGATACCCAGCTGAGAAATAATAAATGACACTTTGGATCCTGCTGGGAAAAGCGAGTGGTTTTTGTTTTCTCCTCTGTCATTAACACATTTTCTGTGCTAAAAATTAGATTCTGATATATAATTATCAACGCTTCGAGATATTAATTCTGCTATCACTCCCTGTTTCTTGCTAGCTGGATGTAATGTTATTCACAGATTACTCTGAGAAAACACATCAGACACTTAACAGAGCAGGTCAAAGTGACAAGCAGCTTTTGCTGGCAACACTCAGGCATTGCACAGTTCTCTTAAAATGGGGGTGGGGGCAAGAAAAGAACAAAGAAAAAAACAAAGAATGCAAAATAAATTTCTCACATTAATTAACTCAAGTTTTCTTTCAAACAAAAAAACAAGTCTCTGCCATGTAATGTGAACTCAGCATATTCCCACCTGTCTCGATGAAAGCTGCATTAGAAATTAGCACCTGACAAATACTAACTTGGATTTGTAGATTTATGTCCATGCTCATTAAATCTTGGAAATAGATTCCTGTTTTTACAAGTAAAATCAACACAACTTCTTAGACATGAAACATAAAATTGGTGAGTCCTTCTAGTCCAGTGTTTCCCAAATGCTGGTTTTTGGACTTCAATTCCCAGAAGCCTAAGTCATTTCCCCAAAGTACTGATCAGCCAATGTACTGAATTAGGCTTCTGGGAATTGAAGTCCACTAGTGGGCTGTGTACCCCTTGTTGGGAACCACTGTTCTAGTCCATCTTTCATTCCTGGGTGTATGCTTTATATGTGTACAGGAACTTGTGCACGCATGTTCATAACTTACGTATACGGATACAAAACTCCTCAGCTAATAAATTTGGAATATGCAATCTGTTTCAGCAAAAGCAGAAGTGACCAGGCTCTTATCCTTTATAATTAAAGTCCAATGGCTGAAACTGATGTTGGGGCTGCTGGTCTTTCCAAATTTTTCTATGTCAAAATGGATTTATCATCAGAAATGGCTTCACAGTACAATCTTAACTTCTGCACAGAAGCAAAAGCCTTGCTTTGGCCCTAACCGTCTGTCAACTTAACATGATATCTTAGGTGTGCCAGGTTGTATGGATGCATAATGAGATTGTCTGGATCTTGTTCATCCTCTAAGATGTTATGCTTGTAAGAATATACCTTTAAGCTACATGATAACACTAACCTTTTAAAAAAGGAGACAATATTGTATGCTTGTTGTAACATATTACACTGGGGAACAGTGATTTTGGTGCCTCACAATTTTCACCTATTTCTGGCTGTATTTGGGTCACTGATTCCAAAAATGCTTTCAGTTATGCCCCATCAGCTCTAGTTTTTTTTAGATATGGCTTATTCACATTAGGCCAATCTAACCATACTGGTTGCATATATAACGAATGGTGAGGCAAATACAAGTGTAGTCATAAGACCAATGTATAATGACATCATCGAAATCTCATGAACTAGAGCAGCTAGAACAAAATGGATGGCATTTTTTGGAATCAGCTGCCCCAAAATACCTGGGGGGGGGATTTAGGCACCAAGAAAAAAAAAATTGTTTGTTCCCCAGTGTTATATAACCAAACAATACATTATTTATTTATTTTTTGTTCAGTTGCACAGTTGAATCTGACCCTTTGCAACCCTATGGACCACTGCACACAGGCACCCCTATCCTTTGTTTAAGAAATTATTTATGACATTAGAAGAAATTGCAAGCCATGGGTGCATCAACCACGGCTAATGACAGCCATATAAAATTGACCTAGTAGCAACTGTCTGTATCTATCTAAAGTAAGCTTACAACCTTTTAAAGAATCCTCTTAAATGGAATAATTCCTCACCCACCCCAAATGCCCGATATGCTGGCTCGGAGTCCCTTTAATTAAAACTACTTTTGTAAGTGAAAGAATCCTTGGGCAATTAAAGAAAAAGGACTGTTAGAATAAGAGAAAAGAGATGTAAGGTTTCCTTTTCTCACCCTTTCCCTGCATCCATTTCCAGTCTCTGCCACATTTTGCTCAGGGCTAAGCCTAACCCCAAAGCCTCATACATTCTGTCTACTACATTTTCCTCAGTATTTGGCACCCTATGATATTAAATAACTATAAAACTAGAAAGCCAAAATAACTAAATCACCTGGCAGCCAATTTCTGAGAGTTAAACCACAAACCCGTAAAATGGTGGAGTGTGTTGAAATAATGTAAAGGAAACCCATAAATTCAAACTTTATGTTCTGTAAAGAACAAATATGAAAAAGGCATCAAAATAATGAAAGATTGTTTATGTATTCTGGCATGAAATGGGAATGTGTTATGAGAGAGAGAGCGCAATGGCAGAGACAGATCAACAGAGCTGACAGTGTGGTATTCATCCTATGCGGTACAGCACACGTCCTGCTAGTGGCAGTCGACAGTGCAATAAATCAAGCGCTCTCGATGCTGTACCTACAGCTTATTACATCCAAGATGACAAATAAATAATAATCCCTGTCACAGCAGCCCTTTGCTCAAGGATTGAGCCTGAAACCTTTTGCTCATCACTCCTGGTCTTAAGTGAAAACACCAGAACAAGGGAATTGAAGGCCACGCTTTACTGAGCTCATGAAATACAAAAGCAAGCTGGGCAGAGAGAAAACTAATGCTGGGCAAGAAAAAAAGGTCAAGTAGCAAAGAAAGGATAAACATTTAAATAGCCCAACTTAAAAGGGGGCAACGTTTAGCACCAGGGCAGCTACAAATTGCAGAAAAATAAAAAAATGACAAGAGGGGAAGGAGAAGCCCCAGAGCACCTCTGATCTCTGGGGAGAATCCTGCCTTGGACGATTAGGTACACAGTGCCAACCACACACCAGTTGTAACCATTTCTGACATATGCACTCAAAATTCCTATCTGGAAAGTAGGCACCGGATTTTATTCCATGTTTTTCTGTCCTTTGCAATGACTGCTTAGAGAGGGATATTGTGTACTTGGCTCTGCATAAAGAAGGAAGAACAAATCAGTCTGTGGTTCAAAAAAATACATTAACCATGAGGGAAGCTTCCTGTCCTGTTATTCTACCAAATCAGTAGCCTTGTTCAGATGTCCTGTCCATGTAAAGAGAGGGGTGTATCTGGACAGGTTGCAGCTATTCCTACTGGTTCTTCCTCCTCATGACATCCAATCTGCATGTTCTAAAGTCTTGTTTTGACACTACAAGACACCCCATGTTCTAGAACATTGGTGGACATGGATGCTACATGAATGTGAACATACAAAAGCCCTTCTGCAAATGAGACCTCAAAAGTGTGGAGGTTAGATGGGGTTAGTTGTGAAATACATATGCACATTTCTGCACTACAGATGGGTAACATAACTTCAATGAGGAGAAATCAAACCATTGGGCAAACCATCTGCCACGTGATGACTCACCAGCCCCAGATTGCCCACTGAAGAAAACTCATGGGATGGTATACGGGTCCAAGATGAAAAAAGCTACTGGAGTGATTCTTCTGCCAACTGGGAAAGAAACTGGTCCATCAGGCCTTGAGCATGGCATGTGTGTGAAGGTCTACAATTCAAGAGCCCTTAACGAGATCACCAAAGTTGAGAAGATGGGTACTTCAATCCCACTCCAAACTCTTTTAATCTGCCTCCAATGCTCTAGTGCCTTACAGAAAAACTATGAACAAGATAATGAGCAAAATTAAGCCGGCCCAGTTTAATGACAGTACCATAATTTGCAACAATGCATAGAACCACTCAAGGGTGATCAGATGGTGTTCTCTCCCAAGTGATGCCACAGGTATTGCAATTAATAGCATCATGTTTCAAAGCAGTCAAGAGAGGAAATGCCTCTTCCCAAGTGCATCTGTGAAGTCCCTACTCCTCAAGCAAGCCACACAGTATTCTGAAATGGGCAAGGAAGGGGTTACTGCCCAGGAGCCACTGCAAGCTTTGGCGATCTCAGATGTCCATGCTTCAACAAAGGAAAAAGATATGTTTGGTTCTGCTAACTGCCTCACCCCACCCATAAGCCCCCCCTCCCGATAACTTGGAGCCCAACTTCCCCAATTTTTCTGTCTTTCATATTTCCTTGCAGAAGAGAATGTTATACTTTTTCATATTTTATAAATAAAAGTCTAGAAATAGAAATAATAATTGAATTTATGCAACTACTGTATGTAAAATCCACACAGCTACATCTTGCTCACGGCAGCCTGCTTTTAAAAAGACTCTTACAATCACTGCCTGCATAAGGGAAGAGAGTTCAGGATCCTAGATTCAATGTAATGGCACACTAACAAGAAGTGCTTGACATGTCAGGCTGATGTACTGGGCGAGATCTTTCAAAGCCAGTTCCATAGGCCAAAGTCAGGCTTTGGTTTTTGGACTTCAATTCCCAGAAGCCTAAGTTAGTACATTGGCTGATCAGTGCCTTGGGAAATGGACTTAGGCTTCTGAAAATTGAAGTTAAAAAACCAAAGATTGGGAAACACTCGGCTAGGGATTTTACTGCACACCCAACAAAACCTGCTAGTTAAGATAGAAAAGCACCTTTTTAATGCTCAACAAAGTGGGGTGGGCAATCAGAGGATTGTCTTCATGCTTATTTCAATAAATAGCAAATGTTTTATATGGATTTTTTTAACCAGACAGTAAAATATTAATTTTAATAGTCATGTGATGTGTAGTACTACAATGTACTTGAAGGGATTTTTCAGCTGCTTTGTTTTGCATCCTTAAGGTTGAACTGTTGTTCAAAAACTGAAAGAGAAAGTTGCACTGTAGATGTATGTGCAGTATTTTCTACCATGGTTAGCTAGTTCAACTAAGCCACGATGTTTATGCAAACTGGGGTATATGACTCTCATTGTGGAGAAAACAAATAGGTTCAGAGGAGTGGGAAGGTTGAAACTTAGATCTTTAATTGTATAGTATGGCAAACTGGAAGCTGATTCCTATTCTTTCTCTAGGGGTGCTTTGCCAACCACTCAAAAAGTATAGGAGCTTTGCTTCCAAACCTGGCTATGGTTTCTGCCTGAATTCCTAGTAGCCACTACTTCCCTACTATCACCACAAGGTATAAAGAGTGTAACTGCAATACAGTATATATCTTTCCATCCTTGCACATGAACAGATTCATTTGTTTTTATACACAACACTTAAATTGGTAGAATTATCCCACTGCAAATAGTGTAGCACATTTATTATTATTTTTTCACTGGTTCAACACTTACTTTCCATTTTTAAAAACCCCAAAGCTGTTTACAATATTGCAATACTGAAAACAAGAAAAAATATAGTGCAAGCAATTTAAAAAATAAATACAACAGTGATTAAAACAATAAATCAATTCATAATTAAAATGATTAAAAATGCCATCTGTAAGCAACAAAGAGGAAGACCGCATTGCTAGTAGGTAACTTTATTACTTAGGATTTCTCAAAGGGATGCTGCATTGTATCCAGTTTTATTCCTTTCTTTCTACAGCAATCAAACTCATCTTTCAGCTTGAAACAATAGTGTCTTGAATATGGATACCAACATTTATCTGAATTCTTAGTATCATAGGCAGATACAGTCAAACCTCGCATAAAGAGCGCCTTGCTTAAAGAGTAACTCGCTTAAAGAGCAGAATTTTCTCTAAATGTTTGCTTCGCTTAACAAAACCAACCAACCAAAATCTCACTTAACAAATAAATTGGGGTTCACAATACCCCCCACCAGAAGTCACAGTTGGTCACTTACAATGGTGTTTTGCTTAAAGAGCAAACTCGCTTAAAGAGCAATCCTGTGGAACACGTTATGTTCTTTAAGCGAGGTACAACTGTACTGCATTAATGTTATTTTTGCATATTTTTCCTTTCTTACTGAAATTGGGTGGTGGTAATGATCTGACATTCTTAAAAGGTAAAATTGTGCTGCAAACATGTATACCATAATTTTATACTTATATCTGAAGGGAGACAATGTTACCAATCCATAAGAATTCCTATGTTTTGCTTTTGCTGGCAGTCTTTTACTGTCCAACCTTTGATCTATATGTAATTTCACTCCCAGAATGCTGCTCATCATGTAATGCCATTGACAATCTGCCTTCGCTTGAACTTAGACTTCCCTTCCAAGCCCTATTACAGTGTATATATGTGTCTTTATAATATGTTATATCAATATGTAAATTAATTAGACTGATACTGTACTATACTTTGAAACGCCACAAGAAAATTGCTCAAGTTGTTTTTCACCGACACCCTCAGCCATCTCCAGTATCTTAAAGAATTCTATTTTGTACATGTCATAGCCTGAGTATGTGAGCAAATGGTAATCTAATGTAAATTTAAAAAATCGTGGGTACATCGCTTATATAGAATGAAGTGGAGTGGAAGTTGAGGGAAATGGCAGAACAAGAAAATAGTGGAATGTTCTCAAGCTTAATGTTCTTATAAAGCTTTCTTTAATCCATGTGGTAACAAACTTGTGGGTTGTATGTATGGAGACAATTAGAGCGTAATTGGCAACCCTTTGTTTGAAGAAAGTTCCAACCATGTTATCAAATGAGAGGCTTGAGATCACAGTCCCCATGGGCAGTTTGTAGGCAGAGTTTGAAGCCAGCTATCATAAGCAGATCTGGCACAGACATCTGCCATGAATTTTTGGAACTTTTATTTATATTTTCTCTCCACTATTCATAAAATAATTGTGCATAGTATAAATAAGTCTACTCATTTGGCTGGTCCATTTCACAGCAGAATTATTGCTGTTAGTAGCTTGGGTCATGATATCTTGAGGTGGGGGTGGGGCTTCTACACAGACCAAGATAGCAGAATTTAGTTTCAATTTCAGACAACACATATGATGCCATTTTAATGCTCCATGGCAGAATATGTCTGTTTATTATATAAAAAAGTTCTTTGTCAGGAAATGGTTACCTCCTTGAGATCCTAACTTACTTTGTCTAGGGCACTCCTGACTTTAGGAAGTGTTCAAAATTATGATACAAATCTGGCAACCTACCGTCTAGAACAGTGATGGTGAACCTTGGCACTCCAGGTGTTCTTGGACTTCAATTCCCAGAAGCCCAAGTCAGCACCTAGAACCTGTCTTCAACTTCCAGGTAGTCCATTCAACTATCAGAAACAATACAATAAAAAGACACCCTAATGCAAGTATTGTTGCTATTGTTCTGTAATGTCACTTTGGGTCTGTGGCAACCCTAATGAGGTTTTTTGTAGTATGTGATACATTCAAAGAGAGATTTCCTATTACACCCTATAGTGAACCTCCATGGTTGTACAGGAATCTGGGTTCAACGTTCTATTCATTACATGACATTGGCTGATAAATATCATTAAACTACATTGAAAGTTCACCTCACACGTTTAAAAAATCCTATATACTGGATGTTTTATTATTTACTTAGAACATGAAGGATAAAAATTGTGAACACCCGCCACTAGCAATGTGCAGATAGTATTTAATTTGGCTTATGAAGGATCTCTAGGTCTTTTGTCAAACACTCATAAGTCTGCTCTATACATGCAATATATATTATGCTCTGAGTTTAATGCAAGCCCTCAGCTAATGATTTTATTTGACTAACTTATTACCAAATACAAGCAGCATCAACATATTATAAAGGAAGAACTTGGATTCCAGTAATTCTGCCTACACTAATGCTAAGTCACTATTGGGAGCATTTAGTTATAAATTGTCTTTCAATAAAACGTAAGGGCTCCCAAAACAACAAAATGAAAAGACACAGCAGCTTAAATCAGGGAAGTCAATTTCTACATGCCGATCCTAAATATTTCATGGCCCTATTTTATCCTGACATTTGTAGATGACTAAAGTGTTACAAAGGAAATAAAATGCTGATTAAAGAGTTCACTGTCATAAAGGTTACTGAATTGTAAATGGCCCTTTCCATCTTCCTGTTAATAGGTACCCAGCTGTAAACATCAAGAAGGATGTGACGGGAGGGCTGTGCTGCTCCTTTAGGAGTCATATATACATTAATCACTGAATCACCAAGCCATGCTTAATTGCAAGTTGTATATCACACAAATCCATGGTAAGTAGAAGGAAACTCATTATTGCAGCTTCATAACTACTGGGTACTTCTCATTTTAACCTTCTCACACCTGGGACACACTGTTGTTTTACAGTGTGAATGCAGAGATGGCATTAAGCTACTAATTATAGTAGCATGGTCTGCTTGCCTGCTGCTTAAACATACTACAAGACAGAGCAAGAAAATAAGCTGTAAGTGAGAAATAAAAACTGTGGGGGTTTTTTGTTCTCTTTATGCAAAAATCAGGGACCCTCTTCACCTTTCAAAGATTCTCCTCTCTTAAGAACAGAAAACAAAATCCTTGATAGTTCACAGAACTGTTTGACTGATGAAGGGGGGGAAACTGCAGTATATTTTGCTTTGACACAATTATTGATTTGAATCCCCTACAATAGCACAATACTGCTTAAAGGTCACCCAAAGAAAAATGAGTTTACACTTGAACAGAGAACACTTACCTATCATGAAAGCATAATGATGTGTTTACACTCTCATATTCAAGTGCATGCCTCCGCAAAAAGATGGAACCCAGAATTCAGAATTGTATAATCAGAATTAAATCTGATTCTATGGAGAAGTATTAGAGAGCTGTATTGATGGGACTGTGTCACTGGCCACTTCATTGATATTACCATGTAGAACCACTGATGCCTAGAATCTTGCAGAAGTGGAAACATTAAATGTACACTTTGGCAAGATATTTCTGACACACTCTCAGTTCAAAAGTAATTAAAATGGTGCCCTTGCACCAGCTAGACGTGGACTCTTCTTTCAGAGGCTATTTCTTCTGAAAGATGAAGATTCTTTGAAAGCCAGTTTTTGTGATAAACCCAAATAATTTTGTTTTTGTCAATTAGAAAAATGCCACATTAACAAACAAAAAAAAAGCAACTTGTGTTGTGTCTATAGGAGCTAAAAGCACATAACAGAACTCGTATCACAAATTCTGGATATCACAACAATGCCATTTCTAATATATACAACTCTGACTAGCAGTAGAAGATTGGACATAGATCTCATGTGAGAGATCATTAAAATATTTAAGATGATAGTGGCTGTTCATCAATTTGTAACAGTGATGATGGGTAGCAGAGAATGGCTTCCTTTTGGTTTGCCTGATTTTTCCATTTTATAGTCCAAACAAACACGTTATGCCAAAATGCTCACCATGTGTCAATATGTATTACATAAAATTAAAATTAAAAAAACCCCAAAAACCTTTCTTGGCCCAACTTTAGAATGAAATGACCTTTGATCTGTATCAATATACTGTACTGTCTTTTTCAAAAGAACAAAAGCATCACTCAGGAAGAACAAATAAAATCTGAAAGCACAGTTAAAGTACTTGTCTGGGAATATGGAAAATAATTGGTTAATTCAATATTCTGACATCTGAAATTGTGGACATCTGTGTAGAATAAATGCCTGGAGTATGGATGCAAATCTTCACTTACTTCATTTTCATTCCCATATGAGAATGAAAAATTTCAAAAGTTTACTCCTCGTAGCTGGAGATGAGAGGTTTTGTGCATTTTTATTTTATTTTATTTTGCATTTTGCACAGAAAATCCTGCATTTTGTGCAAAATCCAATGGTTTGAATTAAAAATATTTTTCCCATGGGGAAATTGCAAATGTTGTTGCTAATTAAAAGGTGCTAGTCTTTTCACAGTCATATGGCAGTTTAAAAAAATAACAGTTTTTGGTTGTTGTTGTTGTTGAGTGGGACATGTTGAATCATTATGCCAACTTTTTTGACAGGGACAAGAAAATCTGTGAGTCTTCAATATATTCGTAGGCTAAAAAATTGTCATGAAGTCAAAAGTTTCCATAAACACTAGAATGAAAATTAGAACTAAATTGAAGATTAATCATATGTTTAGAGCCATGCTCTCAGATAAAATCACTGATCTGACCACCATTGTCGCCAGGTTTCTTTGGAAGGCAATCAGGGTATGTAGCAATAGAGAGGACCAGCTACGTCTGGGACAGGTTAAACATCAGTTACAATGATTTTTACTTTGCACTTGTGATCCTAATTTATATCCTACTAATGTATATTGCATCCATTATGTGCATTTGTATACAGACACTTTTATCCTCATGTTTATAACTATAACTTTTAAACTTTTGAATTTATGTCAGATTTTAGAGGGGTCAGCTGTTCTATCTGTATAAATCAGTGTTGTTTTATTCTTTTTAATTCAGACTCAAAGAGGTGCTGTTCCATTACCTAGCCCAAATGTAGGACCAATTTTAAGAATTGATTTTATTCTATTTTATTTCAACTCAAGGAGATACGTTTGTGGTAGTACATTTTAATTGTATCTCAGGTACTTAAACCTAGTGGTGGGCTAAAAAAAAATTACTACCACACTGTGTGGCCAAAGGGAAAGCCCTGCATTGCACCTGAATTAGGACTACTTTATTTCAAAATTTGGATGGGTGGAGCCAGCCGGAATTTCTGCTACCACTTCTGATGAACTGGTGCGAACCTGCTGATGCCCACCACTGCTTAAACTCTTTTAACCATGCCGCTCAATGACCATAATAAATTGATTTATTTATTTAAGATTAATCATAGTGCTTTCAGTTGCATTGGGTTGTGTATTTACAATTTGTAGGCACCACTATTGCCATTAGATGCCTCTGCTATTGCCATTGGAAGAAAGGCAGCATAAAGATAACATTTTATATAATTAAAATTATGTTAAAATTAAAACATCCCCAAATTTAGGGGAAATGGGGAGAAAATATGACAACCAAGGCCCACTTATGAGGAACCAAGTACTGTCAGGCCTTCCATCCTTCTTTTTAAAAGTGCCAGTTCTACTAACTTCGACATCATCACAAACATACAGAAAATGAGCCCATTTGAATGACACTGTAGTGTATAACAAGACATCATGTGCTGAAATCTAATTACTTGTCCCAACTATAACTGGCCTACTGAATCAGTAGAATATACTGAATTGTAAACTTACCATTCAGCAATTGATCGAAATGGTTGGAATTTGCAATTACACTTAAGTCAAGATTTTAAAGAAAAATGAAGAGAAGTAAAATAAAGCAGCCAGTACAATTCATTTCCTAATAAATCCTTTCCTAATTTAACAACTGTGTCCTTCCCCCACTCTTTTCCTATCAGTTATATGCTTCAACACAAGGAGAAGGAAGGGGAAACTTTCTTGCTTCCTTCCTATTTGGAAACAGAACATATCATATCTACCCAAAGTGCAGTGTGAACAAAAGGCAAGAATTCAAGAAATTGCTGCCTATACACTGATAATTAAGAACAAGACAGTTATTTTATACATTTGTTTTTGGCTTTAGATGTTTCTGTTGAAAGGGTTTTTAAAATAATAATGTAATTTCCGAACAACTTCACCAACTTTCTCTCACTGATGAGGTACAACAGATCAGTCATCTGAATGAATTCTGATTCTCACACTGCAGCTCTGCCAAAGCTCCAAAGCACAGCCAGAAGGATTTTAATCCAAGATCAAGGAAGTATAAACTGTGGACTGCATCAATTGTCAGTAAACCGCTAGTCAATAATTTGTGTTTCAAATGAGAAATACAACATAGACAGTTTTGGCCATTAGCTGATCATTCTGCTATACTTTACAGTGGCCTTCCATAGAGATGCCCATGGACTGTTGCTTTCCCTGCTGACTGTCACTGCTGGTATGACAAAAACTGCCAATCAGTCCTGATGGATGGTTATCTCTAGTACCCTCCACAGAACAGAATCTTGACAGATGCAGCAATTCATGTCTATTGCCCCTTTGAGATGTCATGGCTAAGCACAAAGTTGAATTCCATCAGCACATGCAGCTCCCCAATGCCACTTGACAAACTGCTTTGGAAATTGAGGGGAGCTTCAAAAGTACAGTCGTTTCTTATTTGGTGCAGTGGACTAATGCTCAAAAGCAAGAGAAGTCCTACCGTAAGCTTGACCCTATGCCAAAATGAGATGTTGACATTTTCAATGCAGGTCTTTATGAAGAGTCACTAATACACAGAACTGCTACCACTAAGTCTAAATAGAGGAAAGAACAAAGAGTATCAAAGATTTTTCATGAAAATGGCCAACAGGTACCAAATATCTGGCTCCAAATGCTATGGTTACAAAAGGGATTTTTTAAAAATCAATCCAGATTGTATTTTTGCTATGACTTTCAAAAATTGTAATTGTTCTAGTACATGCCTTCTCATATTTACCTAGTCAACATTAGTATACCATCAACCATTTCTTCTCCCCCATGCATTCAAACAATGAGTATAACAATGAGTTGTAAATTAACAGTAAAATTGCTGCTTCTGCTGTTACTGAAAAGTAACAACTAAAGAAATAGGTTGGATATGATCAGACGTTCACATGGTTCAGTATTCCAGCATTTTCAAAGAATGGCCTGCTAAGTGTTTTTCATGCTTACAGTTGCAAAAAAAGAGAAAAAAGGGGGAAGGGCAGGCACAAGCCCTCCTCTCTTTGTTTGCCCCCAATAAAAGGTTCAGTAAAGCCCCATTTTACAGAAAAAAGTGTGTTCCATAGCTTTTTTCTTAACTCGTTTTTTTTCCTGTAAAATGAGGCATTCCCATATGAATGCACTGGGAAAAATGTTCCTGACCCCCCTCCAATAATATATTTTTTAAAAACACTCTAACTCTTCTCCAGACCATTCTACTGCCACCCACAGGGCCCAGAATGGCTGTGGGTGGTCTTTTATAGCCCACCAGGTGCAATGCATTCTGGAAAATTGTGTTATGTAAAACAGGGGTTTTCTGTAAAACAGGAAAAGTTTTCAGCAAAAAACCATTCTGTAAAATGGGGTTTCTGTAAAATGAGGCTTCTGTAAAACGGGGTTTTACTGTATTAAGAATTTTTTTTTCTGAACCTTGGAGGTTCAACATAACTGATATAATTAATGCCCTCAGAAAGACTTATTTTGGATTATTCCTATCACCCTGCTTTATAGGCATCACCATATGCTCCTCAAATAATTCTGCACTGTATGGGGAAATTTTTTTCCCCAATCTACTGCCAATTACCTTCACTAAATTTCTCCACTTCTAGGATTATTGTTTTTCATTCCAGACTACTTTATAACATTTCAGTCTTTATCATGAGCTAAGTGCACTCCTCTTCCCTATTAACTCCCAAAATTGTAAATGCTCCAATAGCTTCAGCGTTTATTCAAAAGGAAAACTTGATCACATCCATTATCTTTTTCTCTACTTCCCAACTTTAGAAAAAAGTGACCAAATACCAAAAGAATCTTAAACATTTTGGAAGTCTGCAACTTTAAAACTAGTCAATTATCTTTAAAGGATTTCAGATATGCTAGTAACAAAATGGAAAATACCCATGCCCACATATCTACTCAAAAATCATAGAGTCGTTATGCCATCTGTGTGTAGAAACAAAAGCCTGGATTGTTAATCCTTTTACTGTATCAATTAGTGTTCCAGTAAAGGTATTTCTCAACCAAGACTTAAACATGCATAATAGAACAGACCTTGGACCAAACTATATTAGGTAAAGGTAAAGTTTGCCCTTGATTGAAAACCACTCTAGGGTGTTGTGCTTATGTGCATTTTCAGCTGAAGAGCCAGCAATGTCAGACATTTCTGCGGTCATGCAGAAGGCATGAATAGATGCTGGAGTGCACATAACACTGTTATCTTCCCACCAAAGCAGTACTTATTTATCTACTTGAAATTTCTTACTTTTAAACTGCTAGGTTGGCAGGAATTGAGACAGAGACATGAGCTCACTCAATTGTGCACAATTTGGGTCTTGAACTGCTGACCTCCCGACTTTCCCGTCATCAAGTTCAGCATCTTAACCACTAATTCACTTCAGCCCCACTATATTAGGTAAAGGTCACCCTTGCTCAAAAGCCAGTTGTATCCAACTCTAGGGTTCAGTGCTCATCTCTGTTGATAGCTGAAGAGCCAGCACTGTCTGCTTCTGCAAACATTTCTGTGGTCATATGGCAGGCATGATAAGACACTGATTCATTATTAGTATCACACAGCCTACAACTGTTACACACTGTTATCCATTGTTCTTCAAACTTCTATTCTGTTTTTAGGGGTGGACGAATAACAATGTTGTGTTCAATATGCTGGTCCTGTGGCAGTTTTACAGCCTTGATGGAGGACTGTGAAACCAAATTAGCAACTACAGGGTGTCTGTCATTGTAATAACTTCTTATTATGTCTGAGAATCTACATGCTGATCAATGCGTATCCATGTGCAATTGCTTTTATCATATTATCAATCATAAATCTCTCCATCGATCAACATTCAAATTCATTGACATAATTAGGAGCTATAGACAATTTGTGACACAAATATAGTACTTTTTTCTAATCTGCGTCATACTTGTGTATCATAATGATCTAGGCACTGTCAGCTGTAAATTGAAATTTCAGCAACCATCCAAGGAAAAGCTTTATATTATTTGTTGCTGTTGTTCTGTTTACAATGAGACTTTTCTCATGCTCAGATTAGATTCCTATGGGCAAAAGCCAACTTTGTTACATGCTTCTCATCACCTGATTTATGCACCAATTTATTTTATGCATTAGGTGCACTGTATGCAGTCTGACTGTTGCATAAAAATTTCATGCAAAAGGAAAAGACTTGCTCTCACACAGCAACTTTCTGGTTATTATGGCATCTTCTTATAGTTAACATCTTGTCCAATTCACTGGGCACAGTCTGGACCAAAATGTTTGCATAGTTTTCCATTTTACCTTCTACAATAAAACACCTGTACAGTCAAACCTCGCATAAAGAGCACCTCGCTTAAAGAGTAGCTCGCTTACAGAGCAGAATTTTCTCTGAATGTTCGCTTCGCCTAACAAATAAAACCAACCAAAAACTTACTTAATAAATAAATCAGGGTTTGCAATCCCCTCCACAATTGGTCACTTACAGTGGTGTTTCACTTAAAGAGCAATCCTGTGGAACTCATTATGCTCTTTAAGCGAGGTACAACTGTATTATTACAGTGATCAGACTGTAACTTAAATAACCCATTTGTACTCCCAAAACCCTTCCCAAGGTCCATATGACTTATGCAGACATATTTCCTTACCACGTACATGCTAAGGAGAAGCAAAAAATAGATATCCAAAAGTACATTTATATTACTAAATTATACGTAATACTAACATGTTTGTTGCATTATTAATAATGAATTCAAAGTGATATTTCTCCATTTTTTATTTAGTAAAGAACACCAAGAAAAGCATCTTCCACATTTCCTTTTATTAGAAATCTCCTTTCATCCAAGAAATATGAGACCTGAAATAAATTGTACCATCTTCCTTTCTTTCAAAAAAAATTCAAATCCTTTCCAGGCCTAGGCAGTATGCTAATGAAAACAGGTTGATAAATGACTCCCTGATATTTTCCAGACATTTTTCTCTCAGAAGTGCTCTAAACTGATGTAGCTCAAAGAGAATAAGGCGCATTAAGTCATTATATCAATTTTTGTTACCCAGATACTTCAGTCCCAGTTAAGAGCTGACAGCCTATATAAAACAAGGCAAGGGCATCATACGACTCCATCGATCAAACCTTGTCGTAGATAGATTGCCTATTACACAAATAGAACCAGCAGACTCAGTTCTGTAGTTTTCATGCTCTTCAATTAAAGCATAACAGGGTACTTTCCCATAAATCTGCTAATTGCAGCTGAATTAATTTAACAATTTTCAAAGAACATGGGTGAATAGTGATTGGACAAGCTAATGCAAACTAGCATGGGTTGACACAAAGTGGGATCCATGCTTTTTTTGCCCCCTCCCTTATTTTTACTGGGCAAGATGTCACAAACATTTAGCCCGATTGTAGCTTTGTGGCAATAGACAACTGACAAGCACACCACTCAGTGAAAATATGAAATAGTTCATTGCAGTAGCTCTTTCAGAATAAGCTATCCCTCAAACCCACTATTTTCATCTAAATTAATTATTCTCTTTCCCACCTATTAAGCTGTTGCCTGCACGACGAAGTAAGCTTCCATCTCTGTCCTAGCTCCTGCCAACCTAGCAGTTCGAAAGCAAGAAATTGGAAGTAGATAAATAGGGACCCTTTTGGTGGGAAGTTAAACAGCGTTCCGTGCACTCGGGGGTTGAGGCATGCCCGCCACATGTCCACAGAAATGGCTGCAAATGCAGACAGCGCTGCCTCTCTGGCTATAAGCAGAGATGAGCACTTAACCCTAGAATTGGATACTACTGGCTTTCAAGCAAGGGAAACCTTTACCTACCCCATTTATGGCCAGAATCCTGTTGGTTAGTTATGTTGCATAAATGCAATGGCATAATTTGCTGCAGTGATTTCTTTTTGTTCACAAGTTGCTACTTCTGTCTCACACTGCATGTCAATTTTGTGATATAATATTCACTGAGGGAGACAAACAGCAACTTGTTAATTAGTGGCAATTTGTCACTGCAATTAACACTACTGCATATACATCCATAAAAACAAGATTCTGATCATAAAAAGGGTTCCTGTACAAGTACTCTGAAAAAATTATGGCAAAAATAAAACTACTGCATAGGATTGTAGGAATGCAAGGAAGGACTAGCATTTTGAGAACATTTTGGACATAACTCTATTTACCATGAAGGTATCCCTGGAAGCTTATGGAAACAGGTGAAGAACAACCATAAGAAAATTCAGGAGAGATAAATAACAACTTAGGAGCATATGCATGGTTTTTAGCATGACCTCTGCAATCACAGCATTTCACTGAGAAAGATATATTTATCTACCTATTTCAACAAGTCTTCTATCTGCAATGAGAAATGACAAACCCATTTTAGACATGATCCATACATTTTTTTAAGCCCACAGATAACTGGATAAAATAGTAATTTTGATATTGGCTCACTGTTCCCTACCATATAACGCATGTTTCATGAATGTGCATGCAGTGCAAGACCTAATTATACAAAAGCCACATTAACCATATTGTTTGATGAAACTGGCTACTAGCAGTTATGAAGTTAATCTGCTGCTTAATGCCAATGCACAAGATCCTTTTCAATGTTAGGGTTCCATCTGTCTCTACTTCTGCTACAGTGTGTAGATCAGTTGTTACAAGAAGTTCCTATCAGTTCCTATCACAGGGTGCAGATATACAGTGGGTGCCAAAAATGTACTGTATACAGATTTTAAGACAGGAAAAAAACTTTACAGTAATACCCCGTATAACGCGAGTACCGTATATCGTTAAAACCGCATAACGTTACAAGATTTTCGGAAACATCTTGTATCGAGTAACGCGATTTTAACGTTACACGATACAGTCGTTCTTAGCAGCAGGGTGGGTGGAAAGCTGAACGGGGTTCTCCGTTCAGCTTCCCAGCCACCCTGCAGCTACGGAGGCAGGGGTGGGGAGGCTGGAAAGCTGACGGGGGGCTCCCCCATCGGCTTACCCAGCCACCCCACAGCTGCGGAGGCATGGGCGGGTGGCTAGGGAAGCCGACATGGAGTCCCCGTCAGCTTCCCCAGCCACCCTGCAGCTGTAGATCGGGTCCTCTGATCTCTCTGGAGGTGTTTCTGGGCTTCCCCGACGTCCTGAGCCAGTGCAGCAAGCCAGAATGTCAGATTTCGAATCCCGATGTTCTGGCTTCCTGCACTGGCTCAGGACGTCGGGGAAGCCCAGAAACACCTTGGATCGGGTCCCCACACCTCCCTGGACCCGGCGGGGGGGTCAGAGCCCCCAAAATTGGTAAAAAAAACGGACGTTTTTTTTTACCAATTTTGGGGTCTCTGACCCCCCCGCCGGGTCCAGGGAGGTGGGCAGACACGATCCAAGCTTTTTCTGGGCTTCCCCGATGTCCTGAGCCAGTGCAGCGACCCAGAATGTCAGGATTCGAATCCCGACATTCTGGCTTCCTGCAGCATAAAAGAGGGTGGGGGAAGTTCAAAATTAGCGCGCATCGGGTCTCCCGACCTCCCTAGAGCTGATGTGCGCTAATTTTGAACTTCCCCCACCCTCTTTTATGCTGCAGGAAGCGAGAACGTCGGGATTCGAATCCTGACATTCTGGCTTGCTGCACTGGCTCAGGACGTCGGGGAAGCCCAGAAACACCTTGGATCGGGTCCCCACACCTCCCTGGACCCGGCGGGGGGGGTCAGAGCCCCCAAAATTGGTAAAAAAAAACGTCCGTTTTTTTTACCAATTTTGGGGTTTCTGACCCCCCCCCCGCCGGGTCCAGGGAGGTGTGGGGACCCGATCCAAGGTGTTTCTGGGCTTCCCCGACATCCTGAGCCAGTGCAGGAAGCCAGAACATCGGGATTCGAAATCTGACATTCTGGCTTGCTGCACTGGCTCAGGACGTCGGGGAAGCCCAGAAACACCTTGGATCAGGTCTGCCCACCTCCCTGGACCCGGCGGGGGGGGGGGTCAGAAACCCCAAAATTGGTTAAAAAAAACGGACTTTTTTTTACCAATTTTGGGGGCTCTGACCCCCCCGCCGGGTCCAGGGAGGTGGGGAAACCCGCTCCAAGCTGTTTCCAAAGTTCTCCCACCTCCCTGGAGGCAGCAGCAAGCCAAAATGTCAGGATTCAAATCCCGATGTTCTCGCTTCCTGCAGCCTCCAGGGAAACAGGGCTTTTTTAAACATTGTGTGTTCAATGTATCGCACAACGTTAAAAACCGAATAACGACGGGACTTGTGGAACCAAGTCATAACGTTATTCGGGGTACTAGTGTATTAAAATTATAATACTCAAAATATACCAATAACAAAATATTAATACAAATAATGTTTGATTTCTTATTTGATCAGCGATTATGACAGACAGACAGACAGACAGACAGACAGACAGACAGACAGATAGATAGATAGATAGATAGATAGATAGATAGATAGATAGATAGATAGATAGATAGATAGATAGATAGATAGATAGATAGATAGATAGATAGATTGATTCATGTTTGACTTATGCAATTAAAAGAGGTGCTCAAAGTGGTTACCATCAGCATCCAGACACTTCTGATTATGGAACATTGACCAAAATGTCCACTTGTATTGCTGTGCATGCTGTTTCAATTCATTCCTGAACTACCACCAGTGTAGCTGGTTTTCTATAGTATACCACATCCTTTAGGATTCCACATAGGTAGAAGTCAACAGCGTTATATCCAGTGATGGGATGTCAAAAAATTTACTACCCCACTGAGATGTCATCACAGTGTGGGTGGAGCTAACATTATGATGTCATGACATCATGGGCAGGGCCAAAGAAAAAATAAAATAATAAAATAAAATAAAAATAAGCACACACACACAAACACACACACACACACGCAACACAAAACTGTAAATAAAATAAATAAATACATAAATAAATAAAATAAAAATTATATTAAAATACACATACCCACACACCCACACACCCACCCCAAACATAAATCAACCCACCCGCCCACCCACCCCAAAGACAAACCCGTCACTCACCTGTTAGCATAAGTGCCTGGGCAGCACCATGTTGCAAGATGGATATGGTCATTGTACCGTTTCTCTAGGATAATATGCCTTAATGTAAATGTAAAACAGCTGTACCTCCTTAAGGGTTCTCCAATTGGAACAGCAATTGGAACAGCACAGGTGTAGCTTATTGATGAGGTAACTCCAAGACTTTGCTTAAAAACCCCAAGCCAGGCCGCCAGGCCTTTTTAGGAACTGTGGTAGTACGTCAATATAGGTAAAGGTATTAAATACACATTAAAATACACACAGACACACCACAACCAAAGGTGAGTCACTTACCCTGGGGAGCAGGCTATAGGGAGCTTAAGGGTAGCAGCTTCTCTTCCTCTTCCCCGCTTGGGAGGGCAACAAGGAGGCCATGCATATGTGCCAAGCACTGTAGGTGTGCATGCACTCCAAGTGCTTGGCATCCATGCACAGTGGGGAAACCAGTGAAAAGGTAAGCCCCGAAGGTGGTTCCCCCCAAAAGCTGCTACCGGTTCTCAGGGACACTGGGGAAGTTACTACCGGTTCTGGTGAACTGGTGCGGACCTGTTATATCCCATCACTGGTTATATCAGGAGAACCTGGGGGAAGCTCAACTGCACCTCTTCAAAATGGCTTGCACTCTTCAAAGAACAGCTGTGCTTACACCATTTTCTTTGAATGTTCTGCCTGTTGCATAGTGACACTAGCATTCATTCCTCTGAGTGAATGTCATACTACACATTGCTAGCACAATTCAATTCATCTTCAAAAAGTAAGACATAGATAACATCTCTTAGACAGTTTTGTCACCCTTTGTATTTCACCTGCACCCCTCAAGGAAATCTTGTGGTAAAAACAGGTCATAACCAGTGTGTTTCAGACTTCTGCAAAAAATGTGTAGGCCAAATTTTGTAGCAAAACTTGCAATTTCATGGGATGCACCTGTTTTGTGAAGGAATAAATTCTAGACTCTCTAGAACAGAAGAGATGACAGCGTACAATAGGCAGAGCCAAATAGCTGCAATTGCTTGTGCCAAGGCACAAAGAAAGGAAAACATGAAGGTTGGGAAGGTCTGAATGCAACATGGAGTTTGGAAAATCCACACAAAATTAGTATTCCTTTGACTCCACATTCTTCTATGATAGATACCTCACTGAATTATTAGAACGGACCAAAGATATTGCACAGTGTCATTAGGTCAACTGCTATAATGCTACCATGTTAATCCACTGCAGCAGTTTTCTGGTACCTTAAAGACCTGGAGATTTATTTAGGCATCTCATGGCCTAAATAGATCTGTCATCAAATATCAGAAAATAAATGCAGAAAGCTCAAGCCATGATGATTTTGTTAACATCCTTCTATTAGTGAACTGATAAACGTATCCAATGTGATTAAAAACAACTACCACAATAGCTGCAGAAGACAGAACTATACCTTCACTTTGAAGGTTTTCTAAACTCCTTTGTACAAGATCCATTTGTAAATGAACAGTCATGTTAAGGTCATTGACCTAACAGTTCATTAACTATGTTAGGATCATCAATAATATTACTTTTTATTATTGTGTTTCTGGAGTAAGATTTATATCCATTGATATAGAGGCAGGCCTATTTGCCCTGTACTGGATGCAGTAATTAATGGAACATATCAGATTATTGTCATGACTAGGACCTTTTTGAAAATCACTTGTAGCCAGAAGGCTACAGTTCTTTTTCCTCAGATGAGAGGATGAGATCCATGGTCAGTAATTTTCCAAAATAAAATAACATTTACACACCCATTACGTAGTTGTACAATACTGTCCTATATGAATGTGAATATTTTAGCCTTTCACTCTAAGCAAGAAATGAGTTGGTTGCTCTTTCACCTGGCAGTGAGATTTTTCTGTGGGTTTATAGTCCCCTCAAAAATTCTTATGCAAAGTTTTGGATGTTTCATGATCTTTTGTAGTGTGGAGAGACTCCCACCTGTAAAATTATGTGATCATAATAAATTATTGAGATTACCAAAACATAAATCAATGTAATCTGAGACCTAACATAAAGAAATGGCCACACTATTTTCTCAGCATTTTTAGTCCAATTAAAAACTTATGGATGTTGGAGGATAAATAATATGAAGGCATAGCAGAGTTCTTTCTGCAGCTGAAGCTGCATAGATTTGGACTTTTGGCTTCCGAAGAAACATAACAAATCAAAAACATCCTTAACTTCCTGAAAGGAGAAAAAGTTGTCCAAAAGTAATAAATACAGTAAAACCTCGCATAAAGAGTGTCTCGCTTAGAAAGTAATTCGCTTAAAGAGCAGAATTTTCTTTGAATGGTCGCCTCACTTAACAACTAAAACCAACCAAAAAACTTGCTTTTCAACTAAATCAGGGTTTGCAATCCCCCCTGCCAGAAGTCACAATTGGTCACTTACAATGGTGTTTCACTTAAAGAGCAAATTCACTTAAAGAGCAATCCCATGGAACACATTATGCTCTTTAAGCAAGGTACCACTGTAACTCTATTTTTAAAAACACACAACAGAAATGCCAACCACAGGTTTTCTTAAATGATAGAGATATCCAGATTTAACAGAAATGCAAGAAGTCAGGAAAAAAAGGCCTGTAACAAAGGGTGTGACTACACAGTAGGAAAATGTGAATGAATCTGTCATGAAGTCACAGCTCAGAAATCAGATTTCCTTAGATTAATGGTAATTCAATCAACTATATCAGAGTCAACAGAGAAGAGGGGAAGAAATATGGCTTATTTGCAGCTTGTTAACCATCTCTCCCCTCTCACATACTTACGAGTAGGGCTTGCTTCTTTCCCTCTTCTAATCTGCTTCCACTTACACTTCTGCTTCTTTTTTATTGTTTAGGCTTGCTGCCCTACCGCTGGGACAGCTAAGTGACCAAAAGGGTGCAGGAATGAGGAATTGACAGAGAGAGGAGGAATTTTCAAGGTAGCTCTGCTCCAGCTTTCCAGATCTGCAGGATGTATGGTTAGTGCAGAAACACTTAAAACTTCTCTTTCTGAAGATTTCTCCCTCTTTTTTGCTTTTGGTCTCCTTATGCTAGATCAACAAACTGAAGGAAGGAAGGAAGGAAGGAAGGCAAAATAAAAGCAGATCCAGGCATAGGGAGGAAAATATTCAAATGGTTGTTAATTTTTCCACTGACCTGCATCTCTCAGTGCCAGCTGGGATGGCTTTACATATAACAGGTATAAACCCCTGCACATCAGCTAAACTAAAGTGATCATACTACAGTTGTACCTCGCTTAAAGAGCATAATGTGTTCCACAGGATTGCTCTTTAAGCAAAACACCATTGTAAGTGACCAATTGTGACTTCTGATGAGGGGGATTGTGAACCCCAGTTTATTTGTTAAGCGCATTTTTGGTTTTATTTGTTAAGTGAAGCGAATATTCAGAGAAAATTCTGCTCTTTAAGCAAGTTACTCTTTAAGCAAGGCACTCTTTATGTGAGGTTTGACTGTATCTGAATTGGTGCATATACTGTACATTTGATTCAAAAAAAAAAAATAGAAGTTCCAGTGCCAAAGAAAAAACCACAGATGTGTAGGGAGATATGGGCTATTTCACATTTAATTTTATGTCATGTAGTCAGCAGAAAATAATGTGAATCAGAATGTCCCAATCCTACATTATTTGTCACTGTAGTTACATACAAAGCCTCTGAGACAAAAATGCAATGTATGAAAGCAGTCCCAGTGAACTAGGAAATAGACACTCAGTGTGGTGTAGTGGATAGATTGCTAGATTACGACTCAGGAAACCAAGGTTCAACTCCCAATTTAGCTATGATAGCTCAATGATGGAAGAGGCAAAACCACTTCTTAAATATTTCACCTACCTTGAAACCCCTTTTGGAGTGGTTATTGGTCTGTTCCAACATAATAACTACACTGTTTCCCCGAAAATAGGAGCTCCTCATATAGTAAGGCACCCCTTATTTTTCCCCACCTCGGAAATATAAGCCCCCCCCCCCCCCCGAAAAAAAGGCACTCACCTAAATCTTGCCCTGGCAATCCGCTGTATCAGCAATAAATGTGATTCTTCGTCATGGAAAAATAAGACATCCCCTGAAAATAAGACCTTGTGCATATTTTGGAGTTTTTAAAAATATAAGACAGTGTCTTATATTCGGGGAAACATGGTACCACTAGAAAATACTCCCACATCCAAAAAGAGATTAAAAGCCCCAAACAAAACTATATGTAACTAACAAAAACAAGATTTAGAGAAGGTAGGAGTTGATGTTCCCTGAATTCCTGCCAAGGCACATTATTTGAAAGAAGATGAAGCCACTTGGGATACAAAGATCAACCACCCCCTTGTCTGGGAACATTATAACCTGTAAACACTTCATACAATCTCACCAATTTCCAGGAGATAACAATTCTAAACTGTTTTAACAACCTAATTGCAAATAGCTTAGTATTCAAGTTTATTTCTTTTGTTCCTAACGCTTGACTGGGAAAGTTTATCATTCATTTTCCCTCTCTTGTACATTAGTTAATATGTATAATGTTTGTCAAGGGTTATGAAGGAATAATGTGTATTGTGTTATAAACATATAATACTATAACAATCTTCTACAAACTTTTGCAGAAAAAAAGTTTGTTTTGTATTTTACCCAGGAATCAGCCAGCTTTACTACATGTAACACTATTCACTCTTAACACTATTTAATATTTCCCCATTGGCTACCTAAGTGCCTTTCCAGTGGCCATTCATTGGCTATGGATTCTTTCCACAGGTGACTAGATTGTCTGCCTCCCTTTATCTTTCTATTTGCATTCTTGTCATTTTGTCTAGCTTTCATAATTACTGAGAAAGGGCTTTCAACAGGTTGGTTCTGTGTGTTTAAAATGATTCATTTATATTCATATTTTCTTTTAATTCGGTTTTATTTTAATGGTACATTTTCTTTAGTTTTGCTTTAACACAATGCCCTTTTGTTAGTTGTTTGTATTGCTATTTTTTATTTATGTAGTTTCACATGGGAAATGACTGTGTCAGCAAAGACACATTTCAAGAAGGTACAGAGTTGACAAGGGTGAGAAATAAAGATGCAATTCCATCTTATAGGCCAGCAATGGAGATATGGTCACCATCTTGTGATCTATGTTGTTCTGGAATGTAAGTTTACCCATGAGTAGCCTCCTCCATGTGGTTCTCATAGGTTTTCCTTAAATCTCTGAGTTGATCTCAGAGGGGATGTTGGAGTCCTCTAGGTTTGTATTAGTGGGGAGCTTCAATATCCATGCTGAGGCCACCTTCAAAGTAGAAGCTCTGTGATAACCTTGGTTCTATCTCAAGTGATATTTAGTTAAATGCTCATTGCAGGACACACTCTGTACCTAGTCATCTGTGCTGGCCAGGATGATGATGGTCAGGATGTGGAGGGGCTCATTGTTTCAATTGGTGCAGCCTGAGGTTGTGAACAGGATTCTCGGGAAGGTGAAAGCCACCACATATGAACTAGACCAGGAGTCAGCAAACTTGGCTTTCCGGGTGTTCTTAGACTTCAGTTACCAGAAGCCAAAGTCAGTGAACTAGACTCTTCCTTGCTTATAAAAGTAGCAAGTGGAACGGCTATGTTGGTAAAATAGTGGTGATTAACATGTATATGAAACTGATGGGAGAGGCTGGCTAGAGTTTTGTGATTTGGTGGTCACCAGTATGCTGATGACATCCAACTCTATCTCTCCTTTCCATCTAATTCCAAGGAATCTGTCTCAGTTCTAAACTGGTGACTGGTGTTAGTAATGATCAAACAAAATATAGCTCCCAGACTGTTGACTTGGGCCACTTAGGGGAGCAAATAACATACCTGCTACAACTATTATCAGTTCATCTGGGGCATAATCCAGAGTGATGGCAAGCAATGAGAAACCTGGGGAACATAGTGAAAAGTAGAAACATCACATTGAAAACAAAGATTCATATAGTCAAAACAATGGTATTTCTGGTGGTAATGTATGGTTGTGAGAGCTGGACCATTAGGAAAGCTGAGCGCAGAAGAATAGATGGCTTTGAGATGTGGTGTTGGAGGAGATTTTTGAGAGTCCTCTGGACAGCGAGGAGAACAAATAGGTTGGTCTTAGAAGAAATCAACCCTAACTGCTCCCTAGAAGGTCAAACAGTAAAGATGAAGCTGAAGTACTTTGGACATCAAATGAGAAGATTCACTTGAGAAGGTCTTGATGCTTGGAAAGATGATGGGCAAAAGAAGAAGGGGCAGCCAAAAATGAGATAGCTAGAAGGTATTGTGGATGCAGTGGGCATAGAGCTGGGTGGGCTGAGGAGGATGGTGGAGGAGGACAGAGGTGCCTGGAGGACAATGGTCCATAGGGTTGCAAAGGGTTGGAATGGATTGTGCAACTGAACAACAAAAAAGTAACTAGTGGATGAGACCTGATGATCATAAATACTCAATGAGAAGTATATTTATGGTGAATGGATGTTTCTTATACATGAGATACTGAAGTCATAATCACACACACAAAAACCTTACTAGGAAAAATTGCAGAAGACATCTAAAATAACTGAGGTGGGTGGATAAGAAGCATTTGGAGGAACTATGGTTTGGGGGCTACATCATGCATGCAACAGATTGAAGAGCAAATCACTTGGGAACAAATGTGTAGTCAATGTTTGTAACCAGGAAGTCATGAAGGTTAAGTGCATAATATTCTCAGGCTTACAAAAGTGTTAAAAATGAAAATGGGCATTTTCACTTATCCTCAGAGTGAGAAGAGAAACAAGAAAGTTACCATGGCTATAAAAAGGTGCTGAAGTTCTAAGCAGCACCTACAGAAATAAAACGTTTAGATCAAGAGAAGTAGTAACTCTATTCCACTTTGGTCAATGCTCACCTGGAACTGTTTCTAGTTTTGGGCACCATGATACATCAATGCTAGATTTACTTCAGAGGAGGAGGATGAAATGAAAAAAAGATCTATAAACCAAGCCCTATTTGGAATGGTTGATGGGTTTCAAACTCTATTTGGAATGAATATGTTTAGTCTGGAGAAGAAAGGTGTTCAAGAAGTTGTAAATGGAACAAGTTTGTTTCATATGGCTTCAAAAGACAAGATTTAACTTCTTCTTCTTCAGGTGTCATATCCATTCTGGATATTGGCTGTCATCATGGTGATAGTCTTCCTGTTCTTAACTCCTTGGAACAGTTCTTTCAAGGACATGCCACACCAGTCTCTCAGGTTCTTCATCCATGAAGTCCATCTATATCTGGGGCCTCTCTTCCCAGGGATCTTTCCATGCAGAGGGATTTAAATAATGGTTTCAGATTACAAACAAGAAACTTCTGGCCTATTGAGAATAAGAATTGGTCAACAGTGAAATGGATTCACTCAAAACATTATGGATTGTCCTTCACCAATAGAGGTTGGACAGGCATCTCTTATAGATTTTTGCTTTGTATTTCATGGTTCAGTAGGGTTGGACATAATGGCCAATGGAATTCCCTTCAAATTTACAATTTTCTGACTCTAAGATTTAGAGTTTAGGAGCAGGATCTTTGTACTCATTGGCTTGTTTAAATTTATATGGCTTGGTTGTCATATTGAATCACCTAAAACCATCAGATTTGCATGGAATAGGACAGACAGAGGAAAAGAATTACTGTTTCACAGCCAACAGCCTGTGGAATTTTTTTGCCATCATTAATTTAGATGTGCCATTATTTTTGCAAGATTACTGTAGAATACAATGTTCATATAAAGTTATGAACCACTCTGCATCATTTCATTGCAAGAATTAATACTGTACTAAGTGTGATGTATCTTTTAATCTATGATTATTCTTGTCCAAAAGCACAGCAACTTTCTATAAAACCATTTTGAAATACTGAAGCCCTAAATGCTCTTGCCAAATCTGCCAGATATATATGGATAGTGTTGTACTGCAGACCATTCAGCTAACCCAGAGTACAAAAGCCTGCACATCCTACTGTCTTATTCCACAGGAATATTTATTCTGTACTAAAGCCTAGCAAATTCTATGAACCCCTCTTTAGTATAGTTTATGACAGCATTATTAATACTGCTCAACAACCAAGTAAAATTAGAGATAAAATCTGAATAGGTTCCATTATTATTTTTAGAGTGAACTAAATAAGCTATATAATTTTTCCCCTCTAAGCTGAGCCTTGTACACACAGAGAGAATATGATCCTAAGCATCTTACATCCTATCTGTGCCTATGGCTCAGTAAATCTTTACCTTCAGCGCTGTAAAATAGACATACAAGACTCTGTAATATCAGACCAGCCCTAAAATGTTTACATTCTTCAAAATTGTTTGTAAAATTAACATTAACTTCAACGAGTAAGCAAGAGACAATTGTCAACTTCAGCCACTTGCTAACCTATTTAAAAATAAATAAATCTTCCAAAAAATAAAATGAAATGATTTTGGACTGTGTGATTTGAAAATTTGACCTCCAAGCCTCACTTCTAAGCCATTCCTATTTATTGAAATTAAACCTTTGTGTTTCCAAGTTGGCTTATTTTTGGTTAGGTCTATATGGTGAAGATTGAACTGATTTTACAGAATTATATAAAACTCAATTGTCATTTAATACACTGGAGAATAGTTGAGAACGCTAGGTGCCAATGAATGACATCATTATTAAGAACTATTAAGACGTCTTTGTTTTCTATGCATTGGTAACAACTGCATTTGATTGTTTCATTTTTCTTCCTGCAGTAATACAAAATAAATACCTGAGTCACAAAAATCATCTACAAAATCCTTAGGCATCTATTAACAAAATCTGCATTTGATCTCTTACTTTTCTTTCTGATGCATTATTGTGGCCATCTGTTTTTTCTGAACTGCTGGAAACAACTTAGGACAGCTATTCTTAACAGAATTATCCCAAATGTGCAAAACAATATCATATACACCTTTTTAAGAACTCCTATGAATTCAGAACTAGACTTTGAATAATATCAACTTAAGTACATTTTTTTGCTTTCTTTCTTCAGAAATGTTATGAGCTACTTTATCCTGTTAGTTTATGAAGAGAAATGTTTTCTTTGGGTGAAAATGACTAGCAGCTGTTTTCTTGAGACATTTTGTCTTGGAAAGGCAGTAAGCAAAACAAATACAAAACTAGCATGATAGTTGTTGTTCAGTCATACAGTCGAGTCCAACCTTTTGCAACTCCATGGACCACTGCATGCCAGGCTCCTCTGTCATCTGCCATCCTCCGCAGCCGGGCCAGATCTACATCCAGTGTGTCAATGATGCCATCTATCCACCTCATCCTCTGCCACCCCCTTCTCCTTTTGCCTTCGATCTTTCCTAGCATCAAGGCCTTCACAAGTGAGTCCTCTCTTCTCATTTGGTGGCCAAAGTACTTCAGCTTCAGCTTCAATGCAGTGGAACCCCGACATACAAACAGTTCAACTTACCAAAAAAATTGACATACGAATAGAAATCCTGGCTTTAAAAAAATCAACATACAAAAAAATACAGTGACATCTAGTGGCCTCTTCTGGTAATGCAATGTGTTTTTGACATACAAATTTTTCAACATACAAAAAACCTCGTGGAATGGGAAAAAATCGTATGTAGAGGTTTTATTGTATTTCTCCTTCCAAGGATCAGTCAGAGTTAATTTCCTTCAGGATTGACTGATTTGATCTCTTTACAGTCCAGGGGACTCTCAAGAGTCTCCTCCAGCACCACAGTTCAAAGGCATCTATTCTTCTGCACTTAGCCTTCCTTATGGTCCACCTCTCACAGCCATACATTAGTACTGGGAAGACCATTGCTTTAACTATGCAAACATTATGCTGCCTAGGTTAGAAGATAGAAGAAGCTGCTAAAAGTTTCAGGTGGAGCAAAGGAAAGACTGATTTACATGGACAACACTTAAAATTTGATTTTGTTTAAATTTTGAGTTTTTGAAGAACCAGATCTGAGAGTGTATAAATTAGAAGTAGTATATATACATTAAACAAGACACCTTATTAGGAAAAAGAGACCTGCCTTTGCATATATCCCTGCACCATGAATCTTCATAAAGATTCTTGCCAAGCAGCTTAAAAAAGAGAAAGAAACTATACTAGTATCTTATTTCTAAAGGTTTACTTACTGAAGGCTTTCCACCCAAGGAAACATTCAAAAGCCATGATCCCCTATGAGATATCTGAAGGGTTGCAATCCACCTAAGCTTGGAACTGCATTTAACAGTTGTGATGAAACATGGTGTTCCTGCACCTTCTGAGTGAAACCCACTGTACCTTGGTTTGAGAATTCACAAATTTATGAGGCTTGGAGAGGCTTTATTTCAGAGAATAAGTTTATTTACCACCACCCAAAACTCAGCATTGAGCCACTGGCCATACAGTCTACTCCAAGAGTTCTCAACCTTTTAAAGCCAGGGGCCAGGTCACATTCCCACAAACAGCTTTGAGGGGCCAGATGGCCATTTTGCCCTTCCTCCACCACATGGTACTTCCAGGTGTGGTGGAGGCAATGAGGAGCCACATGAAATGGCACCATTGGCCACATCCAACCCACAGGCCACAGGTTGAGAATCTCTGGTCTACTCCATTACCATAGCATAATGTCTGGACAGCCATTTAAATGTTAAAACACCAATGGTGAATATTGGACTAAAAACAAATTATGATCATATAAGTTTGATTAAGAGTTTCAATTGAATAAAGATATATTTTTTAAAAAAAATCTATATTCATCTATATTTTAGGACAAAATGCAGAGCTGATTTCAGCATAACTCAGCAGAACTGATATAATTCTGAATAAACAGTTACAATCTGACCTGTTCTGCCACCCTTTCTCCTTTTCCAGATCCTCTCCTCCACCTTAATTCTGATTTAGGATGTTAGTATAATGGCAATTCGTGATAACACTATGAAGTGCAGAATTATGCTCTCCAGACTTCTGTATACTTTATTAAAGCTTTTTGTACCTGCTACTTAATAACCACTTGAAATCAGTTGCACACTGGAGAAATTCAATCCAAATAGGACTGGGCTCACTACATTGGAAATATCCTTCAAGACAGCATAAAGCTAATTTAGCTGTCACTTACTGTAAGTAAAATGACAAATATCCGTAATATCTGTCAGGATATGAATACTTTAAAAAGAGTTATGCAGCTGTCAACATTTTGATGACTCTAACAAGAGCAAAACAAACGAACAGAAAACAGACAGCAGGTCTGTTGCACATCTATTGCCAAACTCCGCAGTTACTTATATAAATGAATTTTAAAAAATCAAATTACTCATAAAAAGAAGATGAACAGAAAAGACTTCTACAGTGAACTGATACAGGTAAATCAGCCAGTACTGCTCACAGAGTAGTGAAGTATGTACTGTTCTAGTACTGGTTCTCATGTGGTTGCATGGCTGCCTATAACAAAATTCTTTGAATTATTTATGATTCTGAAGTCAAGAGATCCCCAAATATATTCACCAGTGGTGACCTGAAATTAATCTGAAGCCTTGAGAAACGTTGGATTCCTGAGTTCATGTTTTGGAGACTACACAGAAAAATCTCAGATTTCGTGCCGTTACTCAGGCAGCTCCAAAACTAGTGAACAGGTATGTGTCCCAACTTGGGGTGGGGGTGGGGGTGGGAAGAAGCAAGATCCTTTATATTCTCAGATGCTGTTAGCAATGGAGGCATTGTGAGTACCTTTAGAATTCTATACAACATCAAAAACAGGATCCTGATCACCCTTTGGGCAAAGACTAAAGCTTTTGCCAAGCACACATTTAAGAATGGTTACCAACAGAGATCAATCAAAATCTGGTAAACAAAAAAAATGTACTGGCAAGTTTTGTTGACAAACAAAATATACACATGGGATCATCTCCTATTGTCTGACCCACAATGACAGGGGTTGGGTTTTTTCAAGACTGTTAGTGTTACTATTTTTTAAAAAAATTGTGTAATAAAACCTTAAATAATGTTATTGTGAAAAGTAACAACATGAAAACAGTCATGTGAAAAGAGGAGACAAGTAAAATCCAACATTCAAGTTTGCCTGGTTGTCAAGCCTATTAAATTCTGTGAATGAAGCATGATGGTTGTATAACAAGTGCTCTCAGCCCCCACTCACCCCAAGTCATGAGCAACAGACTGCAGTCTTTGGAATAAAGTACAAAGCCACTTCAAACACTTCAAAAGACTAGGAATACATTTTTTAAAAAAAGTATGATTTGGATTTATTAAATTCAAATAAAAATTTAAATTAATCTGAATTAACTAATCCAAATTCACTTCACTTGGTCCATGAAAGCTCACATTTAAATACAGGAGTTAGTCTTTAAGGTGCCACAACATTTTTTGTCTTTTTTTGCTGTTCTGTTTTGTTTACTCTCAGACAGATGTGTAACTTAACATGGTGTGTAATGCATTGCCAACTAATCTAAGCATTAGTCTCCCACCATATGATTGGTTTTTGCTTTCACATTAATATAATTCTCCAATTACATTACAAAAAGGATGGGTTGAACAAATAAAATGTCAAGCTTTCTGTATACTAGGATCTCTGGGATCCAGTATCTGCATCCTGCTCCTAGGAAGGAGTAGGGCAAACATATGTGTATGGGAAGTGAATTTACCAGGACCGGAGGCCACACACCTCTGCTCAAAGCCAATTCCTTAAAGGGAAACACCATCTCGGCAGTTTCCGCTTTGGTTCTTCTCACCAGGTTTGGCTCGGATCTGTTGGAGAAAATTCAAAGTACTTTGGCAGATTTCCCAAAGCTCTCCCCCTTCCTTAGGGATATGGGGGGGGGGGAAGCTTCAAAGGAAAAAAGTTCTCTCTCCAGCGGATCAGATGTCCAAGGATTGATTGATTAAACTACAGGGGGAGAGAAACTGCTTGTGTCTCTTTCCCGCCCTGTATTTAAACTGCAGGGAGGGGGAAAGAGAGAGACATGATTGGGTCTCTAGAGAACCAATCACATCTCTCTCTTTCCCCCTCCCTGTAGTTTAAATACAGGGAGGGAAAGAGACACAAGCAGTCTCTGCGACTGCAGTAGGGTCGGGACAAAGGCGCGTGATTTTCCCCGACCCTACTGCAGTCGCAGAGACCGCTGCGGGTGGGGGGTGGATTGGGTAGTTCTACCCAAACCACCCCACACCCGCAGACCATTGCCTCGGATAATGCTAAGAATCATTATCCAGAATCGTTATCCGGTGCAAGTTTTTCCCAAAAAACTTGCATCGTCATCCGATTCTAGCGTTATCCGATGCATTCGTTATCCGGGGTATTACTGTAGACAGACAGACAGACAGACAGACAGACAGACAGACAGACAGACAGACAGACAGACAGACAGACAGACAGATAGATAGATAGATAGATAGATAGATAGATAGATAGATAGATAGATAGATAGATAGATTGATTGATTGATTGATTGATTGATTGATTGATTGATTGATTGATTGATTGATTAAACTGAAAGGCAATTGGATAAATACATTGACATTTCTAAACTTATCTAACCATAATACAGTATGTTGCATAAATCAGTCAAGTGATGAAATCAAACCAATTTTTCCTCTGACTGAAGAGCCATTTAAAATAGATAAGAGAAGTAATGCAAGGCGAATCCAACTTTACTTTTAGTGAAAAGACCTACTGAGGCATGATAGTTATCAGTAAGCTGAACACACAAGTCAGGACAAGCTGAATGGTTCAACACGTGACAGAAATCTGTCCATAATATCATATATGTTATGTAACCTGCTCTCTTGCATACACACAAATGGCTTAAACATCTCAATAAACCCTTCATATGTTCTGCTGGAGATATGAAGATATCTATGCAATGCAGAATCTTTTGCACCTGGGATTCCAGCTTACATTGAACACTTCAAACACAGCTATTTGCACAAAAGCTCAGGAAAAAAATTGTAGGGATGGAAAGAATACTCATTAAATTCCTTGTTCTCTTCAATTTAGAGAGATTTGACATTTCAAGACACCTCAATGGAAAATCTAAAACTCCTGCAATATTCCTCACCTGAGGAAGAGAGCAAGACAAAGAATTATTTTCCTGTCAAGGTTTCTGTAATTCCAGGAAATCATCTTCAGTGTTCTTTCCTTTGAGAAGCAAAACTCTCCCCCTTTCCAAAGAGAGAAAGCATAGAATGATTTCATAATCATTAAGAAAGATACAGTAATACCTCGAATAACGCTAAGACTTGGTTCCACAAGTCTTGGTGTTATCCAATTTTTAGCGTTATCCGATGCACGTTAAAATCCTATGGGATGTATCGGATAACGTTAAAGCTCCATAGAGATACATTGTAACCGCACAGGCTTTAGCGGTTGTTATCCGATACATCCCATAGGACCTTAACGTTATTCGATCCAATTCTCCTCCCCAGATTACTTAACTTTATGCGATTTTTAGCGTTATCCGAGGTAAACATTATCCGAGGTATTACTGTACTAAGAACTCAACTAATGCTTCTAGGTCTTAAATAGACTGCCTAGCTTTAGGCAATTTGCATAATTTATGCAACTGCAGTTTGTGGGAACCAGGCACAAAAGATTGTTCTTATCAATACAGATACTCTATAGAAGAATCAGGAATTTCCTGACAAGGAAAATGCAGTTTTACATCATTCTGTGCAAAGTTAAAACAAATGAGAATGTACATCCTTAGAAATGTGCATTGTATGCATGGATAGTCAGTGAGTTTACTACCTGCTCAATGCAATATTGGGGCAAATTTTCTTGGCACAGCATTACTCCATGCTGAATTGAGAATTTTGCCTTCTCTTGCTTTTGAATTTTACACATCTGAGATTCCCCTCCTCCCAGCACAGAGTTTGCCCTGCCACTCTGCCCAGTAGCTGAATGGGAGTGCTTCCTGCCCCTGCACAGCCCTAGTCTCTTTGTGGCCAGGTAGGGACTTTACAAGTTACCCTGTAGAATTGACAGCTATCCAGCATCTGAGGCAATGAAAAGATGTCAAGGAACTTGGGATGGCACTCTAACAATTGCTATAATACTGTGGGATAAACCTGTGGAAAAACAGTTCCCATAAAATTGTGGAAACATCTGAAGGGGACTATAGACATACAGATAAAGCAAGAATGAGTGAACCATTCCAAAATATTCTAATTAAATGGCATAAACACACCCAATAAAATAGAGGCCAGGGTTCTGGAGTATCTTAACTAAGGTTTAAGTTACCAATCACATGCATCCCATGTAGCATGGCAAAAAAAACTTTCTTCAAACTTTGAACTATAGTGTGCAAAGGTTGGGGTGGAACTTCAAGGAAAAAGTGCAGGAAAAAGATACACCTTTATTCAGCATTCAAATACCTGGATGAAAACATCTTGACAGAAACATATTTCTCTCATTAAACATGCCTTCATAAATGTTTGAAGAAGTAGTAAAGACAATAATCTGGATTGTTTGCACAACTGAAACCAAGAGTAGACTTGTGTTTTCCCCAAAGTGTAACTACATTTCCTGAAAATGTTGCCACTTGAGAGGAAAGAAAAGGGGAAAAAACAATCTATGCTCAGATATTATATCAGGCTCATCTCTAAGAGATTTAGATGTCCAATTTGCTTCCTCTCCCCAACTAGGAGCAATTCTTCTAACAAAATCTGCAATATTTCAGCTTCCATTTTGAAAATGACTTGAGAAAAGCAGAAGCACAAGATTCACAAAGTGGCCTAGAATAGAATTGCCAATATTCTGATGAATTTTTCGTGTCTCACCCTAATCAAATGAAGAAAGTATGGCTCTAGCAAATGGGATTTAAATTAATAGTTTCAGAACAAGAGAAGGCAATAGTTCCTGGTGGTAATATAGGAGAGAGACAGCCCACTCCAAGATGGTGGTAATGGAGTGGTGGCTGGAGGAAAGATAACAAGAGAAATGAATTTGCTACAACATTTGAAATTTAAACCTTCCATGTCCACAATGGTATCAAGTACTTCTTATTCATATCCATTTACTTTTTCAGTCAACAGTCACTACCTTCTACATATATTTCTCTAGTCAGAGCGATTTGGCCCACTCTATGACCATTTCAGAAATGAGCCAAATATTCAGAGAGTGAGCCTCTGACTTTAATGCAACTGCCACTTTAGACACGCTGGCTGGCAATGAGAAGCAGGGCCACTTCATTGTAAAATTCTTTTTATAATCTTCCCTGGTCAAGGAGGCTAGGGTCAGGTTCGCCTCATTGGGGCAGGCTAATAAATCTAAATAAAATAAAATAAAATAAAAATAAATAAATAAATAATATTTCTTTGGTAATTATAAGAAGCTTTCCTATTATCTTGATACAGTACTATTATTTTCACTCTGCCCATCAGATTGATTAACATCATTTAAAACATGCAGCCTATTTAGTTCTATACTTCTTTCTCTAGAACATGACTTTGTGGAAACACTTGAATCTTCAGATGTATGTCAGCTAGTGAACCCACAATAGGTGGGTTTTATTGGTTATCAGCAATCTTAGGAGAAAGAGAGTCACAAATGCTTAGGCAGCAAAATTATATTTCAAAGGATAATTGAGACAGCTAGAAGAACCCGGAGTACATTCTTAGGAAACAGTCTGCTGTCTCGTTTTGGATGGCATTAGAAATCATTTATTCCTTTTCATTTTGCCTCTTTGAGAATACTGGACATGTGATTAGTGGGGTGTGGGGAGAGCTGTTCATATTGTGGTGTAAGTTTTATAAAAACTTCCAAAGTACAGTATCAGAAGTGGACACTAGATGGAATTAGAGAGTATTTTCCACCCCATCCCCACTCCCAGGCCTATTGGTAAAGGTAAAACTGTACAATACAATAAAACGCACAATGCAAAGAATTACTGGTTCAATCAGACAAAAAATAATAATAATGACAATCTGACTGTTAAGAAGTGATGACTAAGATAAAGAATTGGTATGGACATGTTACCCCACTATGATTTGCCTGCCCATGAACAGGATAGCTAAACTCTTATATTGGTTTCTGTGCCTCTTTTCTCTTAATTTATGGGTTAATGATGACAGACATGACTGAATAATACATCTACTAGTTTATTTTTTCTAGCCTTTTCGGAAATTTGGACTCCTGTCACCTTGACTGAAGAAAACACAGTTAGGGAGAGCTTTTTATTATACAATTTAGTAAAACCATAACCACTAAAATTATACTATAAATATAATTGCTCAATCATGTGAAAAGCAGGAGAAGTTATATAAATTTGCATTTTATTGATATACTGTACTAGTATTCTTTCAATATGCCTGACCAATTAATGAGCAACAACCTGATGCGTGTCTTTTTCTAAAATATAATCCATGCAATTTCTCATCTGGTGTTATTGCTATAAAAACATACTAAAGATACTTTTCATCAGATTTTCTTCAATTACCTACCATAATTTTTGCAGATAAATGTTTGTTATAAAGAATAGCAATCATATTGCCAACCATAAAAGTACTTACCTGCCATTTTCTTTTTATTCTATTTCTGGATGCCTTGTGTTATGAAAATCAAGTCACCCACATTAAAAATGATGCATTGTTAGTGGAGGGGAAAGATACTGATGCATAACAAGGAATAATACATTATTAGTCTCTGAAGGTTAAAGCCAAGTTTAAAACCTATCAGTGCTTTGTTGTGCTGTAGACTTTCCAAGATGCAGTTGAGTGAATAGGCTTTCAAGTGACACCACACTAAGGCTATCATCTCCTTGAGTTTAGCTCAGGCATCAAACATAATGAGAAAGACAGATCAATGCTTGTGATAATCCTGAAAATAATTCAGCTACATACACAACTAGCATATGTGTGGGATTTAAAAATTCACCAAGGGCACTTAAATTTGATCCCCTCTTCTAAATTAACCTTACCAATCTTATACTTCTGACACAAAAAAGTTCAGGTTCAGAGAATAATTGAAAACATGCTATAAAAGCATGCCTTGCTACTTGACGGAAGTGCTGCACTGATCCCCATACAAGTCATGATTTACTGAAAATGAATCAGATAACGCTGTAAATCTGACACAGAGAATTTACACAGGAATTTAAATTTCCCAGTGTAATTTGGGAAAATTCATGTTAGAAAGGACAATTAGGCCTAGTTGTTCCTGGAAATATAGTGTGATAATTAATTTCTTAATACACTTGTCACTAACTCCACACGAGGGACTGTTATGCTGGAATTAGTCCTTGAAAGCAGTAACAATTCTGTTGGAATCCACTGGTTGCAGCAACTAGAGACAGGAGTTTGTGACAAATATCCACATCTACTAAAAGTTTCCTTGGTATAGCTCTTTGACTTGATTTTGCTCTTGCCAACTGCTATATTTAGAACAGAAAGATTAGGCTTCAGGCTTGGTACAGAGGAACTGCATTACCTGCATTGTTTAGCTTTATCTACTATATGTCATTCCTATTATATACTGGATACAGCCTGTGTGGAAAACTTGAGTACTCAATATAAGTTACTTAGGTGTGAGTGAAGAGAGAGGCAAGGGAGATTCTCTTTCATGGATGCCTTGTATGCAAGTCACCACCCCTTATCGGGGGGGGGGGGAGAATATGTTCAGAGACATGCTGCAGATACCTGAAACCATGCATAGCACTGAAACCTATATTTATGAGGCAGAAAGTGGCCTCTAATGTGTCAGAGGGATTTTTCATTGAATATTTTTTAGACCTGCTGATAACTGAAACAGAGGATAACAAACTTGCAGATATTGGGAGCAACCTGTAGTTTACTATTTTTATTTTAAATTACATTTGAGATAGTTGTTATGAATGGTGGTATATAAATGCAGTAAGTAAATAAATAAATTGGGTGAGGCAGGATAGATAGATAATTTGTATTTTTAACCCTTCTTCATAAAAAAATGCTAACTGGTTTCTTCTCTACAAAATTTAGTCACAATATATATATTTTTTACTCTTACATCAGGGGTTCCCAACTTACGGCCCACGGGCAGAACCTGGCCCATGATTCCATCCCATCTGGCCCATAGCTGCCTCCACTGCACTTAGAAGTGGAAGCAGGCACTTTTATGTCATCCGTTGTCATGATCTAGCCCTCATTTGAATTTGAGGATGACCAGGATCAGGAGCCCCATCCTGTTTCTAGCCCAGTTTTGCCTCCCCAGAATCATGACCTGCCAAATCAGGAGCTTGATTTTGACAGCGATTCTCCCTCAACCCTATAAGATTGCTGCCAACTACTACAGAAGGATTTACACCTGTGCCGTAAATCTGCCAGTGCTCGCTTCCATAACTGAGGGAACTCTGAAGCATGTCTGCTGCACTTGCCAGATGTCGGTGCAATTTTCCGTGGAAAGCCAACACCCTGCCTGACTTCTGTGTGTTCCTGTTATCCCTCATGACTGGCTGCTGTAATTGGACCCTGCACTTCTCTTCAGACCCTGACTATGCCCTCAGACATCCAACAGACTATGCACTCTCTCTGAACTGAACTGGTAAACAGACCCTGGCTTTCCCTTTAGACCTCGCTATTTCGATGTTCCATAGAAAGACTGTTACTAGATACCAAAGCTCCCTGTGTAGTTCTGCAGGGCAGCAATCCCGCTCCCAGGAGTGGACCAGCACAGCCATAAAACATGCCAGTGCATGCGCAAATGCACCAGCAGCTGTCATAAATGTGGAAGTGGGAGCATTTACAACAGCTGTAAATGCACCCGCTCCTGCTTCCAGGGGGCATGGTCCATTCCACTCAGCTGTCCAGGGGCATGGTCAGGCCCACAATGTAAAACGGTTGGCCATTCCTGCTTTACATGGTATAACTGAAAATCACAGAAGCGGACTACTATTTCATCAGTTAACTACTCCTCACCCAAACATCAAGCAATTGTCATGGCTGTTATTTGACAAGTGTGAATGGTAGCGAGCACAAGAGAGTATCCTATCTTGACTGCTGCCATTACTGATATCAACATGTAAACTGCCTTTTGCATTGACAGAACCCTTGCCCTATATTGTATGCCTCACATAATAGATGCACACTCAAGCCCCTCTCCCTTGGCACCTTTCTGCCAAATCAAATGACTTCATGGGACACTGCTACAACCACGAGGTGACAGGGCAGTTTGGTCAAGATAATCTTGGACATCACCAGCAAGTAGGGTGACCTCCTTGTCACTACTTTGCTCTATGTTTCCGCCAGCCTAATAACCAGATGAATGATTGGGGAGGGTTTATTACATGCAAATTAGAAGATATCTACAGAAAAGGAAATACAGTTTCATGCTCTTAAATTCTGATTTCTCATTTTAGAGGACATGCGTAGATCATCATCACCAGAGTTCATTTAATTTCATAGCTTGACCTAGAAGAGTTTCCTCAAGCCCATGTGCTGTATTCTTTGCCTTCCAGTCACATTTATGAAAGTATCATTATATTATATCATTATATTATTGTATTGTATTGTGTTGTTGTATATTATTATGTGTGTTTTTTTGTAGATTGAATTTTGTATATTGTATTATTGTGTATTTATTGTGTATATTGTTTAATTATAGTGTGAGCTGCCCTGAGTTGGGCTTCCTGATTGGGCGGCATACAAGTGTGAAAATTAAATTAAATTATTAAAATTAAGTCCACCCAAAAATATGGAATCATTAATCGAAGTCATGCAGCTCAAAATTATATTATTCTAAATCTGATCATCAGTGGATGAAGGTGAGAAAAGGAAAGAAGGGAAAGGGGGAAAGTTTCATACCCAAAGAAAGAATGTCTAAGTGAAGAATTAGCCAGAGGAAACAGGAGGAAAAACTAGCCTTTTTGCTTGGCAAAGGAAGATCTGTACTTGTTGAATATCTGTTTGTTGGAAGTAGAGAGACATATTGTTAAATTTTGCCTGGCATTTTAAGAGCAGAAAGGTTCATTAGAAGAAGTAGAAATGGCTGATTCTGTGTTATTAAACAATGTTGATTATTTATTCTGCTATTGGATGCATTTGCTTGCAAATGCAGAAGGCACCTAAGGTAATGAATATATATTTTAAGATAAACATGTTAGTTGCTTCAAAATGTATTTTACCAGTTCTATTCTGCTGATTGTCAGTGTGTGAATGTTGGTAAACCAAGTCTATAATTTTAGAAAATCTTAAAATTAAAAATCTGCATGTCCCCAAATTTTGGATAGAGAAGCATCAGACTATCTACTTCTACTGTGCCAAATTTAGTACTGGTCCAAAGCTCAATTTCAAAATTACATTTTTGGGGTAAGGGGAGCAATTTTTAGATCAGATTTTATTTTAAAAATCATGATTTGAAAATTTTGTTGGCATTTAGCAAGAGCAGGCTATCTGCTACACCTGTGCCAAGTTTGGTGTTGATTGAAACCCCAGTTTCAAAATTACAATTTTGTGTTCAGGGTGTCCCTATTTTTAGAATAGCATTGTTTGATTTCCCCCATCCACCCACACTCTGCTCTGAACATTTTTTCCTGATGTTATAATTTTAATACCGTTTCCACCTGTTTAGAATCTCTTTCAAGGATCAAGATTACAGAAAATTACAGACATTGTAGAATATTTTTTTAATTAAAAAGTATTTAATCTTAATGAAAAATTGATTTTAGCTCATTCTATGTTCTAACAATCCAATGACTAAAAAACTGCAAAAGCATGCAAAAGGGATATAACAGGTTTACTGTTTAAAATAATCATGATATGTGAACACTTTATCAAAATATCCCCATATTTGGCACAATACAAGAACACTGCTACATTTGATCTGATCTGAAGCCCAGTTTAAAAGCTAACATCTTTTGTCTGAGATTAGCCTCTTTTAAGAATTGCTTTGTAGAAGGTTGTTTTGCTGCACTAAGCAATCATATCATCCCTGCATTCTCATTTAGTGATAATGCAATAAAGTTTCCATGTGATCAATTCTGGGCATTAATCGTCTCATCATAAATATTCCAGAATAATATAAACTACACATTTACACCATCTTGCCCTGTTTCAGATGTGGAACGTTAAGTTAGTTTGCCAAAAGATCATTTCTCTTTAAAAATGGATAGCATAATCAAGGCATTCGCAACCCCTGGCCTGTGGGACTAATCCGGCCCATGCATCTCATTAATCCAGGCCACGGTGGCCACCCTGGCACCACTGGAAGTCTGACAACATCACTTACTGTGGTGGTAGCAGGAATTGCACCTTTTTTCCAGCTTTTTGCACAACCTCTACTGCTCCCCATGGTGGCAGGAGGCTTTTCCGAGCATGTTCACTCCATTTTTGAAAATTTTCACTGCTTTTCTGCTGCATTTCAGCAGCTAGAAAGCGGCAGTTGGGGAAATTTTCAGATTACACTAGGCTGTTTATGATCAATTCACATATTTAAACATAACTCTGAACACTTCCTTTGTAACCTTAATGTCCTTGATTAGTCACCTAGGCAGAGCAGGGCCTTTTCTGTGGTAGGCCCATGCTTGTTAAACATTGCTCTTTGGCTCAGTCAAACATACTGTCTAAGAGTTTTTAAAATATCTGTTAGCATATCTGCTTATTTCATAAGGATTTTCAGTAGTTTCGTCTCTTCAGTTGTGTGACTGTTGTTGGCAAACATGTATTTAGTTTAGCAACATGAATTGATTACTACACACCTGGGGAGGGAACCAAAAAAACCTGCCCTTCTGTTACATTGGGAAGACAACCATTAAAATCAGAATGAGATTAATCTTCAGTATGCAGATTTTGTTTTATTTCTGTGTGGATTATTTTGCTTCTTTTCTTACACATATAAATTTGAACATGTTTTGCCCTTGTACTACTAAAACAAATTTTAAGGGACAAGATTGTGATCATCATTAAATCTACTTAACATTTTAATCCCAATGAGAAAGAGGAACTTGCAGCCACTACTCCACGTCACTATTGATCATAAAGCCACTACATGGTCACATATATTCAATGTGAAATTCAGCAGGTTCTGGTACAATATAGAAGCATTAAGAAAATCATCATTAAGACATAGATTAAGATTAAAGGAGGTATACAGTTATTGAATTCATGGAGGAGAGGATGAACTGCAGCTAAAATCGAATTAAATACCCACATTTTAAAATATGTGATTAGTGAGATAGCAACCAGCTCACCTATTAAAATTAATCCACAGATGCTTTTAGCCTTACTTCCAATCCCACTGCATTGTTGTTTAAAATAAAAACAAGGCAAATGATGGTGGAGCAGGAGGGGAACACCAGGAGGAAATTCAGACCCTAATTAAAGTATCTCCTTCTTTATCTCTTGATTTTTAGTATAGCACAATTAGTCCACATGATTTTTTTAGGGAAGCAAATTAATGCAGTTTCTAGTTTGGTAGAAGGAAGAAAATAATAGCAACTAACACCCTCCCGCATAGAGACACACGTCTTAATTAAGATATGTCAAACTACAAGCAGTGGGATCACTCTGGTATGCATTTCTTCTCAGGACTGGTGAGTGGTTTTTGAATACTAGTAGCCTCCTCTTGTGTCCCATTGTTGTTGATTATGTATGATTAATGATTTCAAGGAATAAAAAGGGAAAGGTCAATTTCTGAGTTCAAGACAGAGCAGCTACACTGGGAGTAATTAAGATACTTGTGTAAGCATGATTAATAAGCACAAACAGGCATACTGTGCTGTAAACAAGATGCAAACAGATGGTTTAGGATGAAATAGATATTTCTTGAAAAAAGAAAAGCCATTTCTCAATGCCCCCCCAAGTTGGTTTATTCCCCACTCACCCTCAACACCTTAGAAGCTTATTATCTTCACTGCTTACAAAGAAAGGAACAGTAACCTCCTTAAACATTCATCAATTCCAGTCTTTCTCTCTCTCTCTCTCTCTCTCTTTTAATTTTAAATACAGATAACTAGAGTTTGCATGTAAATGGATTCAACTCATCTTTGTTTAACGTTGCCTTTTATGTCGATTTCCATGAATTGCTAAGCCTGACAAGGTTCACTGGGAATCTTTTTAATTCCCACCCACAAGCTCTCGCTTGCTGTCATGTGACTGGCAGTATAGAGGGATCAGCCGTGGCATTTATCGAGAAAGCTGGAAGACAGGTGTCAGAACGGTCCAGCAGGCAAACCTAACGAACACTAATCAGCTCTGGTGTTCTTTTACAATCCATATCTAATTCGCAAGTTTCATTCTTTCTGAAAAACAATTACTAGGTTTTGAAGTTCATTGTGCATTTACTCAACTGTCTCTTCACATTAATGTAAAGTGGGAACAAGGAAAAAATAGAGTCAGCAGGGAAGGGACATCAAACGAACTTAGGATAGATGAAGGCTTTATTTTAAAAGTAATATAATTACAGATTTGTGTAATGTATTACAATACATTTAAATGCAGAGTTGCATCTTTACACACCAGAAAGGTATTAGCTGTTTGTCTCTAAGCCGAAAACTCTGTAAATTCAAATGACTAACAGGAAAACAACCAAGAAAATATCTCACTGATAGCTTTTTTTTAAAGAATTTTTCAGCCAATGCCAAAAATAACAGTTTAAATAATCTTTGAAGAATGTTCAAACAGTAAACTAATCCAGTAACCACACCTTGCATTGTAACTATTTCCCAGTTGTAAATACCTCATAACTTGTGCTACAGTTCTAAAGTAATTCTATTTCATTTACACATTTTTCTATGTAATAATATTTTTTCTAAACTCTGTATTTGTCACATTGATAAATCCTCTTATAGCTGGGAGTATATAAGCTGGTAAAGCTTCACCTAATCTTCACTGGTTATAGCGTTACTGACTTATATTAGAAAATTTGCTTTTGTGCTCTAATATTATGAGGGGTCTTAAACTCAGACACATTTTCGGATAAAATATGGATTTGCCTCTGGATATATTACTTTCACACTTTTGTGACTATTGATAAAGCACTTTCACTAGCTTTTGCAGGCCTCATACCAACCTTTGCCCCAGCTAACAATATGGTTCTGCCACTCATCCAGTGGTGCTTTGGTGAGAATCTCACTTCTTCCAGAATAAAATCAAAGAAAAGTTTTTCATAATATCTCTGAATCCTGAAGAAACAACAGAGTGATTATACCATAGAAAAGAAGAGCTACCCAGGTCTGAAAATGGATGGAACACCATGAAAATCTAGATCCTTGGCATATGGAGAATTTGGTTACTTGAAAGTCACTTAGTAAACTGCATTCTTCCATTGACAGAACCAAAATGAGCCTATGAAAATTCAGTTTTACTGTCACAGGTGTCTATGAGTACAGAGAAGAACAAGAAATTTCACACTTATGTCAGTGTACTCTATTTCAACAGTGTAATATGGGGAACGTGATGTTACCTACTGCAGATTATATTGATGTGCCCGTTATTAAATAAAAATTATCTGACATACGTATTAATTGCACTGTAGTGCTTTAGACATGAACAAAACCACATGGCTCTATCATGTTACTGTCTTCCTTTCAAGATGATGAGTATCATGGTGGTGCCAATGGTTAGATTGGCACCACCACTTAGATAACACCTAGATTCAAAAACACAATGTTGTTTATTCTGCACTTAAAGGCTATATCAAGTGAAGAAAGCTGTCACATGAACTGAAAAAAAAATTATCTTGCTAGGGCTCAGGTTCTGAATTTTACCAAGAGAACTAGGGATGTGTTGTCTACATTCCTACTGAAGAGTTGTGGACTTTGACCGAGTATGATATGTACTCCAGCCCCTTATATCTCACTGTCTCCCTCCTGCTGCAACTGGTGAAGGGCTATTAACTCCCCTCAGCTAACTGTAATTGGAAATCTCCATGCACTTGGAGGCCTTTCTTAGCAGGATTTCTGATCTCCAGCAGTTCTGTAAATACATGTAGTTGGATTAAAAGAAAGCTCCATTGGCAGACTCTCCATTTTTATGTTTTGTATTGCCTAAGTAGGGCTTAGGTTGAATGTGAGAGACAAAGGAATGGCCAGCTGGTATGCTACAAACTGCTGGCATGGAGAGGGGATGAACCAGAAAAATGTGGAGGGCCCAGAAGCCTTATGATCTTAATCAACTTGTGGTTCTAGATGCATCCGTTTTTGGTATCTCTAATCCTAAATCCAGAAATGTATCATCTGTACCTGTGTCTGCAAATGCATTAATCTATTGAAGGTAAGCATATTTTGTGTTTGCCTAAGGAATTCTAGGAGGCCTGGTCCAAAAACACAAATCGGAACACTTCTAAATGATACTGTGTGTCTGAAGTACCAGGGGGGGGGGGGTCTCAGAAAGCTATTGACTAAAAAAAAGATAATTATTAAAGATTATCTATTTAGCACTGTGGAATTCTTGCTACAATTGATCCCAGAAGACTTTTTGGCTGGGTGTTTTCTATACTCTTCCTATCTATATAATACTCCTTGTTTCCTATATTATCATTATCACACATCTGGTTTATTCCTCTGGTTTCTGTGAGCATTCTTATAATCTATTATAACCTTTAAAGAGTATTTTACTTGCCATCAACATACAGGCTCCGTCGGGGACATTGTGGGCTTGTATGTTTGTCTGCTGGGGTTTTGATATTTTGTCATTTTATTATTGCGTGTACCTTGTAACTTTATATTTGTTTTGTGAACCACCCTGAGTCAGTTTTACCGAGTAGGGTGGTATATAAATCAAATAAATAAAAATAAAAATAAATACACCCACTAACATGAGAAATATACCCAAGAAAAGCATAGGTGTTCAACAGGGTATTTAAAAAATGAACAACAAGTAGTAGCACATATTTACTCCAAGGGAGTACTTCTTAAAGTCTGTAAATTGACATTATAAAGCATAGGTAAACATAGATATTAGCAGTATAGTGACTCCTAGCTTACAATACTGTTTTTACTTCTTTTTTTAATAAAATGCATCTGTTGACACAATCCATGGGAATTTTGAAAGAGTGAAAAGAAAACACTAGGTCACTCCTGTCTATTTTATCTTTCTAAGCCAAGCCCAAACTGGCAGTTTCTCTAGTTCAGGCTAATTGTGAGTGACTTTAGACATCAGGACAATGCTGTTCCACACATCAACAAAACTGAGAACTGACAGGTAGAGTACAAACAATGACAGTCACCAAGCAGGCAGTAGGTTAACATTATCATTGTTTCCTGCCTCATTGTTGCAGATTTCTCCCATATGGTCAGCTATCAAGGCATCACAATGAAATGCCACCAAACATCAAATATTAAAATCTTTTCTATGAGGGCTGAATCTCAAAAACTATTATGGTAATTCAGTCACAGTAACAAGTACAAAACAGATGTAAACCACAAATTATATAGGAATATCTTTGCTGTAATCTCAACTTTTCTTTTTAAAATATGTCAAATGTGGGGGCCCATCCCTTTCCCCCTCAATGCTTGTTTGTTTTTCAAAGTGAAAAGCAATTGTGCGAAGCACACGTGTGCCCTTCAAAGTTAAAGCAGAGTGCCTACATTCTGACCTCTGCTACTGCTCCTAAGTACAAAATACCTCATTGAGAAGAGGTCCTCAGTGGCACAGAAATGTCTGAAATGCCTCTTCAAACATGTCAAGACTCTGAAAGAATATTGGAAGTAAAAGGAAAGTCTGTTTGCTTCTTATATTGATTTAACTAGGCTTCAGACTGTCATAGTGCTTTTAGTTTTAACAAAAAATGTACGAAGTTAGATCTGCTTGTTTTGACAACTACAAAAAGATTTCAGTTACGTGCGTTTCCTGCTGAAGTTATCTAGATTTTGCACAGTGAAAAAGCTGTTCAGAAAAGTTTTTAATTGTAAAGGCACATGAAAAACAAAGGCAAATTCTGCTGCAAGTCTGCCAAACTAAGGTGCAGGTTTAAAGCTAAATTCCAAAACATTTTGCAAAATCTGATTTGTTGATGTAATTGACAGAACCTTAATGTAGATACAGTGCATCCACTTTTATTTGTGTGTGTTTTAAAAAATCATCATATTGGAGAAAAGAGATGTGCACACTCTTCAGACAAATATGCAAAGAAAGACAAAATTTGGGATATTTGTTCAATTCCAGGTGATGATGAAGAGGAATAAAGGGTCACCCAATCAGAAGAACAACACCTCCATGTTCCATCCAACATTCATGGGGAAAATATTTTTAGGCCAAAGACAATTTTGTTCAGCCACACAGTTGACCCTTCGCAACCCCATGGACCATCAAATACCAGGCTCCTCTGTCCTCAGCCATCTTCCACAGCCCAGCCAGATCTACGCCCACCACATCAGTGATGCCATCCAGCCATCTCATCCTCTGCCATCCCCTTCTCAGTTTGCCTTTTATCTTTCCTAGCATCAAGGCCTTCTCAAATGAGTCCTCTCTTCTCATTTGGTACTTGAGCTTCAGCTTCAGCATTTGTCCCTCCAATGAGCAGTCAGGGTTGATTTCCTTCAGGACTGACTGGTTTGATCTCCTCGCAGTCCAGGGACCTCTCAAGAGTCTCCTCCAGATTTACCACAGTTCAAAGGTGTCTATTCTTCTGTGCTCAACCTTTCTCATGATCCAGCTCTCACAGCCATACATGATTACTGGGAAGACCACTGCTTTAACTATGCATATTTTTGTGGGCAGGATGATGACTCTACTTTTTATTATGATGTCTATGTTTCTCATAGCTTGCCTCCCAAGAAGTAAGCGTCTTTTTATTTCTTGGCCGCAGTCACCATCTGCAGTGATTTTAGATCCCAAAAGGTAAAGTTTGTCACTGCTTCCATTTCTTCCTCTTCTATTTGCCAGGGAGTGATGGGTCTGGATGCCATGATCTTGGGGTTGTTGTTTTTTTTTTTTTTTAAAGTTGAGTTTCAGGTCAGCTTTTGCACTCTCCTCTTTCACCCTCATCAAGAGGTTATTTAGGTCTTTCTCACTTTCTGCCATTAGGGTAGTATCATCTACATATCTAAGGTTGTTGATATTTCCCCCTCCCCCCGGTAATCTTGATATCAGTGTGTGCTTCATCCAACCCTGCACTGTGCATGATGAACAGTGGTACCTTGCTTAAAGAGCATAATGCATTCCACAGGATTGCTCTTTAAGCGAGTTTGTTCCTTAAACAAAACACCATTGTAAGTGACCAATTGTGACTTCTGGTGGTGGTGGGGATGTGAACCCCGATTTAGTTGTTAAGTGAGTTTTTGGTTGTTTTTAGTTGTTAAACGAGGTGACCATGCAGAGAAAATTCGGCTCTTTAAGCGAGTTAGTCTCTAAGCAAGGCACTCTTTATGCGAGGTTTTATTGTATTCTGCATATAAGTTAAATAAGCAGGAGGACAATAAACAGCCTTGTTAAATGAACAGTGCAAAGTAATAGAGGAAAACAACAGAAGGGGAAGGAATAGAGATCTCTTCAAAAAAATTGGGGAAATTAAGGGAATGTATCAAGCAAAAATGGCCATGATAAAAGACAAAAAAGGTAGGGACCTAACAGATGCAGAAGAGATAAGGAAAAGATGGTGAGAATACAAAGAAGAACTCTACAAAAAGTACTTTAATGTCCCTGACAACTAAAATAGTATAATCACTGACCTAGAGCCAGACAACCTGGAGTGCAAAGTCAAGTAGGCAATTGTGCCTTCCTCTTCCATTCCCCAAGCCATTATCATTAGAATTTTCCACAGTGGTGCTATTTTGTTTCTCATAGAAATGCACACATAACATCACTAAACCATACAAGGAGCAGGTTAGAATGTCAACAAAATGGTCCAAGACAGGCTGGCTTTAATTTTTGAGCCCTTTAGTTGCACACTTATCCAGGTGGGAAGCCTCTGCACTTGCCTAATAGAAAAGTTTAACAAAAAGTGGAGAGGCCATCCTTAACAAAGTAGTAGAAAGCAGGAAATTGCAAACTGAGAAGTATACATGAACAAAAGTTGTAGTTGAAAAAAAGCAAGTTAAGACTTTAATTATTATTAAAATTATTATTTAAACAGGAAGAAAATAAATTATATGTTCCATTCCAGTCTTTGTCTGAGGTCCCCCCCCCCCATGGTGCTTCAGCCCCCTCCAGGCTTCACCATCAAAAGACCGTCGGTGGCAGGCAGCAAGAGGACGCTCCTGCTGGCGAGAGGACGCTCGCACCCTCACTCCGGGCCTCGCCATTTCGGCCTCACCATCTCGGCCCGGAGCAGAAGAATGCCAACAGCTGTGCTTTTATGATGACCTGATATTGTGTAATTTGTAACTATGATTGGGGACTCTGGGGATTTTGAACTGTAACTGTGATTGGGGATTGGGAATTTCTGATATGTTTTTGATTTTGATTTTGTATTATTTGAAGTGTTGCTGAAATGTTTTATTAATTGATTATAGTGTTGAATGTTATATTTGTGAGTTTTGTGAGCTGCCCTGAGTCGGTTGCACCGAGTAGGGCGGCATATAAATTGAATTAACAACAACAACAACAACAACAACAACAACAACAACAACAACAACAACAACAACAACAACAACAACAACAACAACAACAACAACAACAACAACAACAACAACACGCACCTGGGTACCTGATGCATAACCAGGAAGTTCCAAAGAGGCACACATTCCTTGCTGTAGTGCTGTGGAGGGACCTTGGCCGAAGACTGGAATGGAGCGTATATAGCCCCCACAGTCTGCTGCTGCTGGCAGAAGCAGTGGACACTGTGGAAAAAGTGCCAAAAACGCTGCCACCACCACCACAACAGTAAGTGATGAATCGTGACTTACGACAGTGGGGGTGGGTGCAATTTTAGAGTCTAAAATGGTGTGGGGCTGCCATTTTAGACTCTAAAATGGCACTGGTGGTCTAATTCCCAGCTCTATCCCAGAAAAAAAATCATAAGCCAGGACTTCATTTTCATGAATTTGTCATCATGAGCTGCAGCAAACATAACCCAAGCAGTTGTTTCACTGTACTTTTAATTGTTGTTTTGGTCCTTGAAAAAAAATGCTAGAAAATTAAGTGCTGGTTGAAATTATCACACACCAAAAAAGCATTGATGTATTTCCAGTACAGTACATTTCTGGAGACCTCATAAAAAGGGATAAAAAGAAAATAGTATCAAGCAAATGAATTTTACTCTTTCAGACTTATGTTTCATAATGCTCATTTAAATCCAGCTGTCAAATCCTGCAATATCAAGGATGTTTTCTAATACATACATATAAATAGAAATGATGGTTTCACCAACTTGTAAATATTTATGACAATTTAATAAGTCTAACTTTAAAATCTCAAAGTGCTGTAATCCAGTTTTAAAACCCTCTTTCTCCAATAGGACACTTTCAGTAAATGTACTGTAGTCTCATTATACGTAGGTACCAGTAGTTAATTTCTGTGGTGTTCTGCTAGGACCTAGGAATACGAATCCAGCTATAATATTATTTATTTATTTATTACTTTTCATGTACAAGCACACATCAGTGTCCTATCTACTACTTAAAAATAAGCTGCCTCAAGGCAGAAGGAAGCCATAAGAAGCCTTAGAACCAAAAAGAAATAGTAATTGGAAGCTTTTATGCTACTGTAAATTAAATGTTTCTGGTGCCCAATCCAGTTTCTAGACTGCACACAAATTTAAGTAAAAATATTTTACCCATTACTGTATTTCTCTACACATGCCTAAACTTGAAAAACTGGTCAAGTTCATATTTAGATATATTTTAAAACTAAAAGGTCTAATCCAACATTAAATATGAGCTCAATAACTCACTCTCATCAAAGTAATTTGGTTTCTAAAGCATCAGATTACAGTGAAGGGGACTGTAGTTCAATCACTCATTTAATTCTATTACTCATGAGTATCTCTTTCTCAAAACAAACAAACAAACCCTAGACTCTTCAACAGATTGAACATCATTCACATCTAATGAACAACCAGGGTCATAATTTCCAACCACGATTCTGCCAGAATTGTAAATGGTTGAACTATCACTATTAGAGCATTCTTCATTAGCTGATACAGCTTTTAATAAATCCATCAAAACAAGTGAGGGTTCAAGAATAGGAAGAAAACCCTTTCAAATGAAACAATTATCATGGATGTGCTACATCTATTATCTTCATTACAGCAACAACTATGAGACAGAAAAATAAAAACTCCAAACTGCAACCCATGTATTCACTTTTTTGAATACTACTTTAATGAATATTGCAGTTCTTAAAAGCAATAAATATTAGTTAAAACCTACATGCTATGTGACAGGACACAGCACTAAACAGAAATATTTAGGATGTCCCATGGTATAAGCACCAGAAGATTCTACTACAAACAATACCAATTGTAAAAATGTTGCTTTAGAAATCTTTGTCTTCATGATAATAATCACCACATTACATCCTATAGAAACATAACCTAGAAGGTGTTTAAAGAAAACAGTCTCAGTACATCTAAGTAGTTAAACCAATGGTATGATGAAGCTTGTGTTATGTGTGGCAGAAAAGGAAGAATGCAGGTCTAAATTCAACAATTTAGTGCAGAATTCCCAGTCTACATTGGACTGTTGAAAAACTATCTACAAGAAGCCAATAAAAGAATATTGCCACCAATTCTAAAAATATTTTCATCAATGCTAGAGGCAAAGGGGGAAAACAGGCAGAGGAGAAGAAGGAAAGTGTGGAACAATGGGTCCAGCCATGAGACCTCTTGCTTGATATAGTGGTGGAAGTGGTGGAAAAAGAAGAGCCTCAGGAGGGGTATCACATTGAGCCTAAAAGTACATTTACACAAGTCTTGGTGTTATCCGATTTTTAGTGTTATCCGATGCATGTTAAAATCCTATGGGTTGGATCGGATAACGTTAAGGCTCCATAGAGATACATTGTAACCGCACAGGCTTTAGCGGTTGTTATCCGATCCATCCAGTGATGGGATTACCCTGGTTCCATCCGGTTCCCCGGAACCGGTAGGAACAATCTCGGAGGGTTCTCCGAGAGGGTAGCCCATTTTTAAGGCGCCCGGTTCCGGACGCCTCACCAAAAGAAATTTTTTTTAATTGGAGCAAAAATGGCTCTAATTTAGTGCGCATGTGCAGAAACTCAATCTGCTGCATTGCGCATGCGTCCGATTGAGTTTCTGTGCATGCACACTAAATTGGAGCCATTTTGGCTCCAATTTTTTTAAAAAATTCTTTCGGAGCTGGAGCCGCCCCTTTTTGGAGCAGCTCCAGCAGCAGCAGCGGAAGCCCTCAGAGGAGGGCACCTCCCCTGGGGCCACCGAGCTCCTACAGGCACATTGGTGCCTGCCCGGGCCGTCTGCCGCCGCCGCGCCCTCCCAGGGACTTGGGCCCGACAAGCCCCCATGCCCTGGGTAAGCCCGGCGGGGTGCGCCACAGCCGCATCCTCCTCCGCCGGGCGCCTGCAGCTTCCTTAGGCCGGTGCCTTTTCGGCCCAGCTCCGGCTGCGGCCACGGGCGGCCAGAGCCTGCGGGCAGCGGTGGCTCTGGTGGCGGCTCCAGTCCCTGGGAGGGCACGGCGGAGGCGGACGGCCTGGGCAGACACCAACGTGCCCGTGGGAGCTCGGTGGCTGGCCAGGGGCTGTAGGCGATGGCGGCCATGGCCGGCGGCTGCAGGTGGTGGCTCCTGCGGCCACGCCCTTCGTAGGAGGAGGAGGCCGCAGTCGGGGGCAGCGCGCCTTGCCGGGTGGCCCCGGGCCATGGGGATTCATCGGCCCCAAGGAAGGTAAGTGAGGGTTTTGTATTTGGGGTGGGTGGGTGATTTATTTGTGTTTTGGGTGGGTGGTTGTATTTTTATTTAATTTTTATTTTATTTATTTCTTTATTTTATTTATTTAAGTTATTTACGGGTTTGTGTTGTAGCTGTCTGGTTGGGTGGGTGGGTTGAGGGGTGTGTGTGTGTGTGTGTTTATTTTTATTTTATTTTTTTATTTTCGGCCCTGCCCACAACGTCATGATGTCATGACGTTGGCTCCGCCCATGACGTCATGACGTCATGACATTGGCCACGCCCATGACGTCCGTGACGTCATGGCGTGGTAGTAGAATTTTTGTAATCCCATCACTGGATCCATCCCATAGGACCTTAACGTTATTCGATCCAATTCTCCTCCCCATATTACTTAACGTTATGTGATTTTTAGCATTATCCGATCCAATCGTTATCCGGTGCTTTACTGTATTGGTATTTTATTTTAGGGTTTTATAGACTGTGTATGTGGAGCTGATTCCTTTTTGTTGTAGATGTCTTACATCTCATGATACATGTATCTTGGACTTTGTTTTTACAGCTATACCTTGCATAACGAATTTAATTCGTTCTGCGAGGCTGCTCGCTATGCGAGTCAGACTCGCATAACGAATTTTTCGCTATGCGAGTCGGACTTTCCCTATGGAAAATCTCACATAATGAGAGTTTCAAAGGGGAAAACTCGCATAGCGGATATGTATTGGGACTAATTTTCTCTTCACTTCCTTCCATACATCTATCATTATCTAACATTTTATTCTTAATAACTTTTTTGCTCATGTCTTTATTTAAAAATACTACTTCACCAATTTGATCTAATTATTCCAACTCAATTTCTTCCCAGATTACCACCTCCTTCATTAAAACTTTCACAATATTCTTTATTTGAAAAGCGCTATAATAATTCTTAACATTCGGCAATCTTAGTCCTCCTTTCTGAGATAAATACCACAAATTTTTCGATAATCTTAGTTTGTTTCCTCCATTACAATAATTGTTGAACAATTTTTGATATTCCATAATCTCCTTATCCTTAAATTGGATTGGCAGGGCATCAAACAGAAAATTAAGTCTCAATAGCAACATCATTTTACACAATGCTACCCTGACAAACCAAGACAACTCAAGCTTTTTATATTGCTGTATTTTATCTTTAATTTCTTTTTTTCATAATTCAATCTCATAAATTCATCAAATTTATTTGAGATATTTATCCCAAAATATTTCAAATTACCTCTGACTTGTATATTATATTTATTCTTTATTTTTCTGTTCTTTTTTATCTATATTACAAAATATCATTTCAGATTTTTACCAATTTATTTTTAAACCTGTCATTTCTGCAAAATTCTTCAAATGTATTTGTATCCTCTCTAATACCATTATAAGATGCTACTGCTACTTCTATCCTGATCTTAGGTGGAGCAAAACCAACAAGGGGGTTTATCTTCTCAACTGCTGTAGGTTTAAGGTATCCTGTCACTATCCGCATGGCTTCATTAACAGCAATGTCAACTTCTTTTGCATGTGTGGATGCATTCCATACTGGAACAGCATACTCTGCTGCAGAGATGCTCAGGGCCAAAGCTGATGTGCGAAGTGTGGATGGTTGGGTTCCCAATTTATAGTTTGTGAGTTTCCTGATGATGTTGTTCCTTGTACTAACTTTGGCTTTGGTATTCAAGCAGTGCTGCTTAAAAGAGAGTGTCCCAGCAAGCATCACACTGAGGTATTTTGGTGTTGAACAATGCTATAATTGATTTTCTTGCCACATAACATCCAACTTAACCCTTGCCTCTCTGTTTCAAAGGTGGAAAGCACATACAGTACTTGAGTCTTGCTTGGATTAGGCTTTGAATGGTTGATGTTGTAATACTGTCCTAATTCTTCAAGTGCTCCAGTAAGTTTTCCAGTTACCTCATCAAAGCTTGACCCTTGAATGGCCATTGCTATGTTGTCAGCACAGATGAACAGTTTTGTATTTCCTCACAGGGTAATAAATTGTCCATTATTCTTCATAGGCTGCATAGGTTGCCCTTGCTCAAAAGCCAGTTGTATCCAACTCTAGGATGCAGTGCTTATCTCCATTTACAGCCAAAGAGGCAACACTGTCTGTGTCTGCAGACATTTATGTGGTCATGTGTCAGGCATGACTAGATACCGGAGCACATGGAATGCTGTTACCTTTCCCACCAAAGTGGTATCTATTTATCTACTTGCAATGTCATTATTTTGAGCTGCTAGGTTGGAAGGAGCTAGGACAGAGAAGGGAGCTCACTCTGGTTTGCAGCAGTTGTCAAGTTTAGCATCTTAACCACTATGCCACTACAGTCCTTTGCCATCATAGGGTTGCCATAAATCAAAAATAACTAGATAGCATGGAATAAAAAAATGAACATTTCTAACATTCACCCATTTCAAAAAGGATTACCAGCATAATATCCAAAATGATTGGTGATAAAAGTGAAAAACAATAACAAATCCTTTAAAACATTATGGGATCACCCCTTATACTGTACTAGATTAGCCCTCTCAATGGCCCAATCCAGTTTAAAGGCAGTGATATTGTCCCAGGCTAATTATCTGTGCAATAATACAGAATTTAGTAGCATTTGTATCTTTTCCAAAGCTTCTATTCAGCTCTTGACTTAAAGAAATGGCTTCCCATCATTCCCTTAATCACCATAAACATTAATGATAAAAAGAGTTTAATAATTACTTTTTAAAAAATGCTGAAATCCTTCCACCACTCAGTTAGGCTTATGAACTCTTGTCCCTTGGAGGGGGGGTAGTTAATAAAAGTATTGTGTGTGTTTGCACTGGTATAACCATAAAAAGGTTAGTAAGGGAATCCAGAAGGGAGTTGGTCACTTCATTTATTCACTTAATCTACCTGGTTGTTGCTGGCCAAGTTTGCTCCGGGAACTATTGAAAAAGGCCAATTAATTTATCAATCTGTACTCTTGCGTGCCATAACATATTTTCCCCTTGCCAACAAAAAAACGTGTCCATTATCAGCCAGGTCCCTGTCCTCCCAAGGCAGCTTGTGCAGCTGTATAATTACACTTCTTCCTTTGACAACTTGCATGATTGTTTTCCTAACAGTATATTACTTCGTTAGTACTTTCCAATATACGTTATTTTTAAACTGTCACTTTTGTCCAACTCATCCGAATTCGCACTCGTCTGTTTATCATAACAATCATTAATAACTGTCACTCTGTGCCATCAATTTAACGAACTCCCTCCCTCATTAGCATGTTCTAGCATTTGTTCTGTAGAAAGCCTGATTATTTTCTACAACAGGCCAAGCCAATTACTTTAGTGAAATGGAATCACATTAATCAAAACTTAACAAGGTGGCAAATTTAAAGATATCTGATTGCAAAAGACAGCATAACTAATACGTCAATGTCAGAGGTACTATGTAGGTATGCAGCAGCTGTACTGAATGTATCTTTTCATAGAGACGGACCCATGAATTTTGACATTTCATACGATCTGACAACTATCAAGTGATATCGGAAGGCGAAAGGCTGGCTTGAGCTGCTGCCGCTGACTTCTGGGGATCCCAGCAAGGACAAAACAAACAAGAAGAAGGGAATGAGGAGAGGGAGGGAGGGAGGGAAGGAAGGAAAATGGGGGCCATCCATGTCTGCAGTGCCTGCCAAATGGCAGTTCATCATGTCTTCCTATGCCAAGACATTTTCTTTTACACTTTAGAACGATGATGCTCATCAATCAAAGCTTGACAAATGCACTAGAACCAGCTGCAAAACATGCATAGCCTAGCAGTCTCAAATATGCTGACACAACTCAATGAAACATAATCCTTTTTTCGTTCAAGTATATTCTGCATGGGCAAAGCAGAAGGGACAATCCTGACACTTTTTGCTTATTTGTTAAAAATGGAAAACAGACATGCCGTATTTTCTGAGATTTGGGGAATAGCCACACCTGATTTTTCCCTGAAGAACTCTATACAGTCAAACCTCGCATAAAGAGCACCTCACTTAAAGAGTAACTCGCTTAAAGAGCAGAGTTTTCTCTGAATGTTCGCTTCGCTTAACAAATAAAACCAACCAAAAACTCGCTTAACAAATAAATTGGGGTTCACAATCCCCCCACAATTGGTCATTTACAATGGTGTTTCGCTTAAAGAGCAAACTCGCTTAAAGAGCAATCCTGTGGAACGCATTATGCTCTTTAAGCGAGGTACAACTATATTTATTTTTTAGAAAAACAGAACGCTACTTTTAAAAGTGGATGTGAACACACGTACACACTTCATTCTACTTTGAATGGGCTGGCAATACTTATATACACTTTTCTCCTAGTTCTGCAACACAATAATGGTTCAAATTTTTAAATGCAAAACAAATGGAAAGATTGATACAAGTTAAAAGTCAATGCAGTTTGTAAAGGAATACAGTCAAACCTCGCATAAAGAGTGCCTCACTTAAAGAGTAACTCGCTTAAAGAACAGAATTTTCTCTAAATATTTGCTTTGCTTATCAAATAAAACCAACCAAAAATTCGCTTAACAAATAAATCGGGGTTTGCAATCCCCCCCCCCCGAAGTCACAATTGGTCACTTACAATAGTGTTTCACTTAAAGAGCAAACTCACTTAAAGAACAATCCTGTGGAACGCATTATGCTCTTTAAGCGAGGTACCACTGTACTGAGTTTGCTATATGTTATTAGGCTTGGTTATACAGTATCATACAGCTGATGAAATTGCACGATGATTCATTTTTACAACTTAAACAGCTATTTGGTTGGGTTGCCAGGTTGAATGTGATAAATGTGTATGATAAAACAGAACAAAGAAGGGCCATTGCTTGCAAACCCACCACATTAGTCAGTGCATTAACCTTTTCCATTCCATTCTTCAATTCTAAAGTTTGTCTTGTTTATGTTGAAACAGTATGTTATTACATTCCATGAAATAAGGTTATATATCAGCTTAAACACAATTTAGCATACTATTTTTGAATATTGCAAAGAACCCTAGGCTTCTTTGCATTTAAATCCTAAATGTTAAATTTTTATTTTCATTCTATTTTTGAGATAGTTTAAAGCCAAATTCACAGCTATTGACATTGGCCAAATAACTGATGAACTGTTTCATTATTTTACAATGTAGCTGCATTTGCCCTCTATTTGAAATTAAAAATAAAATTTAAAAAATAGTACAAAATCCTGTTTGTGCCAATGGAATGTAAAGTTATGCTTGCATAAATTGTTAGGTACCATATTCAGAAAACACAAAATTGTGTAAATTCAAGTATGCAATTAGTCACACAGCTCCCATTTTGATTGCTGCCAAAGGTGATTCCAGAAGTGTTCCCTGGATAGCACTTCTGCTTTGGCACTACTGTAGCTATTGCCCGTGTAACATCAACTTAAACCCATGTAGAAAACAGGATTCTGACCTGTGATTGTTCAAATAAATATTACCTAGTGAAGACATTACTGTGCCCATGAAATACCCTCATATGTTATTGACAAAAATATGATAGTAGGTTTTTAAAAATCCATTAATGATCATGACAGCAAGGGGTTGCTGAAATCTACAAAAAAATATTGTTTCAGCACAGCTGAGGCTAACATAAAACTACTCATTCACCTCTATGATTACCTTTTGTAAAAAAAATCACACCTACCTCTTCATTTCTCCTTTTCTGACACTAGCCCTTACAAACAAAAGTTTTTTTTATTTGTTTGTTTATAATATCTCAGTTCTGTTTCACATCATGAAATCTCTAAGCAGTGCACACTAAAAATACATAATGATGAAAATCCTATAATGAAATAACATAACAGATACAGTTTTCACACCTCTGTTGCATACCTAGTCATATGAATGTGAAGGCAACTGAATGCTTAACCAGGGCATATCTGACCAAGCAACAGACAACACCATGTGATTTCTGGTTTACAATGCTCAAACCAATTCTGGCCAATTCAGCATTGAAACAGCCTTGAAACGCTTAAACATTTAAAAAAATAACCCAGTCTTGAAAGTCTTGGCCCATGTACGTATCCAGATACTCCAATTGTAATAGTACTGATACTGTCAAAGGAGCTGCTAGGATTCCTTGGGTGTTGTATTTTTCATAGCAGGAAGAAGGTGGCTGGTCAAAGTTCTTGTGATGTTTTAGGATTTGTTCACATATATTGTTAAGGAGGCTTTTCATAAGATTTTGGAATCCGTTTTGATATTTGGCAACTGGAGCTGCAATTAGGAGCTGGTAAAATTTAAAAGTGAACAACTCTCTCTCAGCTTCCCATGTATTTGTCTATGGTGAACACAGCACCACACTTATTTGCCTCTTTGATGACAATGTTGGGATTGTTTTTAAGGGTGTGTATATAGCACTGGGGTCTGCTTAGCTGAGATTGCATAGTAAATCATGTCCTTTGCTGATGATCTCAGCCCAGGTGCAGCGATGAGAGTACTTAAAATAGAAGTCTAATTCTTTCTTCTGTTCCTTTCAAGGAGTCCAGAAAGAACTATCCCTTCTATGGTGCCAATAAGAAGGTGGCTGTGGATCAGAACATAGTTCTTCCTCATGTTGTTGGGACACTTCTTCCTTCTGTTGTAGAGAATGAAGGACAGCTTGTATGTTGTCATCCTGGTTGTTGTGGAATTTTATTTTTTTAGCTGGAATCTGATGATAAAGGCCTCCATGTCAACACAGAACTGTGAAGTGTGTGGGTATAGTACAGGAGTTCTCAATGTTTTCAGCCAAGGCATCCCCTCAGACAGCTGAGCGGGCCGGACTGGTGCTGTAAAACACATCTGCAGCTGTCGTAAACATGTTTACAATGGCCACAGACTCATTTACAGCTGTAGTAAACACATGTATGATGGCCGTGGCCTCATTTACAGCTGTCATAAACACATTTACATGGCTGCAAATGAGTCCGCAGTTGATTCCATTGGTGACAGCTGGAGTGAGCTCAAGGGCCAGATTATTTGGTGCCATGGGCTGGATATGGCTCATGGGTCATAGGTTGTGAACCTCTGGTATAGTGATACAAAAGGACAGTCCCTATGAGAGGACTGACGTCTGCATGGCTCAGTATGTGGTTGGGCAGATTCATGATGTTATTCTGTAAATATTAAAACAGATAATTGAAAAAGTGGCAAAAGAAAATTGGGCTAAAAATGGGGGAGTGGAATAATAAAAAAAAACTTGCAAGTGGAGAGGCATGGGCATAATGCCCGCACCCCTTCACCACCCAGGCAGCTGCATTCTGGATCAGATGCATCCTCCAAGTGGTCATCAAGGGCAGCCCCATGTAGAATGCATTACAATAGTCCAGTCTGGAGGTGAGCAGAGCATGTGTGATCATGAGCAAAGAGTCCCAATCTAGGAGTGGGTGTAACTGGCGTATGTGCAACATTTTGTTTATATTATGTTTCTGTGCTTCCATTTGAATTTGGGGGTATGAATGTAGTGTAAAGTTGCTCTCTATCTTCAAACAGCAAGGTACAACTTTGTCAACAAAGCATTAAAAGGCTGGAGGTGTTAGGGTGTCAAACCCCCTGCTTTTTTTTAAAGGCAACATACATATTAAATAACTAGAGCACTAGAGGCAATTAAGCTAAACTGATGTGAACAAGCCTGATCTTTTTAAGATACAACATGGGAAAGCTTTATCTCTCTTCTTTTTCCATTTTGTCTGCATACAGTGTTCAAGATTAATCCCAGAAGAGTGTTTTAAATAATAATAATAAAAACCTATTCTATCTATTTTTCATCTTCACCCCTAGACTAAGCAGATGGATGTGAATCCCAAGTTTTCTGATCTTTAGCACAAGTTATAGAGGGTTATCTTTGACTGTATATCTTTCCGCTGGCAGCACTCCCTTGGTGATGAAGGATTAACCACCACAGCTGTCTCTTCCCAGAATGATGCAGTGCAGTTCTCCTCGACATGACAGCATCACTTAATCTTAATGTCCACTCTTCCAGTGCAGCCACGCAGGACAAAGCCAATCAACATCAGATGCCACCAAGATGGACCTACTGCTTGGCCCTGGAGTCTTTCACCCTCACACACCTATTAATCAACATCATCCAAGCCAATCACAGAGTTTGCTTCTCGGAAACTACACTTAAACTAAGCAAGGGTGCATGTTTTCAATGAGAGGCATTTTTCAAGGACTATGCATATGAACTGAACTTACTAAAGGTTTATTCCACAGAATAATTACTCCTCTTCTCCTCTCCCCCCACCCCACTCCATAGAGGCTTATCTATATAAGATTTTGGTCTCTTATATGAAACAGCAATGTTGTCTGTGCATAATCTGACAATAGTGACAAAGACACATCTCCAGTATTTATTGGCCATATGGCTTGGAATACTTGAAAAGAGATAATTGTGATGCAAACTGTGAAGTTTTTATTATGATTAACATTTGACTAACGACTAGAACAGATAGTATTAAAGCATGTTGGAAAATCTGGTGCATCTTTTTTTTTTTTAGAGAGAGAGAGAGAGAGAGAGAGAGAGACGTATCCATAAAAAACACCCAACACTGGCTGGGTTCAAAAGAATTTTTTGGAATAGTAGCCGTGTTAGTCTGTGGTTCAGGCATCTCAGAAAACAAAACAAAATAAAATAAACAAAATAAAATAAAATAAAAAACACTGTAGCATTATAAAGACTAACTGCTATATTTTTATTGTTAGCTTTCATGGATCAAGTCCACTTCATCAGACAAAGAGTGAAACTTACAGGCATGTTCTTTATATACCAAATTCAGGGGCTCAAAGGGAGAAGGGGTGTGGTCAAGCAAAAGAAGCCTCCACGGCCTGGCCGGCTCCAGATTGGCCTTGAGGGATATGGGTGGGGTTGAGTTTGGGAGGTTTTTGTGTATTGTTTATGAAGTATTTATGAAGTGTTTTATAATGATTTGATATTGTAATTGTGACTAGGGATGTTTTGAATTGCCTTTGAAATGTTTTTGTGATGCAATATCTCGTAATCTTGTAACTGTGATATATTGGTTTTTTCCCTCTGTTATTGTATACAGGTATTTTGTATCTTTGTTAGCCGCCCAGAGTTGCTTGGCGAGTGGGGCGGCATACAAGTCGAACAATAAAATAAAATCAGTTTTAAAAAACACTGTTGAGAGCACTTCAAAAAAATCAAGGAAGACCATTACTATCTTGCCCCAACCTTGCAAATTAAGGGGCTGAATATGGAAGAATAGGTTGCCCTTGCTCAAAAGCCAGTTGTATCCAACTCTAGGGTTCAGTGTTCATCTCTGTTTATAGCCAAAGAGCCATGGACATGTGGCAGACATGCCTCAACACTGGAGTGCACAGAACGCTGTTTACCTTCACACCAAAGTGGTACCTATTTATCGACTTGCAATTTTTTGCTTTCCAACTGCTAGGTTGGCAGGAGCTGGGACAGAGACAGGCACTCACTCTTTCATGCAGTACCCAGGACTAAACTCCAAGCTTCCAGTCAGCAAGTTCCGTGTCTTAACCACATGAGTCATCGAAGTCCTATATGGAAGAATAGAGACCTGCATAAAGTGACTGGGTTGTTTGTGACATCTTCATAACTAATGACTTTCTGACTAGTAGTTCATTCACATGGAGAATGTCCAGCCTAGGCATATACAGTAGCTCAGTAATTGGAGGTACATTTGGGTTTGATCAAAGTTATAGCATCCATATTTATTTTTACATAGAGCACTCTCTACCAGTACTCCTTTTAAAGCTGTTGCACTTTTTTCTGCAATGCTGTTAGGGCTTCTCTTTTTTAAAGCACTCCCAATGGCCCTGCTACCCAAGTGGATCTGTGGGTGGTGTTATCTGAGGTGACAATTCTGTGACTTATGAAGTGGGTTGTGACATTAAAATGGAGAATAGAGAAACTTCTTCTTCTACTGTCATCTTGTCTTTTAAAAAATATTTCCCTAACTGACGCAGCACAATTCTAGATACAAAGGAGATGTAACAGAGTTTTAGGTGTAACATGCTAGGTGGATGCATCACTCTTTTGCTATACTGTATCTTTACTTTAAGAAAGGAAAGAGCACAAGACAGTGAAGGATGACGGCAAAAGACGGAAGAGAAGGAATCAGGATGTGGAATGTCAATCAGCAAACAGAGGGACAAGCTGAAGACATATCTGGATACTTGGCACAAGAAAATAAATTTCCACAATGAATATTTCCAGTGATGCTCAGTGATCCTCTCTTCTCCTTGGCCTACAGATCAAGTATAATTAAAAGTTAGGATAGCAATATGTGGCCCTTCCATTGTTGCCAAACTGTATCTGCCACCTCAGTCCTACAAAACATTGCTAATAGTAAAAAGAGGATGCAAACCAAGTACATCTAGAGAGCAACACGTTGCCTATTCTTGATTTAATGTTTTCCTTTTGTGTGTGTGTTACAAATAAGTCAACAAAGGCCTCTAAGGCAAATGCAATAAAATGGTAAATTATAGCGTGAGTTTACCAAACAAATGCATCCTAGTTAAATTTGGAAAAATCTTCAGTTTTGCTTACATTTGCAATTTTACTGCTGAACTACTGGTATTTCTTACTTATGCAAACATTAAAATGTATAAGAAAACCTCTTGTGTGCTATATATGCAGCAACTACTCTTGATTTATAATATCCAATTTAGAAAAAACATACACACACACAACTAAACCTGATTTAAATCACAGATTACTCTGTAAAACACAAGCAAGGAACTATTCCAAATCCTAAATGTAATTTAAACATATTTATATTTTAGAGTGATGTATTTTCCCCTTTCCTTGTCTTACAACTGTAAACTTTTCTGTAATTATATAAGCAATTTCCCTGAGGTCACAACATTGATCACAATAATATATGGTTCAACTATTACAAAACAGCAAGCGGCTGTAAAATATTGCTGGACATCTCTACAATATACATACAATAAATGAAAAACTGGGGGGAAACCAGCACACATTTTTCTACCAAAGTGTTTTAAACAGAACACAGGATTCTGTCTTACTTCAAAATATTATTATTATTATTATTATTATTATTATTATTATTATTATTATTATTATTATTATTATTATTATTATTATTATTATTATTATTATTATTATTATTATATTTCAATTTCTATACCGCCCTACTGAAGAATATATTTTAAAATCAAGGTAAAAGAGAATCATGTGAAAAACCAAAACATGCTAACTAGTTCGTGATTCAGCAGGAAGTTGGCCAAAAGTTGTACCAGTTTCAATCACTGTTCATATTTAATACAACCATAATTATTCCACAAAAAGTGACCACTGAAAAAAATAAAATACAGTACATTCCTAATTACTATATAGCATTACTTTTTCTTAGCAAACAATACAGCCTACTGAAGTAACTTATGGGTCCAATGACTACTGATATCATCAGAATATGGCTGATAGCCAAGTAGTTCACACACCGTCATTATTTTTATTGTCACTATCAAGTTTCCAAAGACTCCTTTTTCTTGAACATTTAGTTTTATTGCATTTACCTTTGGAGGATCTTGGTGAACTTTTCTTTTTTTAAAAAAAATATATTAACAGAAAAGAATATAACAATGCACATATTTGCTGATATTTTTATGTAAGATATGTTTTAAACATACAGTGGTACCTCACTTAAAGTGCATTATGTGTTTCACAGGATTGCTCTTTAAGTGAGTTTGCTCTTTAAGCAAAACACCATTGTAAGCGACCAATTGTGACTTCTGATGGGGGGGGACTGCGAACCCCGAATTAGTTGTTAAGCGAGTTTTTGGTTGGTTTTAGTTGTTAAGTGAAGCAAACATTCAGAGAAAATTCTGCTCTTTAAGAGAGTTAGTCTCTAATCTCTGTATCTGGACCAGAGATTACCTTGCTCATTATCTGGATACTAGTATGGGTTGTATGATGACTATGTCAGTGCAGAATACATTCTGGAAAGATGAGTAAATAGCTCCCAGATCTGGGAGTTGTCAGATCTACCTGTCCGGGGGGTGGAGTTGCACTCCTCTTACACTAAAGAAAAAGGAGCTTAAGGTTCATCACTATAATTAGAGGTCCAAGTGGCCTCAGTGTAAAATATACCAACTGGCAGTTTCATTCATTTGGTATGGTGGCAGCACTGTGGTGGCTTAGTGGTTAAGATGCTGAGCTTGGAGAGTGGAAGGTTGGGTTTCAATACCCGAATGCTGCATGATGGATCTTGGGGACATGAAAGGAGCCTCATTTGGGCATCCTCTGAGCAGAGTTTCTCCAGCAAAAAATCCTTCCAACCCAGAATAATTTCTGACACAAAATGTATTTATGTAATATGGTAGCAACTAATACAAAATCTATGCTGAGATGGTTAGTGGACCTTCCTCTTCTCCCTGAAGAACTTTGTGCCAAAATATACTGTACTATATTTGCCAGTGCATAAGATGCATTGGAGTATAAGATGCACCCTATTTTTATTCACATTTTTAAGGAAAACAATAATTTTCTACATTTTCCCAGGAATTTCCAAAATTAACTCCAGTGGGATGGGGATGAGAATGGTCTTAAAGGATCCTTCTTTTTTTTTCCCCCAATACCACTCTCCCCAGCTAATGGAGAGACTTTATGGGGGGAAAGAAGGATCCTTTAAGCCTGTTTCCACCCCATCCTACCATCCTGACCATCAGGAGGAAGGGAAGGCCAGGATCAGCCAAGATCCACCAAGCAAAAGAGCTCCTTTGGAAGCCACCCTTTGCCTGACTCCTAGAGGTCAGCAGTGGCCACCAAACTGCACGAATGAGGGTTGGGGGGGATGAGAGTGGCTTTCAAAATAGCCCTTTCTCCATCCAATGATCCTCTCTAGCTGCTGAACTGCTTGGCGGGCGGGGGCTGTTACCAGCATATAAGACACACTCCATTTTTCCACTGCATTTTAAGGAGGGAAGTGCATCTTATATGCCAGCTATCTGTAAATTAGCTACTGAATAGGTTCAAAATGTTGCTTTTGGCTCTCAACAGCTTAGAAGTACAATGTTTAATTTTTTTTGGTAAACAAATTCTATTCATAATGTCATACTCTTCCAGAAAATTTTGTAAGATTTTTGAGCATTTTTTCCATCTAGAAGATGTTATCACAGATATCTGGTTTTACAGTTCTTAAAACTGTGGATTTGTGTCTACAGTGATCACATACCTCTTCTTCACAGCAAAAATGTGATAAAATAAACATACAGAGTTGAGAGAAAAAACTTAATCCCATTGTTCCTTTGCAAATCTATGTACACAAAATCAAGAAGAAAAGTGTAGGAAGTGAATAGATCTGCACAAGAAGCTACGTGTGCGAAGGAAGAGGCAAGCAGTAAAAATTAAAGCAAAGCCTTTTGAATAGAAAACTCCATAGGTTTGGGATCTTTCTGTGTACAGTATAGCCTGAGGGTCATCATATTATTATTTCCCTGGAGTAAAAAACTTATAATGTCAGCAGGCTGTAAAAGAGACCCAGTTTGGAAATATTATAATGAAGTTCCTCTTCAGGTGGGTATAGCAGGCATTACAGTACCACAGGCCAAACATTATGAGTTAAGTCTTGGTGGGAAATAAGGTTGGCTCAGCTTTCCATCCTTCTGAGGTCATTAAAATGAGTACCCAGCATGATGGGGCAAAATGCTAATTACCTGTAAAGCATCCAGAGAATACAGGGTGATATGTAAGTGTATCCAGTTTTAATCAAAACCACCGTGCTAATAAGTTGCATTATCTGGAAGGCTTTCGTAATCCTGTTCTGGATCAATTTACTAGATTTTTGTATCAATTTACTAGAGTTGTGATACTGTGACTGCACTGTTTATCATTTAAGATTCTTTACGTCATTAAGCAGTAAACTAATTCCTTTTTCATTGTTATGCTAGATTTCTAGTGTAAACTGAATTATCTATGATGTACGTTTAGTTTGTCTCTGATTTCTCTCTGAGTTTTCTTGCTCCGATTTCAATAGGTCATATGAGTACAATAAAATTTGACTCAACCAGGGATGACTGACACTTATTTAAATGGATTGCAACCAAGCTTTTTGAGTTTATGTATAAGGTATGGTGCCAATTTCAACTAAATCTAAAGATAAAACATTTACCTTTCTTATACATTCTTTTCTAATCCAAAATGACTGAAAATTATAGCCTAACCTTTGATATGCTTATTTGGAAAAGATTCTCACATATATATATTTAACATGATTCATTTACACAATAGAGGTGTTCTCTGCCAACATTAGAAATGTAATTTATGTTTTCATATTCTGGCTTCCCAAGATGACATATACTAAATCACTGTTTTTTGGTTTTGGTTTGTTTTGTATGCTACACATGGTTTTTACAACCTTTGGATTTGGACTTCAATTCCATGAAGCCTACATCACTTCTCCAAAGCACTGATAGCCAATGTACTGACTTAGGCTTCTGGTAATTGTAGTCTCCTCCCCCCCCCCCCCCGGTGTGGTGGGTTCCCTACATTGGGAATCACTGGTTTAAACTGGGGAGCATACTGGCTGATGTTTATACAGAAAGGTTAGGAAATGTTTTTGTTCTGTTTGGAACTTCCCTTTCATATAGATTCTCCACAATGTCTATACTGAGAGTCAGTAAAATTATATATTCAGGAGCAAGTTAACCACTGTATGGGTTGATAGTTCATGCATGTAAGCTTCATGACCAGGATACAGTGAATCATATGTGGGTTACAGTGGCTAGAGGAAATAGAGAGGTTCACTTACTTGGCCAGTGTGACCGTCTGAAATGGAGATGTAGAGGTAGATTTCAAATGCCATCTTGGTATAGGATCTGGTCCTTACCATCTATATAGCTGAAAATTAAATGCTGATTCTCCACAGTGATCTTGACAGCCATCTTTGCATTAGAAAGTATCAACAAGAGACTTGACGTCTTCCAACATAGGTGCCTCCACTGAATTTTAAAGATTCGATATTGTGACCATATTACCAATGAGGAGGTGCTTCAAAGGAGTGGTTCATGCAAATTTCATAACATTGTTGCATGAAGAAGACTCCAAATGGCAGTCCATATATTTTGTATGGAGAAAAACAGAATCCCTAAGGGGGCAGTAAGTAGGACCCCTTCTGATGCTAAATGACGACAAGGACACCCTTGAAATACATGGTGAAGAACTTTCATGGCAGATTTAAAGACCCTGAAAATGACATGGGAGGATGCCAAAGTACTCACTCAAGATGGAAACCTTTGGATATCCTTGCTGCTTGATGTACTACATGCCATGGGAAGGTCTAGGTAAGTCAGTTTGAAAGACCTTCACAGATCCCTTGAATTAATTAATGTCTTAGTCAACAAAAGTGACACTAAACAAAATGTCATTCTAGGTATTAATGCATTATTTAGTTTACTCTGGCCAAACACATTCTATGAGGAACTGCAGCAGGAACAGAAGCAAACAGGGTCCTCTAATGTTCTGATTAGCACAAAGCTTTGGTATTAAAATAAAAAGCAGAGAAACCCCCATTCTGGAAACTTTGTAACATTTAAAAAAAAACATGCTCCCAGATCCTAATCGAAGAGTACAGTAGCAATTAACTTTGTTAACCTCACAATATTATTGGTATCAAGTCACTTTGGAGTCTTTTGTCTAAGCAACATAATGAACCACTTGTTCAAAAAAACCTTTCAAGCACTAGGTAGCCCCAGCTGGTATCACCCTTAGCCTCCAATCCTCTACTCTTGTCCAACCATGCAGAGCTCTCACTGTGCACTCTGAGAAATTGCCATACTTTTAAGATTCCCTCAAATCTATTAGCTTGAATTTACATTTCATGAGGGACTCTTCATGTCCTCTTCTCTCCCACTTGAATTCAAGTGACTGCACCTATATTAGAAAGCAACACTCAATTGGTATGATGGTTTAGTTTTTCAAGGCAGTCTCCAAACCCTCTCAGATCCCCGTTTTTCAGAACCACTAGTTGACAATTTGATATATGCAGAGGACACTACCCTAATGGCAGAAAGTGAGGAAGACCTAAAGAAGCTCCTGATTAGGTTGAAAGAAGAGAGAGCAAAAGCTGGCTTGAGACTCAATATCAAGAAAACCAAGATAATGGCAACAGGCCCTATCAGTCCCTGGAGAATAGATATGGAAGACGTAGAAGCAGTGACAGATTTTACTTTCTTAGGATCTAAGATCACTGCAGATGGGGATTGCAGCCATGAAATAAAAAGGCGACTGATTCTTGGGAGGCAAGCTATGAGAACCCTGGGGAACATAATGAAAAGTAGAGACATCACCTTGCAAACAAAAATTTGTCTAGTCAAAGCAATGGTATTCCTGGTGGCAATGTATGGGTGTGAGAGCTGGACCATTAGGAAAGCTGAGTGCAGAAAAATAGATGCCTTTGAGATGTGGTGTTGGAAGAGAGTTTTGAGAGTCCCCAGGACAGTGAGGAGAACAAATAGGTCGATCATAGAAGAAATCAACCCTTACTGCTCCCTAGAAGGTAAAATAGTAAACATGAAGCTGAAGTAATTTGGACATCAAATGAGAAGACTCTCTTGAGAAGGCCTTGATGCTTGGAAAGGTGGAGGTCGAAAAAAGAAGGGGCGGCCAAAAATGAGATGGTTAGATGGTGTTGTGGGTGCAGTGGGCACAGAGCTGCGCAGGCTGAGGAGGATGGTGGAGGACAGAGGTGCCTGGAGGACAATGGTCCATAGGATTGCAAAGGGTCAGAATCGACTATGTGACTGGACAACAACAAAGTTGACTAAAAGAAAATAAACTTGGAGGATGAAGATAACACAACACACATTCTTTCTTACCAAACACTTCTGGTGAAGAGAAGAAGAGTCTAGTGGGGACTATTCTTTATAACAGCAACTACACACACACACCCTCCATAATATCTTCTGGCACCCTCAGTGTCAGGGGGCAGAATTGTGGGCAGGATGAAGTTGACAAGTGAACATCACATGACACAGATATTACATCAGCATTCTAGAAACAGGTAAAATTGCTATTTTGATGGCACTGACCTATTTTTATTGCTAACCTAATAGCCACTCTACTGTCAAGTTTACTCAAAATTTCAATTAAAAATAAGGCGTCTTAGAAGACGGACATTACAAATTTACATCACTTCTCCATTCAGTCTTCTCCCAGTTTGAGCCTAATAATTTATATGAACTGCATGTTAGGTGTTAATAGAATTACACACACGATACAGTGGATGTTCTTATACAATCTGAACTATAATAAATTTTATAAATTCTGATTGCTGGTTACTCAAGCCATCAAAGCTCTGCCAACAATAGCCAGCAGAGGTCTATTACTGAAGTGGCATTAATATAGAAATCATCACCAATTCAAAGGAGATAATAAAGGGCTGACATATTTATTATCATTATTAATTAACAGTTTTCTGAGATGGAATTAAATCAATATGCTGCTCTGATATCATTTTAACTAGTTATGCAAATCAAACATTTAAAGCCCATGAATGGATATAAATGCCATTCAAAATTCACTTCACACTTATTACTGTAATATCAGAACTTTCAGGCATTGCTAGTAAAAAAAAAGACTTAATGCTCATTTAATTATGCTCAGACATAAAGCTTATGGAACAAGAGTTGAAATAGCTGATTAGTTAGGAAGTCACAGTAAGGCTGTAACACAAGGGGTAGACAATGAGATAATAACACTGAACATCTCAAGCTTTTGCTCAGGGATTTTCCTGACAGATCTTATTAAAAAGAACAATGAAATGTGTAGGATAATTTTTTTGGTTAAAATTACAAAAGTTAAAGAGTCTTTTAAAACTGAAAAAGGTAAAGAAAAAGAAAAAAACATTAGTATAAATAGGAGAAAGTTATTTTATTTAACTTAATATTGTTCTAATTGCATAATTGTTCTAGGTGCCTATGTTGGAGATAGATAATGCTGGGTGAACTCTTTGTCAGAAGCAATGAAATCTCATTTGTCAATACTAGATTTCTGAATAGCATGAATGAATGACACAGACTGACAATTAGCAGCAACTGGCCTGAGAAAGAGTTTTGGCCTGATGCAATTCAAGATGACATTTTGACAGGCTCCATGCCCATAGTGAGATCAGTCATGAAAATGCTCAGCTAATAGTATCAAGTCATTGGCAATTTTTGCCCCTCCTGAAAAAATACCTCCCCTCAAAAAAATCTAGAATCCTAGTTACGGCCCTGTATTCAGGTCACATGCATGTTCTGAAGAAAACAAAAAGCCTTGTACTTCTTAAAGAAACAGATAAATCTAGAAATGAGAAAAACACATCGATCCTAAAATTAAGCTTAGCTACTTCTTAATAATAAGTATTCAACCTAGAATCATTCACATAACCAGTTTCTAATACTATGTACTCCATTTTGGTATTTGGCTATGGCTAGATTGTTATTAGCAGTAGTATAGTACAGAACTAGCAATATGATTCTTCTCTGACAAGAAATACCAGCATAATTTATTGCATTATTACTCCTCTGAACTGAAAGCAATTAATTACTTCCAGCAGGATGCACAAGTGAAAATTCATCAGTGGAAAGTGATGAAAAATGTACCCACCACTTTAAAATAATAGGTGCTTAATAGCTTCTTTTGTTTGCTGGCTAATCTAGAACATCTTATAAATGCTTCAGGATTGGTTATCTGCTGCAATGCCAGATTTTTTCCTCCTCATATTGTTCTATCATCTTTTTTTTTAGGGTACAAAGAAAAATCTTTAAACTTCAACCACAAAAAAGGAAATCAGTATGAATTATTCCTTAGTAAAGGTAAAGGTTTCCCTTGCTCGAAAGCCAGTCGTATCCGACTCTAGGGGTCAGTGCTCATCTCTGTTTCTAAGCCGAAGAGTCCTTATTTTGTCACAATTAAGTTAACACACTTGTGTGTGTGTGTGTGTGTGTGTGTGTGTGTGTGTGTGTGTGTGTGTGTGTGTGTGTGTGTATTTCAGTACATATTCAAAACAAACATTTATTATTTCATATATATATGAAATTTTAACACCATAAGTAAGCATCAATGCTGTTCCTTGTCACTTTAAGTACTTACTTATTTTTAAAATATTGCATAGCGCATATGCTTCCTAATTTTAAGTAAATCATTATAACCAACAAAGGTTTAAAAATATATAATAAATCATTATGAGTCAAGTCTATCTTTTGCACAACTAAACACACAACTAGCCACATACACTATTTTGCAATTTGTCTGAAGCCATTTGTATGGAGGGCAGCCTGACAGCAGTGGAAAATTGCTTGTGTACTTCCCCTTCCTACATACACAGGAAAAACCAACAGCCCTTGACAAGGACTCAAAAAAGTGCAAGTAAGCATTGATCAAGGATGGGCTGGTGCAGAGATGGTTCATATGTTGTGTGGTTGCTGGGGAAAGGAACCATTGAGCCTATCCTCAACATGGACCAAACTAAATGCCCATCTGATTACCTCCTGTATTTTCTTAAGAAGATTCTGGATTACTGTGTTCTAAGTTAAATGGTATTCCATGAACATAGATCTGTCAGAAAAAGGAAGTGAATAATACAAAGACACCAATGAATAAAAAATAGTGCATGTCAGCAACAGGGAAAAGTAGCCAAAAATCAATTTTTAATTTTTAAAAAAGGCTTCTAAGGAATGGCATATTTGATGCCCTAGCAAGAAGTATCAAATATCAAGCATCACAACTTTTTAAATGGGCTTTTTTCACATAGTTTTTAAAAAGTATTATTAATTAAGGCATTTAAAATTTCAACATCTGATGTATCCTTTTCCCTGATTCACTTTCCACAGCTTCTAAATATGTTGCAAGTTCATAAGCTTAACTACTCTGAAGATGATACACTTGATTTGCAAAAAGGTCCTACATTTAAGTTGGTTTTCTAGGTTTGGAATCAGTTCAAATATCGAAGAATACAAGATGCACAACTGGGGGCGCACATTGTCTTGCTAAAATATGGTTTAGTTTAAACAACCCAGCTGGGGTCATTTATTCTGTACCGATTCCTAAACCGCTATAATCCTCTGTGTCACAATATGTGTTGGCACATATTGTGTGCTGTGCCTCTTGCCCTGTGAAGTTTGCAGGATACCTCAAAACCTAAAAACGTTTTCCCACACACACACAATCCTTACTGTTACAGCACTATGACAGTTCAGCGGTTAGCTATCATGACACAGAACTGTTGTAACACCACAACAGTAAAAAAAAATGATGGGGAAAATAACTGATACCATGTGTTGAATGTGGAGCAGTGGCAATGAAGCCTGCACGCAAATGGCTCTGCAGCAGAGATGGAGGTAGAAGCAGAGACTTCAGTAGCAGCAGATTCCTCCCCCATCCTCAACTCCAGAATGGAAGCAGGGGGGAGAAAAACCCTACCAGAGACTAGAAGGCAAGGGGGTGGGAATTGGGTAGCTACTTTGTGGTGGCAGCTGTAGAGTTGAAAGGTTTCATCAAAGAGACTGGGACTAGAACCAGTTGGCCTGGAGGAATGATTCATTCAACAGTCAAGACACAGCCTAAGATTAAAATAAAGTACCCATTCTTATAGTGCATTTTCAAAAACACTTAAGTGGCTGAAATCCAGTTGCTTACCATAGTAAGTCAAGCTTAAATAGAGTTTTGGTGAATGAACTCATCCATAAGTTCCAAATGGGCTTTTTTCTAGTCGTGAAGGTGCCTACTCACCAACTAACCCCTCTCCAGATTCAATGGACCTACCCTAGTGTAGGTTACTAGGATTTCAGTCATTTGTCAGAAATGTATACAGTACAGGACTGCCTTTTGCAATCTTACCATCTGAAACTTGGAATTAGCAAGATCCTTAAGAAGAGCCTTGAAACCTGCGCACTATACATCAATGCACTTGATTGCATATTCTTTTTTTTTTTAAAGGCAGAATAATTCTTCGAAGATGGAAAAGTGTATTTTTTTATTTTACTATAACTTGTTTACTCCCAACATCAATACAAATGAATGTCTCCACACTCACAGCCCAGTACAGATAAGACATTAGATCCCAGAAAGCTATGGTTTATCAAACTGTACATTGGCTTTTGGAATGCAAATTGCACTCCCTGTTTGGCTTCTCTTCCTAGCATTAATAATGGCTTCATATTATATATGCTTCAATTACTTTGCAAATTTATTTCAACCTTTTGGTTACACCTGCCTAAAATGACAAATCAGAACATTGTTTGGATCATACATCACTTTGCTTCCTCATGGATGTTATTGTTCATCAGCAAGCATAATGGTGTATGCTCTAAACCAGGGGTTTACAATTTACAGCCCATGGGCCGGACTCAGCCCACAGCGCCATTTCATGTGGCTTTCCACCCTTATTCCCACCATCACCGCTGGAAGTGGCAAAAACAGCCAAAAACACACTATCAGCACTCCCGCCACCACTGGAAGTTGCAGAAGAGGCAAAAACAGCAAAAAAATGCATTGTAAATTCACTCGTGGCTGTCGTAAATGCATTTATGACAGTGTTTACAGTGGGAGAACCATGTGCCCAACCCATAGCAGGAAAACATTGAGAACCCCTATTCTAAACTCTAGTCTGTTAATGGAGAAGCTAATCACGATTTCCAACCTGGACAAACAATTATGTTTCCTCCTGAGGTTAGTTCCTGGTTGTTCAAACCACTCTTGTTTGTGGCAATTATCAAGATACCAAGATTCTACAAAATTCTGGTTGACCATTTTGTGTGGATACAAAGAAATAAAGTAAAACCTTACATAAAGAGTGCCTGGCTTAAAGAGTAACTCGCTTAAAGAGCAGAATTTTCTCTGAATGGTCACTTTGCTTAACAACTAAAACCAAACACTCACTTAACAAATAAATCAGGTTTCACAATCTCTCCCGCCAGAAGTCACAGTTGGTCACTTACAATGGTGTTTCACTTAAAGAGCAAACTCGCTTAAAGAGCAATCCTGTGGAACACATTATGCTCTTTAAGTGAGGTACAACTGTATTTAGTTCCTGGTTTGCCAATAAATCATGGCTATTATCTGTCCACATGTACAAACAGTACTATCAGTTGTTTTTTTCTCTCTTTTTGCAATCAGCCTTCCATATGGGCAACAAATCATCTCATTTGGTGGTTACACCACTAATCTATTTTCTGAGTTATCCTTTGTTTTATACATAATTTCTTTTTCTTCCTTATCTAGGTCAGACATGAAAATACCAAAAAGAAGCCACCTTTTGGTAAATTCATTACCACAGTTCCTTTTGCCTGATCTAGTGTGAGAAAGATTAGCCGGCATAAGGTGGCCATTCCCAGGGGTACACCCAATTGTGGTTCAAAACTACCATGATTGTCAGGGAGGTTCTTTCTGTGTGCCCACAGTTTTCTAAATGGCCAGTGAAAATAAATGAGACTAGGAGAATCATCTTTTGGTGGTTTGGCTAAATAACTCTAAAAATACAGATATCATGCATATATTAAACCCACAGATACTAGAAGATCAGTAGTACCTGCTGTAGGGGAGGGAGCTCATATTCCCAAGGCTGGTTTTCCCAATGTGCTACCAATGGCTACAAAAACCTGATTTTGCTACAAAAAACTATTTCTGCTTCTGTCTTCCAATCTGGATTTTTACATGAAAGCTAGCATTTCAGAAATTTAACAGGTCTATATTCATTGCAAATGTTTACTCAATCCATCACTAGACCTGCGTAGTTCATGTCAGGATATATTTTCTTATATTTATCCGGTATAATCAAGATATACCAAACATCCTTCTGCAACTTCACAGTAAGACTCTTTTTTATGATTTTTAAACTTCTAAAAATGATAGGGATTATTTTTTTGTGAAAAACATTACATTTATTTTCTTCTTCCTATAATTATTTATATTGATATTATTCAGTAATTGTTTTTTCTATCAAGTTATTGGGGTAATTCTGCTCCACATATTCCCGATCAATTCCTCCTCTCAAGGGCACAGTTGAAAAGTGATGTTTGAAAATGGCCCCTGATAGACTGCATGGTTAGTCAGCAGCAGAGACAAACAACCTAATCCAGCGCAAATTAGTTCGGCTGCCAGCAATAGTTTTATACAAAGATGTAAATTATGTTGTCAAAATTGGTCGCTTTCTAGCTTGCTGCTCAGCTAACAAGAAACCACTTTGGCTGATAAAGATGAACACTAAGCTTTTCTCGCTTACAAATTTGCAAATCTGCTTTTTCAGCATTCTGTTAGCCACAAACAAACAGCCCCGTATAATTGCTTCCTTTTTCTGCAATACTATTTCTTCCATATAATACCATTTCTCTAGACTCTTCTAAAAAACAAGATGAGCAGAAGCTTTTAAAAATAATGCCATCCAGAACTGCCACAGGCACTTATTTTTAACATTTGCAATGCTGTGATACACATGGCCTGGTTACCACAGAAGCCAGCTATACCCATACTTTGGTGACCTATTAGGGACAGCATCTAGTGTCTTTTCACAATTGTATCAAAATGAACAAATATCTAACACTGAATAGATTAATATACATTATGACAAGGTTGTGGCTTAAACAACTAGATAAACTAATTTTCTTTTGCAAGCTTAATTATTCTTGAATCCCATCTATACCTTTGTATCTCTTTTTTACCTTTGTATGCCTTCTTTTCCTTCAAGGATCCCAGATCTCTTACTAGTACACAAATGGCAAATAGTTGTTATTCTATCTACATACTTAATTGTATACAAGATACATCTACATCTAACAGTGGTATGAAAATAATAATGCATTATAACTGTAATTACATTCAATGTAAGGCAAATAAATAAATTACAATTACCCTTTAAAGTTGCTAGTCACACTATTTGCTTTAAAATTAATTGCAGGTGCTCTTGAGTGCTTTATTATAGACACAAAGTTGTATATTTGAAAGAACAGTACAGATGATTCCTGTTTATTTGTTAAATTAAAGCTTTGTTGAAAAAAATTACAGTTTAATTAATATTACAGGCACTGTATAGCAAAACAGCTTACCTTGTGCATAATTTATTTCCACACGCATATCTCAGTGCAGGCCTATTACAGCTCTAAGGCAGCTAATATAAAATATATTCCTCCTTTGCTGGCATTTTTCTAAATAGCAGTTCCCTAAATCAATATTATTCACTTGGTATTTTTAAAAGCAGTGTATCTTAATAATTACATAGCATTAGAGTAGGCAATAATTTCACTTGCTAAGCATATTAAATTTAGCAAACCATCAGTCAAAAGAGTTGTTGTTCTTCAGAATTCTTAAGCAGTGAGCGAATGAGTTTGGAATCATGTTACTTTGGTATAAATGTCACATATAGTTTAACAGTGTGTGTGTGACTCCCCAAGCAAGCCCAATGCCATATATCTTTATTAGTTTCACTGGTCAGTGCAGTGACCAGTTGTTTATACTCATTACTCAAGACAAGGTGAACCATTTGGCACAGACTGCATTCACAGCTAAAAATGTATGACTTTGCAGAAAGTAAAAATCATAGCAACACTGCCGAAGAGAGAAATGGGAGTCATATCCTACATACCACCAGAACAATTTTTAGTAGCTCTCCACATTTGTTCCACTATATATCAAACTACGTACACATTTTCAGAGACCTTTGTTTCTTACTCATACTGCTCATGCTCCACTTTTCAAAGACATGAGCAGGGATAGGAGTACTTACACTGTGTCTCAATCACGTATCAGATTTCACTCTCCTTGTTGAGACAGGTAATTCTGGACAGAGGAATACTGTGGTTTACAAAATCCATTTTTTCTGATAAACCCACCAGATCTCTAAAAATTCATCAATATATATATTTTTCTCTTCCACATTTATGAGACTAGCAACTGAAATCATAACCTCCAATGATATCTTCAGAAGGGAATCAACTTGTAATGCAAGGGAGAGGATGACAACGATTACAATGATGACGTCGTCATCAATGACAATAACAACAATGGAGAGCTGTCATTTCAATTGCAGTGGCCAGCTAATTCCACCATTAAGATCCCCTCTGACCAGGGATTTCCCAGGGATCTTCCAAAATCTGGGATGAGATAGATATGGTACGATTAAACAGCTTGCCTTCTCTGTTCATACTGAATACATTCAGAGGTCTACATCGTCGTCATCATATGGTAGTTTGATGATCTACTATGAGAAGCACAATGAGAACAGAATATGTTTATAATTGGCATCTCTGTTGCAGGAACAAATAATGTGCAAAAGAAAGGTCTGAGGACAGTTATGCAGCCAGCATCCTCTCAGGATATGTTTGGGTACATGCAGGGGAGGAAGAACTCATGTTTTGGCCTTCTTATCTCTGGTGACCACATTTCTTTCCTGAACTCCATGAAGGTGGCTTCTCCTTGCAGTCATAGCAGAGATGACATTCCTAATAGGTACTCCCTGTTTGGAGCCTTGAGACAAACTACTGTACTTGCAAAGTTTTAATCTTCCTTTAATTAATCCAGCTTCTATTTTCCTTTGTTCCTGTACTTGAGATTCTTTCATGTTAAGTGGTTCCTTTCTACTAAGTGCACCAATGCCAGATTTAGCAGCAGGTTCATGTTGCAGGAACGATAAAGCCCTCTGTGGCACATGCTTATATCCAAGATGTGTGTTAACAGAACATCTCTTATAGTTCTGGTGTTATATCAAAATTAAGGCAGAATCCTATTCTCAATCATGATGGTGAACTATTAAATCTATTTAATAAATCACTACAAGCTTCCTAAGGTGGAAGGCATAGTTTTCTGAGCATACTGTTGAATTTTTATGGGGCCAAGTCTCAATCTTTCATGTGTGTGCATGCACTTTAAACACAAGTTTTCATTCATTGCAATAGAATCTGAGAGATGACATGTCCAGTCATATTATTTCCACATCTCAGTTCTGTCACTTCAGATGCATTGTCCAGGCCCTGGAATAGGACAGGCATAATTTTCTTTGGCACACTGTCAGCAGAAAGAAGACTACAGTACTTCCTTTTTGTATGTACCTAATCTGTTCTCAAAAAGGAGAGGCCCTGTTTCTAAATACGTACTTGCATGCATGCATTTTAGAATAAACACGGAGTGTGTGTGTTATCTTTATGAGATCAACAACAAGTAAAATAAAAGTACAGTATGCTAATTTTGAAATTGCATAAGTCTTCTCTAATCACAATGTTACAAAGAGGGGAGACCCTGTTCTTAAGGCTATATAGTTTCAATAGTCCAAGCAGGGCAGGAAGTAGAAGACCAGCTTCTGTAAGGAAAAGAATAGAAATGTACCCTAAGAACCATCAGATATCAGAAATACAGGCAGACCTACAGAGCAGAACCAAGTTGAAGCAGAGTTTCTTCCCAATAGTACAGTTTAACTCCATCAATTCATCTTCTTCTTCATCATCATCATCATCATCATTATCATTTTGCATTGCAAACTGTTGCCAGTGCCTGGAGCAATCCACACCAAGAAGAACTTTGCAGATCATATGAGTAAGCTTTGAGGTACAAGAGAGAGGATGCTCACTCACGGCGGCCAACCATCCCGCAGTCTGCGCGGCAATCTCATTTAGGGAGGGGGAATTTCGACTTACCCTTGTTTCGAAAACGGTACCGGACCTCCCCCGTTGCATCACGGAAGCACCGGTTTCCACTCCGACTGGCAGGCAGTTAAAGAGAAACGGAGCCGAAAAGGCTCCAATAAACTGCGCCTGCTCAGAAACCCAGTTTGGCACCAGATTGGGTTTCTGCGCATGCGCAGTTTACTGGAGCCTTTTCGGCTCAGTTTCTCTTTAACTGCCTGCCGGTCGGAGTGGAAACCGGTGCTTCCGTGACGCAACAGGGGAGGTCCGGTACCATTTTCGAAACAAGGGTAAGTCGAAATTCCCCCTCCCTAAATGAGATTGCCGCGCAGAATGCGGGATGGTTGGCTGCCCTGTGCTCACTTGCCTCAGAAAATGTGAGGCAATTTTACACACACTTTATAAATAAAGGTAATCCAAATGACAATTCCAAATCCCGAGGAGATTTTATGGGATAAGAGGTTGGGTTTTTTTAAAAAAAGAATTAGGCCAATCATCAGGTCTCTTCTTATACTATTCTTCTAGGCTTCTCCTGCAGATGACACAAGTTTACAACTGACACTTCTGCCCTCACAGCCTGTCCTCTTGTATATAGCTGTATCTACGGCATGTAATTATATCACAGAAACAGCACCTGTTATTTTCTCTAATTTAGCAGTTAACATGTTAGCATGCCCAATAACTGTTTCCAACTCCAGTGCCTACATCACATTTATAGAGCTGTCATGGAGATTTGTGATATGATCCAAAGAAATAATTCTTGTGTGTATATATATAAGGCCTTTCTGAAATCATACCAAAGTCACTCTCTAAGTTGGATAAAGCATTCTCAAAGTCCCTGGAAGATTTTGAAGACTAGATCACTTCAGCTGCTACTACTAATCCTTCCCATTTGAACTTACTTGTACAGTATTAGCTAATCTCAAGCATCTGATTTCTTGGACTATTATTATGAGGTAATGTGTTCTGTATCATGAGGCAATCTGTGAGGTAATTCAGCTGTTTAGTTCATGAAAATACTTGAACCAATGGGGGGGGGGGTTTACAATTTATACCTGAAGCATGGAAAATCAGAGAAATGTACCCTAGTGTTTGATTATGGTGGTAAGAGATGGAAGGAAGAAGACTCAGTTGTACCCAGTGTCCTTTCAATTTAATGCTGAGATTAGGGACTGGGGAGGAAAACATTCAGAGGAGGAGGTACTACAGAAGAAAGCAGGTCTAGTCCAAGTCTGTCACAGAACCCCTTTGAGTGAAATACCTTCCTCACCAAGTGAATGAAGGCTGGCAGGGGACTTCGTTTCAGAGTGAGATAAATGAGGCCTTATTCACATTTGGGAAAAAGTAGTGAGGGGTGTGTGTGTGATCACAAGAAATTTCCCCCTGAAATTTCATCTGACATTTGTCTCTATGCCACAGGGGTGGCCAAACTATAGCCTGCAGGGCAGATCTGGCCTGCAACACCAAATCATCTGGACTGTGCTGCTCTTGGAAGCGGAAGTAAAATGCTCCCACCCATGCACAAAATGCTGCTGTAAATGCACCCGTGGTTGTCATAAATGCATTTACAACAGCCGTGAGTGCATTTATGGCAGTGTTTTGTGCATGTGCAGGCATGTTTTATTTCCACTTCTGGTGGGAGGAACCATGTGGCTGGCCCGCTAAACCACATGACTGGCCAACAACATGAAAAGTTTTGGAACCCCTGCTACACCAGTTTTATTCATTTTCAACCACACCTTTGTAACCTTAACACTGGACATTTCCTTAGCCATTCACTCCTGATCAGAACATCTATTTTTGGGAACTTGGACTCCCAAGTGCTGGTGATGATTTTTTGAAACTCTAACCTCCTTCCTCTACCTCCCAAAAGACTTCTTCAGGACCAAAGGAATCCTAAGGGAGCCTAGGTGCAGGGTTAGGAAACTTTTTATTAAGTATCATGGCTCACAACTGATATTATCAGGCTTACACATCATAACTTTATGTTACTGAGTGTTGCTTTATAAATATCACATACATGTAAATACATTTTTAAAAACTATCTATATGAATCCCTCTCCTCTTCTCAATGTCCCTGTGAGAATAACCTGTCCAAACAAAACCTTTTAAACCTTTTTTGTTGTTCAGTTGCACAGTCGATTCCGACCTTTTGCGACACCAGGCACTTCTGTCCTCTACCATCCTCCTCAACTCGCTCAGCTCTGTGCCCATTGTGTTTACAATACCATCTAGTCATCTCATCTTTGGCCGCCCCCTTTTTCTTTTAGAAAATATAATAATCAAATTCTCAACACTGCAGGCTATGAATAAGAAAGCAATTCAGGAGCAAATATGCATCACAGTCATTGTGTAAGTGTTCACCTGTAGTTACAAATGGCCAACATATCTGCATTTTCCCAAGGGGGGGGGGGTTCAAAAGTGGTAGTAGCAGTGATACTAGCAGTAGAGAATTACTTGCGGAGACCACCTCCCCCTTCCTCTGGGTTGTGCCATGAAAAGGACACAATGGCTTTTCTCAGGCAGTGTGCAGACAGGGAAGCTCTGGGGGGAGAAAAATCCCTAATAGCTATGATTAATGACAATGGGCTAGAGGAGAGTTGGGACACAGCCGCCACATATATCATCCTTTCCCATCAGTCTCTGCTCCTCCCTGCCCCTCTTTCCTACTACCAGCAAGGTATTATAAAAACGTCTTATCGGCTTTCGAAGGGTCTTTCCCCCTTCAGGAACAGCAGTTCTTGCAAAAAAAGAAGAAGAAGAAACAAAAGGATAAAAGGGAAAAGGAAGGAGGGGAAGAAGGAGGGAAAAAAGGAGGGGTGTTTGGTGAACAAGAGGATGGCATGTAAAATAACTGTAAGATATTCCAGAGGAAAATGCACCGGCTGTAATCATTCAAGATTTCAGCAACTTGACTGTTCACATGCTGAAGCCACATTTTCAAGGTCTTATCTGCCATATGGTTCCCTGCTTGGATGATTTATTAGGTGTAGAAAGCACACTGATAAATTTTACTGCATTTCCCTGAATAGGCAACCTACGGTGTCAATAACAAAGCTCAGGCCGCTTTAATGAAAACTGTAAGCACCAAAGGGTAACCATTTATTTATGAGTCACTATAGTATTACTAGGACAAAATTTATCTTCTCATGAACTGTGCAGAAACCAAATCTGGTCAGAGAATACAGAGATCGTAACCATATGCTGACATCTCTCCCATACAAGGTAATACTGGAGGGAGGGATGCAGGGAGAGGAAAAGGGGCACCTATGTTTTCTTTCTATTAAATAGGAATTGGGTTGTAATAATATTTGTAATGAACTTTGAAGAACTTTTTCCTTGTGCTTTTTTTACAATGAAGAACACAACCAACCTGCTATCCACTCTGTTACAGAATTATAGATTTCAACAAAATAAGCAACAATTCGTTTTACTTCTCCCCTCCTGTTGTTAGGTATTATAGCAAATTAAGTATAAGAATATCCTTATGATAGGACAGTAAATGTATGTTGCAGAATAAATGACAATTTAGTGAAGGGAACTCTTCCAACAGCACTATTATCATACACATGTTGGTGGGAGCTTTGTTTAACTTCAGCAGTCATACAGTTTTTCCAACAGTGTTTAATTTATAGCCACTAGATTTAAACATACATGTTGTTTGAATACATTACTCAGATGTATACACACACACACACACACACACACACACACACACACACACACACACACACACACACACACACACACAAATACAACCAATACTCTCACCTCTTCTGTTTAACATCTACATGAAGCCACTGGGTGAGATCATCCATTCTCACACGGTGAGGTATCATCAGTATGCAGATGATACCCAGCTGTACATCTCAGCCCGTGGGGACCCAAGCAGTGCAGTGGAAGTCCTTTCCAGGTGCCTGGAGGCTGTCAGGGTCTGGATGGGGGACAACGGGCTACAACTGAATCCCGGCAAGACTGAGTGGCTATGGGTAAGGGGTCCAGCTTTGGTCCTGGATGGAACAATCCTGTCCCAAACAGACCCGGTGCGTAATCTGGGGGTCCTCTTGGACTCACGACTACTGCTCGAGGAGCAGGTGGCAGCCATGGCCAGGAGAGCTTTTGCACAACTTCGTGTAATACGCCAATAACGCCCCCTCCTAGATCGGGACGCCTTGCTCATGGTCACACATGCTTTGGTCACCTTCAGACTTGATTATTGAAATGCGCTCTACATGGGGCTGCCCTTGATGACCATTCGGAGACTGCAGCTGGTCCAGAACGCGGCGGCTCGGGTGGTGATGGGGTGCGGGCGTTATGCTTGGGCCTCACCTCTGCTTTGGCAGCTGCACTGGTTGCCAGTATGTCTCCGGGTGCAATTCAAGGTGCTGGTTATTACCTTTAAAGCCCTATATGGTAGTGGGCCAGGATACCTAAGAGACCGCGTCACCCCAAGGACATCGGTCCGTCCTACCAGGGCGGATTGGAGAGGCTCCCTTGTTGTTCCTTCAACGAGAGAGGCACGCCTCTCTAGCACTAGGAGGAGGGCCTTCTCCGTGTCCGCCCCGGCCCTTTGGAACCTCTTGCCAACGGAACTACGCTTACAGACAGAGCTCCTGCCCTTCCGGAAGGGCCTAAAAACCTGGCTGGCAGGGCAGGTGTGGGGCTCCAGGAATATGGGGTCCCATGTTGGGTGGCTGATCTGATTGGACAGCCACCCTCTTGCCTCTCGTTGTTTTAATCTTTTTTAACTTCTTAGTCTTAAAGTTTTAAATTCCTTTTAGTATTCTGTAGATTATAGTCGATGTTTTTAAGTTAATTTTTAAACTAATTGTAATAGGCGTCATAGGATTCTGTATTGTTTAATTTGTTTCTTTTAACACCAATGTTTGTAAGCCGCCCAGAGTCGGGTTCGCCTGATTGGGGCGGGATATTAAATTTGATTAAATAAATAAATAAAATAAATAATCCTTCTCTTCTATGAACTTCTCTTCTATAAATTTAAACTTATTTTCCAAGCAATCATGAATGGTCTTGGATGAAATCTATAAGTCATTAAGTTTATTTATTTATTTATTTATTTATTTATTTTGACTTTCATTGTCTCCCCCTCACCGAGGGACTGGAAAAGAAGTTTAAGACTTTTGTTTTTCAAGCTTTACATATATGTATCCATCATAATTTACCCCAAGTTGACCCAGGACAAAATACATGAAATCTCAGATTGATGAGCAGGTTGAACACTCTCTACAAGGACATTCTACCAATAATTAACAGTATGAGAGCAAAGGAAGGTCCAAACCTCACTATAAAAGTCCCATAGACTGAGAATATATCTATGCTTCCAACATACAATTAGATCTACACCAGGGTAATGCAACAGAGGATGGTGTGACTCTTAATTTTGCTGGAGCATGGAATCATCTCCAGGCTTTAGTCTGTACTTTAGAAGAGCTACTCAGGGCACTGAACCCTCCTAAATATGTTCTCTGCATATTTGGACAGAACTTTCCTGATGTATGATTTATGTCCATTAATTCTTTTGCACTGAGACTGCCCTTTTGTTCTGTGTGGAGAACAGAAAAGCACTTCTGGCAAAGGATGTCATAGATTGCATCAGAGAAACAAGTGCCTTTGATGGTATGTGATGTTGTTTTGTCTTCAATTTTTTCTTTGTTTCTTGTCTGATATGGTTGCATGACTAACATGGCTACCACATTAGAAACTACATGTATTTATACACAGCCCAGTGGTAGAGAGAGATTTTACCAGGACGGATGAGTGCACGCTGCTGCTCAAAGCCCACACCTTTAAGGTGGGCTTTGTGCAGCAGCGTGCACCCGTCCATCCCAGTAAAATCTCTCTCCACCATGGGGTTGTGTATAAATACATGTAGTTTCTAATGTGTTTGCTGCTTCACTTCCTCTCGCCCGTCTCCGCCCTGCTCCATGGGAGAAAGTCCAAAGAGCTTCGGGCAGCTTCGGGAGAATCTGCCAAAGCTGTTCGAAGTTCTTTGGACTTTCTCCTGCAGAGCAGACGCCGGCGAGAGGAACCAAAGTGGAATGCCAAGGTGGTGTTTCTCTTTAAGGTATAGGCTTTGAGCAGCAGTGCATGCCTGTCCATCCTGGTATAATCGCTCCCCACCACGGGCCTGTTTATACACACACATATAAAAACAAGTGGCAGTCTAACATAGTACTTACTTGCTAACCCCCACTCCATTAACTAATCTCCAAGTTTGACTACTGCAATGCTCTCCACAGTGGGTTACCCTTGAGGCAAGTAAAGAGACTTCAGCAGGTACAGAATGACCATATTACCCCAGTTCTGACTAGTCTGCTTTGGTTACCCATTGTCTACCATGCCAGATTCAAGGTGTTGATTGTGGCCTATAAAGCTCCAAACAGTTTAGGATAGTAGTTCCTAAACTTTTTCTTTCTTTTCGGCCCTGCCCCACCCAAGCATCTCTAAAATTCTGATCCACCCCCATCCCCTGACATATAATAATTATTATACAAAATGTGAACTCATATTAATGTGGAGGAAGTCTATAAGGCCCTTAACTTAGTCTAACTTATTCTAGAATTGTCCCCCGTAAAAATCAAATTGTTGCTCTGGGCCCTGGGAACCAAGGGTTTAGGACCATGCCATTTGTGTCTCTCCCAGGGGCGTAGCTACCGCCGTATCTGCCGTATCAATTATACGGGGGGCCCGGGCCACGAGGGCCCCCTACATCAAAAATTAATAAAAACTTCCCAATTTTTTTTATTTCACAAGGGCCCCCCAAACAAATTTTTATACGGGGCCCCGTTAAGGCATGCTACGCTTCTGGTCTCTCCCTAAGAAATGTGTATGTTATGAACAGTCACTCCTAAGAAAGTAAAGAAAGCTGTGACTAAAGGAAGAGTGTTTTCTGCTGTTGCCCCCACATTGTAGTGTTGTAGTTGTTGTATTGTTTTGGTTATTTATTTGGTATGTTTTTATTTAATGACTAATCAGTATTTGGTTGAATACTATTGGTTTATGTAATGACCAGACTAGTATGTTTGCACTAATTTTAATTTATAGCTGGGGACTTCATATTGGCTTCACCCTGCTATGGAACTCAACTGTATCTTCCTCGTTGCTCTTCTACTAGCAGGCAAAGATATTTTTATTCCAGCAGGCTTTCAGCAATTGATTTGAAATAACTGCATTTTTAAATTGTGTAATTCAACTGTGTTTTATTATTATAGTGATTTAACTGCATTGTAACACAATAACCTTTTATAATTTTACTTGCACTGGTTTTTTATCTGAAAGTATTTTAACTTTGTGTTATGATTCCTAATTCCTGGGAGGAAGACAGGAGGTAGGCTAAACAAACAAAATAAGTTTTGAACAGTGGTGTGCTAAAAAAAAAATTACTACCACACTGTGGGCCTGATATGGTGGGTGTGGCCAGGGGAAAAGCCTTGCATTACACCCGAATTAGGACTACTTTATTTCAAAACTTGGATGAGCAGGGCCAGCCAGAATTTCTGCTATCGGTTCAGGTGAACTGGTGTGAATTTGCTGATGCCCACCACTGGTTTTGAAACATATTGCAAAACTTCTTTCCCAAATATTGTTCCCTCACACACTATAACTCAACACTGAGTGTTGGGCAGCAGTAAATAACCTGTTTCCCTAAAGTGGTCAATGGCTATGGGTGGATGAGCCCTTTTAGGTGGGGTGATGCCCCCTCAGTGGAGGAAATGCCATTGGAAACCATTATATTGGGCCCAAGAGCAGAATGAGCAGAGGAGGAACCACTTCACTATTCTAATTCCAGTCCCGGTGTTAAATCCTGCATGTCTCATTTCATATGTGCTGCAGGAGATGGCTCTGTGATCACAATGTGTGCATCAATTAATGGCAAGCTGCAATCCACCTTAAACAAATTCAAGTCAGTGGCATTTTCCTGAAAATTAGTTCCAGGAAAAATGTGTACTCAGATATGAGTAGCAGCCAGTGACAACACTAAGTAAAATAAAACAAGATAAGGAAACAGGGAAGAAATTATCCTTATCAATTTACTAGAACAAACTGGCAGGATTTTACAGGTTCAATTGAAGCTACAACTGAGGCTGACAAAGCACAGCTGCTGCAGTACCTGTGGCCCTAATTTTTCTTAGACCGAATTCCTGTGCTGAAAAAGGATCGGTATAAGAATGGCTAGTGAAGTCCCCGTACCCAGTGGGTACTACCCACCCACAGCCTTGAGGGAGTGCAATTAAACATGAATGTGGTGCTATTGGCTCTCCTGGGCCATTAAATGAAAAGAAGCAGTAACCCTTGGCTCACTTCTGTTTCTGGGGCCTTCTGAGGATCTTGGTGTTATGAAAGTTGGAGATGTTTTGTGCTAGAGTACGCTGGAGTCCTGGCTGTATATGCAACCCCTAGAGCAGGGGTGCCCAAACATTTTGGGCCGCGGGCCGATCATGTGGTTCAGTGAGCTGATCACGAATGCCTGGGGGCCGGGTGCGGCCCCTGACGGCAATTCATCCGGCCCGCGAAGCCCTCGTCACTCCTGGAAACAGAAGTAAACCTTCCAGGAGCGAGGAGGGCTTTGCGGGCCAGATGAATTGCCATCAGGGGCCGCACCCAGCCCCCGGGCCTTAGTTTGGGCACCACTGCCCTAGAGGGTCTAGGAATGAGGAAATTACTACTGGAAAACAAGACATTCCCTACCCTTTGTCTACAGTACTGATAGTACACTATAACAATTTTCTGTCTTTACCTAGAGATGTCTAGAATTAAACATGGTTTTCCCCACACCACCCCCAATGCAGAACATGTGCTCTTATTCACTGAGGTATGGACTTCCATAAGAGATCAGAACTTGTAGGATAATTTTTCTTTTAAAAGAGTGCTGGCTGAGTGTGGCAGATAATAAACTCATAAAAATCTTATGTATTCTGATACTGCATTAGGAATCTGTGTTGCTTTATATGACAGCCATAAAAAAAAGACTGCCTCATCAGTAGAATTCAGTTAAGGAATGATTTATAATCATCTGGCAACAATTCAAATGAACAGTAAGGGATCACACAGCAGTGGATTCTATGAGTGGGGACAAAAAAGTACTATGACCTCTTTATACTACCTGACTTGGCTCCCTGAATTTCAGGGCTGCAAGGAGGTTGAGATAGAAAAGTATCCTAGAGATGGGATAGAAAAAAAAATTCATATGTATGACCAGAGCATCTGAAGAAAGAACACTGGATTAAGGGTTCCACATGGTATTTAACAGCACTGATTTTCACTGACTTGCTATTGTTCCTCCTGAAACTGCAGTCTGGACATCTACTTCAACTTGCCTAATGATATGTTTGCACATACACTTCATTTTCTTATTCTTTGATTCAGTAAGAAAGATTAGATTTATAGAATTTAAAACATTTGCTTGCCAGTACTTAATACATATCATCCATTCTATTTGAAGGTGAAGCTAGGTATAGCAATAAAGAAGATAATATTTTGCTAAACAGGTGGCAGAATTTGATGGAATTTGTTTGTTCTTCATCACTGTTACATGAAAAACTCTGTACATTAACTAGTTTTGAAGACAATAGAGGCCTATCTTTAAGTGACTTATTTTAGTACAGAAAATAAAGGGAATATATCTCAGTGATGGGTGGAAATAAGTAATAAAATGCATAAGAATGTTTTCAGAGTAGGATCAAGTGGGCAGAACATATGCACATTGATCTAGAAAAGGAATAAATGCAAAAGGTTCTCTCCAAATTCTGCATGCTGTCTTATATCCTGTCATTGCTTTCTTGTTACTTGAATGCTTAAATTGGTCCATTTATTATAAGCACTGGCCAGTACTCACCTTCACCAATTTTGTTCTTGTTCCTGTTCAAATGACTCAGTGTCTATAACTTAACAACAACCATTATGTTTTGAGAACTCTTTTTCATGAATCCAGTAATGGTAACAGACTACTATAACTGACACATGAATGTTTATCTGTCATAAACTGGCTTTCAATGGATGCCACTAGGGCAGATGTCAGCAAACTTGGCTCTCCAGATATTCTTGGACTTCAATTCCCATAAGCCATGATCAGCAGGTGTACTGACTTGGACATCTGGGAATTGAAGTCCAAGAACACCTGGAGAGCCAAGTTGGTTGACCTAGGGCAGTGATGGTGGACCTTGGCACTCCAGCTGTTCTTGAACTTCAATTCCCAGAATCCCTGATCAGCAGGAGTGCTGACTTGGGCTTCTGGCAATTGAAGTCCGAGAACACCTGGAGTGCCAAGGTTTGCCTTCACTGACCTAAGACATAATTATGCAGGATCTAAAGTAGATAGAAATCAATGATTTTTTTTAAAAAAAATAATAATTTGTTTTTTATTTAGATCAGATTTTTAAATTTTAAATTGGATTTTATTTGATAAAATGTTTTTTGAAGAAGAAAAATCTATTTTAAGATAGTTTTCTGTGCAACATATGTCATATTCCAAAGATTATTTATCATGAAATAAGGATTAGTCTTTAGTTATGTAGCCTGAAACCATAAATTCACACAAAATTTATTTATTATTATTTTGGTAAGTAAATTCCATTCATCTATTCATAATGTCATGCTCTTCCAGAGGTTTCTGTAAGATTATTAGGCAATTCTTCCACCTAGAAGATATTATCACAGATGCTTAGTTTTCTCAAAACTGTGAGTTTATGTCTGCAGAGCTCACATGCCTGTTCTTCGCAGCAAACTTTTTATAAAAATTATAGATTGAGGACAAAACCATAATCATATTTTTCCTTTACAAATCTAAGAATGACAGAATAAGTCCCTTATCTCTTAAGTCTTAAACTTTAAAAATAATAAAATAGAAATAGAAAAAGATTGTTGGGAGTGGAATAGATCTGCACAAGAAGCTAAGTCTTTGAAGGGGAGGCTAGCAATAAAAATGAAAAACCTTTCAGCATATCAGATACTGAAATTAAACAGAGGAGTCAGAGAAGTGTTTAACTTGCATGTGTCATGAAGTGTCTCATTAGCCAGTTCACAATACTGTACAGGCAAAGGTCATGTTGTACTGTTTGGATGGGAGAGCAGGCTAAATCAGTGATTTAGTGCCTACCCTATCTATAACCAAGGGGACTGCAGTTGCTCAAGTGGGTAAGATGCTGAACTTGATGACTGGAAGGTCGGCAGGTCAGCAGTTCGAGACCCAAGTACTGCATGATGGAATGACGTCCCATCTCTGTCATAGCTCCTACCAACCAAGCAGTTCAAAAGCAAAAAAATTGCAAGCAGATAAATAGGTACCACTTCAGTAGGGAGGTAAATGGCATTCTGTTTACTTCAGTAGCAAGGCATGCCTGCCACGTGTCCACAGAAATGTCTGCAGATGCAGAGCTGGCTCTTTGGCTGTAAACAGAGATGAATGCTGAACCTTAGAGTCAGATATGACTGGCTTTTGAGCAAGGGTGACCTTTACCTTTACCTAAGCAACCTCCAAATCTGTGATCTTAGACCACTCAAGAAAGGATGATTTGAACAGGCCTTTACTCCATCTTCCATGTAACAATCCATATATTTGAATTCGGCTAGTATATAAACTAGGGGTGCCCAAACTACGGCCCATGGCATGTAATAATCCAGCCCATGGTGCCCATGCCACTCCTAGAAGTGGAATAAATGAACCCACACATGTGCAAAATGCTGCTGTAAATGCACCCGCAGCTGTCATAAATGTGTTTACGACAGCAATGAGTGCATATACGGCAGCGTTTTGCTCATGTGGTGGGAGGAAACACATGACTGGCATGCTCAACCATGTGACTGGGCCACAGGCCAAAAAGTTTGAGCATCCCTGATATAAACTCTCTTTTCTGCTCCAAACTAGAGATACCTAGCTCCCTCAACTGTTCCTCATAGACCTTGGGTTGATATACCTTTTACCATCCTGATTGCCTGATACTGCTCCAATTTAAATTTTCACCAAACTTTAGTCAAATGTCACTGCAAAACATTAATCAGCAAACAACGCAATAGTGATTTTGAACCTTAAGGTATTAATTTCTGAATTTGTAGGGGGATTGTTTAATTGTTTTGTATTTATTGTGTATAGTCTTTCCCCTTTTTTGTAAGCCGCCTAGAGTCAGGTGCGCCTGATTGGGGCGGGATAATAAATCTAAATAAATAAATAAATTTGGCCAGTATAGCAATAACTGAATTGCCTTGGCTGAAATCCTGTCATGGAGTTACAGAAGCAGCATATCTTTTGGAAGCAAATTGTCATTAGGGCATCTCACTAGACATTGTATGTTACATACTGAGTTGTGAAACTTGGCATAACACAGGAAAATGTCTATGAAAATTTCTTAATTTACGGAAATTAATTGCCAAAAATTCTGCCACAAACAAGATTTCAGCCACTGAAGCACAGACAAATTTTCTGATGTTCAGATGATACACAGGAACTGTATTTGTTGCCCATGTTAAGGGAGACCTTATTGATTTTTCTAACACATAGGAAAAAAGTAAACTTATTTCTTACTAGGATGGAAATAATGTATTTCCAATTTTTTTTACCTGAAATGGCAGGCAGAAATTCACATACTGTACCTAAATGTTACTCCATAAAAATCACTTTCCTACACACACACAAAAGTTTCAGCTAAGTGTTCTATTTCTATGAACTCTTATTGTAGAACAATCCATCATGGATTGGAATCTAAGTAGCAAAATCAAACACAGGTTTACTACTGCAGTAAAAATTAGACTTCTTTTGAAATAAACTGCTATATGGTGTCAGACCAGCTGTTTGTCCAGTGTCCAGTCTTGTTTGAAATAATCAGGCAGCGCTTAATTTAATATCTGCAGCAAACTAAATAGAAACTATCAACTGATAGTTATATGATGCAGCATTATGAAGTTATTTCTCTTCCAAAACAAGAAGCACACAATTTCACATGGAAAAAAAATATGATTTGCATTTTCAAGGATGCTGAAAGCACATTAGTTCTAATGAGCAAAACAAGCATTGTCCCTGTGACAGCTTCACTTGACAAACTCTTGAATGCTTGACAAGAAAAAGGTCATGTTTTGTGAAATCCTTGAAAAGTCATTCGACAACAAATCACATGAATTAAATCACAAGAGTTCAGAGGGGTTAATAGAAACACCATAGGCATTAAAGTGGGTTTTCAAGATAAACAAGGTAATAACAGAGGTGGGAGTAACTTTTGCTTCAGCACTGGAGAGGGGGACAAAACAAAGTAGTATCTAATTTGCAGCACATTATAATTTTAAGAATTTTTACCTGCACTGTGCAGTGAAGGCAAAGTATTATTTCTCATGTTCAACCTATTTAAGACAAAAGTATCACACAATAACTATTGGCATGAAATATATATAAAATGGTCATTTAAAAATCATCTACAATTGCAGAACTTCATGGTCTTTGCCAAAAACTTTGCAAGATTTTTCTGCTAAATATTTTGTCCTATTTGTAAGGTCCTCTTCTCCCATTTACTTTCTCCCCCTCCTTTCTTCTTCTCACGCACCCACAGCAATTTTCACAGGAGTTTTAAAGAGCTGTTTACGTGGGATGATTTAACAACAGGATCAACACAAGTGGAAATGTTATGTATCACATCTTCAGGTTACGAAAGAGGAAAGCATGCTCAACCATGGTGCAGGCAAATTTACAGAATGATTTTCTTGGAGCAACCAATCAAAATGGAGCTTTCTAACAACACAAAAGGAGTATCCTAAGCAGTGGTATCTCTTTAAAATCTTCAGCTGAAAATATTAGGTTTTTCTAATTTTCTCAGCTCAACAGTTTCACTTCTACAATATACAGTAATACCTCGGATAATGTTTACCTCGGATAACGCTAAAATCGCATAACGTTAAGTAATCTGTGGGGGAGAATTGGATTGAATAACGTTAATGTCCTATGGGATGGATTGGATAACAACCGCTAAAGCCTGTGCGGTTACAATGTATCTCAATGGAGCTTTAACATTATCCGATCCATCCCATAGGATTTTAACATCGATCGGATAACACTAAAAATTGGATAACACCAAGACTTGTGGAACCAAGTCTTAGTGTTATCCGAGGTATTACTGTAACTGATTTTACTGTTGCATCCATCAAAATAATTAACACATGTCAATAAGCATAGAAAAGTGCTTTCTTCCCTCCATTACAAGAATGAAGGATTTCAACTGTAAATTTCTCTTACTGTCTTATCAGTGTTAGACTTTTCCCTGAAAGAAAGCACTTAAGCCAGACACAGGTGTTCCAACACAAACAAATGCTGTTTGTTAGAATATTACCATCCCTTCTTTTAACTCAGCCTCACACACAAAAACCATTCATTCGTAGAACACCAAACTTACTTCTCTCTTCATAGTGCATTTTACATCATTCACTAAGAGCATATATCCTTAAATACACCAGCCAAAATCCTATTAGTTATGCTCACAAGCATAACACAATTGATGGTAATCTTAGCAAAGAATTGCTTGAAATTAAATAGTCAGCATAGGCATTTGTAGTTGCATATTATGTTGCAATAGAACTTTGGCCAAAAGAAATAGGAAGCCAACTAGGGAGGCAGCAGAACTCTCAGAAAACCAATTAAACAAAAGAGTATGAAAAGAAGATAAGGAGACAACAGAGAATTTGTTCTTTGTCTTCAACCAATTAAAATATAGAACAGATACTAAAGTATGAGCTTGTAGTTTCAGAAGGAAGTCTGAAGAACTGAGTCATGTGGAATGACTAATAAACCAACAAATCACAAATTAAAAGAGTGAAAATGTTGATTGCCTGACCAAAAAAAAAATCTGTCATAACACAAGGACCCTCTACACCACAGGTCTGATGTACTATCTATCTATCTATCTATCTATCTATCTATCTATCTATCTATCCATTGCTACCAGATGCTCCCCAGGCTGGGCCAGCTGGGGAGGGAAGGAGGAACAGCTGTGCGATCCCGGTCAGCTTTAAAATCAGTGCCGCTGCCACTGCCATTGCCTACCAGATGCTCCCTGGGCCGGGCCAGCCGGGGAGGGAAGGAGGAACAGCTGCATGGCCCCAGTCGGCTTTAAAATCAGTGCCACCACCAGACACTCCTTCAGCCAGCTTGGCCTGGAGGGAAATGGACATGGTGGGTGGGGTAGAGTTTGGGAAGTTTTTTGTGCATTGTTTTTGATGTATTTTTGAAGTCTTTTTATGCTGACTTGATATTTTGTAACTGATTGGGGATGTTTTGAAATGTTTTTGTGATGTGATATTCTGTAATTGTGATATATTGTTTTGTTACTGTATATTTTGTATCTTTGTTAGCCGCCCAGAGTCGCTTGGTGAGTGGGGTGGCATACAAGTCAAAAAATGAAGTGGAATAAAATCTATCTACAGTAATACCTCGAATAACGCTAAGACTTGGTTCCACAAGTCTTGGTGTTATCTGATTGTTAGTATTATCCAATCCATGTTAAAATCCTATGGGATGGATCAGATAATGTTAAAGCTCCATAGAGATACGTTGTAACCGCACAGGCTTTAGCGGTTGTTATCCGATCTATCCCATAGGACCTTAACATTATTCGATCCAATTATCCACCCCAGATTGCTTAACGTTATGCGATTTTAGCATTATCCGAGTTAAACGTTATCCGAGGTATTACTGTATTACATTTTCATGCCGCCCATTTAGGAAATATCCCACTCTAGTGGTGTACACGCAATACTAAGAAAATTTTCTAAGTATTCCAACTCTCTGCTTTGTTTTTTTAAAAACAATATGTCTGAAATCTTAGCATAGCAAATTATTCTGGATTAGACCTAATGAATCAATACATATTTAGTGAGTCAACTCATCTACTAATTCAAATGGGCCTACATTAACTGCACTTTACTATGTTAAAACAAGTCACTTGCATGTAACTCTCTGAAAATTATGGAGGAGTTGATTCATCAAATCCCAATTGATTCAGTGGTCTTAATCTAGTGTGGTTTACTATAATAAGTGACAGGATTTTGGCTACTGATTCATAACAGTATCTCTCCTCATTGCCAACCAAATTACTCCATCAAAATACTTACTAACACTCTTAAAACATTCTAACAGAGTAAGAGAGGACTTAGATGACTTTAAGTTCTATTCTGCGGGGCAGGGTGGGGATTTTTAGATCTTCTTATAAGTACTTCCCAAATGTTGTGTGTTTGCCCCTAAAGATCTTAGAAATGATAAGAATTTTTTTAAAAAATGGTATACCACAGGGTTCCCAATATGGGTAGGCTATATTTTGAGACCAGTTGGCTCAGAGCTGCAAATTTGTTTGTTTGTACATTCCAAAAAGTCTCTGAAAAACAAAACCTACAAATGTTGCACTTGAATGCAAAACTGGGTTAACTGGACTGATTGCATCTCAAAATCAGTTCCCTCAAAATCCTCTTTCTTTATCCCAACAGCTCTCCAAAATGGTAAGATTAGAATCATAATCCTCTTGAAATCAGTTTCCCCAGAGCCCTCTTTGTTTGTTTGTTCTGAAAGAGCTATAAAATTTCAACAACTAGAAACATAAATTAGTACAGATTCTAGTGATTTCTCCACTTGAGTTTACCCAGAAGATAAATTTATTCTTCTTTTTGCCAGTTGTTGCTTTTAACATTGGTTTATTACTAGAGTTTCTTTCCACATGCATAAAAATGTGTTTTAACTGAAGAAAGAAAACACATTAAAATTTTTTTTTTTTATCCCAACACCACTGTTTTGCCACATGACCTGCCTCACAAAATGGCAGCATCTCTCTACCCACCCACTCTGCTTATTCTTCCCAAGACTCTCTTCATCAGTGCAATGAGGCATAACTGTAGTATTCTGCCAGAAGATATATTGTGACCCCCTCCCAAGGTTGGTAACACATTATATAGAGCAGTGTTTCCTAAACTATGTTCTGCAGAACACTGGTGGGCTTCAATTCCCAGAAGCCTAAGTCAGTACATTGGTTGATCAGTGCTTTGGGGAATTGATTTAGGCTTCTGGGAATTGAAGCCCAAAAACCAAAGATTGGGAAACACTGATATAGAGGAACAAATGCTGCGTCTGGATGGGTTCTTACGTACAGTACAGCAATTGAACTGATTATATCTAAAATTTGTTCTATGGAGGCCTCAATGGACCACACTGAAAATTAGTTTTTAGTATTATTGGATCATAGCATTTGTTAATTCTTCATTTAAACTAGTACAAACTGAAAGATATCAGTACAGAATGAAACATTTAGGGGGCAAGAGAGAAGAGATAGGCCACTGCAATGAGGATTGGATTCAGATATTTTTAACCAAGATACAAGCATTGGCAAATATATTCTGATCCTCATAAATACATTTTGTTTACAAGGATGTATATTCATTTAAGAATGGTGTTTCTCAAATGAAACCAATTAATGATTTCACCATGTAATCACTACATGAACACCATCATACAATAATTGTAAAAGAATACACTTCCTACAGTTGATAACAGATGTGATCTTCCCCTACATGGAATTAAAAGTGTAGCTGCATGTGAGATTAAATGTCTTATTTGCAGGAAAATAAGTATTTTTAAAAATAAAAAACAAGAGCAAGGACTCTCTTTTCAGAACTGGACAACAAAGCATGTGGAGGAAAAGATGGAAACCCCTCCTCTCCTCTTATAATATTTGGAGGAATATCATCTCTTAAACCAAGGGTAGCAAACCTTCTTGTGCCCTTGGGCTAGACCACGGGCCCCTCAGACAGATGTGTGGAGTGGGAGGTGTGTTTCCTCCCACCACTCCTGCAATTTCTGGTGGTGGCAGCAGGGAGAGTGGGGGCACCGTAATTTTGGTCCATTTCACCACTTCCGCCACTTCTCGTGGTGGCACTGGGATCCTCACCACGGGATGGATTAATTGGTGCCACAGGCTGGATTAGGCCCATTGGCTGTAGGCTGGCCACCCCTGTCTTAAACCAAAAATAATGACAGGGAATAATACATCATTATTTCTTAAGAATAGCATACAGGTTTGCTTGTCACAAAATATATTTGAAAAGATGAAAATAAACACAACTAATTTTTCAGTGTAATATTGAATATGTGCAATATGTAAGAACTTGGAACTTCACTATAAATTTTGCTGCATTTTTATCCTATAGTCTGCTGTATCCCCCAAGTATCTTTAACTCACAACTTTAACTCACTCAGACACAAAATTCATAGATACATATTAATACAGTACTATAAACAGAAATGAAAAGGATCCTCAATCATCTTCAAGAAGTATGAAAAGCACAATTGCCAAGTAATCATGCAACTCTTCCTCATGTTAAATAAAAGCATGGTTTTAGTTTTTCTATATCTTCTAAATTCTCTAGGCCACCATTATAATTTTTGTAGTTCTCCTATGTTTCTCTTCCAACTTTTTGTTGTATGGATTGTTCCACCTCATGGAAATGGGACTTCTGCACTGAAATGCATTATTACTCAGAAGTTAAACTGTGGAACTGACAGCAAATTTTCCACAATGGTTAAGTAACAGACAGCTTTAAGGAGGTTGATGAAGGACAAGACTATCGGTAGGTACCAGTCATGGTTTCTATATATTAATTCCTACACCAAAAGTGACACATATGGTATATACTCAAGTATAAGCCAAATTTTTTAGCCCCAAAAATGAGCTCCAAAAAGGGGACATGGGTTATATTCAGGTCAATGACCATGAGGGTCCCAATACAGCAATTTAATTAATTTTAGCATATTTTCATGTATTTTGATTATTGAAACTCACTAGGAGCTGTTGCCTTTCCCACCCTCAGCTTATACAGTAATACTCCGGATAACGTTATGACTTGGTTCCACAAGTCATGACATTATCCGATTTTTAGCATTGTCCGATGCATGCATCGAACAACACTTTTAAAAAAGCCCTGACTTCAGGGACAAACCGCTTTAAAGGCAGGCAGGGAAAGAAAGAGACCTTTTCCTCCCTGCCTTTAAAGCCACCCCCACCTGCAGCGGTCTCTGCGACTGCAGTAGGGTCAGGGAAATGCGTGCCTTTCTCACGACCCTACTGCAGTCGCAGAGACTGCTTGTGTCTCTTTCCCTCCTGTATTTAAACTACAGGGAGGGGGAGAGAGACGTGATTGGGTCTCTAGAGAACCAATCACGTCTCTCTCTTTGCCCCTCCCTGTAGTTTAAATACAGGGAGGGAAAGAGAGACAAGCAGTCTCTCCGACTGCAGTAGGTTTGGGGGAAAGGCACGTGCTTTTCCCCTACCCTACTGCAGTTGCAGAGACCGCTGCGGGTGGGGGGTGGATTGGGTAGTTCTACCCAAACCACCCCACACCCGCAGACCATTGCCTCGGATAACGCTAAGAACAATTATCCAGAATCGTTATCCAATGCACGTTTTTTCCAAAAAAACCTTGCATCGTTATCCGATTCTAGCGTTATCCGATGCAATTGTTATCCGGGGTATTACTGTACTCAGGTCAATCTATTTTCCTGGGTTTTCAGGTCAAAATTAGCTTATACCTCAGCTTATACTCGAGTATATATGGTATGTCTCTCATTTATAGTTGCTAGGGAATGCAGGCAGAATAGGGCTGTTTCACTCCTCTCATTAGTGGAGTTCCCGTAGTTTGGTGAGAGTGGGAACAACATTCTGGAAAAATGGAACATAGGCCAAATCCAGACTATTTCTTCCTATGTAGCAAGAAGTATTAACTTTTTCCTAAGACACTCTTAGCATTACTTCTCTATTTTTAATTAAAGTGCTTTGTTTTATTGAATCGTTGCAGATGTGGTAGACAGTAGAACATTCTCTTCTTTATTTGCTGTGCTCTTCTATTTACAAAAACAATATCTGTAACTTATCCTCTATAGAAAATATTGCTGGTACAAAAAGAGAAGATTTTCCCCCTCTCTCAACAACTAAAAATACTGCCTTCTTTTGCCTTTATGTCAAAAGTATGCACTAAAATGTGAAACCTCTTGTGTTTTTCACTGAAATGACTTTTGGTTCACTTCAGTTTTTAGTCCCAACTAAAGCTTACCCATTAAAAGAATGTGAATCCAGTAATTTAACATTTAATGTTAGTTTCACTGATTCAATATTTTTAATTCCAGCTGGGTCTAACAGCTAGATTTAAGCCATGATATTTGTGTGTCTCTAATGCAGAAGAGTAGCGTGCCTTGGCGGGGCCCCGTATAAAAATCTTTTGGGGGCCCTTAGGAAGGGTAAAGATTTGTTTTGTTTACGCACGTTGGGGGCCCCCGTGACCCGGGGGCCCCGTATAATTGATACGGCAGATACGGCGGTAGCTACGCCTCTGCTCTAATGCATCTTTTTATACAACCTTATTTAAGCAAGTATAGTCCCATCATATTAGGATTTAACGTGTAAACCAGGGATTCTCACCCTGCAGCTGGCAGCACCATTTCATGCCCCCCCCCAGCCTCCACCACACCAAGAAGTGCCATGCGGTGGAGGAAAGGCAAAATGGCCATCCACCCCCCAAAGCTGTCTGAGGGAGCATGACCCAGCCCCTGGCTTTAAAAGGTTGAGAACTCCTGGTGTAAAAAAAACACATTGATTGTAGTCTTCTATAAAGCATAGTTAACTACAGTGATGTCTGTATTCTACACATCTTCCCTTTGAGTAGAGTACCAGTGATTATGGACACTTTTTACATAGGGGGGAATCACTGGCTGTGCAAAAGTGCTCTGAAAACTAATATTTCATATACATTATTTCAAGGGGTAAAGAAGATATACAGAGGCTTAACACTTTTAGCCAGGCTTGTTCTATCTTAGATTAATATGAAATATAATGTTGTCGTATTAAGAGCTTTGTGGTTGAACTGCTGTACTGCAGCCAGAACATTGCAAATTCGAACCTGATGGGGATCAGGGTTGATTCAGCCTTCCATCCTTCCAAGGTTGGTAAAATTAGTACACCACATGTTGGGGGCAAAATTCTAATTAGCTTGTGAATAACCCAGAGAGTGTACTAAGTGCTATGGGGCAGTATATAAGTGCAATTGCTATTAATGTTATTATTTAACAGCGGAGATGCTGGTTTTTCCCTGATAGCACTACAGGAGCATGGTGGTATATTCTGTTTTTATGTTTGAAAAACAGTCTCAGATTAGGTCAGCATGAGAACCCACACCGGGGTGGACAACCAAGGGCCTCCAGATGTTATTGGTCTGCAACTCCGTCATCCATTACCCATGTAAGAAGGACAGAGAAGGTCTAAAAAACATCTGAAGAGGCAGAGTTGTCCACTTACACCAGGGTTCAGCAAACTTGGCTCTCCAGGTGTTCTTGGACTTCAATTACCAGAAGCCCAAGTCAATAGACCTGTTGATCAGGGCTTCTGGGAATTGAAGTCTAAGAACAGCTGGAGAGCCAAGTTTGCTGACCCCTGACTTACACCAATAAAGAAGTCTGCTAACATTACTGTGGTACAACCAAAAGCAAAACAATGACTTGTTTGAAAAGCTTCAGCTTTCAGTTGCAAGAAACTAAAACTAAAAGGCAGAGTTCCCCACAAAACCTACCAGGAAGACCAAAAGCACAGCACAAAGAGAAAGTGATATAACTAAATCATATGATTGTCAAATTCAAGTAAAGGAAATGTAGAGGTCAGCACTTGGAACCTCAGTTGAAATCTGTGGTGTGGAGACTACACTGATAACAGCTTGGTCAAGCAACTGGGGAGGGGGGGCTCTGGAGCAGATTATATTTTTCACATCAACCATTCTCATTGTTACAAGGAGACTCGCCTTTCACATTGAGAATCATGTTTTTTAATGAATGTTGCATGCAGAAGCACAAACCAAGAATATGTAATGAAGAAACACCCTCTTGTCCATTAGCGTTAGCTCCTTTAAAAGAGACAGAAGCGTGTTCAATGACTGATCCAACTGACTACCAGAAACAAGACACCTCATTTTGTCTTTCTTGCCAACTATTTTAGCTTATTTGCCATGAGCACAGGGTATAATTAATATCACACAAGGAGCCAGCATTGTCATTTTTCAAATCATTTCCCTGGAAATGTTCTACACCTCTTAATGGCCCTGCTAATGCTGTAGCTGTCATGTTTTGGACAGCTGTGTTTTTACAAGACAAACTCAGCTGTGCCGTGTACCTCTCTGTAGACTTTTTAGCTCAGCAGCTCAGAGGCCGTGAATGCCAGCTGGTAATGGCTGCATGGAAATCTTTGATTAATTTTTTTAAAACTTCTAGCTGGTGATTGGTGTTCAAATGTCACCTTCCCATTTTCTGTCTCTATCTAGTTTTGCTTTTTCTGGTTCTTTCCCAAGATCACTCAATAAGTGAAGGATCAAGCTAAGCATGCAAGGGGGTGGAATTATATGACTAATTATATCCAGGACAACTGGTCCAGGTGTTAAGAGAATACAAAGTCAGAACAGCAGCCAGGTCATTCTTTTTTAAAATGCAATATTGCTTGAGAGACTATGCCATTTGCTTAAACTGATAATAATTTTACTCAGTATTTGGAAAACACCAAATAATGTAAACTTGGATACATCATATATGGATTAGGGCAAAAGAAGAAGGGGGTAGCCAAAAATGAGATGGCTAGATGGTACAGTAATACCTCGGATAACGCTAAAATCGCATAACGTTAAGTAATCTGGGGAGGAGAATTGGATCAAATAACGTTAAGGTCCTATGGGATGGATCAGATAACAACTGCTAAAGCCTGTGCGGTTACAATGTATCTCTATGGAGCTTTAACGTTATCTGATCCATCCCATAGGATTTTAACATGCATCGGATAACACTAAAAATCAGATAACACCAAGACTTCTGGAACCAAGTTTTAGCGTTATCCGAGGTATTACTGTATTGTAGACACAATGAGCACAGAGCTGAGCGAGTTGAGGAGGATGGTGGAGGACAGAAGTGCCTGGCGGACAGTGGTCCATGGGGTTGCAAAGGGCCGGAACTGACTGTGCAACTGAGCAACAAAAATACATTATGACTGGATACTTCGACCATGTGACTTATTTTTCTTTCTTTCTTTTCTTTTTTGCTGGACAAGTCATGACATTAACTATTTGGAAATGTTACAATCCATGCCTCATTCTTTACATTTTTACATCTTTGTAGAAAAGGCTTAAAAAAAACTAGTTTGTCAGCTGCATCTTAGACACTGAGATAAAAATATTAAATGTAGAATTTATTTTAGTAGATGTCTAAGTATATTATTTTAGATCACCATTCATAAACTTGGTGTAGAAGTCAAAAATGTATTAAGCGGTAGCTATCTTAGTCTGTTGCAGAAAAAAAAAGTCTTTTTCCACGTTAAAAAAAAATAATTATTTCACTGTGGTAGGATCCACCATACATATACAAAAGCTTCCTTCAGAAAATGAACTGGCATGTTTATTGATTGACGGTAAAAATCCTAACTGGTAAATTTATGATACATCCCAAGACTATATGTATAATAACACAGATTATGATTCTGTAGACCAAACTAACACAAAGCAGATAGTCTCTTTCATTCCAAATTCAATACATTCATTATGTCTGAAATTTCTGACCTGGCAACCCAAGACAATAACATACCGTACATATAATCAATGAGATGTTGCTTGTTTATACCTTTCCAATACAGTCAAACCTCGCTTAGTGAGCATTTCGCTTTATGAAAAACTCGCATAACGAGCGGGTTTTTCAAAAAGCGATCCGACTCGCATAATGAATATTTTCACTCTGCGATTCGGACTCACACAGCAAAAATTTTTGCTATGTGAGTCAGACTTACCCTATGGAAACACTCTCATAGAGAGCATTTCTATGGGGGGAAACTTGCACAACGAAAAAATATTCGCTCTGCGAGTTGGACTTTCCCAATAGAAAACTTGCATAGCGAGAGTTTCTATGGGGAAAACTCGCATAATGAAAAAATTCGCTATGCGAGTTTTTCCCCTTAAAAAGCTTGTTATGTGAGTTTCTCCATTGGAATTTTCGCTATGTGAGAAACTCGCATAGCAAGCAGCCTCGCAGAACAAATTAAATTCACTATGCGAGGTATTGCTGTATTGTGTTTATTAGCCACAAAGCAACCTGAGAAAAAGAGTCAGCAATATTTTCCTCTTTCATGCTGCATTTGTAAAATCCTAAAGGAAAGTGGTACTTATCAACACACAGGCAGCAGGTCTTCAGTTGGGAACCAGCCAGGCCACAGATAAGTGACATGAACAGGATGCTGCTAAAACATGCAGCCCATTTCAAAACACATACATACACAGAGAGGATTCTCTTCTGCATGATTTACTGCCATTTAACAGACAATAAACAGCAACTTTAGATTGCTAACAACATGTCATTTAAGGTTTTCTGTTGCTCAACATCAAGGAAAATCAATGCCAGCTCTACAGGGGCAGGAAAAAACCAGAGAAGTGAGCTCCATTTCAGGTCTGTTTGAACTCATTTCCTTTCTCCATGGTTGCCCTCTTGTGCACCCCCTCAGGCAGCCCCTCACAGCAGGCACGGCAGTTTGACACATTGACAGCTCGCATTGAATGACAACTGATTTGTACAAATTTCAAGCCTTATAAATCTACCTGTCACAACAACAACATAAAAGAGCTTGGACCCAGCAGGTAACTTGGAAAAATCTTCCCTTGACGGCACTTGGTGAAAAGCAGCAGCTTGCCTCCTGCCACAAAATCCAACTATCATCCTTGTATAACTTTGAATAAAAATTCAGGTCCTATTTTCTTGCCAACAGGCTACCAATCGTCTTATTTAAAGATTAAAAAGAATGAACAGAAGACACACACACACACACACACACACACACACACACACACACACACACACACACACACACACACACACACACACACACACACACACACACACACACACACACACACACACACACACACACACACACACACACAGTTTTACTTTATGAAAGTGGTACCACCTGCTATTGCAGGCTTTACCACACCATTTTTCTCTCCAGAGCTCAGGCAGAGAAAATGAGCAGAGATTTTTACGGTATTTAAGCAATATTCCAGATTGCAATGGTTTATGCATCCACTACATAGGGGCTTCTTCGACAATGCCACTGGCTGTTAAGAATTCAAGGGGCTTCATTTTGCTTAGTGTTCTTGCCATTTTTGAACCAAATGCACATTTCTAAAAGAGCATTTTAAGGGAAGTTTTTAATTTACTAGTTCAGAAAGACATTGACTGAATGGCTACTCTACTCAATAAATCAGTCAATTCACGAGAGAGTAAGCACAAGATTTTAATATCATTCTAAATCTTTAATCGGTTTTATAGAAACTCAATTGTCTTCTTCAAAATACCCTTTTCCGGTTACGTCCTTATTAAAGGTAATCCCAACATCAAAGACATAACGTGTAAATAATTTCACAAAAAAAATATGCCTATTTTTTTTAGCTACTCTTGCATTTAAAGCTGTGGAGAACTATTTGTACAGTGACAAACAAATTATGCAAGACTATTTTCCAAAAGATGTGTGTTTAAAGTTTTCAAGCAAGGGCAAGGCCAACCTCTGACAACTATCTCAGAAAACAAAACAAAATAAAGTAAAATAAAAATAAAAAACACAGTAGCACTTTAAAGACTAACTGCTATATTTTCACTGTTAGTTTTCGTGGATCAAGTCCACTTCATCAGTGGACTTGATGAAGTGGACTTGATCCACGAAAGCTAACAGTGAAAATATAGCAGTTAGTCTTTAAACTGCTACTGTGGTTTTTTTACTTTATTTTGTTTATTTTGTTTTGTTTTGTTTTCTGAGATGCCTGAACCACAGACTAACATGGCTACTATTCCAAAAAATTCAACTCTGACAACTAGACATCAAAGGGTACTAGGATGTAAAAGTATAGACACTGAATTTAATAAGTGGTACAGGACATATTATGCTTACCTAAGATTCCCAAAGTAATACTTCACACAGGGGATCTCAACCTTATTAAGCCATGGGCCGGATCAAGCCCACTCAGACTATTTGTGGGTTGGACATGTGTTCCCGCCACTACCATCACTGTGATGACCACCCTGAGCCCCCACCATTCCCCCCTGCTGCCACCACCACTGCCTTTGTCAGCAGCAGCAGCGGTGGCAGTGGCAGTGGGGGGCCCACTGGTCCGGCCCACCAACACTCCCCATCAGTAGTGTAGCATGGGTTTCAGCCACCCGAGGTGGAAGCCAAATTCACCATCCACTGGGCGGGACCCAGGACACCAGCGGTGTGAAATTTTGCTGCCCCCAAAAGTGCCGCCTGCCTAGGCAGCCTGCCTGTGTTGTATAATTTACAGCCAAGAATTCCCGTCACTTCTGATGACACGGTGGTAGGGGGGGGGGAGAAGAACGGGGCTTAAGGGCAACAGCTTCATCCCTACTTCAATGGCTTTGGGTGAGCATACGCACACATTTGCGCACATTCCCACGGCTCAGTAGAGCTGTGGCAGCCTTTGTAGAGCAAGGACCAGGAAGTCTTAAGAAAAGAGAGACAGACGTGTGAGCAGACACACAGTCTCTCGCACATGCCTTGGAAGCAGGCTGAGGTCGCAGCCCACAAAAGGCGAAGGCATGATCACCCGCCTTGCCTCTGCCCAAAGAGATGCTGGACAGTCTTGGCCAGGTGTGTACCGCACACACTCATGCTAGTCCCTTTGGGGCTCCCTGTGGCTGTAGCAGCAGTAGCAGCAGCACCCTGGTGGAGAGACAAGAGAGTGGACGGGGAGGCAGGAGAAGCAAGGGAAGTTTGTGTCCAATCAATGCATGAATGGTGTGAACCGAGCAGGACGATGCAATGCGTAAACAACAAGCCCTGGAAAAGTCTTCCACCTGCCCCTTTCCTCACCCAAGTAGCCCTTATCTCTTCCAAAAACAAAGAGAGCCGTGTGATCCTTCCACAATACAAGTGCAATAAAGTTATCACCTCACCCCTGAGTTTCTATCTGTGACTCTTTGTCATGCAAGAAAGATTTACATAAACCAGAGCAACAGCAACAACAAAAACGATAACCCTTTAGAGTTGCAATCCTTCCGCACAAATCCCCGCCCGCCTTCCTGTGACCCACTTCCACCTTCCAAGGGTTGGGATCCCACCCAACTCTTGCAACTATGAAAGTCTGGGCTCAACATCCCGCTCCTTTAAGAGTTGGATCTGTTTTCATGGGTTCGATACCTGAAAGCTGCACAATGGGGGCCATGCAAAATTTTGCAGGCATCCCCTGCAAAATTATCCTTTCAACCCAGAATAATCTGACAGGAAAATGAATGAGCACTTGGATTCCCCCTCCTCCCCCCTCCCCCCGGCAATGAGCATCACCGACCCCACAAAATCAGAAGCCCTTTGAATGCTGTTTGCATTTAATAAGGTCAGGAGGCAGTGAGACAGGAATGGTAGAAAAACAATGCAATCAATCACACTTCTCTATCTGCCCCACATGCTGGGTGCTCATTTTCCCCACCACGGAAGGATGGGAGGCTGAACCAACCCTGGTCAGGATAAAACGCACAACCTTTAGGCTTGCAATGTATTAAACAACAATGGATAAAGTCAATGAGGCACCTCTTCTTCAGCCTTGCAGGGCTCGTAGTCTCGGGCCACTTCCGAAGCTCACCTTCTCCCTCCTATGCCACTGCTCCCCACACAATGAAAATGAATGCCAAAACTCCTCCCCATCATGATGACGCTGCCAACACTCCTCACCATGCCACCAGTCTGGCCCACCAACACCCTTCATGATGCCACCAACAACTCCAACATTTCCCCCATGCCACCAGTCCGGCCTGCCAACACTCCCCCTACCCCACCACTGCCACCAAATGTAGCGATGATGTGGGGTCCACCAGTCTGGCCTGCCAACACTCCCCCCACCCTGCCACTGCTGCCACCAGCCAAAACTCTCCACCACCACCACGACACCAACACTCCCTCTGACATCACCACTGCTGCCAACACTCCACACCACACTACTAGTCCAGCCCACCAACACCCCACAATGCCACCACTGCTTCCCTGCTTACTGGCCTGCCATGGGTGAAGGAGGGGTCCTGACTCTGTTTTCCCATGCTTGGTCAGTGCAGTCCCTGGGAAAGACACAGGCGGCCACGTGCGTCTGCTGCTTCTGCTTCCACCATTGCAACCTCAATACTTGTCTCCTCAGCTTGGCCTGGCATGTCCCTAATGCTGTTCCATATCAGGGCTGATGTTGTAAGCTATGGAGCAGTGTTGTGGCCAGATAGAATGGTGCCACCGTAGGTTGAGAACTGCCTTAGCATCTCCAATTAAGTGATATTGGGTAGAAAATGGACTTCTCCAGGGCAGTACTCATTTTCCCGTGAATCTTTGTGAGTCAAGGGAAAACTCATCTCATACAATGTAGTAGAGCAGTGTCCCCCCAACCTTTGGTTTTTGGACTTCAATTCCCAGAAGCCTAAATCAATCCTCCGAAGCACTGATCAGCCAATGTAATGATCTAGGCTGCTGGGAATTGAAGTCCAAGAGCCAAAAGTTGAGGAAAACCACAGTAGAGTACACTTCTCCTTACTTAACAAAAACAGCACGTCATTGTCAGGGAGGTAAAAGAGCGGCTCTACCTCCTGCTGGTTTGAGAGCCCTTACTCTCATAATTTGGCCTGGGATTTTCTTGTCAAATTATGGAAGTTTCTTTCATTCTTAAAATCCCAGGCATGCATATGTGTGGATGAGTTGTTGTTGTTGCTGTTCAGTCACACAGTTGAGTCCAAAACCTTTGCAACCCCATGGACCACCACACAAGTGGTCCATCTGGGTGAGGGAGAGATGCAAAAAGACAGAAGGAGAAAAAACAAAGAGTCTTGATCAACTGACTGGTTAAAGGTTTAAAACATGCTTTTTGGAACCAAAAAATGAGAGTGGACTATACAAGTCACAGGCACCTTCTTGACAACTTTTATTATACTGTATAACACTTTAAACATATACACCACTCTTTAGTGCCACCAATTTTTGTAAATTGAAGTTTTCCAAACCCTCCCTTCCTCCCAGTTCCCTAGGTGTGCCGCATCTGAAGGTTTGCCACATCCTAAAGAAGACACTGGAGCTACGATGATGATGATGATGATGATGATGATGATGATGATGATGATGATGATGATGATGATGATGATGATGATGATGATGATGATGATGATGATGATGATTTGTGTCAGAAATTATTCTGGGTTGGAAGGATTTTTGCAGAAGAAACTCCATTCGGGGAACACCCAAACGAAGCTCATTTCATGTCCCTAAGAGCTGGGACAGAGATAGGCATTCAATCCATCATGCAGTTCCCAGGTCTCGAACTGCTACTGAAGAGGCAGGAGTCTTCAATTTCAGAAAACTGATGACATTGGTAAAACCATCCCACCAATGGAGATTTTTGGAAATGAAAGACTCCCCCTACCCCATACTGCAAACCCCAATGGCTTCATCAAAATGAAAAGAATAACAACTGCAGCCTCAGGGCCTTTCGCAAGGTCAGAAATGTTTAATTTATCAAGAATCACTGCAGCTGAAAATGACATCAGCTTTACCTAGTCTAAGTTCCAATACTGGATTTCAGTAAATAATTAGGGGGAAAACTTCTCAGGAGAGGAGAAACAGAGTTTTAATTATGCATTATAAGTGAGATTTTTCTCCTTGGCTTGAATTTGTTAACTTGACTGAGCATTTGTTTGGTGATGACTGCTTTACAGTGTGTTGCTACATATTGATACAGTAAACTAGATAGATTCCTTATTGCTATGCAGTATTTCTCTGTAGTATAATGGTCTCCTTAAAAGAGCTGTAAAATACAAATGTGAACACATGTTTCATAAAATCCAAAGCGACTAAAATCCAACACTGCAGAAACAATTGGAAGTTTTGGAATTCACAATTATACGACATGCTAGGATATATAGAGCCTAAAAACCACTAATTTCTCAACAAGGTTGTGAGAAAGAATCTAGGTTGCCTGGGCTTCAATCTTTGTTATGGTTTAAATTCTGTTGAAACCTTTATTTTTACTATTACTCAAGAAGACCAACACATTGGGACTTGGATAAACTAACCACAAAAGTTCTTCAAGAAAATCAATAGGCTACCACTGAATTACTAACACACAAAACTAACCCCCTGGACCTCAACCTGAAGTGTATAAATAAATGTCATGAATTTTCACTCTTATGACTGACTAAGTGGACTTGATCCATGAAAGCTAACATCAAAATACAGCGGTTACTCTTTAAGGTGCCACAATGTGTTTATCTTTTTTGGATTTGTTTTATTTTTCTCTCCTATATGCTTGCACAGACTAGTGTCTATATGCTTGCACAGACTAGCATGGCTACCACTTCATGAGCGTGTGCAAGTGCATGTGTGTGTGTGTGTTTATATCGAGCACTTTTTCCCAAAAAAATAAATGAACTTTCATAAAAAAGCAATCCAAGTTTTCTTGGTCATCTGTTAAGTCTCTCTGAGTGATTAAATTTAAAATTATCACTGTAAGGACAGGTTTCACTTACCAGTAACTGTCGTTCTCCGAGTATGTTGTTTGGGGATTCACACTGATGGGTTCTGCGCCTGCGCTGAATCCTGAGCGGAGCTGGAAAGCTGATTGGATAAAGAGTTTTGAATGTGGGACCGCCCACCATGCCCAACCCCTTTAGGCGCCATTTCGCGCTCTCCCCTCAGTTTGATATTAAAGCTGCCCGCTAAGCATAAGGCCATCTCAGGCCGGCAGCCCTGAGGGGAGGCAGGGTTGGGTTGTGTGAATCCCCAAACAACATACTCGGAGAACGACAGTTACTGGTAAGTGAAACCTGTCCTTCTCCTTAGTGTTGTTTGGGGATGCACACTGATGGGTGACTAGCAAGCTCACTTACTTGGATGGTGGGCAGCCAGCGTCCTGAGATGTAGGAGAGCGCAATGGCATCATGGATGGGCGGTCATCAGCGAAGAGGATCGGAGACCAGCCGTCAGGATGGATCTGCCCCGTCTGACATCGGAAGCAGACCTTGTGTCAACCCGGTAGTGGGTGATGAAGGTGGAGGACCTGGACCAGGTAGCGGCCTTGCAGATGTCCTCCATCGGGATGCCTTCGAGGAACGCAGTGGAGGAAGCCAATGTCCTGGTGGAGTGAGCCCGGACATGAGGCGGGGGTGGCAGAGATGACATCTCATAGGCCAAGTAGATAGTGCTTGAGATCCATTTGGAAAGTCTCTGGGCAGACAGAGAGTGTCCCTTGGACCTGCCACCATAGGCCACAAACAGTTGCTTGGCTCTCCTGAAGGACGCAGTCCTTTGTGTGTAGAACAGCAAGGCCCTCCTGACATCCAGCGAATGCCACACTCTCTCTTGTGCAGACGAAGGATTCAGGAAGAATGCTGGAAGCGTGATGGACTGGGCCAGATGGAATTCAGTCAGGACTTTGGGCAGAAAGGCCAGGTCCGGGTGCAATACTACCCTGTCTGGGTAGAACTTGAGAAAAGGAGGGTCAGACCGCAGGGCTGCCAGTTCTCCTGCCCTCCGGGCAGAGGTGATGGCTACGAGAAAGGCGGTTTTGTAAGAAACAAACTTAATGTCCACTGTAGCCATGGGCTCAAAGGGCGCCTTCGTGAGCGCGGTGAGCACAGCAGTGAGGGACCACTGAGGAGGTGGTATCTTCACTGGAGGGTAGGCATTACGCAGTCCCTGGAGGAATCTTTTAACAGTCTTGTCTCTGAAAGCGGAGGACAATACTGATGAAGGTGGGGCCTTGGCTACCACCGCAGCCAAGTGGACCTTTAAGGATGAGTGTGCAGATCCTGACTCAGCCAGGTGCAGGAGGTAGGACATGACGTCCTGCAGGGATGCCAAGTCCACGGTTCGGTCACTGGATGCTAGAAAGTCTATGAAGCGACGGTGCTTGGCATCGTAGGACTTTCGCGTGGAAGGTTTCCTTGAAAGTTCAAGGATCCGTGTTATGTCGGGCGGATAAGCCAGGCCGTCAGGTGTAGGCTCGGCAGATCCGAGTGGAGGATCCGACCGTCCTCCATGCGGAGGAGGTTCGGATCGGTGGGTAGGCGGAAGCGGTCGCAAGCCAGGGTTTGGAGTAGCGGGAACCACGGCTGGCGCGGCCAGGACGGGGCGATCAGGATTGTCCAGGCGTTCTCCGCACGGATCCGTACCAGGACCCGTTGGATGAGAGGGATCGGAGGAAACATGTACAACAGTTCCTGGTGCCACGGCACCATGAAGGCATCGCCCTCCGATCCGTGGCCGATCCCCGCCCGGGAGCAGTAACGGCGGCACTTGGTGTTGATCTGTGTCGCGAACACATCTAGGCTCGGTGTGCCCCACCGTCGGCACAGGCGGTCGAACACCGATCCGTCCAGTTCCCATTTGTGCATCGCTGTCCCTTTGCGGCTCAGGGAGTCTGCCTCTAAGTTCAGCGTGCCCTGGATGTGGACACCGATGGGGAACACATGTACCTTCAGGCACCACTCCCAGATCTGGACCGTCAGGTGAAGGAGGGAGAGGGACTTGGTCCCTCCTTGCCGGTTGAGGTAGGCTAGGGTCGTGGTGTTGTCCGAAGCGATCTGCACCACGCGGCCTGCTAGGGACAGTCTGAAGGACCTCATTGCCTTCCATACCGCTAACAGCTCGAGGAAGTTGATGTGGCGATCGGCTTCCGCGGGCGTCCAGATGCCATGGACCCGTAACCCGAGGCAGCACGCACCCCATCCGTGTGTGCTCGCGTCGGTGGTGACCTGGACGGATGGCGCGGGGAGGGTGAAGAGCTTCCCGGCGGTCACATTGCGGTCCGTTGTCCACCAGTTCAGCTGGTCCCGCAGTTCGGGGGTCGGTGTGAGCCACTTCCCGAGGTTGTCGTGGGTGCTGTCGAAGGAGGCTAGGAGCCACGACTGGAGCGACCGCATTTTGAGCTTGGCGTGCGAGATCACTGCTGTGGTCGACGCCATGAGTCCTAGTAAGCGGAGAGCGTCCCTGGCACGGACGCGACGACTGCCTTGGATCCGAGCCACTACCGTGCGGATGTCGAGCAGACGTTTGGGGGGAGCGTAGGCTCTCAGAGCCAGAGAGTCCAATACGGCTCCGATGTAGTCTATTCGTTGAGTGGGGGTCAACTGAGACTTCTTGTAGTTGACCCGTAGACCGAGACTCTGCATAAGGGCCAGGCAATGGGCAACATCGTCCTTGGCTTTCTGTTGGGTTGGGGAGCAGACCAACCAGTCGTCTATGTACGGGAACACCTGGACGCCTTGCAGCCGAAGATGAGCAGCCACCGGCGCCATGCACTTCGTGAATACCCTCGGAGTGGTGGAGAGGCCGAAGGGTAGGCAGGTGTACTGGTAGACGTTGCCGCCGATCTGGAAGCGTAGGAATCGGCGGTGTTCCCTCCTGATGGATACGTGGAAGTAGGCATCCTTCAGGTCGATGACGGTGAACCAGTCCCCGTGGTTGATCAGTGGGAGGATGGAATGAAGAGTTACCATCCGGAACTTCCTCGCGTCGATGTGCTTGTTGAGGAGACGGAGGTCCAGGATTGGACGTGTCCCCCCGTCTTTTTTGTCCACGAGGAAGTAGCGGGAGAAGAACCCTTCGTGAGACTCCGACGCTGCAACCGGTTCTATGGCGCCCTTCTCTAGGAGAGCTGATAGTTCTTCCTGGAGCGGTGGGGACGAATCGGTGACGCGCACCCGTCCGACAGTAGGGCATTTCCTGAACTCGATCGCGTAGCCAGAGTCTAAGATGGTTAAAACCCATCGGTCTGTGGTGATGGCAGACCAGGCCGATAGGTAGTTGGCGAGGGGACGGTAGGGTAGAGTCTCGGTCACGGAAGAGTCAAACACGTTGTTTGCCCTTCCGTTCTGTGCGTTTACCAGTCTGGTGACGCTGCTGGTAGCGTGGGCGGCTGGGTTGTGGTCGTGGCCGGTAGGGCTGGTACCGGGAGTAGTCGCCTTACCTCTGCGGTGGGCGAGGTTGGTAGGACGGACCCGCCTGGGACGTCGACGGTTGGTCCTGCTGGTAACAGTGGGACCCACGGCGTGGAGGGCGGAGCTGTTTGATGGTGGCGTAGTCCCCCTTCAGCTCTCCCAAGGAGGTGTCGGTCTCCTTGGCGAAGAGGCCCTCACCGTCGAAGGGGAGCTCTTCCACCAGCCGCTTCACGTCGTCTTGCAAGTCAGCGGAGCGGAGCCAGGCGTGGCGACGAAGCTGGATTGCAGAGGCCAGATTCTTCGCCTCTGACTCCGTGACGTGGCGGCCCGTACGGATCTGCTGCAGAGCGAGTTGGTTTCCCTCCATGCAGACCCGCTCAAAGTCCGCTCGCTTGTCCGGCGGAAGCAGAGACTTGAAGGACTCCGCTTGTTCCCACAGTCGGCACTGGTAGCCCCCCATGGCCGTCGCGTAGTTGGACGCACGGAAGGACAGGGAGGCATTGGCGTAGACCTTCCTGCCCAGTGCGTCCAGTTTCTTCCCTTCTTGGGTCGACGGAACGGGGGTGCTACTAATCGGTGTCCGGTGTTGGGAGCCTTTCACCACTCGGGAGTTCGGTGCCGGGTGGACGTGTAGGAAGTCGGAGTCTTCCAGCAGTCTGTACATGGAGTCCACCCTGTTGGACACCGAATGGGAAGAGACGGGTCTCTTCCAGATCTCCTTGGCCGCCTTGGCGATCTTCGGGAGTAGTCCCAGACGGACGGGGACTAGCTCCTTCCGGTCGGCCAAGCCGCAGACGACATCTTCGCATTTGTCCAGGGGAGCCTCCGCCCGGATCCCCAGCGTGGATCCAAGGCGGGTGATGAGGGCCGTGTATGTTTTCTGGTCCTCCGGTTGGGAGCCATGGATGGAGCCAATGTTATCGTCCGGGGATTTGTCAACCGCAACCGGTGGTGGCCGATCCTCCTCCTCCTGGTCCGACGAGTCGTCGGAGCCTCCTGACCGCACCGAGACGCTGGGCGGTGGCAGGTAGGCCTCGGGGTCCGAGTCCGACCAGTACGGCCTGGCGGATCTCGGATCGCTCCCCGGCAAAGGCAGCTGGTACGGAGGGAGAGAGGCCTCCGACCGCGCCTGTTCCACTCGTTGTCTCTTCGGTGCCGGGCCCTCGTCACGGAGCGGTGGTGCCTCCGTGGCTGGTTCGGGAGGCAGAGGGTGCTCCACGAACGCGGATGGTGTCGGTCGAGGGCCTTGGAGCTCGGCATGCAGCTTCCGCACCATCGCCTCGATAAACGGGGCGATGAGGCTCAACTGGGGTGGCGCTTCGGAAGCCAGACCAGGAGCCACGGAATGGTCGCGAAGAGAGGTAGATCGTCGCGGCGGTGGAGGTGGAAGGGCCTCTGGCGACGGCGGAGGGCTGGGGGCCCTCTCCGGTGTGGTTTCCCGGACATCGACCGGCATCCTGCCCGGCGTAGGTGGGGCTGCAACCGGGGCAGATGCTAGGGAGCGTGGCGGCGAGGGGTGAGCCGGTCCCGGGGTCGGCGGGAGAGAAGACGTAGAGCTACGGCGCTTCTTCTTCTCTTTCTTGTCTTTTTTCTTCTTCTCCTGCTCCTTCTTCCGTCTAAACAGTTCGGAGGCCGACGGCCGTGAAGAAGGAGCAGAAGTTGAAGGAGCAGACGTTGAGGCAGCGGCCTGCTCTGGAGCTGGGGGAGGCGGTGGTGCGAGTGCGACCTCCATGAGGTAGGCTTGGAGGCGGTACTGGCGGTTCTTGATGGCGGCCTTCGAGAAGCCTCTACACACCTCGCAGGTCTGGACCTGGTGGCTCTCCCCGAGGCAGCGGAGGCAGCGCACGTGTCCGTCCGAACTAGGGAACTTTCTCTTGCAGGACGGACACTGCTTGAACGCTGCCGCTGAGGCCATCCACCGAGGTAGATGGCCGAAGAGAAAAAATTATCCCGGCCGGGAAGCCCCGGCACGAGATTGCAGGAAAGAACGGTTTCCTTCTTGGTTTTTTTTTTTTTTTTTTACCGGCGGCTGAGGGCGAGCCCCAGCCACACGAGGACCAAGGGATCAAGTCCCCTGGTCCGAGAAAAATTGTAGGTTGGAAAAATTGGAAGATTCTGAGACAATCTCAGTAAAGTACTCACAGCTTTTTTTCCAGGCTCCTGCTTGCACAGCGGAAAAAAGCAAACTGAGGGGAGAGCGCGAAATGGCGCCTAAAGGGGTTGGGCATGGTGGGCGGTCCCACATTCAAAACTCTTTATCCAATCAGCTTTCCAGCTCCGCTCAGGATTCAGCGCAGGCGCAGAACCCATCAGTGTGCATCCCCAAACAACACGAAGGAGAACAGTAGTTCCATGTGATTTCATCCTAAGGAATAGGCCACAAATCATAGAGATGACAAAGACAAGATGCATAAGAGTATTCTTCATAATATTGACCCTGTGCATCTTAATGCACACCCCAGAATACTCTAATAACTCTAAGCAGTACAGTAGTTCTCAATCATGGGTCCTTGAATATGTTTGGGTTACAACTCTCATAATTCCTAGTGAGCATGGCCTATGACCAGGGCTGATGGAAGTTGGAAGCCAACAATGGAGAGTCAAGTTTGAAAACAACTGCTCTACAACCCATTGATGCTCAATGGCAAACATTTAATGGGTTGTTTGCCAGATGAACAAAAAATGGAAAAGGTTCCTTGAAGGAAAAAATTACACTCAAGAAGACAAAATGGATCTTTCAGTTTCAAATTCCTTAACAGCAGGGCTGATCCAAGTCACTTTACTGCCAAAAGTAAAGGATAAAATTGCATCCTTCCATCATTCTGCATACAAAAGTCCTCAAGTGCTTGCTGAATCTTAGGGTCAAAGTGAATGACACTTTTGGAACATATTTAGAAGCAGTGACATCAGCTTGTCCTAGCATGAGCATTACTCAGCTTGTCCTAGCATGAGCATTACTGCATCTTTCATTTCCTAATGCTCTGCTTTGTGATTTGTCGTGAAAGGCAAACACAGGCTTCATTTGTAAGTCTGGTAACAGAAACACCTATTTTTGACAGGTTCACAAGGTGGGATGTAGGACATGCTAACTACCATGAATATACATTTCTCTTCTCTAGTTGATCCTTACTTCAGTACTAGAAATAGGATGGCATTATTCACTGTATCTGAGGATAGCAATCTTGTTTAAGGAGGACACAATAGGAGTGGTGCATAATTTGGGGGTGCAAATTGACCCAAGGCTGTCTGTGTAGCAGCAGGTGGCTTCAGTGGTCATGTCTGCATTTTTTCAACTATGACACATCACCCGACTTCACCCATTTCTGGACAGAAATACATTATTAACATTGAACTATGTGCTGGTCCTGGTGGACACAGGCATGTTCCTGGTGGACGTGGACACATTCCTGGTGGAAATGGGCAAATTTCCAGCAGATGTGGGCACATTCCCAGTGCACCCACAGCTCCATTCTTCAAAATATCAATACTGTTATAACATCCTGCAGAACCTTTTTCAGTCTGCCTCGTGGCAACATGCACCTTGCTTAAGAGCAAATTCCATGTACGGATGTGCATAGAAGAAAAGATCATACTGTCAGGTACACCCGCAGGAGTGTTTGATAAGAGACTGACTGGTTACATGCCAAAAATAATTCACAAAAAGGCCCAAATTCTAGGTTCCTGTTCTGTGGACTTGCACAAGTCAATATTTTTTTGCCGCTTCCAACCACTGTTGTTATTTGTAACTGTCAAAGGAAGGAAAATCTGTAATTGTTAAGAGAAAAGAAGCCTGTGCAAATTCCTCCCTGTGCAAAGTGAACAGTCAATCACTTTTATAAGGACAGGAACAACTGAAACTATCCATTCGTATACTTTCCTTTAGTCAACAATATTACCTTTAGTAATCTGGGGAATGTGCATCCATAAATTACAGAAAGTGTTATTGCATTGCTGAATAAACAGCAACATTTCCATCAGCAGCCATGGCAGCCCCACAAAGGTATAACAAACAGACTCAATCATTTTCTTGTCAAGCTTTGCAATGAGTGCAGAGTTTACTGCTGGAGATAATGTTGCTTTCCTCAGCATTGTGTGCCAAGCTGCAGACTGCTTATTAAAACAAAACCTCCTTTTTCCCTGAGCAGTGTGAGTTGGATAATCACATACTGCACTCAAGGAAAAAAAAAGCATGGGTTGATGCCCCAGAGTTAGCAATCAAGCATAAGAGTTAACATTTTGGTAAGTAAAAGCTGGTTGGGGAGAAAGAAGAAATAATAAATCAGCCTAAAAGGACCAACTGGAAACAATGTCCCAAGTTGATCGATTTCCTTGTCATGCAAGACAATAGGGTAAGATTTCAAGAGTTGCCATAACGGGTCAAGATAGTGATCCATCCTACTCAGCAATCCATCTACTAGCAGTGGCCTGCCCCCATGCCCCAGGGAAGTTCACAAGCAGGGCACAATGGCAATATCCATCCTCCCATTCATCCAAAGCATTTGGTAATCACAGGAAAGTATCTCTGAAAACTAAATTCCATTCTTAGGAACCACTAACACCCATCTTACTCACACAGGTCATCCAACCCCATTTTCAGCAATGACACTACAAAATTCTGTGACAATTACGTAGCAACATGTTTCATTAGATTTAGTGATACATTTAGTAATTTCACAATCTGAGCTGAGACCAGGCTAACCAAAATGGCTAAAGGCTCTTGAGAACTCATCAAGTTTCATAGCAGGTCTGCATGGCAATTGACGACTGATTCTTGGCAGGTAAGCAATGAGAAACCTGGGGAACATAGTGAAAAGTAGAGACATAACATTGCAAACAAAAATTAATCTAGTAAAAGCTATGGTATTCCTGGTGGCAATGTATGGACCATTAGGAAAGCTGAGCACAGAAAAATAGATGCCTTTGAGATGTGGTGCTAGAGGAGAATTTTGAGAGACCCCTAGACAGCGAGAAGAATAAATAGGTCAATCTTAGAAGAAATCAAACCTGACTGCTCCTTAGAAGGTCAAATAGTAAAGATGAAGCGAAAGTACTTTGGACATCAAATGAGAAGAGAAGATTCACTTGGGAAAGCCTTGATGCTGGGAAAAGTGGAGGGCAATAGAAAAAGGGGTGGCCAAAAATGAGATGGCTGGATGGTATTGTAGAGACAATGGGCACAGAACTGAGCGAGTTAAGGAGGAGGGTGGAGGACAGGAGTGCCTGGCGGACAGTGGTCCATGGGGTCACAAAGGGTCGGAATCGACTGTGTGACTGAACAACAAAAAGACTGGGGTTCTCAACCTACACCCCAAGAGCTGGACCTGGTCCATGGCATCGTTTCATGCAGCCTATGTTGCCACTGCCAGAAGCGGAAGCAAATGCATTTACAACAGCCATAAATGTGCACACGGCTGTTGTAAACGTATTTACGACAGCTGTGGATGCATTTTACAGCAGCGTTTATGGCGGGAAAACCACCAGTCTGGTCCACTAAACTGCCTGAGGAGGTGTGGTCCAGCCCACAGCTTGAGAAGGTTGAGAACCCCCCGTCAAAGGAAACAACAACTAGTTTACACCTTATCACAAGTGGAATTTGAGATAAAACAGGATGGTAGGGGGGATGCAAAATTAACAATTAACATACACTAGTACCTCGGATAACGATGAGACGTGGTTCCACGAGTTTCATCATTATCCGGTTTTTAACGTTGTGCGTTGCATTGATCACACAATGTTAAAAAAAGCCTTGTTCCCTTTCGGAAGAGGGAAGGGAACAGGGGGCGATCTGCCTGCCTCTTTGGAAAGGGCAGTGGGGATTCCATGAGTGGAATCCACACTGCCCTTTCCAAAGAGGCAGGCAGATCACAGCGTGAGATCAGCTGCTTAGGTTGGGAGGTGAACCAGGTGTGGGCCTGTTCAACTCCCCAACCCAAGCACCGAGTGCCTGGGTAGATCTGGGAAGTTTGGGAACAGCGGGGATCGGGTCCCTCGAACTCCCCAGAGGTGGCAGGGCATCCAAGAGCCTGAAATGGGTGGGAAAAAATCTATTTTCCCCACCCATTTCAAGCTCCCTGACACCCTTGCCACCCCTAGGGAGTACAGGGGACCCGATTCGCACTGTTCCTGAAGTCCCCCAACCTCACTGGCTGGTGCTGTGAGGCAAAATGCCAGGATTCAAACCCAGGCATTTTGCCTTACAGCACGGGCCGGGTTGGTCTGCAGACTGCATTCCCTTCACAAGCAAAGGGCTATCCAACGCTGGGATAGCCATTTGCTTGTGAAGGGACCCCTGCAGGCACAGGAGCAGGGTGGCTGGGAAACTGACAGGGGACTCCTCTGTTGGCTTCCCAACCACCCCACCCCTGCCTCTGCAGCTGCGGGGTATCTGGAAAGCCGAATGGGAGCCCCCGTTTGGCTTCCCAGCCACCCCACTGCTATGAACGATTGCATAAGATAATGGTAACAGATCATTATCTGGTACAAAAAAAATTAAAAAATTTGCATCGTTATCCGATTTCAGCATTATCCGATGCAATCGTTATCCGAGGTATTACTGTATTTTCCTTCCATCAACAAGATTTCCTCAGAAATACTTGCATCAGCAATCAGACATACAAATTAAATTTTTGTTTCCCATCTAATGACCAATTACAAAACATGGCCAATTAAAAAATGACCAATTACAAAACATTCTAAATGCAAGATACAGCCATGTAGGTAAGGAAAACTGTATGCTATGGCACAGAGCCATTTCTTACAACATATGGCAGTAGGGTTACAAAAATGTGCTACATGTATCATCTACAAATTCTACATGGATAATGTATTTAACTAAATATGGCTGGACACTATATCCTATTGATTAAACTATATTTATTATACCAAATGGGTGGTATAAAAATACAATAAATAAATAAAAATCTGTGCATATACACATTTATGTATGTAGGTAGATATGTTCATACGAATAAGATATTTGTGGCTCTGGCCTGTTGAATTAGGTTTAGCCCTTCCACTTCAGGTATTGAGTCTCACACTGTTACTTAAATAGAGTGCAGGCTTGTTGATATTAATGTCAAAAGAATAGCATTAGCATAGCACTGCTGAGACCACCAAATATAAAACCAAGTTCAAGTTTCCTAAGTTGAAAGAGAACTGACAGCCATTTCACCTTGCTGAACAATAAGAAAGCCTACAACCCAAATGAATAAGCCTTTTCTGTGTCAAGAAAGCACCCTCATTAAGTAAAACCATTATTCTTGACTTTAGAAGAGCTCCTGTAGCACTTTCCCCCATAATTATCAAAGATCAATGAGTATAATGATTTCCAGACCCAATGTAAAGTGCTAGCATTAACTTTTAAAGCCCTAAATGACTTAAGGCCAGTTTACCTAAAGGATTGTCCACTCTCATATACAACTAACCAGGCCTAAAGATCTCCCAGGGCTATCTCTGATCAGTTATACCAAATGAATTGAGGTGGGCAGCTATGAAAGAATGGGCTTTTAAAGGGCTATCATACTGGAGAGAGAGTATGCACACTGATTTTTTTCTGAACCAGTGGAAGAACCTCTTGTTTTCCCAAAACCTCAGTCATTTTCAGTCTTTAAATAGTACAGTACAGTACTTTTAAAATCCTGTGTACTAATGCTATTTCCTGCTGCTGTTCTCTCACACACAAAAAATACCCCAAAGCTAAGCATAAGCTACAGTTAGCCCTTATTGTGTAATGATTTTCTTCCAAAGTTCTTCCAAGAACTACTCAGTAGCTCAATGGTTTAAGTATCTGGTTGTGAAACCAAAGGTTGGGAGTTTGATTCCCTATTGCACCTTCTTGACAGCAGCTGAACTCGATGGTCCATAGAGTCCCTTCCAGCTCTGTAGTTTCTAAGATGATGACTGAAAGGGAGACAGCAGGAATCAAATACATCCATCAATTAGACATCCATCACAGGGGATTAAATATTAGAGAAGGGTTTCTGGGACATTATCAAATTTGATACACAGATTGCTATATGATTTTATATATTATATTACAACTTTCCTTCCAATTCTCTTTAGCAAAACAGAAAGTACCCAGGTACAGTGTTTTTGTTTGTTTTCTGACATGCAGGTCAAAAGTTGATCAGATGCCATAATGGGCTTTCTCAGCTACCTTGAGACTGAAGGGGAGTCATTTAGAGCTAATCTGAATAATCTATTGTTGCTAATGGCTGGGTGAAACTGTATTGTTGTGCTTGCTTGTCTGTCATCTTGCTTGACCACACCCATCTCCCTTTGACCCCCTGAATTTGGTGTATAAAAACCATGCCTGTAAGATTCACTCTTTGTCTGAAGAAGTGGACTTGATCCATGAAAGCTAACAATAAAAATATAGCAGTTAGTCTTTAAAGTGCTACAGTGTTTTTTATTTTATTTTTATTTTATTTATTTTGTTTTGTTTTCTGATAAGATGATGATAACAGCACTTTCTCGGTTGGATTTCTGCACCTAGCGCTTCTTCATCTTAGGGCTACTATCCAGATGCAGTCTGATGTTGGGCTTCCTGAACAGATAAAGGCAATGAGTTCTTTTTTTTTTAAAATTCACCCAAACTTATTTTCTCCAACTATATTTCACAAAGAAAAATTAATCTTTCTACATTACTTGTAAAAGCTACAATTGTGAAGCTTTTGCCTATTATGATACATCCTCTCCTCATTTAATACTAAACATTCATGAGCAGGAAGACTTCAAAGTAACATATATTGTTATATTTAAAATTCATATATTATGTCCTGCACCTTCTTCAGCACATGGATTTCATATATTGAGACGTTACGCTAAATGGAGTTCTCTACTTTCATAATGTAACTAGCCATCAGCATATGTCAATGATAACACAGAAGAAAGAAAAGGAGAAGGATTCTATCGCAATCTACACAAAGGATATAGAAAACAAGACAAATGACTCAAAATCCAGGGGTTCCCCCCCCCCCACCGTTATAGCTCATTTTCAGCAGCTTCCTCCTTGAGGGCTACTGTGATGTATCCTAGTATTAGGTGGACAGTAGCTGATCTTATAGGTAGATACAGCAGCAGCACAAACAACACAGCCCAACAGCTATTTCCATTTTGTTTGCCCATCTCTAGCCTTTGCCATCTGGATATCTTGCCCAGTTGTTTTCTTCTAAACCAGTGTTTAGAAGAAAAACCTTTGGTTTTTGGACTTTAATTCTCAGAAGCCTAAGTCAATTCCCCAAAGCACTGATCAGCCAATGTACTGACTTAGGCAACCCAAAGGTTGCGAAACACTGTAATCTAAACTATAATGGACAGTGTTGCTGAAAGCAACCTAAGTGAATAGGTGACAAGTGCCCAGCCAAGACAACTCACTTACACAGAAAACAGATCTACAGATGAGTGGCCTGCTCATACAATGTCTGGCAACACCATATTTTGAGTCATCTGCCAAGAAAAAGTGTGTGCAACCAAATAAGAGCATCACATGGGAGGTCAGAGTTATGTGTGCCACACTGTGTGCCTTGTATCCCTGTTGCCAATTTCTTATCCTCAGGTCAGTGGCGTAGCGTGGGTTTCAGCTGCCCATGGTGTAGGCCAAATTCACAGTCACAAGCAGACTTCCCCGAAGGGGCTTACCTGCACCATATCCTAATTTGTAGGTGTTATTAGACAATATTGAACTCTATTCTTTATATGAAAGAATGAATTCTTGCTGAATATTCGTTGTGAACAATCCGAGCACAAAATAAAACACGGGTAATTACCGCAAGGCAACTGGTTGCTACAGACAGTGTTGCCAGTCACTAGAGAGAGCAAGATGACTACACTCATTTAAAGGAAGGGGATTCCCCGGTACCATCACAGATTAAATAATAAAAAGTTCTGTGCTCATTTTAATTGGTCCAAATTGTAGGTATGACAAAAATATGAAATGAAATGGTTTAAATTTTTAGTTCAGATTACAAGATACAGTAATACCTCAGGTAATGACTGCATCGGATAACACTAAAATCGGATAACGATGCAAAATTTCTAAAGAAATTTTGCATCGGATAACGATCTGCTAGCGTTATCCAATGCAGTCATTCGTAGCAGCAGAGTAGCTGGAAAGCTGAACGGGGTTCTCCATTCAGCTTCCTAGCCACCCTGCAGCTGTGGATCCCTCCCCTGCCTGCCTTGGTAAGGGTCTTAGCTACCCAGGCAGGGAGGGGGGTCTTCTTAATAGAGGCTGGAATAAGGGATCCAAACCTCTGTTAGGAAGCCCCCCTCCAACCTGGATTGCTAAACTCTTTAGCAAGCCAGACTGAGGTTTCTAAAAAGAAGGTGGGGGAAAATCCTACCTTCTTTTTAAAACCCCTCCCCCCAGCCTGGCTTGGTAAGGGTCTTAGCTACCCAGGCCGGGGGGGTGTCTTCTTAATAGAGGCTGGAATAAGTGATCCAAGCCTCTGTTAGTTAACCCCCCCCCCGATAGCTAAGCTCTTTACCAAGCCAGATGGAGGTTTCTAAAAAGAAGGGACCCAAGAGAGGCTTGGGTCCCTTCTTTTCAGACCCCCCCCCCCGGCTTGCTAAGCAAACCAGATTGGCCCCCTGTTCCCTTTCCTCTTTGGAATTTATCCTAATGAAGGGAGGACCAGTTTTATTATCTTAACCAAAAATTGAATGAGAAAGACTGGTGTCTTAATAAAACAGCTTTAATACAGGCAATTTATTTATTTATTTATTTATTTATTTATTTATTTATTTATTTTTCAAATTTATACCCCGCCTTGCTCAGGCGAACCTGACTCTAGGCGGCTTACACAGTATAAAAAACAACATCACAAATTTTCCAAATGTGTTTGACAGCAAAATAAAGGAAAGTGAAGTTCATTGATATATAGACCAATCAAACAATGTTTGGAGTTATGCATAAGTTCAGCTATTTGTGGTACCATTAGATATAAATGGTATGAGAAGAAAAAACAATTGGTGTTTAGATTGGATTGGTGTTTATGGGTAGAAAGCAAAGTCTAATGTATAATTTGACACACTGAATCAATTGAATTTCTATTAATTATTCACAGTGGTGTAGCGTATGGGGGGCTAAGGGGGCAGCGGCCCCAGGTGGCACTTTTTGGGCTATGTGTGTTCTTGGACTACAATTCCCAGAAGTCCTAGCGGGAGTGGGTGCCAGCATCCACTGGGGCGGCAAATTTGGCTTCAGCCCCGGGCAGCTGAAATCCACACAATGTTACTGAGTATTCACTTACTATATTTGTATTAAGTAGGTTTTCTCTACATTATTATTATTATTATTATTATTATTATTATTATTATTATTATTATTATTATTATTATTATTATTATTATTATTATTATTATTTCGACTTATATGCCGCCCCACTCGCATAGCGACTCTGGGCGGCTTACAGAAGAAACAGCTACAGTACATAGCACATTCATAGCATAAAAAACAGTTACAAATATTACATAGCAAATTACAAATATCACATATACAGTACATATATCTCTGATAACAATTGAAATTACAAAACATCAGGACATTCTAATAAATAAATCAAGATGCAGTACTACAATAAATCAATAATAAAATAAAATACAGTGCAACAAGACAAAATAAAATAAATATAAATATAACACAATATACACAGGCTACAGTCCGTAATCAAACTTCAGTACCTAATGGCCAATGGCAGCATCCCGACGCAGGGGCTTTTGTAGCCCGGCGTGGGGGCGAGGCTCAGGAGCGCCGGCAGGTGGGACGAATCCTCCTAACTCCAGAGTCCTCCTCGCTCCGTTGTTCCAGTGTCCGGGTGGTGGGTAAGTGTCCCGCCGCAGGGGCTTTTTGTAGCCCGGCGTGGGGGCGAGGCTCAGGAGCGCCGGCAGGTGTGACGAATCCTCCTCGCTCCAGAGTCCTCCTCGCTCCGTTGTTCCAGCGTCTGGGTGGTGGGTAAGTGTCCCGCCGCAGGGGCTTTTTGTAGCCCGGTGTGGGGACGAGGCTCATGGAATAAACAAATTTATTTAGGCCTAAGAGTTTTCTGGAGATGATCTCACTTTTAAATATGACATGCCATTTTGGTTTCTATCACCAAACAAATAAGTAAATAAAGAAGCCATGCTCCTAATTCAAAAGCTTCTCCTTCAAACAAAGCTATGTCCTTTTTCATGAAAGGGAGGCAGGAAAGATGGACAGGCAGACTAAATCCACCTGATTTTAAAGCTAAATCAACCATCTGAAGATTCTCAACTACTCTCACTGGAGGATTCTGCCTGTTAGCCAAGCTCACATCTCCTTTCATTTAATGACTAATTTCCTTATCCTGGTGTGCATTCCGCTGAGCAGTTAGTAGTATTTTGGAGAGATTCGAGAGCTGTGTGAAAATGCTTCCCCACAATTCATAGCCTCCACTTTAGTATTGGGAAGGTGTGAAATTCAGCAGATGCTGCTGCCTGTGGACTTCCACAGCCAAGAAAATTGTTTTTACTATCATGGTGACAGTACTCTTGTTTAAAATCAATTACTTCAACAACACTTACATTTTGCTTTAAGGTGCTATTTAAGATTAAATTGTCTCTGGCCAGATGCATGACCAACTGTTGTAACATCCAGTCATTTAATTTTTTTTAGAAATGCTGTTTCTGTGTAACATTCTCAGCATCTCTAATTTTACTCTGGCTAGAACCATGTATCATTGCAAACATTTGGATGCAATGCAATTCAGTACATACACAAACACAATTTTGGCACATTTCACCCCCAGTCTACACAGTCAAGGAGCGGTCAGAAACAATAACACAAAGCATTGACCAAACTATGACATATCAAAGCCTATGACATTTTCCTTTTCTATTTAAATAAAAAACATCTTGCTGGTTATGCCACTTCTATCAACTAATGGCACAGTGTGACTCCTCGAGTCTTACTGACTACATCCAAAAAAATCACTAAAAACAAAATCATATATTTTACAATTGAGTAATAATGCACTGAATTTAATCCTGTCCGTTAAATAAGAGAATGAGGAGAAAAGAGGAAGGTGTTGTCCAATTCTTTATGAAGGTTGTTGTCACAGGCTGTCAAATTGTCTACAACTTATAACAACCCTATGAATGACTGAACTTCCCAAAATGTGGCGTTTTCAACTCCACACGTAGTGTTCTCAATGCTCAGCTCCTGTAAACTAGAAGAATTCTGACAACAATAAAGGTTACAATTAAGTAGAATTAAGCCCATTTCTTTCAGAACAAACCATGGCTTCTTATTATTTACACAGTCAAATGCTTTTGTATATAACCTATAAAACACAGTGTGATCTTCTTCATAAATTCTTTGGTACACTTCAATAGTCAGTGTATATTTTCAGTATGATTTCTAGTGCATCTTTCTTTTGGAACATCAGTAATTTATCAGTCCATATAGAGTAAAGGTTTATGTTGCAACACCTTGAGCACTTGGCTTGTAACGGGACATTAACATAATGTTCCTACAATTACTGCACCTCTTGCCATTTCCATTGTTTGGGAACTGGAATATATATTTATTTATTTTTATTTATTTGTTTATTCATATTTATATTGAAAGTTTATGGCCCGTGGATCTTTGTTTTCCACACTTGGCATATACTTTTTAGGGTTATGTGTTATTTAGTCTCTGCAACAACTTTGAATATTTCTGTCTGTATTCCATCCACTCCTGGTGATTCATTTCTTCAAAGTTCTTTGAGAACTTTAACTTAAATTTCTAAAACTGCTGGTTCTTCATCAGCAGATTCCTCTTCAAAGTAGTCTGTCACCCTTTTATCTCTTCTGTATAAGTCTATTGTTTCCACCATCTCTTTATTTTCTCCTTCTCTATTTTTCCTTGCATTTAGTTTTACAAAACAACCTCTAATAAATCCATTTCCTGCACCCCAGATGACATCTACATCTGTTCATCTATCTATTCTTAAAATATTCCTTAATTAAATTCTTTGTTTCTAACATATCTTTCTCATCTGTAAGAAGTGACTCATTTAGTCTCCAACTAGGTTTTCTCCTTAGTATCTTAAACAACATTGAAACTGGATTATGATCTGATAGCACTCTTGGTAAGATTTCCAACTCATCCACACTATCCAATATATTTTTGAAGTCAAAATTAAATCTATTCTAGAGTGGGAATCAAGGTGCATTCTTTTAGGTCTCCAAATTTTACTCTCTAAGTATCAGATAAACCCAGATTTTCTTTAATCTCAAAGAAACTCTTCAGGAGTTTCCCCTGTGATTCTTTGATTATTTTATTTGATTACCTATCCACTATTGGATTCCAGACTTCATAAAAGTCCCCCATGAAAATTCAATGTTCATAAGGAAGATTTAGCAAAATTTCATTCAATTTCTAGAACACACCTTTATTCTCTGAGGGATTTCTATTTCAATGCCAATATATCACCCTGCTTTATCATTTAGAACTATTTTTAATAATAAATTGTTTAACATATAATACCACTCCTCTTTTCTTTCTTTTTTCCTAATAAGGATGCAAAATGTTTTGTAAATATTTTATTTTTCAGGTACAGTAAAACCTCGGATAACACTAAAACCTGGTTCCACAAGTCTTGGTGTTATCCGATTTTTAGTGTTATCTGATGCATGTTAAAATCCTATGGGATCCATAGAGATACATTGTAACCACACAGGCTTTAGCGGTTGTTATCCGATGCATCCCATAGGATCTTAATGTTATCCGATGCAATCGGATATGCGATTTTAGTGTTATTCGATACTAATGTTATCTGAGGTATTACTGTAATTCTCATCTTTTTTCTTTACATGCATTTCCTGTAGACATAGAATGTCTGGTTTCAAATTCTTGAGAGATGTAAAAATTGTACTTCTTTTTTTTTTACCTTCATTGATCCTTTTTACATTCCATGTAATACATTTTAACTTCATAATTACAACTGAACTTTATTCCCCCTCCTCCTTGTATTTCCTTCTTTATGGAAAGTCCACCTAAATTTCTCCTTCTTCTTTGTTCATTTCTTCAGCTGAGATTTCTTTTTCTCCAGTCGCCCCTTCTACTATGTCTTCTTTCTCTTGGTCTTCTTGGATTTTCTGTTCTTCTCTGTCTATCTTTATATCTAATTCTTCTGTTGAATTTTCCCTTTGCTGTCCTTTATCCTTCACTCTTCTTAACTTTCCAGACATTTCTCTTGCCTTTTCTATTTTGTTGATTCTCCATCTCTTTTGGTTGTATGTAAATAAAAGTTCTTCTAGCTTCTCACACCTGTAAGGAATGCCTTTACTTCTCAATATCCGTTAGGGATCTATAACTTTTCCATCTTTTTAACAGGGAAGGAGGGATTTCCTTGAGGAGCTGGATTTCCTTGAGGAGCTGGATTTCCTTATCTTCCACTTTTACTCTTAACTCGAAACTTTTCCTTATACTAGGTCTCTAATAAATTTTCTGGCAAAACGAATGATCACATCTCTTGGTAGTCTCTTCTGGATCATGATATTAGTTGTTATTCTAAAAACTCTGTCCACTTCATATTCCAAGTTTTAGGGGTCTAGATCCAGGATATCTATCAACAGATCAATGACTCTTTTCCGAAGATGTTCATTTGGGTCCTCTTTTACATTTCTGAATTTAATGGATTTTTCCATTTCTTTCAATTCGAATAACATTATCATATCAAAATCCTTTCTTTTCTATCTTCTTCCAGTTTTTTTAGATTTCTGCGCACTCCAGTGTTGAGGCAAGCCTGTCACATGTCCATGGAAACATCTGCAGATGCAGACAGCGCTGGCTCTTTGGCTATAAACAGAGATGAGCACTGAACCCTAAAGTCAAATAAGAATAGTTTTCAAACAAGAGTGACTTTTACCTTTACCTTTAATTTCCATTGGTTTGCAGATTATTTTCAGTGGAGTAGATAAAAGGAAACAACTGATGTATGGGAATGAGCACAAGTAGCCATCTTCAACAATTACAATGAATTTTCAAACTGCACCCGAAAGAAAACCCACAGCCCATTTTCAGTGTTTCGTTACAATGGCTGCTCAAAATAACCTAAACAACTGATATTAGTCAGCCAAGGGCACAATCTGATTCAACTCAGACACATATAAGCATGTAACAGTTCAGTTGGCTGTACTGATTACCATCTTAAAATCTAAGGTAGAGATTATTAATTATTACAATTGTATCCATTCAGTACTAAACTTAATCACCTAGACAAAATATAGTTGTTTTTTCAGACGCATAATTTTCCTGCAAGCACTTTAACAACCTGTATCACACTTCAGCACATTTAGCTATATAAATAATATCATGGTATCTTTAAGTGAAACAAAAATGGGAAAATGTTTCAGAGCATTTCAATATCTTCATATTACTCCAAATATATGAATTTTTTTTATATCAATTTGAATCCTAGCCATAGATGAACTTCATGGGGGAAAGAGGAGGAAAGATAATGCATTTTCAGGTTTATCTGCATTTTAACATTAACTACATAAAGAAATTCTTGTAGAAAGCATCAATCTCAAAATAGAAACATTACATTTACACTGTTGTGGAATGCCTCAGAACTATTTTCTAATGGCATAGCAAGTAACATTAGGCTTTGACTAAAAGAAATAATAAACAAACAAATTTCAGGTTTCATATTATGCCAGTGTGGAAAGTACAAGACAGCTGAAATACCTGTGAAACCAAAGTTGATTAAAAGAAGGAAATCACATGCCTTTCTACCCTGAGCCCTGAAATTCTGGCATTATTTCCTCACTGCAGTGATTTAATGCTTCTTTATTAAAAGGCAGAAATATGCAAACACCCAACCTCACCATTTTAGGTAAGCTTCTGTATATTTTTACACTGTTCCCCTTTTAATTTGAAATTTATGTTAACATGTCAGGGATAAATATATTTTTGAAATGCCCCACAACTTTGATCTGAAGTTCTATTTAAAATTGAGCACCATATCAAAAGGTAACAACTTTTAGAACTTTCATAATTGTTATCTGGTAAGCAGAGGTTCTGTGCTATGTACATCACAATGTAATGAAATTTTAAACTATGCATGACGTGGAATTTTGTGAGATTCCTCTCCCCTCCCCAACTGTATTTTTATTCAAGACTTAATCAGACCATACAGGTTGTGAGTTAGGAAATGAAGAAAATGGGTGGAGAAATTTTCTATTTAAATCAGTGTCTTCAAGATGCTTCTTTCATTCTCAAGATATAGAGTTGATCTCTCTCCCACTTTACTCCTGGAAGAAAAAGCAATGTCTCCCAAATGAAAATCAATGGAAGAAGAAAGGGTTGAGTAGAATCTTTCTGATTATCTTTTTCACTGCCCTGATTCATGGCCTATTCCCTTGTCCTTTAAAAAAATACACAGGAAAAAATGTGGAATCCAATCTAATATGGATACCAAAGTGTCCCCCAAATTTTTAAACTATCCCACAATGCATTTCTTCATTTTATAAAACAGCTCTTGCATTTTTCTTTCCTTGTTTGATTAGGATTTAGACTGTGCTGACAGATTATCTTTGGAAAGACCCCTGACTGTGCCAAAAAGGACAAGTTAAGCAAAGGATTAACCAATAGGCTCTCCCTAATGCAGTCAAACTGTCACTGAGATCAAAGGCTTTCACAAGAGACAGAAAGTAATTTAGGCAAGTGTCCTACAATAAATTAATGCAGAAGAAAATGAACAATCATACTGTGCCTGAGTGGGAAAGGATATACTATTCTGCTTTCACTTCCCAGAAAGTAGTCTTTGTATTAAACACACACACATACACAAAAACTTTCATTCTTGATTTATATGGCTTCTTGGCACATTAGAAAGGTAAATGCTTAAGAAAATATTTCAAATCTTAGATTAGGATCGCATCCCCCAATCTCAGAGAAAGAAAACCTCTAAAATCTGTCCATTCTTGCCCACTGCCATCCCCTCAATCTGCTCAGTAAAGACTGAAAACTGATTTGAGAATTTCAACAATACACAACTCTTTGATGCCACAATGCCAACTTGGCTGGGAAATACAGTTTGGAAGGCAAGAGGTCACACACTCTATGTTTTCTTTTACAAAGAATGTACCATCCATTATTGTCAGAAAGAGCTACCATTATGGAAATGTGCTAAAAGTTTAAGAGGATACACCCCAAAATTAACCTTCCCTCTGAGTGCTTCAGTACGTCCTCTGCAGTAAGGGTAATACCTGAACAAAGAAATGGGACAGACTATGTCCTGTGGTAGCTACTATCTCCCTCAAACAGGCTCCAAAAGAGTACTGACATTGTCATATCTTCAAATATTTAATGCAGTCATGAGAAATCTGTACATGAATCAAGAAGCAACAGTTAGGCCAGAATATGGAATGACGGAGTGGTTTAGAATAGGAAAAGGAGTAAGACAAGGCTGTATTTTGTCACCCTGCTTATTCAACTTATACACAGAGCACATAATGTGCAGTGCAGGGATGGAGGAATCACAATTTGGGCTCAAAATTGCTGGGAGAAACATCAACAATTTGAGATATGCAGATGATACCACCCTAATGGCAGAAAGTGAGGAGGACCTAAAGAAGCTCCTGATTAGGTTGAAAGGAGAGAGTGAAAAAGCTGGCTTGAGACTCAATATTAAGAAAACAAAGATCATGGCAACAGGCCCTATCAGTCCCTGGAAAATACATGGGGAAGAAGTAGAAGCAGTGACAGATTTTACTTTCTTGGGATCTAAGCTCACTGCAGATGGTGATTGCAGCCGTGAAATAAAAAGGTGACTGATTCTTGGGAGGCAAGCGATGAGAAACCTAGGGAACATAGTGAAAAGTAGAGACATCACATTGCAAACAAAAATTCACAAAGTCAAAGCAATGGTATTCCCTGTGGGAATGTATGGTTGTGAGAGCTGAACCATTAGGAAAGCTGAGCGCAGAAGAATAGACGCCTTTGAGATGTGGTGTTAGAGGAGAGTTTTGAGAGTCCCCTGAACAGCGAGGAGAACAAACAGGTCAATCTTAGAAGAAATGAACCCTGACTGCTCCTTAGAAGGTCAAATAGTAAAGATGAAGCTAAAGTACTTTGGACATCAAATGAGAAGAGAGGATTCACTTGAGAAAGCCTTGATGCTGGGAAAGGTGGAGGTCAAAAAAAGAAAAAGGGGACGGCCCAAGATGAGATGGCTAGGTGGTATTGTAGAGGCAATGGGCACAGAACTGAGCGAGTTGAGAGGGATGGTGGAGGACAGAGGTGCCTGGAGGGCGGTGGTCCATGGGGTCGCGGAGGGTCAGAATCGACTGTGCGACTGAACAACAACAAAAGTAATGTACATGGACCAGACCTAGGAAGCAGCTCCATAAACTGTAATTCTCTACTTACAGCACTCTACAGTATGAGTGCAGAGAAAAGCCTATCTTCAACTTTTTGCTGAGATAAACTGTTCATAACCTAATCTGCTCGTTCCTAATTCCAATCCACTTCATGTTTTTAAGTTTCCTAGGGGTAATGATTTACCAAATTCTAGTTTATAAAATCATTCTAATGTACAAATCATTTTATTGCTATGCAAACAATGAAACTATTAAAAAAGAAAAATAGTAAGGGGCGGACACACACACGCCTTAGATAACATGCAGAGTGAGACAATGTCCAGATAAAACAAACAATGTTTCCAAGTTGAGAGTAAAAGCTTTCAAATCTTAGTGTTGGGAAGTAAAGCGTAACAAGAGGTAGAAACAAATGTATACCATCTTTGAAAAAATCAATGAAACATAGTAATGTTTTACCAGTTACAACATAAAACTGTCCTATTTGGTTTCTGGTGACTCGATATCTTGTACTGCATTGAAAATAAATTTCTAATTTTTATGTACAAAGAATAAAGGAACACTTGTTGCTCAGTCCCACAGTCAAGTCTGACCCTTTGCAACCTTATGGGCCACAGAACACCAGGCTCCTCTGTCATCCACCATCCTCTGGAGTCTGCCCAGATCTATGCCCACTGTGGAAACAGTGCTGTCTAACCATTTCATCCTCTGCCATCCCCTTCTTCGTTTGTCTTTGATCTTTCCTAGCATGAGGGCATTCTCTAGTGAGTCCTCTCTTCTCATTTTGTGGCCAAAGTATTTGAGCTTCAGTTTCAATATCCATCCTTTCAAGGAGTGATCAGGGTTTGTTTCCTTTAGTATTTATTGATTTGATTTCCTTGCAGTTCAGGGGACTCTCAAATCTCTTCTCCAGCACTACATTTCAAAGGCATTTATTCTTCTGTGCTCAACCTTTCTTATGTTCCAGCAATCACATCAAATCTACTACTGGGAAGACCATCACTTTAACTATGCAGGATTATTTATTTATTTATTTATTTATTTATACCGCCCTTCTCGCCGGGGCGACCCAGGGCAGTTTACAACATCATAAAAGCATAATAAAACCCAACCCAAACCCATTGTTAAAAACTTCAAAATTACAAATATAAAATTTAAAAAGTTTTTAAAATTTATAAAAATCCACAGGTCCCAATAATCATTTAAAAGTTAAAAATTCAAAGACACAAGATTAAAAAGATTAAAAGACCAGGGGGAAGAGGGAGCTCAAACAAGCCAGCGAGCTGGGGTCATGGTACCGCCAGGACCCCATACCTGTCCCACCAGCCATGTTTTTAAGTTCTTCCTAAAAGACAGCAAGTCCATCTGAAGACGTAGCTCAGTTGGTAGGAGGTTCCATAGTGCTGGAGCGGACACAGAGAAGGCCCTCCTTCTAGTGCCAGAGAGATGTGCCTCTCTGGCCGATGGAACAATTAGAGAGCCTCTCCGGTCCGCTCTGGTGGGACAGATGTTCTTGGGGTGATGTGGTCTCTTTAGTATCTTGGCCCACTACCATATAGGGCTTTAAAGGTGATAACCAGCACCTTGAATTGCACCCAGAGGCAAACTGGCAACCAGTGCAGCTCCCGAAGCAGGATGATGTCTCTACTTTGTATTACGCTGCCTAGGGTAGCAATACTAGGTTACCATACTTTCCTTTGATGACACTCTCTTTCCTACAGAAGACCTGTTTACTTAAGTTAATGGCAAACTGTGTATATTGATTTGTTTTGGTATGGCCTAAGGCAATGGTTCCCAACCTTTTTTTTTTTTTTTTTGGCCATTCCCCACCTAGGCATCTCTAAAATCCTGATCCCCCACCCAACATATATTTCTTATTATTCAAAAAGTGAACTCCTATTCACATGGAGGAAGATTAAAAGGCCATTAACTTGGTCTAAATAAGATTCTAAATGCCCCTCTTAAAAATCAAATTGACCCACTGTGTGCCCCATGTTGGGAATCACGGGTCTAAATAATGTATGTAAGTCAACCAAGCATCCACATATAACTTTTGGTATTCTGTCTTCAGACATAAATGGTAGATTCTGATATTCTGTCCTATCCAGTAATATCCAGTATTCTTAAAATGTTTCGGGGTGAGAGAAAGGGATGTCCTGATCATCCAAGCCAAAGAAGAGTTTGTGCAAAATAAAATAATTGCATACTATCCTGCAATATTTCAATTGATTTTAACATGTGAAGTATGCTATTGTTATACATGATAGAATAAAACATCCAAAGCACAGTAATCTCTATACATTATGGACACACCAACTGGCAATACAGACAGAAGGATAACTTGTAAGGCTTCTCTGCACACATTGCATCCATGGCCAGTATCCCTATCAACAAGATCCACTCTTCCAGTACCTATGTGGAAATAAGGCTTGCTTTCCACAACCACAGTCAAATATGGATTTATTCCTTAGTTCACTCTCATAAAACTGAATAGAAACCTTTCTCTTACATTAGGAAAAATAAAGAGCCACGTAGTTGAATGCAACTTAGGTAAGAGTGGACAGTCACGCTCCTATTTCTTATGACTTACTCTTGAAGGGAAATGCCTCTTGTTATAAGTATAGTGTCATCCACAGTTTTACATCTTAGGGTTGTTAGAGAACGTGGTAGACAGTTGGAAGGCAACTAACCTAGATCATTCCTCCCCATCACCCCACCACAACACAATGTGACTTATAAGGGAGCTGTTATATTCAACAGCAGCCTCTTGCAAAAGTAGTAACTCATTCTCCTCAGTGGAAAGAACATGCAGTCTTGTACACAACATGTCTAAGTTATTATTGCAGGAAGGCAATCTGTCAAGCTTTGGCTGTTTTTGGCATGGTGAGATCAGAGTCATATTCTGCTTGCAATTACTGCTGAAGGACCTTGGATACATCCTGCCTGTTATCAATTAGTCCACTGGCCTCAGACACTTGGACTTGTCAAAATCCTAGTGTCTTCTGTTTTGTAACAGTGAGAGGAAAGTCTTCCTATGATTAGATTTTGGAAATATTTCTGTGTGTTGTTTTACTTCTTAGAGTCATTAACAATTCCATTAAAAATCTGCAGTGCATCCTAGCATGTTGTTTTATTTCCAAGCCTTTTGCAACACAGTGTGACACATTCTGCCGTGGGAAGATTGACTGCAGAAGTCATTCATTAAAGTCAGAACTATACAAAAAAAATCCAGACTGGCCTTCTTAAAGATGAACGGATATTATTGAAAAATTGTCAGCAGATTCCCAATTATTCCATATATTTTGCTTTCTTTGCTAAATTAGATGTAACTTTTGCCCTCACTGTAATGAGTGATTTCTATAGCCAGGCTTCCTAAGACTGGGCAAACTGCACAGTCCCAAAATGTCCTCAGAAGAAATGAATGGCAAAATGTTTTCTGAGTACTCTCTAGGTAGAGAACCCTCAAAAGGGTTGTCATAATTCAGAATTGACATGATGGCATGTAATTATTGATTATAATTATTATCTGGATGTCTTTACATGGATCACTGAAAATATGAAGATCCGATTTCTCTTCTGGTTTTTGGTTCATTTAGACCAGTGTTCCCCAACCTTTGGTTTTTGGACTTCAATTCCCAGAAGCCTAAGTCAATTCTCCAAAGCACTGATCAGCCAATGTACTGATTTGGCTTATGGGAACCACTAATTTAGACTGTTTGTAAACTTGAATTGACCTAAATAAGGTACTACCTAGGGGTAAAACCAGGGATTTTCAACCTTTTTTAGCCGCAGGCCAGACCACACCCACTCAGACAGCTGAGCGGGCTGGACTGGAGGTTCTCCCTACCACAAATGCTGCCATAAAATCATGGCTGTTGTAAACACATTTACAATGGCTGCAGGCTCATTTACGGCTGTAGTAAATGCATTTACGATGGCCATGGACTCATTTACCACTGTAGTAAATGCATTTACAGTGGCTGTAAATGAGTTTACGGCCGATTCTGGTGGGTGACAGCGGGTGGTGGGTCAGGGGCTGGATTATTTGGCACCACGGATAGAATCTGGCCCTTAGGTTGAGAACCCCTGAATTAAACAGTTTTTCTTTAATCATGTCAGAAGCACTACAAAGGCAATTAACAAAATATAACATAACATCAGGCAATGGCATGTATATAAAAAGAAATTAACAATAAAAGAAAGGAAAAACTAAAGATAAATTAAAACAGAAATGCTCTATACTGCTTGCTTTGACCACGTCTATCCCAGTCCATTTTTTTAAAAGACACTATTTTGTATTGTTTTAAAAATAAAATGACTAGATGTGCCTTCCCCGTGCTTACCTATGGACTATCCATTGGTGGGGGAGGGAGAGATTAAGACCAGACAATCAATGAAAAGTATAAGCCACATATTACCATCACATCATATATTACAGTAAAACCTTGGATAACGCTAAAGCTTGGTTCCACAAGTCTTGGTGTTATCCGATTTTTAGTGTTATCCGATACATGTTAAAATCCTATGGGATGGATCGGATAACGTTAAAGCTCCATAGAGATACATTACTTAACGTTATGCGATTTTAGCATTATCCGAGGTAAACGTTATCCGAGGTATTATTGTATATGATTACTTCAATGCCACACATTCAACTCTTTCCTGACAGCTGTAATACTAGATTTTAATTTTCAAGTCATGTGAAAGGTTTGAGAGCAGATTTTGAAGAAAATTAAAAAGTTTTACTCCGAAGGCTTATTAAGGCAGCTCTCCCTTTAAAGTTTCAATAGGTTTAGTCATGCAGGAAGAAGATCCTTTAAAGTTACCACAGACTTTGTTGAAAGCCCAAGAAAATGTGAACTGCCAGAATCTTTTGTGGGGATTGTGCAGCTTAAAACTCAGTCCCCTGATACATCTGTGACCCTCTACGTTCTAACCATCTGGTTTCTTTCTAAAATAAAAATTGGGATTAGTGGTTGATTTCCTTCAAGGTAAAAACAACATGTAACCAGTGAAAGGGGAAAATGCACTATTCATCCCTTCCCACCTTTAACAATATCTGTTGGGTTAGCCATTTTCCTAGCACTAATTCAATCTAAGCATCCCCAAAGGTCAGGGTGGGTGAGCAACTAAGCAGACATGTCCAAAGAATGCCTCACACAGGGCTGCTGAAGTGTCACACATTCCGAGGCAAGAATGATTTGTATGTAAATCCTGATCAAAGGAAATTCTGCACCCTGAGCTGTCAGGCTTTACTGACACTTAAATGGACTACAGCAAAATTTGATTCAAAAATCAATGAATTTTTTTAAAAAACCAGCAAGCCAATTGCTCACATGAAGATGAGATTTGGCAGTTCTGGTCAAATCTCTCACATTGCTGTTTGTCAGTGTCCCTACACTGTAAACAGATGTTTCTTACAATACTGAAAGCATACTTCCTAAGTGTCACACCATTCACTGTTTTAAAAGAAATTGTAACACAGCACTTAGGAGATATGATTTATGAATGCTTACTTGCAAGCAGCCAATTCCTAGAAAAACTGCTACATAGCAGTTTTTACACATTGCATATTTTACACATTGCAGTTACTGTCTTTTAATCTTACTTGGGATTATTTTTCTTTTTAGGTACACTAACAATTGTTGCAATAAAATAGCATTCACAGGTGGATTTTTTTCATGTAAATCCTTGATTGGTTGAAATGTCAGAGCAGTGTAATAGAATGATGAACTAGGAATCAGGAAATCTTAGTTTGAAACATCACTCAGTCATAAAAACTCTCAGGAAAGGAGCAAAACTAGTAAAACTACACCTTAAATATCTCATTTAAGGTTGAAAGTTACACTAGGGTCAGTAGGTTGGTTCCAACTTGACAGTACATAATATAATACGAATGATTAACTAAGATATATTGTAATATCCCACATAACAAACACTTCACATAGCGAAAAATTCACATAATGAAGCATTTGTTATGCAAGGGCAATACCCCACATAATGGAAAAAAACAACAACGTTCATTATGCAGGTTTTTCAGTAGCCGGGGTATACCTGCTCAAGTGGGAAACCCAGTTAATGAACTTTTTCCCCCGTTATGCAGGGTACCACCAATAGTGCTTTGCATAACGAAAAAATCCGCATAATGAAGAGCTCCATGAAACTGAGTTTTTTTCGTTATGCAGGGTATTACTGTAAATGAATTTTCTATGTTAATGCTGTGATTGTTCTTTCTCCCTTTCCCCCCTTTTCTTTAATATAGAACATTTCCTTGCCTATACAGAAGTGATACAGTACATAGTTGCTAAGGCATAATAGCTGTAGCATGGCATAAGGGTAGGTTACCTACCGTAAACATAGTTCTATCACTGGGGTCCCCCAACGTCAAGTTAGGCTCAGAAATATCTGAGGATGCAGTTCCCACTTGTGGGCTTGAAAGTGCATTCAACTCAAGGCATCCACCAGATTGTTGTGAATGCCTGCCAAGTGAATGGCAATCAGGAAAGTTCATTTGGGGATGCACCAATCCCAACTCATGGCCAGGGTGAGGAGAGATTGTGAGTGAGTTCCACCCTGATTGTTGATATAGTGGACTGTGGTCATACTGTCTGAAATGACAGAGAGAGGTTTGGAAAGATTTCAAGGCTTTGAACACAGCTCCAGCCAGTTGATATGCCATTTGCTTTCGTGGGGAAGCCAAACCAAATTGATGCATAACGAGCCTGTGTGGGGACCCCAGAACAGGTTGCTGGTGTCCACTGACAGGGGTATCTGAAGGTGGGAACCCTGAAAGGGGCAACACTGGCATAAGTTGTTGTTGTCCAACCACCACTGGAGTTGGGATCTCAAGTGTGGAGGGAGCCGTAGCCGTTGGTCTTCAGGAACCAGCACTGAAGAGGTCTTGAGCACAGTTTGGCATGTCTGAAGACTGTTTTGGTAGAGGCCATTAAGCCCAGGACAGATTGGATTTGGAAGGCTGTTAGTCTGGAGGTGGGTGATACTTCCATTGTTTTCTGGTAAACATCCTGCTTGCGTTTGGCAGGGAGGAATACTTGTGCAGTTGTGGAGTCTAGGATCATCCCTATAAATTGGATGGACTGACTCGGAGTGAGGCAAGACTTTTTCTCATTCACCTTGAGTCCAAGGCGGTGGAGAAATAATAGGACCTGTGCGGTATTTTGTGCTGCATCTGACCTGGATCTGGATTCTACAATCGAGTTGTCTCTGTAAGGGTAAACTTGGATCCCCATGGTGCATAAATGAGCCACTACTGGGGCCACAGGTTTGTAAACACCCTTGGGACCAAAGATAGGCCAGAGGGTAACCTATTGTATTCGTAAGTCCAGCCGAACAGTATGAATCTGAGGTATTTCTTGTGACACTCCTGAATCGCAACGTGGAAATACACATCGGTCAAGTCAATGGTGGTAAATCATGTGCCAGGAAACAGAAAAGGAAGAATGGACTGGAGGGTGACCATTCTGAACTTTCACTTTGCAATGAAGGAATTTAGTTCTCTTAAGTCCGTGATAGGACGAAGGCCTTTGTCTTTTTTGGGAATCGTGAAATATCAGGAATAAAATCCCTTTCAATGAAAGAGGGAGGGAGACTTCCCTGATTGCGTCCTTGGTGAGGAGGATGTTGACCTCCTGTAGCAGGACCAGAGTTGGCTGAGTCACTTTAATAAAGCCAAGAGGAGAGTATTGTGCAAATTTTATTTCATAACCAACTAAAATAATTGTTAGTACCCATGAGTCCATGGTAATCCTGTGCCACTCTTGGAAGTATGGTACCAGAGGGGTAACAGGATGGAGCTGCAATAGGCTGGCTCCTGGACTGTAATTTTCAGAATCGCTTGCCAGACTGTTGCCACAAGTGGCAAAAAGCAGTTCAATAAGAAACAAATATTTTGCTTTATACAACTAATGGTTGAATGAAAACCCCTACGAAGGGGTCCATCACAAAAAGCACAGTAATGGACCTGCCCAACGCAAAAGTGAAACTAATAAAACCAGTATTTTGTATGAAAACTAACGGAATAGTTCTAAAACAAGATAAACAATACTAAAAACTAACAGGGAACAATATTTAACTATCAAAGTTAAAGAAAACATCCCAATACTTACGGCATGCAGGAGCGTGAAAGAAATACAGCCAGATGAGCGGTGGAAAAATGGAACTAAGGGAGTGGGGTGGGGCCCCAATGATAGATATGCAGGGATCATGCTTAATTTCAAAAGCTAAGCTTTGCAGTACTTCCTTCAGGGCAGAAATAAATGTGTAAATATTAGAACTGCCATGTTTATAGTTAGAACCACTCAAAAGAAAAGATGTTTTATTAATCAGATAGGGGTTGCATCTAAAGGTGAGCAAATTTTATTCATAAATTATTTTGAGTAAATTTTACATCTCATTTTATTGTGATTGTATCATCCTACTTTTAATCTGTTTTTATCCTGTTTTATGTCATCATATTTTATCTAATGTATAACAACTTGTGTATGCTTTGGCCTCTTTTTTCCTGAAAAGTGGCATCAACTGGGCCTTAAACCATGATTAGGAGGAACATGTGTCTTCCTAGATACTGGTGGATGGCAATACCCATCTTTCATCATCATTAACAATGCTGAAACTCCCATCATCCTTCATCATTTATTCGTTGGCTATTCAGAGCTGCAGCAAAATCTGGACCTTCCCATTCCTGAGCTGGAGGAAGAAGCAAGCAAACAAATCCCAAGAGAAACAGTGATGAGAAGAAAGAGGAAGTGGGTCCCCCAAAGAGGATAGAACAGAAGAATACACTGCCCCAAAATCTGGAACTGGCACCAATCATTTTCTACATTTTGCTCATTATCTGTGTGCATATTACTGTCAAAAATATTCCACGGACAATACAGAAGAGTACATGTGCATGATTAGTCATTGATGGAAATACTTTGACATCTGACATAGCATGTCAGAGACTACACATCTCAGCTAAGGCCCTGGGGGTGTTTGGCAGCTACAGAAGTCCTAGCCAAAGCTGTCTAGAAGATGGGAAGAAGGTGGTGGTCAAATCAAGCAGAATCAAGTCTCTGAGAAGCATTCCCAAGTCAATGGAACCTTCCTTAAACTCCATTAGGCTACAAGGAATAGTGCTCTATTCATATTAGCTGATTTTAAAATAAATTCACCCCACACTTTGTGTACTGACTTCCAAATCTGACAAAGTATGTACCAAAACACAATTCTTTGTGAAAACAGCATTGTCATACCTTAATTAGACTATGCCAAGTTGCATCAGGAAGATAGCACAATTCTTTAGGAGGTATGCACAAGCACACCTCACACACTAAACATTTTTTGGAAGCAAATATAAAAAATGGCTGTGAGATCCATTTATATCATCATATTCTGGGGTTGAATAATACTTTTAGCGGACCACTAAAAAGTAACAAATAAGAAAAGTTTCCAAGAGTTCAAAAGGTTTTCCTTAGGCAAAGATGGTATAAACACAAACGGTTCAAAAATTGCACCATGTGTAATGCCCATAGCTCATGAACCTAGACTGCCAGGAAAGCAAAATGGGAATTAGATTTTAGACAAGATGGGCAAATGACAAATGTATTAATTGTCAGCTCTTTCCCCCTCTGCAGATAAAAGGCTACAGCAAGGCAAAATTGGCAGGTTGGGAAGGCAATTTTTTGAAATCGATGGGATAAGTTAGTTATGACTTAACTCCCATTTTATTTAAGTTAGAGCTAAGTTCAGTTAACTTTTTTGTATGCAATATCTTGTTTTTATTTTAAATAAAAATCCATATATTAACAGTTAAAAACTCACTTGGGGAAGCCTCCCCCCCCCCCAACCAAACTTTGAACTATCTTGTTGAAACTAAACTATAATTTTGTTTTGGGCATCTTTTCCACAGAACTTTTTGTTTGGTCCAGAGATGTCTGTGTTGGAGTCTACCCTGTGCAAAATACAGAGTTTGACTAGGTTGTGAACAGCCAATTTCTCTACATGCTAAAACTATTTATACTCCAGGTAGTGACCTCGGGTTGTAATTGTCCTTTGACCTAGAAACCATCCCTCTGATGTGTGGGTAGGGGTCTGTTATAAAATCATTGTTATCTGGCAATAAAGGCTTCAATGTTAGGAAAACATACCCACAGGCATAGTATGAAAGGAAGATCAAAAATAAACAAATGCAAGTTTGACAACATTTTCTTATAAATAGAAATCTGAACAATGTTCATATCATGCCTTGATCTGTATTTCACAGTTTTATCAGAATGCAGATAAGATTACTTTGGTGGCTACCTGCTGATCATTCTTTTGAGTTAATTCTGCCATATAATTCTGGCAGATAGAAAACAGTGCATTTTTGGACTGCAATTCTCAGATTCTCACAATGGCCATAAGATTCCACAACTTGTAATTCAAACAAGCAACTTTTTCTATCCCTGATTCAAAAGTAGGATCAGTAGGGGGAACACATGCAAACCACAAATTATGTTTCTTTTTGTCTACCATGGATCTCAAAATTTAAAAGTCTGTCTGGAATGACCTCCCTTGATACCTCAATGTAGTATTATGCCAACATAGAGGAAACTTGGTAATTATACCACAGATTTCTTTGCTGATTAATTTATCACAATTGAAATTCCCCTCCTTATACCAGAAAAAAGAGATCACGTGTTTAAAAAAAGTTGTGCTTAGATTTTTTTTTAAAAGAAACCTGATGTGATGAGTTAAGATTTTCTGCTACTGCTATTCTCAAGAATACCAGAATACACACTGTGAAACCAATCATAGATTGCCAATACTACAGAATCTACAGATGGGATGCCATCAATTTAACAGATCTCTGTAAAATGCTTTTCCTTGTCCCTTATTACAGTAAACATCGTTGCTGGCACTGGCTTGGAAAGAGCAGTTTGAGAAAGTGATTCTGATATACTGCTAAATATGTTAGACTAGAACTTCTGAACTTTGGGATTATACCCATCACATATGCATCCATATGCTCTCTCAGTTGTATCTTGTCCAGCATTTCTAGGGTGGGGAGAGATTTTCACACGACACAGGTTTATTTGGATATATTATCCATAAGCTACTACTTTGATGGCAATTTCCCTAAACATCACAGAGTAGATTTATAGTAATATAGTAATAACTATGACTCCACTGTCCCTTCTGCCAATGGATATTTGAAATACTTCCCATCCTTCAAGATCTTGTGCTTACATTGATCTTACAGTAAGAAGCAACAGTCCTGACACTGTTCCCTCACCTGCTGCAGTTTGAGACATCTATTTTATTGTGTAATATTTTCATTGACTGATGTGATTTTACACATAGACCTGTCCCTTTTCTCCAGTTGTCTCATCCAACTAAATATATACCTTTTATAAAACTGTATCCTGAGGTGATGAAGTAGTTGATCAGAGAAACTGATGTGATTCTTTTTGTAATAGGTAGAGAGTACATGATTTCAAGTAAAAGCTGTGCAACATAATAGGACCAGTTCTTTTCATACTAACTCCTTTTAGAAGGAGTTTAGAAGGTGAAAAATAAATATCTGGATGACAAAGGAATTATGGTAGAATTTGATGCCTATGGAAGTATAATAGTACAAACTGATATTTTTACGGGGAAACCAAACTGTCCATACATCAACAGTCTGTCTAGGCAACCTTCTTTTCAGGTTAAGAATAGCTACATTTGCAACATTTTGCTAAGCACATTTGCATGCTCTGCTACAGAAAAATGTAACTAGGGCATGTATCAGTCATCACATGCTAATAGAAATGGAAAATATATTCATGAAAACAATGTACAGTTACTTTTAATAGACGATAATGCTTATTATGCCTCCTCCTCTCCCTCCCCCCAATATTACAGCTATGTAGTGTAGTGATTTAGTACTGGATGGAAATTTGGAAGTTCAGTCGATCCATGAAATGCATTGGGCAACCATGAGCCAATCCCTCGCTCTCAGCATACTTATCTCACATCCCCTCTTGAATTCACTGGAAGAAAGGTAGAATACATATGGAACTAATAAAAAATAAAGCAATAGGCACATACTCATTTAGAGGCATAGGCCTAGAGACAATATCATAGAATTACCCTCTAGAAAGAAATAAAGCAGTGGTATTTGATTCTCTGAAACCTTGCAGCAGAATAAAATATAGGAAAGAAGAACATGATATCCGCACATTCAATCCCAATATGAACATGAAAGCTCCCAAAGGAGACCTATCCAAACTCATTCAATTCCTGGGTTGGATCTTGTTCCCTTCTGACAACCCAAACTTGTACAAACATTCACTCCCTTCCAAGCCCTTACCCTTCAGGCAGACAGATAGGCAGGCAAGTACACTCATACTCTGAAAATAATCAAGAATCTGTACACTATCACTCATGTGTGAGGTCCTCCTTGAAATGTGGCTTGAATGATGGTAGCAAAGGAGAGGTTGTGCTCCCCAGTGAAGCGAGTCTAAAGTTAGTGTTATCTTTCCTCTTCCTCCTCCCTTTTGCCATATTAAAATCAATTGTCTGTACGGATGAATTTAATGGGATGTTGTTGGTCAATCCTTTAATATTGGCATAACATTGATTGATTCTGTGATGACGTTATTCTTGGGGAAAGCAGAATTGTATACTTCAGGTACATTATTTGTATTGCTTTTGTTTCAACCTTTGTTAAGTGAGAAGCCTTGAGTCTTCTTTTAAAAGCCATCTAATATTAAGCCCTAAGCCATCAACACAATAAAATTTGGACAATATACCATAGATAACAAATTTAGTTAGGCAAAGCATGATGATACTGATACTTGCTGACTTGTCTTCCCAGCTCTGCAAGAATTCCTAACAGTAAGTATATCTGATAACCAAAACCTTTCTATGGATTGGCACAATCAACTTGTCCCAGTTAATTAAATCTACCTGTAGCAATTACCTAAGTCTGAAACTGGTTTAGCTACTCTTTAAATCTGAATAGAAGAATTCCATTTAACTAGAACCTAGAGCAGGGGTTCTCATTCTTTTCAGGTCATAAGCCTGACCATATACTGCAGACAGCTGATTGGGCCAGTCACGTGGTTCCTCCCACAGGGAGTGGAAGTAAAATGCTTTCCCCTTGGCCATGCTCACCATACCACACCCACAGAGTAGGTAGTTAAAAAATGAATCCCACCACTATGTCGGCATGTTTTACTTCTGCTTCCTGGAGCAATGAGGACCGGATGAATTGGCGTCTAGGGCCAGGTCTGGCCTGCAGACTGTAGGTCACAAATGCCTGACCTAGAGAGCAAAACCTATTTAATCTGAGTTTTGTATATAAGTATGTCATGCAAAGCAGAATAGAACATATGTAGGGCAGGGTGGGGTGGGGAACATGATAAAGACCATAATTCCTGTCCTTATGTAATACTTGAAGGTAAAGAATGAAAGGGGTGTCTTTGAATTTATTCAGCTTTGGTAACAGATTCTTTGCTTCCAAAGCAAGCAAGTCATCTGATAAGGGCTGTTATATTTAATCCTTTTGACCTTAAAAGGGTGCTAGCTACCAAGGACAAATATGCATTACAATTAACATTTTTATTTATATGTAATTTTAAAAGCCTTATATTGCTAAATATTTGTCTCTACATACATCTGAAATTCCAAAGTCTTAACTATATTCTCAAAGCATAATTCTTCACAGCTCCAAAAAGATTCCCACCAACCTCTACTACCAATTCCAGCTCAGAGCTAAAATCAGATTTACAACAACTGTCAAATCTGAGGATGACAGATAAATTAATCTTCCCTTCATGAGTTTACATCCCAGCAGCATCTGGGCTTCTGATCTGCCCCTAACAAGCACAGGGTCTCTACAAGCTGTCGTTTAAAGTTGATGTTTTCATGACTGGAGATGAATTATTCTGTCATGAGAATCTATTTATTCAGCAGTTGGAGGGTGCGGTTTTGGCTTTCAGATAGAATGATTTCATGGGTTAAGATACCCTTGAAACATGACTTTAAGCCTCAAAACAATGGATCCTGGAACAAAAGTTGGGCCTTTGCAAGGACATTCCCAGAAAAAGCTGAATGGTCACAAATAACATTAAACCTCTTTAATTGCCACCATCTATGTGATAAAATCAACCAATCCTGGAAATTGACATAAAAATTGACATAAATGTAATTATAAATACTTTGCAAATCCACTAATTACAATTTAGGTAAAATTCAGCTATGCCCATACTTCCTCAATTCTGTAAGAAGAGGTGTTGGAACAGCATGAACTCTTGACAGTGTTACCATCTGTGCCAATCACTGTCCACATCAAGTCAATGTTCACCATGTCTGAAGAGTCTGCCTCCTCACTTTCACTTTAATCTATTAATCAGAAATGGAAGAAATATTTAAAAGGTAGTTCATGTGTTCTATGAACAGCTTTAGGAGTACAGTATCTGTACAATACAAAATTAGCACTTGGTCTTTCTCCATTAGAGACTGGCCATAGTCTAGCACTCAATCACATGCTCTGTACTTTGAAAGTCCTAAATTCAATTCTCAGCATCTGCAATTCAATGATAAAGCTGGACATGATAAGAAATATCCCCCTTTTAAAACCCTAAAGCAGTGTTTCCCAACCTTTGGTTTTTGGACTTCAACTCCCAGAAGCCTACGTCAATTCCCCAAAGCACTGATCAACCAATGTACCGACTTAGGCTTCTGGGAATTTAAGTCCAAAAACCAAAGGTTGGGAAATATTGCTCTAAATATTAGCTATGAGTCAAAGCACTAATCTTTTTTAAAATATATAAATTAGCAATAATACCATCCATTCCATACAAGGCATATGTGAAAAGAGGAGAAGGTCAAAGAGCACAAGGAAGGTGGAGATAGAACATCAAAGAAATATTAAAACGACACCAAATAATGCTGGTGGAGGCTGCTAGAAATGCCAGAGCAAGAACCTTGTATCTCCCTCGATACCCGAAGGGGTGAAAGAGGAAGTAAAGAAGAATAAGCAATAATAATTATTATTTCATGTCAGAGATTACTCTGGGTTGAAAGGATTTTTGCTAGAGAAACTCCACTCAGTGGATATCTGAATGAGGCTTCCTTCGTGTCCCCAAGTGCACCCCTCGGGTATCGAAACCTGACCTTACAGTCTTCAAGCGAAGTGTCTTAACCACTAAGCCACCAGAGGAGCTGCAATAAGCAATAATACCTGCTGTTCTACCAATCACAGCTGTTTTGGTCTGATTTATTTTGTAAGAATTTTATAGAATAAGATCTAAAAAACCTCTTAGCAAATAATTTAGCCTCCCCAAGGCAAACTCAACATGCCTTGTTGGTGTCCTTGTACAAGTGATGGCAAAATACAGTTGGTGACTCAAAGATTAGAGACTGAAAATGTTAAAAAGAGAATTAAAAGTCCCTTGATTCTGCAGTTGCTACAGTAGGGTAAAGAATCTAAGTCTTAATGGCCCCTGTAGATCTTGCTCTAGTTTCATCAAGGCCCACTTCACAAACCGAGTTTGCCAAATCTGTCCAGCAATGATTCCCACTGGCACAAGGACCTCAAAGGAACAAAACATTTTCAGAAAACAAGCTACTAAAGAGTCGTGTTGTATGGGGAGTAGTGGGAGGATTTGAACCGGGCTGAGAAAAGGAGCACTAGAACAGCGGGAAAATCAGAAATAAGATAAGTGTTTGTGTAGTGAATTAGAGTAGTAGCTATCCAAATAGTAGCTCAATCAGAAATTAATGTGCCACATTCAATTTCATGCTCTTTTCAACTTTTTTTCTGATGAGAAATGATTATAGAAATTGGAATACACATAACGGAATACATAAAAAAGACAGAACAGGCATTCTATGCTACACTGCATACAATCGTAATACACTTTGCTGCTGCTGCTGCTGCTTAAAGATGGTCCCAAGTCTGCTGGTTCCAATTTTATGACAGTGGTAAATCTATTTAAAGTTTTAGTAAAGGGGCTATTTATGATGCTGTATGTATTGGGGGGGGGGGGGAGAGAGTCCAGCACTTTGAACAGCTCCTGTAAATTAAAGTAAAATATGGAGCAGATTTTCCACTCCCATGAAATTAGAAGCAGCAACCTCCAATGCAGCAAGGATGGCAAAATGAATCCTATGGTGGATGAAGATTCTTTAAGAACATCCAAGTATTACGTGTGAAACATGATTTTGCATTGACAAGCAGCAGATCTCTGTCTTGCAAATCTGGCAGTAAGAAAACTGGAATGGGGAACTAATATTTGGAGTCAAGAACATTGGTCATTCCCGAGCTATTTGTTGCTCAGCACTGACATAATTCTGCAGCTATTCGTGGATTTTAGTCATTCCAGCAAAATGAAACAAAAATGCATCAAATAAAATGCATGGCATTCCCAAGCTGGGAGTTTCTTATGTAATTCATCTTCAATGCAATATTCTGTCATCTCAAGTAACACTTGCTGAAAGCAGCCATCAATACTTTTTGTCAAAAACCGGCACTCTGTGTAAAATGTTCCATCAATCTCTATTTACATAAAATACACAGCAAAAAAGGTGGCGGGGGGGATGCTTTCCACATAGTTCTATAAAGTAGAACCATTCCAAGGCTCTGTCATACAGTTTCATGCTCTACTGAAATATTATTTTGACTAGTACAAAAAAAATCCCCACTCTTTGAATTTATGATAGGAATGGGATTTGTTTTTAACATAAAATTGACACATGCCCTATTGCATAGATAGTTTCAGAAAGAAAGACAGATTTTGTCAGTCAATGCAACTTAAGGGACAAATTCTGCTGAGACAGATCATGGGTTAGAACATCTGTAAATAAGCAAAGTTGTCAAAATGACAGCTATGTATAATAGTTTTTGGGAGCTGGGGTGGGGCATAATGAAATAAATCCAGGCAAATGGAAAGTATGTCAGAAAAAAGGCAAAAAAAATCCTGGCAGGTTCAGTTCTTCCCATCCTATTCCATTAAAAGTGAACTGCTACAAAGAAGTTACTAATACATTTCCAATATATTTTGAAATGTAGGGATTCCAACATGCAATATTTATAATGGATTTTCCCCCATGGTGGGGGAAATAGTTACTGTATAATCAATCCTCTGCTTAATACAAAGAGAAAGTAAAAACTGCTTAATCTTACTGACATTGAGGGGTGATTTCGGATCCTTACATAGACAAAGCAGCACTCCTCACACACAAGAGAGGTATCAGTAGATTTGAAAAAAATCACAAGCTTTGCAAAAGTACAATAATATATTTTGAAATAATAAAAATAATATTTATTTCAACAAAATAAATCCTAAGGGATGATAAGATTGCCCCTAAGGCAGTCCGAGGAACAGTATTTCAGTTAATTATGGAATACAAAATCATTTTAAATTCCTGTCTGGATGAAAATAGGTGTTTCAAAGAAATGCTTTGACAACTTTATGACTGAATTAGCAACATTAACATAAGGGACTCTAATTCTAATTCATGGTAGCCTTGCAATGTTGTAGTCCAGTCTTAATACTGCAAATAATACTTAGGCAGAGAGGATTGGTCACTTTCTTAGCCAAAGATCCCACAATGTCTCTCAAGTTGCAACAACCAACTTTGTTTGACCAAACCATAACCAATAATAAATTGTGTGTAGAAGCCTCAGGCTTCATGCAGACCAGTTGCATGTTGAAAAGTTCAACATCTGTACCATTTAGTTGGTTAGGTTTGTTGCCACTCTTTTTCAACTAATATTTATTTGAATTAAAATACTGCATGGCTTCAGGGGGGAATCGCTTTTCAGTAAACACCATAATCTTTCCTTATAAAGCTAAGCTCTGTCTGCCTGCTAGCCAGCCAGTAGAAGACCTGGGGACTCAGCCAATACAAAGAAGCCCAGCTCATAATCACTCAAGAGGAGATTTCACTGGGAAAGCCAAACAAAACTGAGGCACTACTCAAAAAGGGAATAGATGGAGTGAAACATCAACATCAACAGATTTTTAAGCATTTAATAAAATAAATCAAAACTTAGAACGAAGACCACAACTTTCTTAATAGGGAAATACATTCAAAGTCATGAATTCGATAAAATGAATCTGCTGACAGATATGTACTTACTGCCAAGTTTGTGAACTTTGTTCAGAAACAAGGATAAATGGAGAGAAGTAAATTCTACACAAATTACTCCTGATGGCAAAAAAATCCAAAATTTTCTAGAAGCATGGCTTTCCTTGAAAATAAAATGATTAAATAGGACACAACTACAACTGCACTACTATGAAGGAGGTGTTCATCCTCTCAACACAGATGAGTATGTGTTTCAGTACACTGGCCAGTTATGGGCTGGTGTGTTACATGACAAAGGGATCACTTGAGTCTGCAGGGGAGAGCAAAATGTTTGTTGTGATCCCTGTGTCCAACCAGCATTTTGCTCTCACATAGACCTTTGTTGTCATTACTGTGCAGCAGGAAATTAAACACTTCCCCTGAGCATCTGGGGATGATCAGGGGGAGTAGAATTCTTTCCCCCCCCCCTTGAAGTTTGCTAGATGATCACTGTTGCACCGCAGTGATCACCTACCAAATTTAAGGAAAAAAACTACACTTCTCCTGACCATCCCCTGATGACCAGGAGAAGTGTTTAATTACATGATATCATACAGCAGCTTGTCAGCTGCTTTGCTCTCTTTTCTCCCATTCTCAGAATTCACATACAATTGTACCTTGCTTAAAGAGCATAATGTGTTCTACAGGATTGCTCTTTAGGTGAGTTTGCTCTTTAAGCAAAACACCATTATAAGTGACCAATTGTGACTTCTGATGAAACCTGATTTATTTGTTAAGTGAGTTTTTGATTGGTTTTCTTTGTTAAGCGAAGCGACCATTCAGAGAAAATTCTGCTCTTTACGCGAGTTACTCTCTAAGCGAGGCGCTCTTATGTAAGGTTTAACTTTATAATGGAAATGGGATGAAAGAGAACAAAACAAAATATAGTACTTTCTCCTGGGGGTTCAAAAAGCAGCATGTTAGCGTTAGTTGCTCCATTCCAGTGCCCAACACTGTCAGATTCCAGAAGAAAGAGTGGCCTACACTGCCCCAAAAATGCCCTGATGAGTAGGATAAAAGCCCATGTAGATAGTTTCTTTATTAAAGTGAACTGAGCATAAAAGTAGTACTCTCTTGCAGTGGTGGGTTGTCAAAAATTTTACTACCCCACCGTGATGTCATCACAGTGTGGGCGGAGCTAACATCATTATGTTGTGGGTGGGGCCAAAGGAAATAAAATAAAATAAAAATAAGCACACACACACACCCCTCAACCCACCCACCCACCGCAAACCTGTCACTTACCTGTTAGTATAAGTGCCTGGGCACCACCATGGTGCAAGATGGATATGGTCATCATACCAGTTCTCTAGGATAATATGTCTTAATGTAAGGGTCGGAATCGACTGTGCGACTGAACAACAACAAAAAATGTAAAACAGCTGTACCTCCTTAGCGTTTCTCCAATTGGAACAGCAATTGGAACAGCACAGGTGTAGCTTATTGATGAGGTAACTCCAAGACTTTGCTTAAAAACCCCAAGCCAGGCCGACAGGCCTACCAGCTGCCATGCCTTTTTAGGAACTGTGGTAGTATGTCAATATAGGTAGAGGTATTAAATACAAATTAAAATATGGTACACACAGACACACCACATCCAAAGGTGAGTCACTTACCCTGGGGAGCAGGCTATAGGGAGCTTCAGGCTAGCAGCTTCTCTTCCTCCTCCCCGCTTGGGAGGACAGCAAGGAGGCTGTGCATACGCGCCAAGCACTGTAGGCGTACATCCACACTAAGTGCTTGGCGTGCATGCACAGTGGGGGAAACAGTGAAAAGGTAAGCCCTGAAGGTGGTTCCCCCCAAATGCTGCTACCGGTTCTCCGGGACACTGGGGAAAGTTACTACCGGTTCTGGCGAACTGGTGGAAACATGTTGCATCCCATCACTGCTCTCTTGCCTTCTAGTTATGAAGCCAAGATACAAATAATTTCATAGACCTTAAATTCACAAAAGCTGTATCAGCCAGACAAGTTACTAAATGCTCAAGCCACTCAATTTGGGAGGGGTGGGGTGGGGGAAACAGTTCATAAATCAGTAGGTAAACCTAATTCTACTTCAAACTGCTTGCCTAACATTAATAGTGCCTTTGTTGTCAATAAACCTATATTTGACTTCTCCTATTTTATTTATAAATTACTAATGCTTTTCCTGGGGCAAAATGGTTGAAGTAATAGTCCACACTAAGCTATATCTCTGTCAACTGGGGTCGGGGGGAGAGAACAAATTGACTCAATGAAGGGAAGCTATTAGCTGCAAATAGGCATACCCAATTCTGCACACTCATCACTACCTACACAGCTGAGCACTTACCATTCTACCTCCAAAAAAACTCTCACACATAAAACAAAATCCAGTAGTAGTCTGGACTCATTAAAACATACTGTGTGACAGCAAGTACACCTAGATATACGCGCGCACACACACAGTTTTGTACTTCTAGTAATTATCACTACATTCTTTGAAGTGTGTTTGTCAGCCAGCACATAATACTTCATCCCTGTAAATACTACCCATCATGTTACAGTCACATTAGTTGGTCAATTCACCTAAAGATAAGTACATCCATAATTAATGGCATCAGCAGGTTAACCGCTGACATACTACATGTGGACAGAGTATATATGATATCATACCTTATGCCATTTGTGTAGTGAAACATGATGGAAAAAATATGAAACACTTATAATGGTTTCCCTATTCCACATGTGATTTATAAATCATCTATCATTCCTTCACTTGGTCAACAGTGGCTACACTCTGAAGAGATTTGGCTCTGGGTTTTGAAAGCTTCTTTGGAAAATAAAATGTAATAATAATTATTAATCTTAGAACTGCAGAACTGGAGGAGATGCTGTGTCAGAAAGGCACAGTGGGGAATGGAAGAGACATAAACCACCGAGCAATCTAGTTATTCATTGGATCTGTCTCCTTGAGAAGACCCACTATCTACTCTTCTTTATTTTTGCCAGTTTATTTCAAAACCACAGTGAGCTTGTTTCTGTGCATGTTGGGCAAAGTTAGCTCACACTATAGAACTTGAATAACATTGTGACCTTAGCTCTTCATTTGCTCATGGGCAGGATTGGAAGAGTGCTGCACCCTCTCATTTGGCAAGGGGCCTGTTCCAGACATAAACTGTAACTGCTCCACCATAGCACATTCGTTGACCATGACCTATACTATCTTCCAACCAGCATTAAAGTGACTGCGGTGGCTCAAGTGGTTAAGATACTGAACTTGAAGACTGGAAGGTTGGAGTTCTATACCCAAGTACTGCATGACAGAGTGAGCTCCCGTCTCTGTCCCAGCTCCTGCCAACCTAGCAGTTCAAAAGCAAGAAATTGCAAGTAGATAAATAGGTATCACTTTTGTGAGAAGGTGAACAGCTTTACGTGCCCACTCCAGTGTCTAGCCAAGCCTGGCACATGTCCACAGAAATGTCTGCAGACACATACGGTGCTGGCTCTTTGGTGGTAAACAGAGATGAACACTGAACCCTAGAGTCGGATATGACTGGCTTCCAAGCAAGGGTGACCTTGACCTTACCAGCATTAAGGTGCAGCTGATAGCTTATGAAGCAAGACAAAATCTGTTCAATCTTTTAATATGTCAAGAGTACAAATACTTATATATATATAGGGTGTGTGTGTGTGTGAGAGAGAGAGAGAGAGAGAGGAAAATCTAACAATATATCCACTATTTATGTGGTTGTTTTTTTTGCCTCTTATATTTGTTTGCAAGATATTCAACAATTTTGCTATTTTCTGTACTCTTTCCTACCGTATGGGAAACTATTTGAAACTATTTTTTGGAAACTCCAGGAGCCATGGAACCTACGGAGGATTTTTCAGTAAGATTGACAGAGTTGCTTCTGGAGAAACAGTTTGCCTTCAGATATGAATGTTCCCCACAAGATGCAGCTACAGTAGAACACTAGCTATATTATACAGTTTACACTTGATTCCTCTGGAGTTCTGGTGAAAAACACCTGGTCAAGCCCTGACATGAAATTAAAATTCACCACAGAACAAGAGATCACTTGACTTAATGATACATTGCAATATCTAGGAGGCTCTCTCAGATGTCTTGTCTACTGCTTCTTTGGTAGACAAATCAAAGTGAAACGGCTCTCTGAAAAATTTGAACACTAAGTAAACCTTAATGTTGCCAAAGACATACATTAACGGCAACCAGAAATCAATTTAACTAGTGAACAGTGGGTTCCTTTAGGGGGAGCATAAATTATTTTGTGTGTTCTTTGTTCTGGCAGGTTAAATTTTAATTTTTAAAACCTTTTAAAAATATAGTATGTGCAATTCTTCAAATCCCTGCCTTTGCTGTTTCCCCAGTGGCACAGTCATTTGCAAACATTTCTCCTCGGACAAAGTTTGCTTCCCAGTTAAGTTAAGGCTTGGGTTGAGGCAGAGACTGAAAATCATTTGCAAGCCATAAACCACTTACCTATAAGTCTCTTTCTCAGCAATGCTATAGAAAAATTCTATAGACAGTCTATAAAGTTCTTAGAATTTTGATGTACCTAAGTTTTATATGAAGAGAAAGAAAAAATCTAAGAGAAAGAAGGTTATAATGAACTATGTACAAGACATAACTTTCAAAATCCATTGTCTTCAGCCAAGCTCTCAGGTACAATCACATCTGCTCAGACCCACACGATAGAGATGCCAAGCGCACAGACTTACAAAATGCATTTCTCAAACTACAATACCCATCCAATATGGTTAAAGAACAGATCAACCGGGCTAGATGAATACCCAGGAGTGATCTACTACAAGACAGGCCCAGAAGGGAAAGCAATCGCACACCACTGGTTGTCACCTTTAGCCCTCAACTTAAACCCCTCACACGCATAATGAGGGATCTCCAACCCATCTTGGACAAGAGTGCTTCACTTTCCAAAGCCCTTGGTGATAGACCCCTACTCGCTTATAGACAACCCCCCAATCTCAAACAACTATTGACACACAACAGACAACACAGAAGTGGAGCAGATATGGGAACTAGACCCTGCTGCAAATCCACATGTCAACTATGCCCCCACATTCACTCTGGAAACAGTATTACTGGACCCAATGGCACCACACACAACATTAAAGGCAGTTTTACTTGTGCTTCTGCCAATGTGATTTATGCCATCTCTTGCCAGAAATGTCCATCCGTGCTATATGTAGGACAAACAGGACAATCTTTACGCAAAAGGATTAATGGACACAAATCAGATATCCGGAATGGCAACACGGAAAAACCTGTCTCAAACCACTTCAGTCTAACTGGGCACTCTATCCAAGACCTGAAAGTTGCAATTCTGGAACAGAGAAATTACAAAACTAGGATTGAAAGGGAGACAGCAGAAATCAAATACATCCGTCTGTTAGATACCCATCACAGGGGGTTAAACATTAGTGAAGGGTTTCTGGGACATTATCAAATTTGATACACAGATTGCTATATGATTTTATATTACAACTTTCCTGCCAATTCTCTTTAGTAAAACAGAAAGAAACCAGGTACAAGTGTTTGTTTGTCCCCCCCCCCCCCCGACATGCTGGTCACAAGTTGATCAGAGACCATAATGGGCTTTCTCAGCAACCTTGACATTGAGGGAGTCATTTAGAGTTTATCTGAATAATCTATTGTTGCTAATGACTGTGTGAAACTGCATTCTTGTGCTTGCTTGTCTGTCATCTTACTTGACCACACCCCCTTCTCCCTTTGAGCCCCTGAATTTGGTATATAAAGAACATGCCTGTAAGCTTCACCCTTTGTCTGATGAAGTGGACTTGATCCACGAAAGCTAACAATAAAAATATAGCAGTTAGTCTTTAAAGTGCTACAGTGTTTTTTATTTTATTTTATTTTGTTTTGTTTTCTGATATGCCTGAACCACAGACTAACGCGGCTACTATTCCAAAAAAATTCAAAATACAGCTATCTGTTCCTGGCAAATCCAAAATCAATCTTAACAGAGGGTAGGAGACGAGTAGTTTTGTGTCTAAACCAGGGGTGCACAAACTATGGCCCGTGGGCCTGGTCCGCCCCCTGATGCCAGTTCACCCGGCCCATGGCATCCTTGTCACCGTATCAGCATGTTTTACTTCTGGTTCTGGGAGTGACAAGGGTGGCGCGGGATGGATAAAGTGGCATTGGGGGCTGCATGTGACCCATGGGCCATAGTTTAAAATCTATCTCATCCTGTTGCAAATCAAATTGCAAGGTGGAACTGCATGACTGGCCCACTGAACAACATGACTGCCCCATGGCCTGAAAAGTTTGGGCACCCCTGGTCTAAACTAATCCAATACAAAAAGAAGAAGAGGAAGCCAGTGACAGGAGCACTTGATCAATTCTTGCAGCTCCTCTCTTCCCTGGGGAAGTTTCCTCCTCCTTTGTTACTATGTATGTTAGCTACAGCTAGACAAGGCCCATGATACATAAGCAGCATAAAGGGAATGATGGGATAAACCAGGGATTCTCAACCTGTGGCCCATTGGCCAGATGCAGCCCTTGGTGCCACTTCATGTGCCCCGGCACAGCCTCCACCTCACCAGGAAGTGCCATGTGGTGGAGGAAGGGCAAAATGATTGTCTGGCCCCTGAAGCTATCTGAGGGAGCATGACCTGGCCCTCAGCTTTAAAAGGTTGAGAACTCTTGGGAATAAACAATTGCCTTTCCAATCTTTCTTACACCCACCTATTTCTTTTAACTATCAAGAACAACGGTGCTAAATATATAAATAATACCATATCTATAGTTTATATGTTAATGTTTGTAACATTGGTACAAACTACAATAAAGGTGCAAAAGGAGACAGGCCATAATTTCCAGGTTCAGCGTCTGGAAGCTATAAACAGAGACGAACCCTGTAAGAGACAGAACTATGATCAGTATTAAAGGAAATCTGCTTCAGCAGAGAGGGATGTCTTCTGAAGGACTGTTCCCATGCTAAAGGGCTGCTCTTTTTCAAAGCAGATTTTCCAACTGTACAAATGCACTTCTGTAAACAGCTGAAATCTTCAAGGTGAATGGTTGCATTTCTTTAATGTCTGTTACACTGCAGTCAATAGTGCCTGCAGACCAGCAGTTGTTTAGGTATCTGACTGTGGAGCCAAAAGTTGGGAGTCCAATTCACCACTGTTACTCCTGGGAGAAAAGCCATTCTGCACAATCTTGAGCAAGTCACACTGTCCCAGGAGAGAGACTGCTTGTGTCTATTTCTTTCCCTCCCTGTATTTAAACTACAGGGAAGGGGAAAGAGAGAGATTTGATTGGTTCTCTAGAGACCCAATCATGTCTCTCTCTTTCCCCCTCCCTGTAGTTTAAATACAGGGAAGGAAAGAGACACAAGCAGTCTCTGCGACTGCAGTAGGGTTGGGGGAATGGCACGTGCTTTTCCCCGACCCTACTGCAGTCACAGAGAGTGCTGCGGGTGGGGGGTGGATTGGGTAGTTCTAACCAAACCACCCCACACCTGCAGACCATTGCCTTGGATAATGATAAGAATCATTATCCAGAATTGTTATCAGATGCAAGTTTTTTCCAAAAAACTTGCATCATTATCCAATTCTAGCGTTATCCAATGCATTCGTTACCTGGGGTATTACTGTATACAGATATGGATAACCAATCTTTTTTCCATCTTTCACACCTATCAATTTCCAACTCCATTATTATTATTATTTTCAAAATAAACATATTGGGTCTGTGTGCTAAAAATAACCCTACCAAGTCATATATATGAAAATAAAAGAAAGAGGAAGAGAAAATCTGGATCATGTCCCTTGGATTGAGCGTGCGTGCATGTCCATCTGGGCTTTTAGATCTGCTAAAGAGACCTTTCTTGTGGTCATATCACCTTCAGAGACTCAGAACAATGTGATTTCCCCCCTCTTTTTAGGTTAACTATTATTATTCTAAGACAATTTAAAAGCCAAAATATTATTGTGTTGCAATGCCAAATAATGCTAAGGATTTATCTTCTTGAGGCAAATTTCAACAAGGTGAAAAATCACTGCAAACTTTACCCATTTTGTGCTGAATCATGTACCTCAGTATGAGACAGATAATATCTAAAATTATTTCTTATCTTGAAGCAATTTGCTTACAAATGTTACACTTTTAACATTATCTTGACACAACTACTGTTTGGTGATTTTGACCAAAGTGTTTTAATTTTACAGTGGAACCTCGTAAAATGAATGTCCCATATAACGACTAAATCGCATAACGATTAGGTTTTTAAAGAAAGTGGTGCCCCCCATACAATGATTTTTCAATGGGAAAAACCACTTAGCAAAAAACCAGTTGTACAATTTTTCCATAGGAAAAATCATACAACAACAAAATTGCATAGCGACCAGACCCATGGAATGAATTAAAATCATTATATGGGGTTTTACTGTAAGTTTATTTTAAAAACATAATGAGTTTAATTCTATTTTCATATCCATGACATGATTGCATTTATACTCTATATTTCAAAAAAAAATATTATAACATTGGATCCTAGTTATTCCAAAAAGAAGGCACAGACACAAAATCAATAAAATCAATAAATAACATAAATCATGGCAACGAATTACTGCTAAGTAATGAGTGATGACTCTCATTCCTAACCATCCCATTTTGTGTCCTCTGCAAATGACACAAATTCAAAGAACAATTTAAAAATATATTGTAGGAAACAGAATGAGACAGAGAGAAGTGCAAAGTTTTACACATAGGGAGAAAAATATGCAGTATTACATGTAATGCTACAAGTGAGAAGGATCTTGAAATTGTAGATCACAAGCTAAATATGAGTCAACAGTGCAACATGGGTGGAAAAAAGTGGCAGGTAGAATCTAAGGACACTACTGTCAGGGATTTAGTGTGTGAATTCAATGTGTTGAATTATGCTCATTAGTTCTTTTATTCCTTTTATTTCATTCATTAGTTAAGGGTGATGTTTCAAATGGGGGGAAATACAGACATTCTATTCAAAAAATTAAGGTTTTCATAAAATGTTCATTCAATCTAAAGTTTTCTGAGCTAAGGTAAAGGTCATCCGTGATTGATAGCCAGTCATATCAGACTCTAGGTTTCAGTGCTCATCTCTGTTTATAGCCAAAGAGCCAGTGTTGTCTGTGTCTGCTTTTAACTTTTATTTTCCATTATCCCCAACTCTACCCACTACGCACACGTGTCCATAAGCAGCCCACTGTACAAACAACAATTCACCACAGGTGAATAACTGCAAAGGATCTATTTTTAATAAATATTTCAATAGTCAAACTGCAAAGAAAAACAGTTTTTCCTTTACGATTCCATGAAAGCAGTTCTTCAAAAAGAGGGAAAGCCAAAAAGGAAACTAGTTTAGACTTCAAAGGAGAAACTTCCTACAGTGTATCCATTCTCACACCAATGTATCTATTCTTGTGTGGAAATTTATTTATTTTTTAAGGAAAGGTTAGAAAGAAAGTGTAATTTTTTAACCTTCATAGAAAATGTCCCTGAAGTCCGATCCAAATTGTATCAGTATCAAAAGAAAGGTTATTTTGTCCTCTTTCAAGCACACTTTAGATAACTTTAATCAGTCGATCAGTTTTTTTGTTGGATCGCTACCAAACACCCTCCTGCAGAAATGTCATTTCAACGAGTCATGTTTTTCTTCAATATCTTTTTTGTGCATTCCTGCTATGGTGTCATTTTTTTCTCCACATGTTGTATGTGAACTGTATCCACCTCAGGAAGTTGTCATATTCACTTTTTAAATTGGTTTCACCTCCTTTTGGGGGTTTGTGTGACCTCTTTTTAGTGTTTTTTTGTAAAATGCTTCATAGATTATGTTTTTGAAGTCCAATTCCAAATCTGAAAGTGGCTCCACAAAGGTTAATCTTTCCTCTTTCTAAAGCACTTTGTATAATCTGAACTGATTGGGTAGTTCTTTCTCTGGACCCCCAACAACTGACCCCCTCCCGCAAGACTGTCACTTTTCCGATGCTCCTTCCGAAAGCAATGATGTCATCACTTTGCATTTTTGGTTTTTGGTTTCTACCAATTCTTAAAGACGCCAAGACGATCTTTCAAATGGCATAACCCTTATTTTCATGGGTGCCTTAGTTTTGGTGTTGCAGCTTGGCAAAAATACATGATTTTTGTTACATTGCAAGAGCTGTTAGACCACCCAACCAAATCTTAAGACGTTCATAGAACTCACGTCAAAAAGGCCAATGCTATTTTAGGCTGCATTAACAAAAGCATAGTCTCCAGAATCCATGAGGTACTAGTTTCCCACTATTCAGCGCTAGTTAGACCACATCTAGAGTACTGTGTCCAATTCTGAGCACTACACTTAAAGAAAAATGCAAACAAACTAAAACGTGTACAGAGAAAAGCAGTAAGAATGATCAGAGGACTGGAAACCAAGCCATATGAGGAAAGACTGAAGGAACTGGGCATGTTTAGCCTTGAGAAAAGGAGACTGAGAGGGGATATAATAGCACTCTTCAAATACCTGAAAGATAAGCATAAAGAGGAAAGGCTGGATCTGTTCTCAATCATTCCAGGGTGCAGTATGTGTGACAACAGGCTGAAACTACAGGAAGACAGATACAGGGGAAATGTCTTCATGGTTAGAACAGTACAACAGTAGAACCAACTGATGCAAGGTGTGGTGAGCGTTCCTACATTGGAAGCATTCAAGAGAGAATTGGGCAACCATCTGTCAGATCTGCTTTGATTTCGATTCCTGCATTAAGCAATGGATTGGACTCGATGGTCTAAAAGGTCCCTTCCAACTCACTTATTCTATGATTCTATGTGGGCACCAATTTTTTAACTAGTAGTAACTTGTCACCTTTTATTATGCAACTAATATTCACACTGGAATTTTCCAAGCCAGAAACTCAACAATGCAACTATAACCAAATAAAGATGCATGGTGTACAACTATGACTTACCTCCAGCATGGTCATTTTACAAGCTAAAGCAGCATACGGATGCCTGTGCAAGATAGCCATCTTCCTACTCTTTCAGTCTCTTAAGACTTCCTTCCAGAAACCAATTAACAGTTCTTAATCAGCTTCTTATTTTAAAATTGTAATCATCTGACTTGCAGCCTTACTGTAACTCTACCCATGTTGCATGTCTCCTACAAGGGATTCTAAAGTCCATATTAAATTCGACATTGGTATAAAAGAAAAAAAGTGACACCAATGGTAACATAAATTCATATGTGTGCATAAAGAGTAAAGAATGGTCATTCTCTCTTTTGGAAGCTTACAGAATTAAAAGCTTTACTTTATCCAATGGAAGGGAATAGATCTAAAAAACAAACATTTCACTATAAAATCCCCTCCCTCTTCAAATCCTGTGTTTAGAGAATATCCTACAAGCACATACATAGAGCAGCACACTATAAGAATTCAATTTGGAAACCATCATCTAAAGCACAGAGGAGAACAGGAAAGTCATATTGCTATAATGCTTAGATTATCAATCATCTTGACAGCTTATTGGCTTTATCACCACACATACCATTAAAATGATGTCTGGCCTAGAATGTCAGGAGGCAAACATTAAACAGACCAGGATTAAAAAGCAGATCCCAACAGCACTCCAGTAAAGTTTCCCTTCCACTCTGAAATTAGTTAGAGCTGACTAAGTAACTCACGCTAGACTTTGAAGAAATATACAGCCTAAAAGGCTCAGAGCCTACACAGGCTTGACAAGCTGATAGGTAATGTCATGTTGCAGCAACTCTAAAGCTCCTCCAGTTGATTTATCGCATGCTGCATAGAACAGAATGATTGCTAATAGAGGGAGGGAGAAACAGATAATTTGCCTCTTCTGAGAACCAAGGGCTTGCATCAAAAGGGCCAAGCAAACTCCTTTAAGTCAGGTAGGAATGGTAATAATTTCCTATTACTGAGCAAACATTAACATTACACTTGGCATTAAAGTAAATTTACAGACTCAGGAGAATTTAATCAGGGAGCAAAAATATACATAATTCAATAGATTCAGACACTGGAAGATTTTTAGAAAGAAAGACATAGGGATGTTCTTAAAAAAGAATGAAATAATTGCATGAGCCAAGCCACTAAACTGGATCTCGCAATGGCAGCAGCATTGGTGATTAATAGTCTAGAAGATAGAACCAAGCATCAGTCATATACATGGAAATTAATCTGTCCTATAGAAATTTTCTCAAACTGATTTGGTTGAGTATTTCAAGCCAATGTTCATCCAAATGCTTATCAGAAATCCACAAATTTCAATACCCAGCAAACATTTTAGTCACTGCCAATCCATCCTCTGCCCACACCCAGGGCTGTAGCCAGGATTCTAGATTTGGGAGGGCAATTTTTTTCAGAAGGGGCAAAAAAAATTTCAGGAGGGGCAACAATATAACACTCACATGTATAACATTGGCATTACAAGATGTTGGGGGACGGCTGTTAGCTCAGGAAGGTTTTTGCTCCCCTGCACCCCCAGCTATGGCCTTGTCCCAGCCCCAGACAGAAAGAACCCTGAGCAGTGACTCAAGGAAGTTAACTAACTTGACAACCCTGAGGAAAACCCTTGGGGGCAAAGTCCACAAGGAAGGGTGATGGTTCCCAAGTGGATTAAATGCCACTTGAATCCATCTTGATGGAGGGCAGCAGCTTCATCAATGCTGGCATGGGGCTGGTGAGGACTTTTTGTGCCAAAAGGACTCAAGACCAGAAAGCGACTCACAGAACTGGATCAGTGATATGGGTGTCACACTGCGATGTGGAAGGCAAATGGAAGGCAAAAGAGGCAGTAGTAAAGCCATTACTGAAAAAGTGTTCCTTGGATCCTATGTTATTAGATAAATACCAGCCAATCTTTAATGTTCCATTCTTGGACAAGGTGCTAGAGCAGCTCGTGGCTTTTCAGATTCAGGGGTTCAAGTGTGAAATGGATTATCTAGATCAGTGGTTCCCAACATGGGGCATGGCCCACACAGGGGAACTTCAATTTCCAGAAGCCTAAGTAGGTACATTGGCTGATCAGTGCTTTGGAGAATTGACTTGGGCTACTGGGAATTGAAGTCCAAAAACCAAAGGTTGGAAAATACTAATCTAGACCCATTTTAATCTTGTTTCAGGCCTGATTATGGAATGGAAACTGCTTTGGTCATCTTGTTGGATGACCTATGTTGGGAACTGGACAGCCAGAGTGTGTCCCAGTTGGTTCTGCTAGGCATCTCAGTGGCTTACCATTGACCATGACTATGGTATCCTTCTGGACCATCTCTCTGGGATGGAACTTGGAGGCACTGTTTTACAGTGGCCATCATCTCTTCTGGAGGGGAAAACTCAGAATGTGATGCTGGAAGGTTCCTGATTGATATCCTGGCTGTTGACCTACGGCAGTGATGGCAAACCTTAGCACTCCAGGTGTTCTGGAACTTCAATTACCAGAAGCCCAAGTCAGTATGCCTGCTGATCAGGACTTCTGGGAATTGAAGTCCAAGAACATCTGGAGAGCCAAGTTTGCAGATCCCTGACCTATGGCAGTGATGGCAAACCTTAGCACTCCAGAGTGTCCCAAGTCAATTGAAAGGCAGAATCAGATCCAGGCTGTGTTGGACAGGGTTACACTCCCTTTGAATACACAGGTGTCTCAGCAATGGCCAGGAATGCATTTGCACAGCTAAACCTAGAACACCACCTATGCCCATTCCTGGAGAGGTCTAATCTGGCCACAGAGACAAATACTTCAGTTACAGCCCAACTGAAATACTATAACATTTTCTATGTGGGCTGGCTTTGAAATATCCAGTGGATCAAAAATGCTACAATTATGTGATTAACTAGTAACAGAGATCACATAGATCCCACCCCACCCCACTCCCCGGCTATAGCAGCTCCATTGGCCGCCAATCCATTTCCAGGCACAACTCAAAGTGATGGTTTTCACCTATAAAGCCCTAAAATCTTAGATCCAAAGATAAACAATTTTTTATTACACTGACCACTTGGCATTATTCAACTATAAAGGATGATGTTAGGGACACAACATATTTTTTTCTTTGAAAATCAGAATTTTCACATTTTAGAACTTCGGTATGGATATTATCTTGATCTGGAAATACATTTCGTCTCTATTTTTATCCAACCATTACTCTCTAGTTATGTTTCTTTCGTTTGTTTTTTATCTCCACTTAAGCAAAAAAAAATCTGTAAAGGGCAGGGGCTTTCAAAAACATGACAAAGATCTTTCATTACGGTTTCCAATCCATGAGGACTGGGGTTAGGGGCTACCAATTGCTAGGAGATTAAGAGCTAAATTTCTGCCTGCAGTGTTCACTTTAGGCTGAAACAGGGATCCAAATGGCTAGTTTGAACCATTTTTTAAAAATGGTAACAGGAAGTATCCAGATACAGCATTTCCCGGTTTTAATTTTTTTGGTGTTGGGGGCTTAGGGGATTCTACAAACCCTCTGCTTTTCCAGTGAACATCCCTCCCTTTCTGGATGTCTATAAGGACAGAACTAAACCACTCTGAGCAAGAACTAGGATGCATTTTTATATTTAGGAATTCCTAGGACAGCTAATTCCACCATAAAAAAAACCCTACTCCTGCATATATAATCACAGAGGAGTTCTGTGGAATTGCATATATTATAGAACCAGAGTTCATAACTAAGATATGAGCCAGTGCACAGATATAACATAGAACCATGTTAACATTGCAAATTAAAATTCTGTTGCTTGGTGTAGTGAGACATTACTAGATTAGGCCCATTGATTCAATGGGGAATAGGTGAATCAATTTTTTGATAAATTCCACTGATTCAATGGGTATCGTCTAGATACAACTTAGCACACTAAGCAACAGGATTTCAGCCAATGAAGGATGATTTAATTGCTTTTCCATCATATATTTTAAGCTACTTTTAGAGTTTCAAGAAGTCTATTAATTCAACTGTCTTTTACATCATAGTACAGCAACTGGTAATAGACAGCTGATTTTTTTACAAGAAATTAAAAAGGATTTGTTTTAGATATTTTTGAGAAAAGTGAAGTAACGATAGTGGCAAATAACTACTGGAATGGCTTGCAGCTACTGTATCTTTGTTGTTGTTCAGTCGCACAGTCGATTCCGACCCTTTGCGACCCCATGGACCACTGTCCGCCAGGCACTTCTGTCCTCCACCATCCTCCTCAACTCGCTCAGCTCTATGCCCATTGCGTCCACAATACCATCTAGCCATCTCATTTTTGGCCGCCCCCTTTTTCTTTTGCCCTTCACCTTTCCCAGCATCAAGGCTTTCTCAAGTGAATCCTCTCTTCTCATTTGATGTCCAAAGTACCTTATCTTCATCTTTACAATTTGACCTTCCAAGGAGCAGTCAGGGTTGATTTCTTCTAAGATTGACCTATTTGTTCTCCTCGCTGTCCAGGGGACTCTCAAAACTCTCCTCCAACACCACATCTCAAAGGCATCTATTTTCTGCACTAAGACAGAAGGACTTCCTCCCCCCACCTGCCCCCACCGCATGATGTTACTTCCCCACTCTGTAATCTGCAACACTGGGAGAGTTCCCTTGTCATGTCACTGACGTCAGCACCACGCACCAAGGGAACTCTCCCAACACAGTGTGCCAAGGCTGATGTCAGTGCCGCATGCCAAGGGAACTCTTCCAGTGCCATGGATTACAAAGCAGGGAAGCAGCAATATTTTTTTAATGCAGTGATTGAACTTGGAAAAGGCTTCTGCTGCCCTGGGAACAAGCAAAGCCTGTTCAGAACAGCAGGGAGAAAGCACGGACACTGCCACCACCACCTCTACTGCGGATTACATCAAAATGGTAGGTACCTGGAGCAACTTGCCTCTGGCCCCTGCAGCTGCATGTCAGGGATGAAACAGCCTGATCTGAAAAAAGGTTGAGAACCCCTGCTCTAGATAACTGAAGTGATATAGATACACAGAAAGAGCCTCCTCAAAGATTGTGCTATTTTTGAAGCACAATCAGAAGTACCCCGGACAAATGCACCTTTGTGCCAGCTCATCACTAGGTCAGGCAACAGGAACTATGGAATGAATTCACCAAAAGGTGGCTTCATTTTGGCAGTTTCACATCTGGCCTACACACAGAGGAAGAAGACTGGAGCCATATATGTAGCAGATGACATTAATGTTCTGTTGCTAAAGCCAAGTAACACTGGCCGAGTAGGCTGCCTGGCAAGAGATATGGGAACCAAATGCAACCTGCTCTAAACACTCCCAAAAGAAGAACCAGTTGTCATTCACGAAGTATCTATTCATTATATTTACATCCCACTCAATGTTCCATGACAAACAGAAAGTGAGGGGGATTTAAAATGCATGTGTTGCATGAAAAATGAGAGAAATGTTCAAAGGACAAAAGTTTTTAAATCTTACTGGGTGAGCAAAAGTGCCTTGTGTAAATATATGCTTTTTTTGGCACAGATATTTTGCTTGGAAAAGTTCAGTTTTAAGTCAACCCCACCAGATATCTTATGTAAGCACAGGCCCCTAACATAATATATTTCTAACTAAAGACTCAGACAGTGTTAAGGCAGTCTGTTCTATTCATCAAGCAACTTAGTACTATTTCTGCTTTTGGTTGAAGCTTCCATAAATCTCCTTTTTCGCCCCCACTTTCAGACTAAGTGTTCCCTGAGCTAACAAGTAATTATTTCCAAGAAGATAGCTATAATAGTCTGTTGCAACTAAAACAATAAACCCAAGGCAATTTAAGGATTAACAAGGATTTCAAACACTGATCAGGTGAATTTGCAATTAATTTCTTTTCACAGTAACTTGCATTGTAATTCTGTTACTTATACAGCTGTGACTTAATGAGGATTAACATCATTCCATCAATGATATAATAATTTGTTATAGTTGTGGCCTCACTAAAGGGTGATGGAGGAATGTCACAAGATTCAAGCAAAGGTTCTGCTTATGCCTTATACTGCCACTTTAGGACAATTGTGGATTGAAGAAGAGGATGTTCTGTACCACAAATTAGGAATATTGTGGTACACAGACTTTTTAAATTTAATTTCTTTCAAGAACTGGAAACAAAATACTTTTTGAAAAATTGAACAACGACAACGACAACGACAACGACAACGACAATGACAACGACAAAGCTGGCTTTGTAATGAAAAGGATGAAACAGTAGATCATTTGATCAGTGGATGCAGCAAAATTTCACAGACTGATTATTTGTAATGCTATACCAGGAGATGCACAAATTGAAGACAAACAACGGGAGAAAATCACAAATATTGTGATTTGAAAATTGAAGTTGAGCGTCTATGGAGGAAGAAATCTGTTGTTGTTCCCATAGTGATCGGAGCCCTTGGAGCAGTACCTAAATAACTCCCTAGATATTTGGACATTTTGGACTTACTGAGGACTGCACCTCTACTGGGGACTGCAACTCTACTGGGACGTTACCTTAACAGCTCTTAGGGCCTTGGTTAGGGCTTAAACTGTTAATTTTATTCCACTCCTCGACTGTGAACCAAATGGATGATTTGTATTATATATTATAATATTATAATAATAACCAACATTTTTAGACCTTCAAGCTATAAATGTAACCAATTACTTTTTAAAACATTCCACATTGTGGGCATTTCAACTCTGTACCACAAGGATTCTCAACCTGCAGCCTATGGGGTGGATGCCACCATTTCATGTGGCCCTCCACTGCCTCCACCACACCAGGAAGTGCCATGTGGTGGAGGAAGGGCAAAATGGCCATCTTGCCCCCGAAGCTGTCTGAAGAAGCGTGACCCAGCCCCTCGCTTTAAAAGGTTGAGAACTCCTGTTCTACCATATTTCTTTCACTGAAATGTTCACATCTTTGTCAATTGAGTGCTGGCAACAATACAACTGGCAGGCTGCAGCTGCTGTAGCACATAGCAGTAGTCTTCAGATCTGTAACCTACTTTAAACTCAGATATGCATGTGGAAACCTACTCTTTAAAAAAAAAACATGTTCTACCATGGTGGATATGTTTCCATTTCAGGATAGCTTCAGTCAGGTTGTGACCAAGTCATGATCCACTAGGTAAATTCCAAGATCACATAGAAATACAAGCATAAGGCATGCAAGATGCCTCCCAAGAATCCAAATTTTATAGAACTTGTTAGCAGTAACTGAACCTTCAAAAATGAGTGGGAGAAGCAGGATACACAACAAATACATGATGGAAAGTAATAGACTGAAGGCTGTAGATCTGTGCTCAGTACCACACACTCCACTAGGAAAGAGCATGCATGCCTAATCACCCATCCATGTGCACAAATGTATATATGGATGATAAATAGGATTGGACAGAAGGTAGGAATAGGAAACCTCTGTGACATGGTGGTTAAGCAGCAAATACTGCAGTCCAAACTCTGCTAATAATCTGAGTTTGATCCCAACAAGTTCAAAGCTGACTCAACCTTCTATCCTTCCAAAATCAGTAAAATAAGTACCCAGCCTGTTTGGAACAAACTGCAGTTTGCATAATTAACTTGCAAAGTGCCCAGTGAGTCAGCACTACAGGACAGTATATATGTAACAACAACCACTACAATACCTTTGCCCCTTCCCTTCCTTCCTTTAACCCCAGAAACATGTCTATGCCTCCTAATCATGCAGTGACCCTATACACACTCCAGACCTACTTCCTCTAAAAATAATGTGCCATCAACTGAATTCTCATTGATGGCTGCCTTGTTGTTGAACTTGCTTACCTCCACATTTCTGACCTCTCTATTAAAAACTCATGTCTTTATTTATTTTGCATATTCAGTAGTAATGATAATAATTATGTGTCATCAATTTGATTCCAACTTCTCAGGGTTTTCTAGGAAGACAGTACATGGAAGTAATTTGCCATTGCCTTCTTCTTGGGAAACCCTGGGATTGTATAGCTTAACCATATCTACGCAGTCTGACTCTTCTCCTGTAATGCACAATGAGGATTTAAACTTCTAACCTCTGGCCCTACAGCCAAATGCCTAAACCAGTGAGCCTCTATGTCCTCTACCCTTTTGTTTTGCTACGGTGCAGGCAGCAGCAAGGAGACAAGGCCCAACAACCATCCACAACATCAAAAGTACAGTAATTGGCTGCAGCTTGGATATCAGCTTTATGCTGAGCTCAACCATGATACCTACGAAGCAAAGCTCAGTATCAAGCTATGTATTTAGCACATCATTAATAGAGTGCATAAGGAGTCTGATTATGAGAGCCTGGTTTTTCCTACTTCTCGTAGTTAGCCTATCTTTGTTTTTGACTACTGTTGGAATACAATATGAGCTTCATTTTCAAGTACAATTGCTCAAAGGTCTTCCAGAATCACATTCTTCAAATACTAGTATAATTTCAGCTTCCAGTTACGTGCCACTAATACTATTTTCTTGGGACCACAGCCAGGACATCTTTAGAAGCTAGATTTTTTTTTAACTTCATGCTATCTTTCGTCAAGAGCATCACTTGCTTTGCTCAACCATGTAGTACAGTATTCACTCTCCATCAACTGAGTTTTCTGTGTTAGTTCAGAAGCATGGTATATATACAGTTGTACCTCACTTAAAGAGCATATTGTGTTCCACAGGATTGCCCTTTAAGCGAGTTTGCTCTTTAAGTGAAACACCATTGTAAGTGACCAATTGCGACTTCTGGCATTCGGGGGGCAGGGGGATTGAGGAAGCTGATTTATTTGTTAAGTGAGTTTTTGGTTGTTTTTAGTTGTTAAGCCAGGGCGACCATTCAGAGAAAATTCTGCTCTTTAAGTGAGTTAGTCTCTAAGCAAGGTGCTCTTTATGCGCGGTTTTACTGTAGTTAGTTACGAAGCTTTTTCTCCATAAATAGTAACTACAGTACATATTGTGCAATATGTCAATATGTAATAGCAACTTGAATCTGGTAAAAATTGCTAGACAAATTGAATAGTTTTAGTTCATTTACAGATTGCATAAACATTGTTTTTAAAAAACCAATTGACTGAAAGTCACAAAACTTTTATATATTTTGTCTTTTTTTAGGAAAATTCTGCAAAATCTACTTACACGCATAGCCCCTTGTTTTCTTCAAAAAAAGTGTTTTATTTAAATATTGAGGAATGAACAGTAAAAGCAAAAGAAACCGTATGCTACATAAACAGAAAATGGTAAATATTTGTGCAAATACTAATGAAATATATTTTATACATTTAAATCTTGGTATACTGATTCTCCTGAAAGCCACATGATTTCAGAGTCACTGACTTCTTGTATGTATTTGCTTAGGTTAAGGAGCAAATAAAATTGTGATGACAGATACATCCAGAAACTAGTTAACCCACTAAATCTGGAAACAGATGAAGAAAAGAAGGGAGGAGCAGAACAAAAAGAGAATGTAGCTCTATATAAGATACTCTTTGTTGCCTGCTTGTTAAAGAATCCCTCTGGCACAACAAGAGGGGATTATGAATCCACATGTGAATTTATCCCCTATTAAACTTTTAGCAAAAGGGTCAGTTAGCAGGAATGATAAAGCTCACACACACTCAGTCACATGTTTGCAGCTCATTTCTTCAACTTTGAAAAACAGACAATTGGACACATTCTATTTTCACGTATTTTCCCACTCTATTTTAGAAGCTGCTGTCCATGAGCAGGAAATTCCTCAGTATACATTCTTGACTGTGTAACATATTAAGGCCACATCTTTTTCAGCAGCTTATTTTTAACTTTAGGTTTTTACTTTACAATTATTAAGGGACAAAAACAACACCATACAAAAGCCCAAAGTGTTTCCTCTTCTCAAAGTTTTTGAGCCAATTTAACAAGCTACCAATATGTTTTTCTCCATAATGCAATATTTAACCCAAATTGTTATAGCAAGGAGTTTGGATTTAAATGTTCAGTTGGAGATTTCAAGTTTGTATGCAGTTCTTCCTGCTTCTGGTCAGGTACATTTCTATTCTCTACCCATTTTCTACTTTACAAAACTCCCTCAATTGTCTTCTCTTTCTCTCTTTTTCACCTGCAAATTAAATTATCATGAACAGCCCATATACACTTTTTATCATCTATTAGTTGTTTTACTGATTAAGTTTACCACAGCAAATACTGGGATTTCTCTTTGTTCATTAGTAAAGGTGGCCCTTGCTTGAAAGGCAGTCATATTTGACTCTAGGGTTCAGTGCTCATCTCTGTTCATAGCCAACGTTTCCATGGACAGGTGGCAGGCATGCCTCAACATGGAATACTGTTTACCTTCCCACCAAAGTGTCCCCTATTTTTGTTGTTCTGTCGCACAGTCGATTCCAACCCTTTGCGACCCCATGGACCACAGCCCTCCAGGCACTTCTGTCCTCCATCATCATCCTCAACCTACCCAGCTCTGTGCTCATTGCATCTACAATACCATCTAGTCATCTCATTTTTGGCCTCCCCCCTTCTTCTTTTGCCCTCCACCTTTCCCAGCATCAAGGCTTTCTCAAGTGAATCCTCTCTTCTCATTTGATGTCCAAAGTTCTTCAGCTTCATCTTTACTATTTGACCTTCAAGGGAGCAGTCAGGGTTGATTTCTTCTAAGATCAACCTATTTGTTTTCCATGCTGTCCAGGGGACTCTCAAAACTCTCTTCCAACACCACATCTCAAAGGTATCTATTCTTCTGCACTGAGTTTTCCTAATGGTCTATTTGCAATTTTTTGCTTTTGAAATGCTAGGTGGGCAGAAGCTGGGAACTCACTCCATTATGCAGTACCAGGGAATTGAACTCCGACCTACCAGTCAGCAAGTTCAGTGTCTTAACAATTTGAGCCACTGCAATCACCCACAAAATACTTTAAGGTTTGAAAAACATTTTAACACATGCATTTGCACATTTTAGCTAATCACTTGTTCTTGTTTTGGTCTAATTTTGCTACCTTTTCTCTGCTCTGATTTTTCTATGTAGGAAATAATTTAGGTCCTATGTTCTAAAATGCAGGAGTCTCTAAATCAGGGGTGCCCAACTATGGCCCGTGGTCCAGATCAGGCCCCCAATGCCAATTCATCTGGCCCATGAAGCCCTCATCACTCCTGGAAATGGACGTTCTGGGAGCGACAAGGGCTTTGCAGGCCAGATGCCTTGGCACTGTGGCCGGATTCATCCCCTGGGCCATAGTGACCAGCCCTCTGAACCACGTGACTGGCCCATGCCCCAAAATGTTTGGGCACCCCTAGTCTAAATTTCCTAAACAAATTCATATAATATTCCTCCATTTATGACAGCATCTTGCATGGGTGGTCCCAAACTCTTCTTGCTTCTCAAGCTATTCAATTCTTTCTGTATTACACACGGTTCAACTGATTCTGGTGTCGGTATCACCTGCTGAACTAATTACATTTCTCCTTTGGAAAGTTGTTCCAATTTTTATCTAAATCCTGAATGGCTCTATTCTGGATCAGAATGTGTTCTCTTGGAATAGCATTATAACAAAACAACTTTATCCTTAAATTCATTTTGAGTATATCCCCAAAATTTACTCTTTCTTGCTGTTCTGTCGTACTCCTGACAAGGCACTAGTATTCCTTGTGGGGCAGAAAAGATAGGGAAAAACACTCCAGGTAAGTTAGCATGGTTAATAAAATTAAGATTAAAAAAAGCAAACTTTTAATAAACTAGTCACCTTTTATAAGTTACTGTAAACACCAATATAAGTCTGGTAGGGGAAGAAGCACGGTGATTCACACTGATATTTATTGTTGTTTGCAACAACAAAAATGAATATAATTATGCAACATTTCAGTCTTTTGACCCCAAGAGAGTCAAGAATTATAATTACCATTCTTTCATGCAAAGAAAATAAAGCTTGCATATTACTGCTTCTAGAATTGCACATATATCTCAGAATGACATACACAAGAAAACACACAAACACACCAAGTTAAAAAGCACTCTCCAAAATATGAAATGTGACCAAGTCCTTCCCTTACTGATGACTACTAGGTCTCCATTATTTGTACAACATTTTCTGATATACAATTGTTTTCTGTCACCATGACTTCAGGAATTGATCCCCTGTGTTCACCCCTAATTCAGATTGAAGATTCCCAGTGGGCTGTGCAAGCAGTGAGGCCATCTGTCCTTTTTTAAGGGAGGACAGTGCCTCACTTGCAGGGCTTCTGGAAGTTTTGTGATTGTCGTTGTTCAGTTGCACAGTTGAGTCCAACCCTTTGTGACCCCATGGACCACCGCACGCCAGGCTCCTCTATCATCTCCCATCCTCCATAGCTCACCGAGATCTATGCCCATCGCATCCACGATTCCATCCATCCACCTCATCCTCTGTCACCATCTTCTTCTTTTGCCTTTGATCTTTCCTAGAATCAAGGTCTTCTCAAGTGAGTCCTATCTTCTCATTTGGTGGCCAAAGAACTTGAGCTTCAGCTTCAGTATTTGTCCTTCCAATGCACAGTCAGTTGATTTTCTTCAGGATTGACTGATTTGATCTCCTTGCAGTCCAGGGGACTCTCAAGAGTCTCCTCCAGCACCACAGTTCAATGACATCTATTCTTCTGCACTCAGCCTTCCTTATGGTCCAGCTTTCACAGCCATACATTACTACTGGGAAGACCATTGTTTTGACTACGTGATTTTTTTTGTTTCCAAGGTGATGTCTCTACTTTTCACTATGTTCCCCAGGTTTCTCATGGCTTGTATCCCAAGAATCAGTCACCTTTTTATTTCATGGCTGCAGTCACCATCTGCAGTGATCTTAGATCCCAAGAAGGTAACGTCTGTCATTGCTTCCATTTCTTCCCTTTCTATATGCCAGGGAATGATGTGTCTGGATGTCATGATCTTGGGTTTTTTGATGTTGAGTTTCAGGCCAGCTTTTGCACTCTCCTCTTTCATCCTCATCAAGAGGCTAATTGGGTCTTTTTCACTTTCTACCATTAGGGTAGTATCATCTGCATATCTCAGGTTGTTGATGTTTCTGCCAGCAATAATATTTCCTTTAAAGGACTGTCTGTCAAAGTCTGATTTAAAGATATGGGAAGACAGGGAATATGAAGTTGTCCATATGCAGGAAGAACCTGGGCAGCAGACTCAACAGGCACACAAATAATTTGTTCTCTCTTTTTCCTGCTCATAGAGATACACTATAAATTTTGTTCAAATTACCAGATAATTTCTAAATTTGCATCTGAATATATACATCCAGATATACAGTTTGAAGTACAGTATATTCATGTCATACTTTTGAAGGATATGTAAGTGGCCACTCTCCATCCACAGAAACAGAAAAGTTCCTTCTCTCTACCTCTTGCATTCCCCCCACCCCCACCCCTTGACTATGTTCACCTTCTGGAAGACTTCCCTGTAGGAAGTGGCAATGCCTTCATGACTGCACCACAATCTCCCTTTCAAAATAGCCCTTGCACCCTGATGTAAAAGGTCCCCTGTCAGTTAACAATGTCACCAAACAAATGTAAAGCTCATTATGAAAACATACACATACCACCATCAGCTCCAATAAATATGAAGTTCTGATTAGCCAATTCTATTCTGCTGTTTGCTCCAGTTGTTCAATTTAGGAAGAACAGTGCATGGAAAAAAGCAGACTGTCGTCAGAAACATTCAGGTCTGACACAGGGGTGTGAGAAGATTCCTTGTTTTCTTTATCTATCCTTTCTATGTAATAAATATCCACAATAAGTGTTTATTTTCATCCAACTCTTTGAAGCAGCTTTCAGTTCAGGGGAAAGGCTAACAATTTCAAAAAGGTGAAGAGTGATAAAAGAAATCATATCAAACATGGACTAACACATTGAACAGTCCCTTAGATGGATGGTCTCTTTAATTGGGTAACCAGTGGTGGGTTGTCAAAATATTAATACCCCACCGTGACATCATGGACCTTGTGGGCGGGGCCAACAGCATGACATCATGGGTGGAGCCAAAGAAAAAAATAAAATAATAAAATAAATAAAATGAAATGAAAATAAAGGCACACACACCTCAACCCACCCCCAGCTCCCCACACAAAAAATCCATTAACTTACATACCTAGCTAAGCAGGCAGCAGGCAGGCAGGAACTGCAGCGGCGCAGCGGCAAACCACCACGACAGCAAGCCGCCGCTGTACCGCCGCCGCTGCCATGCCGCCGCTTGCACAGGCGCTTTATTCCTTTCCTTTCCGGGCAACCAAAATGGCTGCCCAAAACTGCGCATGCGGCAAACCTCTATTTGACTATTGCCCTTCTACCCACTCTATATTTTCATTATAATGGGGGAAGATAGTTCCTCTAATTCACTCTTAACATAGGCCTCCAACTGTGGCACTATAATTGAACTCATAAGATGCAGAAAGTCTTTAGCTAAAAACTATTCATTTCTTAATGATCATATAGGTACAGTATATGCATATGTATGTATTTTTTTAAAAGTTTGATTTCAACCCTGGGATTAATTCCACTCACCTTCTACTGCAGACTTGCACAACAGTTGTAGGAAATTCAGTAGGTAGTGTATTGTGCACTTAAAAGCCCCCTCCCTTGGGGGGCGGGGGTAAAGGAATTCAAGGTTAAGATGCCGATTTGTTCACCAATTAGAAGACTTGTGGAAACACGGCTGTATAAAAAAGAAAAAATACTTCTTCATGTAAACTTTAAACTAGATGACTTCTGAAAGTTATGTAATAAGAAGACAACAGAGAGGGAACAAGACCCTCCAATATATGTGGGTTCTACATCCTTCAGAGGATGAGTGTATAGAGTTAGAGATGTATTTAGGTCTCATTAGATTTTTACATCACTGTCTAAATATATTTCACTTTCAAGAATGAATGAAAAGTACTAATATATTTGCATTTTAAAAATATTTTAGAAAAAGATGGATCAAAATTAAAGTACCCTTACAATTATACAACAATTATATTGATGTTATTATTGATGTTGATGTTTAATGAATCTTTTTACTGTAATGTGATACTTTTTTACTGTAATGTGATACTTTTTGCTGTGATGTGATATTGTGATGATTTGTGGTCTGATACTGATTGATATTTATATGTTGTTTTATGAACTTGTATATGTTGTGAACTTTGTAACTTTGTATATGTTGTGAACTGCCCTGAGTCGGTCCCACCGAGTAGGGCGGTATAGAAATTGAAATAATAATAATAATAATAATAATAATAATAATAATAATAATAATAATAATAATAATAATAATAATAATAATAATAATAATAATAATAATAATAATAATAATAATAATAATAATAATAATAATAATAATAATAATAATAATAACTGCATAAATCTTTGCTTTCTAGATTAGGAAAAATATTACCATTTTTCTGCAAAGTAGTTCTACTCCCTCCACGTCATACAGCCAAAGGCATACCTTTTCACTAACACAATTACACTTGAGTAGCTCTAAAATCCCAATTCAGGCTAATCTGTCTAATGATGGAATGCACCTTCAATTTGACAGAAATCCATCGTTCATTGTTAGACAATGCATATGCTTTTTGCTGATGGAGCTCCATTACTGGAAAAAGCTCAGTAAGACTGATCTGAAACAACTATATATTGTCAATGGGCAAGAGCAGATGTACTGATTTTTAAGCAAAGAAAGTCACTGTAAAGAGAGACAGGTGCTTAATTATTTAAGTGCTACTTATGTCCTATCCAATCTGGCTACTATTTGAACAGTATTGTCTGTTTGCCTTCTTAAGATGCAAACACATTCAGTAAAACCTCAAATAATGATAAAACTTGGTTCCACAAGTCTTAGTGCTATCCAATTTTTAATGTTATCTGATGCATGCATAGGATAACGTTAAAATCCTATGGGATGAATCCCATAATGTTAAAACTCCATAGAGTTACATTGTAACTAGCACAGGGTTTAGCTAATGTTATCCGATGCATCCCATAGGATTTTAACATTATGCAATGCATTTTTTTCTCCAGATTTATTTATTTAATCAAACTTTTATGCCGCCCTCCTCACAAAGACCCAGGGCAGCTAACAAACTTTTAAAACACAGTAAAAACATGGTATAAAAACAGTATTAAACAGGATTAAAAAGTTACAAAAATTAAAAGAGATTGCTTAAAGTTATGCGGTTTTAACGTTATCTGATGCAAACATTATCCAAGGTGTTACTGTATTGCTTCCCCATAGCCAAAGTGATAGAATGACCAGGGAAAATATGGATAGGGACAACTTGAGTTTAAATCTCAGTTTAGCTATGAAACTCAAAAATGGCCTTGAGAAACTCAGTGTCCCTCAGTTGAACCTACTTTACAGGACTGCTCAGTTGAACCTACTTTACAGGACTGCTGCAGTAGATAACTAGAAAACTGGATAACTTCGCATACATTAATTTGAACTTTTTAAGGGAAGAAGGTGGCAACTACAAACGTAGAAACAATATATGTAAACACAGTTATATGAATACACTGATTTTTTTAAAAATTGATATTACCTCCTTTTACTGCTGCAGATAGTTTTTTTAATTTGAATACTGTTATGGTTGTAAGATTTTTTTTATGCCATCTGTCATTGTTTCCTGTATTGTTGTTGTTTTGGGCTTGTAACAAAAGGGTGTGGTATAAAGATGAAGAAATAAATAAATTTCAAATGTGCTATCATGGTTTAGAATATTACCATTAATATGTATTGTCAAATTGCTTTCAACTTATTGCAGCTCTATGAATGAATGATCTCTGAAAGGTCTTGTCATTAACTGGGCTGATCCACCCCAGCGGGCATGTTAGCCGCACAGCGGTGCTACACAGAGGGTCTATTCAAGGAGAGTTGAAATAGCAAAGTCCAAAGAGCAAGCTGAGGTCTGGTCAACAGTAGTTCAAGTGACCATCTAGTCCAAAGGATATCCAGGGGCATCATCAGAGTTGGCAGAGAGGTCAGGGTCATGGCAGGCAGGTCAGGATCTCGGTAGGCAATCTCAAGAGGTATCTGAAGTCAAGCAGGGTGTTAGTCTTTGCACAGAAGAATTGTACTAATGCTTAAATGCTGGAACAGCCTTGCTTAAGAGTGTCACAGGCTAATGGGTATCAGCTGGGAGACTTCTCTGGTAACGAGTTCTATCTTGCTTGCATCTCAGCTGCAGCTCCTATCTGCACCTTTCCCTGGCTTAGGGCTGATTACTGTCAGAGTCTGACAGGTCATCTGCCTGGGGAAACAACATTGGGCCAGAAGCATGCTGAGATTCCTGGCTCAGGTGCAGGCAAAACTGGGCTGGGCATAGGAAGTGCCTCCTGATCCAAGTCATCTTCAGAGTCTGATGAGAGCTGGATCACAACATTAACAGTCCTGCCCAACTCTTGCAAATTTAAGGCTGTGGCTTCCATTATTAAGTCAAGCCATTCCCAATCTGATCTGTTCTGGCTGCCTCCTACTTTTCCTAGCATTAGTGCCTTTTACAGTGAGTATCATGTTGTGTCCAAAGTATGACAGCATCAGTTTAGTCCAGTGTTTCCCAACCTTTGGGTTTTGGACTTCCAATTCCCAGAAGCTTAAGTCAATTCCCCAATGTACTGGCTTAGGTTCTGGAAATTTTAGTCTCCCTGTGTGGTGTGTTCCCCCATGTTATGAATCACTGGTTTAGTCACTTTTGTTTCTTGTGATAATTCAGGCTTTATCTGATGTAGAACCCACTTATTTGTCTTTACAGATAGAAGTTCAAGGTATTGTATGTTTTGACTGTCAGCTTTCTCCAGTGTCCAGTTTTCAAATCTATACAGAGTAATCAGGAATACAGTAGTACAGAATATTATCACTCAGAAGTAAGAAAAGTGAAAATTACTCTTTTCATCAACATGATATGAAGTAAAGCATGTGGAGACTGGCACTCAGTAAGGCAGGCTGAAAATGTGGCTATTTAAAAATCATTCTGCTAGCATCAGTCTCCTAATGGAGCAAAAACACAGGCAAGGTAGCAGAAGAGACTTTTAACATTAACCATAAAGCAAGAATTACATGTAAACGAGTCTTCCTCCAGATAATATTATACATGGCTTCCACAGTCCAGTTTAATCTCCATCTAAAAAGCAATGGCAATTTGTGTAAGACGTTTCTACACAAACAGAGGTTTAAACAAGTATAATATGAAATGATGGATATCATATTTAAAATGATACATATTCTTGCATAGCATTATAGTAACTAACAAATTTATGATGACATACATTTTTGTCAATTAATGTCCACTTTATCATATACATGAAGTATATGTGGTTATAGAAGAAGAGCTTAAACACATTAGCAGTAGCTAGATGGACTGGAGAATTCTGAGAGGCACACTAAAAATAGTTTATTATTATTTACTAAAAACAGCAAATGTCAAGAAAAAGATGAAACTGTGTCACATCTCACCTGCAAATGTTCAGAGACTGCACAGACAGACTACAAAGAAAGATATGACAGAATGTTTTTGTTTGTTTGTTTGACTTGCATACCACCCAACTGGTGAAAGCGCTACTCTGGGCAGCTCAAAGACATTACATGACTTAACACCAAAAAAAATAACAAAACAACCATATATAAATAAGCGAAATATAATCAAAATATTAAAGAAATAAGTGAAATATCATTGCAAAATCAATTCATTGATCACTATTTAAAAAAAATATAATCTGCCAACATCTAAGAATAATATGGTAGAGAAAGTGTTAGAAACTGACTAAGTTAATATCTTGTGGGATTTTCAGATTCAAACTGGCAGTCAAGGTGTAACAGTAATAGAACAAAGAAATATCTGGATAATTGACATTACCATTCCAGAAGATGCCAGAGTTGATGATAAGGAACTAGAAAAATTAACAAAATACCATATTTGCCTGAATATAAGATGCATCAGAGTATAAGATGCACCCAGTAATTACCAAAATAGGCCACTATAGGCCACTATATACAGTACAAGGTGCACCCCATTTTTCCAGTGTATTTTAAGGGAGAAAAAGTGGGTCTTTTAAGCTAGCAAATACGGTATAGCTCAGCAATAGAAATAACTCAACTATGAATGAAACTCTCTTTAGTGATTTGTACATTCTAATGCCAAGGAATTTCTTATTATTTTTCCATGTCTAGGCCAACGTGAAACCGCCAAAACGAAGGCACCTTTTGGTGAGTTCATTCTGCAGTTCCTTTTGCCTGTCCTAGTGTGAAAAAGATTAGCTGGCAACATAAGTTTGCCATTACCAGGGTACGTCTGATTGTGGTTCAAAAATACCACAATCGTCACAGAGACTCTTTCTGTGTACCCCAAGGAATTTCACAAAATATCATAACTGCAAATTTTTGAAATAATACCATCAGATGCAGAAGATGACAATATTAGGAACATCATCTATACTACACCACTATTTAAAATATACTTAGGATATTGGTTAAAATTTGTATGTTATATAATACCAATCATGTTTTACTGTGATTTGTATGTTCAAATCTTCTTCTTATGTTTCTCAAGTTCTGTATGGTAATGTGAGGTTAGTTGTCAACAAATTGCCAAGTAGTCATCAGTGGCACTTATGTTGGAATTTATGCATAGTATATGCACAATCAGCAATAGTGACCATTTGTGACATAACAGAGGGCCTTCTCTGAGTCTGCCCCAGCCCTATGGAACCTCCTGCTGACCGAGCTACATCTCCAGATGGAGTTGCTGCCCTTTAGGAAGAATTTAAAAACATGGCTGGCAGGGCAAGTATGAGGTGTGGGAGGTATAATGACCCCAGCCCACTGGATGATTTAAGCCCCTCTCTCCCTCAAGATGTAGTAATTTGGCGTTCTTTTAAAAAATAGATCTTAAATTTTAATCTTTAACAGTTTTAAATTTGAGGGTTTTTAGGAATGTTTTTTTAACAATGTTTTATGCTTTATTGTGGTACTTTTATGATCTGTAAACTACCCTGTGTCGTCTCGGTGAAGAGGGCAGTGGATAAATATGAATAATAAATAAATAAATAAATAAATAAATCTTAGAGTTGCTCAGTCAATTAACACCCTCAGAATTGCCTCTGTTCGGACCCAAACATATAGAAGTAAACTTTATTCGAAGTTCCAAAGCTAGTTCACAAGGGATTCTCTCTTTGAAATCTCTCTAACAGAGGACAGTAATTTTCAAGTCAATAATTTGTCCAGGGAAAGCATGGTGACATAAATGCAATATTGCATAGGATGTTTGCATACATTATTTTCACTGCCAACAGTCCCTTTTTCCCTTCACTGAACTCCATTCATTTCTCCTGACACACTGTATTCCAGGCCCCACTTCAGCCATGCTATATGATTTTCTTCTCAGGGTAGTTTTTGCAAAAACAAGGAAAACTGCAGGGTCTGCCAAAACTTTCAGGAGCTAAGCAGAAACAGGCCTGGTTAGTACTTGGATGGAAGACCCACCATGGAACAGTAAGGATCTCCAGATATGATCAGGATACAATTCTGCCTGAATAGCTAGAATGCTCCTGCCGGTCAGAGTTAAGCATACTGGACTAAATGGACCCATACATTGCTCAGTAATGAGGCAGTTTTAAATGCTTCCATGTCCCTCTCACAAGTCCCTAAACTAAAATTTCTTGGTGCAAAGAAAAATGGAGGGGGCTGGGCTCTTGCTACTCCCATACATTTGTTACAGATTCTGTGTTGACCTCCATTGCATCCCTACCACTCACACGAAGAGAAAGAGAATCATTTGAGACCTCTGTCTTGATTTCTGACTTGGCAAATAAAGAGGGATGTTCCAATAGTTGCTATCTCAGAGAGCAAGAGCCATCACATCACTACATCACTCTCTGCTATCTGCACATTTCAAAGGGCCACAAAGGCAGTTGGGAGTCAGAACCATAAGTTCAAAATCATGTAGTGCTGTCTGCATAGCTCTGGCATTACAGAGGCAGTCATTGACAGCACTTGGCTGGCTACGCACATGACTTGCATAATTTTCCCAGTTTGGTGCTCAGCTGGAGGCTTCTTTCCACAGCTGAGTAAGAAATACAACTTTGTTTCATGTGCTCATAAATGTTAAAATCTTTGCATTCTTTACCCCAGGGAAAGTTAGTTTCACTCAGAGTCACTGCTGTTTTATATTAGTGGCAGGTTATAGTTAACCCTCAGGAATCCATCACTTTCTACTAGTAAATTACTAGTTGTCATTTTGTTGAGAAAGAGTTTGCACCATATCTTAAGGTGTAAACTGCAATTACTTCTCCACACAGCAACAACAAGAGATAAATAATAATGTGTAGTTAAGCCCTAACATTGCTTATTGGAAGGAAGAGAGTATTTTGTTCAAACTGCTCATTGCGCAAAATCAAGCCTTCACAACTGATAATTCCCCCACAAATATAATTCAAGGGAGGGGGATAGCAATTTTGTTTCTTGGACTGTGACACACAGCAGAATTAGCATCCGCTTGAAAAGACTTGCTGGCCCTTTTTTTAGACAAAAGCATGATGATGCAGTTAGTCATCTTGGTGACAGCTAAGCTTGGTGTGAAATTTACAAAAATAGAACACAAACAGCTATACTCATGTGGAAAGTAAACTTTCTCTAGTAACAAAAGTAAGGAACAACCATATTTAGCATTTAGATAATATCTATCACCTCCTATGCAACCAGGGACCAGTTACTGAACTAAAATGCATAGAGATGGGTGGGCATATCCGGCAGTGTTTTTAATTTACAAGCCTTCCATGGTAACAGTTCTAGAAGAATGTCTATGTTAGACATCCTGTGCAAAATCCACGGCCCACTGTGCAAACTGTTGCACCATCTCTGAGCTTGCACAAGAAGTCTTTGCTGGATTCACTTCCTTTGATGAGCTCAGAAGTTTTTCAACTTCTTTTTTCAACAAATACTTATGTGAGCAGAAGGAACAAACAGGATCCTTTCCCCCAATAGCTAATAATGATCAACTATCATCATCATCATCAGATGCAAGTCTTACAAAGCCACAAAACCAGACAAAATACCATGCCACTAAAGGATGCCTTAAGTATTTTATGAAAAAGTGCAAGATAAAGTGGCCTTCCTTGAGATTTGTAATGTGTTCCATTCAGCTGTTTGAATGTGTGTCAAATCATAGGGAACAATGCAATGTTACTAATGACCACTAATTACACCTACACATAGATGTATACGTGAAGCTAATGTTTGCCTTTGGCTTAATGCTTCATCCCCTCCTGAGGAGAAAGATGAGATTTGAAGCATTATAAATAAACAACCAGAGAAGAAAGAAGTGGAAATTCCTTGATTCCAACTAGAGGAACTACAAGCAGGACATATTTCTCCTTTCTCTCTGCCATAATAGGAACAATGCAGCATAATTTTCACTTGAACAAGTGTGTTAAGTCTCCCTACAGGATGGCTCATCTAGTTTGTTACCATAATGAAACAACACATCAAAGGCAGGAAACATAATTAGAGAAAAGGAATAATAATTACTTCTAACATGACAGGGCTGACCACAGTAGAAGGGAGCTCTGTCAAAATCAATTATTCTTTTAAAATTAGGGGCCAGGCAATTATTCCAATGCACTCCTCATGAATTATACTGTTCATTAATGACGGCACACAAGCAAGTGCTTCATCTACATGTTGTTCAGGCTCAACAGGGGTGTCAGTGTTGCAGCTCTATATTGTTCCCTATTATTTTTAAAACTGCTTGACACACATTCAAACAGCTGAAAGGAACACATTACAAATCTCAAGGAAGACCACTTTCTATAAGGATTTACAAAATGCATTTCTCAGAGTACAATACCCATCCAATATGGTTAAAGAACAGATCAACCGGGTAAGATGAATACCTAAAAGCAACCTACTGCAAGACAGGGCCAGAAGAGAAAGCAATCAAACACAGCTGGTTGTCACTTTCAACCCACAACTTAAGCCTCTATATGCATAATGGAAGATCTTCAACACATTCTTGATAAGAATTCACATTCCAAACTCTGGCTGGTAGACCCTTACTTGTTTACAGATAACCCCACACACACACACTTCAAGCAACTATTGACACACAATAAACTACACAACAGTAAAACAGAGATGGGAATTACACCTTGCTACAAACCCAAATGTCAGCTATGTCCCCACATTTACTCTAGCAACACAATTACTAGACCCAACCACGTCACACACAGCATTAAGAGCAGTTTTACTTGTTCCTCTGCTAATGTGATTTATGACATCTTTTGTCAAAAATGCCCTTCTGCACTCTACATAGGTCAATCAGGACAATCTCTTTGCAAAATAGTTAATGGACATACATCAGACATTAGGAATGGCAATACACAGAAATCAGTTTCAAAACATTTTAATCTACCTGAACATTCCACACAGGACTTGAAAGTTGTCATTATGGAAAAGAGAAATTACAAAATAATGATTCAGAGAGAGCAGAGATAGAATCTATACATATGTTGGACACCCACCTCAAAGGTTTGAATTTAAGTAAAAGGTTTTGATGACATTATCAAATTTAAAATGTCACAGCTTTATGAACATACCAAAATAAAAATTAATAAGCCTTGATAAGAGTTTGGATGAACTTTTGTGCCATAAGGATAATTCCTCTCTTCTCTAAAAATCCAACCTTTAGTTAATGCTGCTAACCAAAAAGTATAGTAATGCCTGGGTCAAAAAGATCACAAGGAACTTTCCCTCATAGTGTTATTGTACTTGCTTCTAACTTCCATATCCTCAAACTTTTGCTAATCTGAAACTGTATGACTTATTTCACCTTCATTATTTCTAATGCACAATAATAGAGCAAAGATTTTCCAAAAACATTCCTACCTTGGAGTAACCCATTCCATTATGATCCTTCTAGTATACTATAAAATTCTACCACCATGCAGAGGATTCCACATGGGCTCGCTAATATCACTAAGTGTACTTAAATTTAGAAGATCAGTCAGATTTATTTTGAGGCAGAGAAACTTAAACATTACATTAAACATAATTTGGAATCTTATTTTTGTTCATAGAAGGTTTGTGTAACTTGCTGCAGCTAACTGCAGCTAACCAATGATGTGTCAGAATGCATCTTGATACCACACAACTGGCAGACACATCTAACATCTAGACACCCAGCATCTAGACAATTAACTACACATTTAGCTGCAACAAGGTACACCTTCCCAGCCAGGGCACACTCATTGAATTAACAGTTGAATGGTGAATAAATACTTATGTACATCCTGTATTGACTTTGTGCAAGAAAATTGTTATGGTGAGGAGTTTTAGGTGATATTTCCCATTTTCCCCTCCAAAGCTTTTGAAATGGTTAAAGACTGGTAAGACAATGGACTGATGTAATGAGTCCATCTGCAGAGGATAAGGCATCAATTAATTACTCCAGGTAGGGGAGTATAAAGCCAAGGCCGATGACTTAAGACATATAAGGAGCAGCCTTGAGCACAGGTGTTGTTGTTGTTTTGAGAGCTCACCAATTAAGAAGTAGGCTGTTCCTTGATACCATACCTGAGCTCCAGGGTAGCAAGAGAAGAAGAGACTGAGAGGGAATCCAATTGTAAGCTATAAAATTTTAGACACATCACTTTGGACAGCATAGTGATTATAGGCATTGATTGCACAAGCAAGTGGGAGTCATGCTAAACCAATGGAAAAGATATGTTTTCATAAGATATTCCATTTTTATATTAACCATGCCCTCCATTTGTGCTCGGTTAACTGTTAAATGGACCAGTCTCTTTCCATATATATTGGGGGGGGGGGGGCCTGACAGATCTTTCTTACTTGAAAGTGAGGGTTTTGATTCAAACAATGCATCCTGGTAGAGAAGGAACAGATCTATCTTCCAAGTCTTTATCCCCCCCCCCCCCCAGTAAATTTGTACCAGTCTGGCCAAGCTATCCTGCTATGGTAATAAGCCATAATGCCAGTGACTCAACGCCGAGTGTCAGGTAGCAGTTAACTAACCTAACAACCCTGAGGACTAATGGTCTTGGTTGCCAAAGTCAACAGGGAAGGGTGATGGTCCCCAAGTGAATTAAATCCCACTTGAATCCACCTTGATGGAAGGAAGCAGCTTCATCAATACTGGCCTGGGACTTTGCATGTCAAAAGGGCTCAGGACCAGAAAGTGACTCACAGAACTGGATCAGTGATATGGGTGTCATGCTGTGATGTGGAAGGTAGATGAAAGGCCACTCCATTATATTTCAGGACAGTCTTCATGGATGATTGTCATGTTGATCACCAATATTCAGATTCAGATACAGCAGAAGAAAAAGAAGTAAATTTATCTCTCTCCCATGCAGAAAGGAAAGAAACATCACTGGTGCCAGAAATCTTTGGGTTAGTTTTTGAAAGCACAGGACCCAGGAGAACCTTTACTTTTGAACATGATTATCTAAAATTCCCAACATTACATGTTTGGCTTGAAACCAATTGATCCCACACACTTGATTCTAAGTAGAACAAAGGGGGGGGGGACAGACACATTTTAATAAATGCTGCACACTTAATATAGTTTGCAGTTCAACCCTTATCATTCCAAAACCTGGAATGGGCTGTGTGGTACCCTCCAAATGCTTATGGGTTGCAACTGACAGCATCCCATCACCACCATCATCAGGCTGATGACAGTTGTAGTCACAAACTCTAGCGGGATCTATTTTTCTCACCCCTGCCCAAATCCAACTCCTATAGTTCTTCTCTTTTCTTCCCCACTTTGAAAAAGGAGTTATCTTGAGGCAGGACTCAAGTACATGCAATCACGGTGCTTCTTCTTTAACTCAAAACTAGTCTGATATTCTTCCTTACAAAGACCTATATGAACCCTTTCTTGCACTCTAGAGTGTTACAGTCCACAGGTTTAATCATCATCAAGAAATTGATCTTAGGTAGATTATCTTGGTTTGATGTAATTCTTTCCACAACCTCTTAGAAATTAAGAGCTAATAGAGAAACATTACAATCTACATTTACAATTCAGTCAGTTTGAGTAAAAACTTGTTTTGAAAGAATATTGCTTCTCCTCCACACACATTTCTACCTTTTTGCCTGGCCACAAAGAGAAAAGCTTTATATCTTTTTTCTCCATTTTGTTCTTGCTTTGCAGGTTTATTGTCTTGTTGTATAACAATTACTCATTTTAACGTCTTCAGAGTAAATCTCATATTTCAGCATTTTTGTGAAACAATGATCTTCTAGTAAAAAAGTTGGCTTAACAAGCCATATAAAAGTTCTACTTTTCCAGGGAGATTTAAATTACTCAAAAAATGTTGGAGAGCAAAGCTCACGTTGTGCTTAGTGAATTTCAGAAACTAGTCCCATCCTCAATCATAAATAGCTTCCCGAAGGCACAGGCAAAAGATAATATTTACAACAACATAATTCATCCTTAAAAAAAGATACCTCCATAAGCAAACAAGAGTGAATGTCAGCATATAAATCCAAAAAGTGAACTTGAGCCAAGGAAATGACATCTGCTATAGTCACAGTCATAGTCAGTAAGTTTTATATAGTTATAATTATCCCTTTAAGCACAAAATACCACCTGAGGAAAAATTATTTAATGGAACCCTAATAATCTGAAGTTTTCTTTCAAAATGAGTAAGATTCAAGCCTTAATTGTTGCAAGAAAAACTACTAAAAGAATTAAATGAAAAAGGTATTGGCTCAGGATTGATCCAGCACTTTGAGTCAAGAGCACAGAAGACATGCCTTCTTACTTTCTCTCTCTCTTTTTTTGGGGGGAAGGGGAGGGCACTTCTATCTTCTATCTTATGTTCTTTAGCTACATCCATTAAAAGAATTTTACAATTGATGTCTATAGCTGCCTATGTAGCTATAGTTCATGGACTCCTTTGAAATATCCTACTGCTATTAAGCTTGTTGCAATTGAATATTCAGCTTGGTTGTAATGAAAAACAGTTGGCTGGATGACTCAACAAGTTGAGTAGCTGGTTGCAGAGCCAGAAGTCGGGAATTCAATTCAACACTGTACAGCCTAGGAGAAGAGCCAGTCCTCCTAGCTTTGAACAAGCTGCACAGTCCCAGGGCACCTCCAGCCCAATGAAATTTATTTATTTATTCATTCATATTTATATTGCCATTCACTCGCTGAGGCAACTCAGGGCGGCTTACAGTCAAAAAAGCAACAGTACAATAAAAATTATAAAATATAACCTCACGAAATACAACCAAACCAGAACACAGACTAACTCCCCTCAGGCTGTTGTTGTAGGCCCAGAGGAGGGGACGATGTTCTCAGCCACTGCTAGGCCATGAGGAGGTCTTCTCCTCAGGCCATTGAAATGGTAAAACACTTCCAAGTACAGTAAAACCTCGGATAACGTTAAAACCTGGTTCCACAAGTCTTGGTGTTATCCGATTTTTAGTGTTATCCAATCCATGTTAAAATCCTATGGGATCCATAGAGATACATTGTAACCACACAGGCTTTAGCGGTTGTTATCCGATGCATCCCATAGGATCTTAATGTTATCTGATGCAATTCTTCCCCCCAGATTCCTTAATGTTATGCGATTTTAGTGTTATTCGATACTAATGTTATATGAGGTATTACTGTACTTGTATACAATACCTTTAAAAAAAACTCTAATAGGTCAGAATCAAGTTGATAGCACAAAATTATTAGCATTATTCTTGAATTGGGGAGGGGGGAGGGAAGAGTCATGAGTTTTAAATACGAAGGTCAGAAATGGAAATTCAACTACCAGGCCACAATTCTTGGAAGTGGTAATGTCAGGGCATAGGGAGCTAGCAGATAACAAGAACATCAGGACCCAAGACAACCAGGTTAAAGGGCGGACAGTAACTATATCTCAGTCCAGAGTCCAAAACCAAATCAAAGCAGGGAAGGATTAGCCCAGACAATGAAAGTGTAGTCCAAATAATCCAGAAGTCAGATGACCAGGAGAACAGACAAAGCAGAGTATCTTCAGAGCCTGAATTAAGACAGGGATGGACTTCCAGGAGAAAGGAAAGGCACAGTAACAGACCACAAGAAGCAGGAACAAGGCAAGAGATCTTCTGGAAACCAAGAAAAAGGAAAATGATCTTCCAGAAACCAAGGACAAGGCAGGAGATCCAAGAGCCAAGTAACCTTCCCCAGGGCTCTCAGGTGGGGGCTTAGCAGCTGCAGCAGGGTGAGGGTCCAGTCCTGTAGGACTTAGAGGAGCAGCTGCAAATCCTGACAGGTAATTGCAACAGTTCTGTTACATATTTTAACACATGTATTTCAATTAAACCTTAAGGATGATTCACTACTTTTTATTTACATCACCCCATTAAAAGTCACACATGTTGCTACAAAGACAAGGTTTGCTTGGCCAATATATGGTTTCCGTTATAAATCACATTTTTCTTTTAATAACACAAGCAGTTTTCTAGTTTAAAAGAGAAACAGAACCATGACCAAATTTTGGCATAAAAAATCCTCTGGATCTCTAATACAGACTACACAAAGAAACGTCACAAAAACACAAACCCAATGTGAGCAGAAATTTCCTTTCTGTGTTTGTTTCCAGGGATCTTTCCTCATCCATTCTAATATTTACTCAGAATAATTATATATGTACATAACAGGACTCCTATAGAAACAAAAGTATCATATTATCCATTTTGTTTTGTTAGAAAGGTGGCATCATTCACAATATCTTACAGAAGTAAACACATTTTCATTTAGGAAGATGTTCATCATTATGACTGACCTGTTTCTATATTGCAGTTTACCTCTTTAAGTCATGTGCTTCTACCCATTGCATAATCTCTAGCATGGAGGTCAAGGCTGCCCAGAATATGTAAAAGTTCCTTTTTTCACTACAAATCCTTGGACCACCCAACAAACACCTCCCTCTCAAATCCTAGTTGTGAGGTTGACTAAGTAAATACTAGTTTTGCTTTAATCTGAAAAGTACGGAATTTCAGAAACACTAATAAGAAAATGAAATGTTTAATCTTAAAGTGAGAAAACTTGGGAGATAAATTGCAAATTTACATTGTCATTTAAAAATAATAATTGACAATAGCAATGTAATCATGTTTCATTGCTCCTACACTAGCAAAGCCTCATCTTACTCTCATATTGCTTGTCACAGTGCTACTGGATCAATAGAGTTTCTTTAACAGTTTTTGGGATATAAGGTACAGAACTACAGTTCTTCTATTTTTAATTTTTGCCTGCAGGCATGGCCAATAATGAGGGCTTATTAGAAATGCATTCTAAGAGCATCTGAATGGCCACAGATGCCATTTCCTGGTGCATTGCAACATAATACTGTATGAAGTTGTTGCATCTCACAATGGCCTTCATCAGTATCTCTGAGATCTGATCCAATGAGAGTTATAATATGGAATAGCATGTGTAAGCAGCCCTTATGTATATATGCCTCTGCACAGACAAGATATCTGTTTACTTTGTAACTTGACATTTTCCACTCATCTATCAAAGTTCTCTTTGATTTAGAGAGACACACACACACCATCAGTTTGTTCTTTCTTCTTTGGTGTAATTGCAAATAATTCTCTTAGAAAAACAAAAAAAGTGATATTTAATATCATGCAAAAAAAAGTCTCCTTCATTTCTGTTTTGTAGATTTCAAAACTCCAGGAGCAAAAAAAACGTGCAGACACCACCCAAGATGCAGAAAAGTCTCGTGTGTGCGTGTATCTAAAATCCTTTCATTTGCATATATTGCTGTAATTATGTTTTATACTCCTTGTATGACATCCTGAAAGGCCCCAAGTCTTCACAAGCAGTTCTGTGAATCATGATAGATATAATAGGGATATGTTTCAATATATATGCAGAAGCAATTTACAGTTCTCTAGATAGAAATCATTAGAATTCAAAGTTGTTTTATGCTAAAAAAGCAAAAAAAAACTATGTTCTGTACTTTTGAATAAATGCACATTCCTGAGACATAAAATTGGGCCCCCAGCCCCAATACTTTATTTTGTGCTGTGCCAATTTGAAACCTTTCCTCACTACCAACACAGAAGTGACTCCAGTGTTACTATCACAAAACCTAATAACTAAAAATCAAATCATTGAGACTCAGAGTTAGAGATATTTCCTTAAATATTTGTCCTTAACAGTATAAAAATGTTATCTGCAGGGAGGATGGGGGTGATCAAGCTAAAGAAAGATGGAGGTCTCCCTCCCTCCCCCCTTCTGTTTGCATAGAACAGTGCTACCTATGTACCAGATGTGAAAGCATAAAAAAGTGAAAGACAGCAGCTTACAAAGCATTAAAACCCAATGCAGTCTCACATTTTTGAAACATGATGTCAAGCCCATTCACGATGCCTACAAATATATTACATTAAGCCAGGATTTAGTGGGTGATAATTGAAATCAGAGCTTCAGCAATTACCACCACCATGTTTTCAAAAACTACACAATAAATTTGTCTTCTGTTTCCATTTTTTATGACAGCTGGCAGATCATACCATTAGCAGTATACATGTACACGCCTATCCGCTCTCAGATGCATATCATATGTTCTACTTGCTCTTCTACATACTGGTGAATTCTCTTGAACAAACATTTGCTGTCACCAGTCCAAATTATTTGTGGCACTTAGTGCTTCAATCATGAAATTTCTATACTAGCAACCTTCTTTCCATCAATTTTCATTCTTCCTTCACCTGCATGTAATTCAGCTTTCTGTATGATGTGTTCTGTATAGAGATTGAACAGATAAGGGGATAAAACGCATCCATGTCTGACACCTTTGCCTATAGGAAACCATTCTGTCACTCTATATTCTGTCTTAACAGTAAGTTCTTGCCCACAACAGAGATTGTGCATTAGGATAATCAAGAGGTAAGGCACCCCCATTTCTTTCAGATCTACCAGGAACCTTACCCCAAATAAGGACACTGCATCCCTTGACCACTCCTTGAAAATTCTAGTTTTGTTTTTCTTTTTTGAGGCACCTGCCATAGCTCCTTATCATTCCCAATACTAGTTCTAAATAGATGTGTTCAACCCTCACTCATACACATACTCAGTGAACATATGAATGGATAATCAGAATATGGTCATTAGCATGCTTCACACTGTTGAGAAAAGGTATACAAATACGGGAGAAGGGAGAGAAGAATTCAAGCAGTAATGTTGCTCACAAAATCCTACACAGATAAGGGTACCTTTCATGAGCATGCCTGTGCAAAGCGAGAGGTTTTTGCCATGCCTCCAAGTTACATAATGGTACCATCGGTATGGAAGCTCGAGATTGGAGGGGTTTCAGTAGACAGGCAGGGCCAGGGAGTTTGAGTCAGGATGGTTGAGTTTTTGGTCCTGAGTTTTGTTTTCAACGAAGCAGGACGCATTTTGTCAGCAGCTTCATTAAAAGGTGGGATAACGTGTCTAGGGAGAGAGAGGAGAATGGGATAGGGGGGATGAATCCATCCCGACGAAGAAAGTTCAAGGAGCAGAAGCACTGTTGGAGTCTTCCGATGAGGATGTGTCGGACTTGGCTCCCTTGGTGGCAAGGCATCAGCCATTGGAGAAGGGGGAGGGCCCTTCTGGGGACCCTCAGCCTTTCACCAGTCTGGCCAGGCAGAGGAGGGGGAAAAGATCGGTGCATTGGTGGCAGTCAGGGCTTTCATGGAGGCATTGTTTCTTTAAATTACGATGCACATGAAAGCCAATGTAGTATACTGGTTACAAAGCTGGATAAGATTTCAAGAATGTTGAGTTCAAAGCCCTGCCCCTATGCTATGTAAATTCATTGATAGTGTCTCAATGGGAAATGGTTCCTGGATATCTTACACAACTTAGAAACCTTTTAGGGTCACCATAAGGTGAAATTGACTTGATGGCATATAACAATTAGAAAATATATATACTTCTATTACCATTAAATTTTTTATATGCCTCCTCAGCTTAGTTTCTTTTTTAGTCAAATAGCTGTTAAATAGAAGAAAAACATCTGCATGGTGAAGATGCAGTAATTTCAACAAAGTTTAGGTCTTCCTGCGCCTCTCTGTATGGAATGGAATAAATTTAACCCTTTCTTTCACTACTAATTGCTTCTGTTCAAGTCTCTTGTGGTTTGTTTTAAACTTCATTATATTATTCATCAGTCTTCCATTGAAATGTAATAGGCTGAGACATTCAGAAAGAGGCAATTTCAAAAAATAGATGCAAATCAACATAAAAAAAGGTTTGAAGCAGGTCTGCATTGGAATGATTTTATATATGTCTGATAATAAATGAGCTAGTACAAATAGTGATCCTTACTCTGCAAAGTTTTTTCCCTCATTTCATCTTATAAACCCAATTATGCCAGTGCAACATTACATTTTTTTAAACACCTTATAAACTGATCCAGTTACTCAGGGAAAAATGTTTTAAAGAGATATGATAGATGGAAGTTGAAACATTCAAATTTCAGTTCTGGCACCAATTCCCAGACCTCTTTTCCCTGAGTAATTTAAGGACTTCCTCCAGATAGTTTTTCATATTCTTTTAAACTGACATTTTATCTTTCTACAGTATCTCACCAGAATGAGGATGCTCTAAAACAATGACAGGCCTTCTTTGGCTGTCATCTCTCATTCTGGCAAAGACAGATGTCTTACGCTGGCTTATGCCAATAATAGACCCGACAGAAGAAAAAAAAACAAGAGAGTCTACCTGCCTCTGATGTAAAGGCACCAATTCACATTTGTGACACTCATTTGTCAATTAACAGATTTCTCCCATTGTTGACACATGGGACTTAAAAGATGTGGGCTAGAAAGTGATGAATTAAAAAAGACAGATGAGTAAGCTATGAGCTGCAAAGTAATACTATAATGTGCTTTAGATAGGAATATCAACTGACACTCCTGACAGGCCATACACGGTTTTATTTCATTTTCTACTGTATCTCAGCTTCATACTTTGTCTTCTTTGTTCTCTTTTCATCAAGCTCCTAACATCTCATTCTGACAGCCAGAGACATTTAAGGCACTTTCGTTTCAAATGCAAGTTAGCGTACTTGATTTGTCATTAAAATGCAAAACGATTGCCATCCGCAGGTAAAAATGTAGGTAAGCTTAAAAGGTTGTATCTGCAAAGTATAAAAGGTAAAAGTGGTTTCTGGATGCTTGGCTTAACTCTTTCACTTGCTGCTCAGATTTTAAGGTGGATGGGAATATATTTCTATAATTAAAGACTAGCTGTGTGTGGACTACTACACTAGACAAAATTCTGCTGGATGAACCATCATACCAGATTTCCTATCCACTTAGTTACCCATTGATACAATACTCTACATTATCAACACCAGTGATGTGGGTAAGTAACAGAAGAATTTCAGGTACAACTCTATGCCTCCTTCACTCCTTCTCAGACGTTGTAAGCACAGGTACTCAACATGGTTGCAGGTTCTGCTGTAGTTTACATTTACTATATGGTTTCATGAAGGAGACAGAGTCATGAATTATAAGTCTAGCAAAGAACATTTTTCAAAAAAATCTAAATATGACCATCAACCAGCATTTGAACATCAGCTGCTAGGGAACAGCAAATATGAGAGGAGTGATTCTTTCATGAATTATTTGCCTCACTCTTAAAAGCACCCGACCAGTGACAATAAAAACAGACTACTCAGCAACATCAGAGATTGGATGCAAAGCATGACAAGTCATAGTGCTGCATATAACATCTACCGTACTACTTTTGGCACAATGCAAAGATTAACAACATTCCTTTTGCCATATAAAAGAATGTGCTAAAATATTTTGCCGTTTTGTTTTATTTTCTTTTTCCAGATTAATTTTGCTAACACAAAATGTATAAAGTTACCTCTTCTTGCGTGATGTACAATGTTTTTCTTTCCTTTTACTGTGTGGAAGGGAGAAATATTTTTACAGAAAACTTTTAAAATACATATACAATATACAGTATGTTAGTTCACCTTCTTATTTTCTTATTTATTCAGATGACCCTCCCACACAAGGAATGGAAAAGAAACAACTGACAAAATAAACTACAAAAAAGTACACTATTAACAATAGCAGGGTGGATGGTCTTTGGTTGCAGAGCCAAAGGTTGGAGGTTTGATTCCCTTCTGTGCCTTCTGTGAAAGCAGCCAGCCTGTATGACTTTGGGCAAAGCTGCACAGCTCCAGTGTACCTCTACCCAGTGTACCTCTACCTAGAAAACCTTGGGAAGGGTCACCATAAGTCAAAATTGACTTAACAACATGTGATAATATACAACAATAATAGTAATCAGAGGAGCATTTGTAATGAGTTAATGGTCATTCATCATTGTGCCCATCTACTGTGGAAGTGCTTAAGGAGAAACAATGAAGGTTACAGAGCTTAGCTTAACTTCTCCCATCATTATGTGAGGATAAAAAGACATAATCCAATGCATATCACTCTGAGCTCCTTACAGATATTATGAAGGAGAATGAGGTTTTTTTAAACAATAACAGGAAATGCCAACTTGGCAAGGAAAAGGATGAAACAGTAGATCATCTAATCAGCAAATGCAGCAAAATTTCACAGGCTGATTATTTGCAACACTTCTACATTATTTGCAAAAATTATTCATTGGAAACTTTGTCAAAAAATTGGATTTGAATGCAGTAAAATTATTGGGAACATTAGGTAGGGACAGTTTTGGAAAATGAGAGTATCAAGAACCTGTGGAGCTTTAAAATTCAAACAGACAGACTACTGACTCATAACGCACCTGGTATAGCTGTTGTAGAAAAGAAGAAGACCTGGTTTATTGACGTTGCTATACCAGAAAATGCACAAATTGAGAACAAACAACTGGAGAAAATCATAAAATATCGCACTTTGCAAATTGAAATGGGGTTTTTATGTGAAAAGAAATCTGTTGTTATGCCCATAGTAATTGAAGACCTTGGAATAATACCTAAAGGACTCCCTAGATATTTGGAAATGTGGACTATAGGGGATACATAATAAAAATACATAATATTATAAAATCAAAATTAAATAATTGAAACACAATCAAAGCCATAAAACAAATGGGCAAATCTAGTAATCAGATACCTAGCTGAAACAATAACATTGATCAAAAGTGAATTAGAAGATTTGAATCAAAAAAACCATGGAAACTAATGAAAATGATTCATACTCTACAAACAAAAAATAATGTGAACAGATTACATTAAATCAAAAATTGGAGACCATGCATTACTATAAATATAATAGGTAGTAGAGGAAGGAAAAAAGCCTAAATTAGAAGCAGGAAAAACCTACAGAAACAAAAGAAAATTATATTTTAAAAAATTGAAGGTAAATTAAACAACCAGGAAAAAAATTACATGGACAACTGCAAAATATTGATAGAAATGATAACAACAACTTAACCAGGGCATGGCTAAAACTGGGGACCATCAACAAAGAATCTGAAGGTTGATTTTCTGCTGCATGATGAGCACACCAGACTACTACTATGAAAATTAAAATTCAAGGAACTGAATTTTAACTTGAATATAATACACCAGACATAACAGTAATAGAACAAAGAAATGTCTGGATAATTGACATTGATATTCCAGGTGATGGCAGAATTGAAGATAAAGAATTAGAAAATATAAGAAAATATAGAAACTTGGCAATAGAAATAATGCAATTATAAAAGAAACACTCGTGGGCATTGGGCATACCAAAAGAAAAGATTAAAATAGCAGAGGAAAGAAAGAATGCAAAAGGCAAAGGAATAAGGAAAAAATTCAATCAATTGAATACAGAAGTTCAAAGAAAAGCAAGGAGAGATAAGAAAACCTACCTAAATGAACAGTGCAAAGAAATAGAAGAAAACAACATAAGGGGTAGGACTACAGATCTTTTTTTAAAAAAAATTGGGGATTCAAGGAAATGTTTAAGCAAAAATGACAATGATAAGGGACAAAAATGGCAAGGAGTTAGCTGATGCAGAAGAGATAAAGAAAAGATGGCAAGAGTACACAGAGGAACTCTACAAAAAGGACCTCACCACTCCTCATAATCACAATGATGAGAACATTGAACATGAGCCAGACATCCTAGAGAATGAAGTCAGAAAGGCCATAAAAATAACTGCAAACAACAAAGATAGTGGAGCTGATAGTATCCCAGTTGAATTTTTCAAAGCCCTAAAACATGATGGAATCAAATTATTGCATTCTATATGCCAGCACATTTTGAAAACAAAACAGTGGCCACAAGATTGGAAAATATCAGTACATGTTCCAATCCCTAAAAAGGGTAATGCCGAAGAAGAGAGTTTTGAGAGTCCCCTGGACAGTCAGGAGAACAAATAGGTCAATCTTAGAAGAAAACAACCCTAACTGCTCCTTAAAAAGACAAATAGTAAAGATCAAGCTAAAGTACATTGGACATCAAATGAGAAGTGAGGATTCACTTGAGAAAGCCTTGATGCTGGGAAAGGTCGAGAGCAAAAGAAGAAGGGGATAGCCAAATATACCTTTACCTATATTTACCTATATTGACATATTACCACAGTTCCTAAAAAGCTACAATCCAGTACAGTCCAGTATAACTGGAACTGGAATGGGAACAGGAACTGGTACAGGAACTAGATTTAGATAGAACAAGAACTAGAACTAGAACATTACCTAAATTTGGCAATCAGTAGCTCATGATCTGAGGCACAGTCTACTCCAGGTCTCATCTTTACTGACCATATAGAGCTTCTCCATCCATCTGTTAAAACTAGTATTTCAGTTTAGCTCTTGATATAGGCTGGTATATAGTCAAAAATATGAGGGGGAAAGGCTAAATAGCAGCCTTTAAATCTAAGGATTTATAATTAAACAAGTCATAATCTCATAGCCACTGACAAGAAAAAGATAAAAATAGATCCAAGTTACAGAATAATGTGCATGAACACCTTAATTTATTGTACAATATTCACTACCTTATAGGAGTGTATTAGTATTTTCATCCTGTCTTCACTAAGACGGCCTTCATCCATCAAAAACACACAAACTGTAGCTATGTAGGCAACAAATAATTGGCAATTTTCAACTCCAGAAGTTAAAAATAGCCTTAATATCCTATCTCAGTTGTAGGTAATTGTTTTGAGTACAACGGATTCGTAAACAGTTACAAATATACAAAAAACCATCCATGTGTTTTTTTTAAAAAATAAATAAATAAAAGAAGTACAAGCAAGCTTAGTCTGTTGAGCTACAGTCAACACCATAGAATATACATCAGAGCTGTGAATGGAGAACTAGAGATCTACTGGTAACCTGACCCCTTCCAAAAATGAACCCTATAGAATTAAGAAACCTCTTATTGCATTATGAGAAGTCTTAACTTTAACTTTCTCTAACAAGAGCAAATGGATTAAACATCTTAATCATGTTTTTGAACGACAACAGAATCAATTATTGGAATTGTACTAGTGTTCTCGTAAGGTCCATGTAACTTGAAATGGCTAATTGCACTTGATTAATGAATTCCTGAGGCACTTTTCAGTTACAAAATCAGATGTGGGACTGGGAACGTGCAACCAAGGCAATTAGACACAGTTAGCTGTGACATGTTAGGCAAACTGTGCTCAAACACCAAAGGGATCCTGGCTAATGTGATATTAAATTGCTAGTGAACCACTGGTGGCCATCAGCAGGTTTGCACCGGTTCGCCAGAACCAGTAGCAGAAATTCTGGCTGGCCCTGCCCATCCAAGTTTTGAAATAAAGTAGTCCTAATTCAGGTGCAATGCAGGGCTTTCTCCCTGGCCACACCAACCGTACCATACCATGCCCACAGTGTGGTGGGAAAAATTGGAGCCCACCACTGTAGTGAACTATGCACTAATCTTAAAATCATTCAAATGTAAAAACAGAAACCAAAAATAAAGCTCTTTTGAATAACATGCCATCTTCTTTTGAGAAAAAATGTCCTAGACACATAACATGAATTTGATGATGCAGAAATATCCATGAAAATAATTAAGATGATTCCACACATCCCTAATAGTAACTCTAATATGTGCAACTTGGTTGAAAAGCAATTACAATAAACAGAAATAATTTCTGTCTCCCTAATCCAACTGATGTACAATCAAATTATTTGCTTACTAGACAAGAGTAAAGCAGAGAAGGTAACCTACATAGATTTCTGATATTGTACCTAGATTTCAGAACACTATGTCCCCAGAAAAATTTCTTTTTCAAAACAACATAAAAGCAGAAATATATGCATGCATATGTTTCATTGACTTCTCTTCTTTGACCGCAATAGCTGTTTCTAATTTAGATTCCATCCACATATATGTGGAATTAGAGTAGAGGAGTGAGATTCATCTTCCATTTCATTACTCATTTGTCAAGAATAAGAGACCCTACAGAAAACTCTTCACAGGCTGCTTTGAATTTTACTGTCGTAGAAAGATTGGTATCATCTGCAACCATAGTAAACAACAGTTTCACTTCGTCACTTAATGAATGTTAACTAGGATGTAGCTCAATAAAAATCTTCACATGATTAAAATGGTCCACTTATTGACAGATTTTTCCTTTGTGTTTTTTTATAATTCAGCATTTAGAAGTTCACATGTGGACCTATTTTATTCAAAACTGCTGAGTTTCCCTTGAAACATCTAGCAACTGTGTCAAAAATACTGTAAAAATCCATGCACATGATATCTTATCTGATCACTTTACCAAATTACAGGCTCACCGGACACTTGGGAAATGGCCACGATTCCAATTTACAGAAGCCATGCAGATACTTCTAAGTGTAAACTGATCCTCTGTGTTCCATTATTCTAGCCTTAGTAATTTTTCCCACCAGTTTACCTGCAACATGAAAGTTTGGCTGGCAGATGTGATTCTCAACCTGCAGGCCATGGGCAGAATGTGGCCCATGGTGCTATTTCATGTGGCCCCCACAATCTCCACCACACCAGGAAGTGCCATGTGGTGAAGGAAGGGTAAAATGGCTCCCGAAGCTGTCTGAAGGAGAGTGACCCAGGGCCCATCATTTAAAAGGTTGAGAACGCCTATACTATAACTACCCATTCTTGCCTTATATACATTTTAAAAGACAGCCTTACATTGGCTACCTTCCAAGAGTCTTGCAAAGATGCTGATTTTAGCAACAGGATCTGTGCTTTAGTTTAGAGATCTGCAATATATGACACACTTCTTATAAGGGTTACCACTAGTGGTGGGCATCAGCAGGTTCGCACCAGTTCTCCAGAACCAGTAGCAGAAATTCTGGCTGGCCCCTCTGCCCATCCAAGTTTTGAAATGAAGTAATTTGGGTGCAATGCAGGGCTTTTCCCCTGGCCATGCCCACCATACCACACCCACAGTTTGGTAGTAAAAAAAAATTGGAACCCACCACTGGTTATCACAAGTTAACTTCAAACCATTCAATACAGAAAAATATATAAGGTTTTATCTTCACCACCTCTTGAACAAGGAAAAGTCTCATCCAACAAAGAAAATCAAGGATGGAAATGTAACTAAGGAAAGCATCCTATAGTAATTTGCCCTGCTCAAACCATGCTTCATGAAGCTCTAATTGCACCAACGACATACTGAAAGACATAGCAAATATTTGTATTCAGGCCAACATTACAGAAGAATTTCTAAAGAAAAAACTCTCTTGGTTTCTCAGTATAAACAGATACAACGCTTCTTAAACATGTGCTTCTAACAGTTATCCTGACTTTTGCTCATGAATTAAGTAAGAAATTAGTGAGGTACAAGGGAAATGTAAGACGCCATGGATAAGATTAGTAGAGAATTCGGCCAAAACTACTCTGCACATAGCCAGAATTAGACTGCCGTAAGTGCAGCCAAAATAGACCACCAATTGACCACCTAAAGGAAATATACCACAAAAAAGCCTATCTAGGCTGTCAGAATCTTTTCACTGAAAGAGCTTGTAACTTGAGCTACAAACCTGTATTAACTATGACCTGGCTGACAACATAATTACTATATATGCATGTCTAATCTGACATGGGCTCCTCAGTCTGAAAAAAAAATTAAAGCACTGGTCTTTGATGCTGTCATGATAATCAAGTTTGCCCTCATTTTGCTCTTTGACAATAGTCTGTGCCAGTTCATGTTAATAGACAGTGTGACACTGGAGTAGTTCTAGTTAGCAAGAGCAACACAAGCATGGCTAACACATACATGCACACATACCCATATAGCAACTCAGCCATATTATGCCAGTGAATTTACTATGTCACATTTACTTTTGTCTTTTTGTGATACTTGAAACCTCTGCAGCATCAGGAAGAAGTCTTCAAATGCAACATAAAACAAAACAAGCTTCCACTACATAGCAGCTTCCTGTCATTCTCACATTTTTTTTCTTATCATGTCAGTATAATGACTGGTGATTTTAAAAAAGAGCATTTGGGTATGCCTGCCTCTGTACTCTTTTCAGATTCAACCTCATTAAAGGTATCTTCACACACAACATATCTTCAACAGACTCCCTTGTTATGTGGAAAAGTCTCTGTATCAGTTCTTTCCTCCCTCTTTCTGCCAATACACTCAAGGTGTCAGCATACATATGACAGTATGCAAAAAAATAAAGAAATTGAGGCCATCGTACTATTTTCCCCCCCACAGCCTTCTAGCTGAGGGAAGCAGAAAAATAAAATTTGTTTATTTTATTTATTTAGTACAGATACATTTATATACCACCCATCTACTGAAAGATGACCACTCTGGACAGTTTCCACAGACAATGTAATAAAATATAATATTTATTTATTTATTTAAATTTGTTTATTGCCCTCCTCTCAAAAGGGACCTAGGGCAATTTACAAAAATTATAAAATCATTTTTAAAAATTAAAAACTCTAAAAACTTTCAAAAACACAGACATACTGGGGTCAAACCAACTAATTGGCTGAGGAAATCAAACCATCCACTCCCCACAAACCATGAAACAAGCCTACCATGAAACCATGAAACAAACCCACCTAGATTGCAGTGACAACACGCTAATAAAATATTAGTACAGTGGAACAACACATAACGAACGCTTCATGTAATGAAAATTTTGTACAAAGCAGCATTCATGCTGCAATCGCGATACCCTGCATAACAGGAAAAAAATTTCATTATACGATGTTTTCATTAAGCAGGGTATACCCGAGTTAACGAAAACCCCTATAACAAACATTTTCTTTTCATTATGCAGAGTATTGCCCATTTCATCCGCATAGGGGGAAAAAATCTGCATAGCGAAAAGCTCAGTGGAATGGAGTTTTTTCATTGTGCAGGGTTCTACTGTACCTGTATTCCTATGGGACCTGAAAAACTAAACATATAATTATTGGGAAGGAGACAGATCTTTATAGGCCTCCCTGCGTAATACAATATTAAATTATTATTTACAACATCGGGGGGGGGGGGGAGCACACCTCCACTTGCAAGTTATTCCAAAAGGAGGGGGCTGCTGCTGAGAAGGCTCTCTTCCTGGTTGCCATTTTCAGTGTTGGCACCAAAACCTGTGTTACTTGGGAGTACTGTGTGATACAGGCAATAGTTCTTTCGTGCTACTTGGAGGGACTACAGTGGCTCAGTGGTTAAGATGCTGAACTTTATGACTGGAAGGTCAGCAATTCAGCAGTTCAAGACCCAAGTACGGCATGGTGCAATGAGCGCCCATCTCTGTCCCAGCTCCTGACAACCTAGCAGTTCGAAAGCAAGACATTTTCCCACTTCCGTGGGAAAAGATCTTGGGGACATGAAAGGAGCCTCATTCAGGCATTCCCTGTGCAGAGTTCCTCCAGCAAAAATCCTTTCAATCCAGAAAGGCCCTTTGTGTGCTTCTGACACAATTTTTTTAAAAAAACTTGCATGCTGAGCACTATACTTAGTATTTGGATTCCTGGTACCTATTTTCCTAAATTTTTGTTGTTCAGTCGCACAGTCGATTCCGACCCTCTGCGACCCCATGGACCACTGCCTGCCAGGCACTCCTGTCCTCCACCATCCCCCTCAACTCGCTCAGCTTTGTGCCCATTGTGTCCACAATACCATCTAGCCATCTCATCTTGGGCCGCCCCCTTCTTCTTTTGCCTTCCACCCTTCCCAGCATCAAGGCTTTCTCAAGTGAATCCTCTCTTCTCATTTGATGTCCAAAGTACTTTAGCTTCATCTTTATTATTTGACCTTCTAAGGAGCAGTCAGGGGTGATTTCTTCTAAGATTGACCTATTTGTTCTCCTCGCTGTCCAGGGGACTCTCAAAACTCTCCTCCAACACCATATCTCAAAGGCGTCTATTCTTCTGCGCTCAGCTTTCCTAATGGTCCAGCTCTCACAACCATACATTGCCACTGGGAATACCATTGCTTTGACTATGCAAAATTTGTTTTCAATGTGATGTCTCTACTTTTCACTATGTTCCCCAGGTTTCTCATAGCTTGTCTCCTAAGAATCAGTCTCCTTTTTATTTCATGGCTGCAATCTCCATCTGCAGTGAGTTTTGATCCCAAAAAAGCAAAATCTGTCACTGCTTCTACTTCTTCCCCACCTATTTTCCAGGGACTGATAGGGCCTGTTGCCATGATCTTGGTTTTCTTGATATTGAGTCTCAAGCCAGCTTTTTCACTTTCTTCTTTCAACCTAATCAGGAGCTTCTTTAGGTCCTCCTCACTTTCTGCCATTAGGGTGGTATCATCTGCATATCTCAAATTGTTGATGTTTCTTCCAGCAATTTTGATCCCAAATTGTGATTCCTCCATTCCTGCATTGCGCATTATGTGTTCTGTGTATAAGTTGAATAAGCAGGGTGATAAAATGCAGCCTTGTCTTACTCCTTTTCCTATTCCAAACCACTCCGTCATTCCATTTTCTGTCCTAACTGTTGCCTCTTGATTCATGTACAGATTTCTCATGAGGCCTATAAGGTGTTCCGGTATTCCCATCTCTTTAATTACTTGCCACATTTTGTTGTGGTCGACACAGTCAAAAGCCTTAGTGTAATCAATGAAACAGAAGTAGACTTGTTTCTGATATTCCTTTGTTTTTTCCATGATCCATCTTATGTTGCCGATGTGATCTCTAGTCCACCTGCCTCTTCTGAAACCCGCCTGCACTTCTGGTAATTCTCTCTCCACATACTGTTACAGTCTATCCTGTATTATCTTGAGCATCACCTTGCTAGCGGGGCTTGGGCCAATGCGACCTCACCACTGACGTCTTAGAGCCGGAGGGAAAGCAAAGCGAGGAGGATGAAGCCACGGGTCGGGTCGGGCAGAGGAAAGGAGTGCGCCGCCAACCCAGTGTCCCTTCGGCCATTCTCATTTTGGCTGGAGGGAAAGCGAAGCGAGGAGGACGAAGCCGTGGGTCGGGTCGGACGGAGGAAAGGAGCCCGCCGCCGACCCAGCGTCCCTTCGGCCGTTCTCATACATCTACATTCTCATACATCCTAAATACATCTACCTAAAAGCTTGTTCTTTTAATTTTATAAGAATGTTTTTTTTTAATCCAGGCAATTGATGCAGAATATTTTATATCAGCTATCTTAACAGATTTTGACTAAATTATGAAAGTTCCTTAATTATTCTGTTCTGCAAATCCTACTGGATTTCTAAGAAAAAATGTGTTTTTAAGGTTTTTTTGGCCCTGAACCACTGAGTTGGCTGGATAGCTCAATGGTTTAGAATGTTGGGAGATCAGTTTCCCATTGGCTTCCAGGACATGGTGCACAGTTCCAGGGTGACTCCAGAAGAAGGGAATAGTAAACCACTTCTGTGTGTTTTTTTTTCACTTAGAAAACCCAGAAAAGCCATAAATGAAAATTGACCTGACAGCAGTCGGCGGCGGCGCCATCGACGACGAAGACGACGACGACTACAACAACAACAACAACAACAATAATAATAACAACAACAACAACTTTTAAAAGAAACTACAGCTAAAAATTACGCTAGGTTAGGAATACTTTACTACAAAAACAAGATCTGTATTGATGGAGAAGTCAAGAAAATCTGCTTGTTTTCCAAAATCTAAATCACATGAACCAAACCTGATATTTCTGTTCTTTCTTTTTTTAAAAAAAAAAAAGTCAGTATTAGGAAAATTTGTGGGAATTCCCTGCCCCCACTAACAAACCCCCAGTACTTTAAAAAAAGAAATCAGTAATGTAGGTCAAAGTGTGAAGAAGAGTTACACGACAGAATGGCTTCACAACAAAATTCAGTATTTGTAAACATCACTTTATTTCCTGGGGAAACTGAACTGCCAGTTGCAGAACAAGATAAATCAATTAGCTTGCTAATTTCTTCCCCCTCTCATTTATTTAGCTCTGCACTGTATTTGTCATAATTGACTATAATTATGTTAATTACCAACTCCAGTATAATTACTGTATTTGTCATTTAGCACACTGTGTACCCAAAGCAAATCTGGCAATTGTCGGGCATCAAAAAGAATGCAACCAGCCTCCAGGAGGGGATTGCTCTGAAAACTGGCTCATATACATTCAGCAAATGAAAGGGCAAAGGAGAATTTCATGCAATGGTAGTCTGAAGTGCTGGTTCATTAAGGATATTAATTTTCTGATAACTACACATTTAAGCATGACACATCAGAGAGTACCTACAGGATTTAGCAATTATTAATGTGTGACAGTTTCAAATGCTAAGTGAATCAATTAAACAGCAGCATTCACAATTTGAGAAGAGATAACTGCTTCATAACTGCCTAAGACTACAATTTTCACATGACAAAAAAGGGCCATTCAGGCTCCTTCAAAGCCTGACAGGTCAAAAAAGAAGTTTGAAACAAAAGCACCTTATAACCATCATCTCTCCTTTTTACCTGTCAGATCAAGTTTACAAGTGTCTCTACTGAAATGGCATCACCATGCCAGCTGACACAAGGTGATTTTTCATGTCTTGTCAAAGAAAATCTTTTATTCTATTTGCTCCGCATTAACATGTTACATTTATTGATCAAGCCCTTTCTGCAGCCGCAGCAGGGCACTGGGCTCTGATGCCTAAGGGGGGCTTTGATGTCCTGGTGACATTCCAGACCGAATAATGCACATACTAAATGGATTTCATGCAGAAATGTGTTTGTGCATGACAGCTACATTAATAACAGCCTCTCACACTGATAAATATGCAATTGCTACTATTAGGTTTTACCCAATTACAGAGAATGTACACCCAGTACCTTTAAAATATACTCATAAAGACATTTTTAACAATATCGCATTTTAACATATTATAGTTTTTTAAAAGATTGATCAGAGGGAATATAGTGAGAATGTTGTGCTTCATCTAATGTTTCTTCACTCTCTCTTGTGCCTACTTGTAGAAGTGTCATTACTGTGAGCAAAAATATCTTATATTCACAAGCTGCCCAAAATTTGGGCAAAAACAACATCCACTAGTCTGTTCATATGAACTGACTTTGGAGATCTTATACCTTCTTAATGTGGAGTTAGGCACTACCCTCAGGCTAATGACGAGCTCTTTTTCCCGTAAACCCCCTAAAATTGTTGGGCACAGTCCAGAACAAATTAGAAAGATTATAAACTTTTCATGCCAAACAGAACCAACACATGTGAATGAAACACTCATATTAACTAACACAGATTTGTCACCTCAAATAGAATTTCTGCACAAGTCTAATGTGAAACTTACAATTTTCCAAGACAAATAGTTCACACATTCTGCTGAGAGTCATCGAGTAATAAAAAGGTATATGTAAATCAATCCTATATTCCTCAAAAATCTACACTTAACCAGGAGACTAAAATTTCTCTCATGCAATAGAAGACAGGCTGTCTTATGCTAAATACTAGAGTAGGTCCTTCAAAATCTTCTGAATTCATGACTATGATGTTTTTGGTTAAGAAAACTCCTGATTACCTGACAATATTATGGCTTCCAACCCAGCACTTCAGAGATTATATTTTAGGCAGCTGCTTGTTGTTTTCTTTTCTACTCAAGCTAAATGTGTTTCATTTAGCAACCAGATTGTGTTAACCACGATCTATCAGAGTTGCACTACCGCCCTGACCCAAAGAACTATTTTGGATCAAGGAAATTATTTGTGATGTCTTTATTATTGATAGAGCCATCAATTGCCACATCATGCAAAACACCCTCTCAATCTAAAATGCATTTGTCACGTGTGTCATTGGTGGCTCTTCCACGGTTACTGCCAACTCACATGGCAAACACTTTTTGAATCAATTGTGTTTCTTAAATACAGTGCATCTTGGAAATATGCAATTAGTTGAATAAATGTTTCATTGTTGCTGTTTTATCCCTTGAATATATTCTTCTGACCTCTACAAAGCCATGCTTGGTTTTTATTGGGTTTCATCTATTGTCTGTCTAGATTCTACAGGGGTGGCCAAAAATTTTATGACACAGGCCTGACCACACCCACTGGACAGCTGAGTGTGCCAGACTATGCCCCCGGAAGCAGAAGCGGACGCATTTACAGCTGTTGTAAATGCACCCACTTCCGCGTTTACAACAGCCGTGGGCACGTTTATGCATGCACGTGTGTCATTTGTTGCTGATATAAATGCATCCGCTTCCACTTCTGGATGCAGTGGCAGCGAGCCACATGTAATGGTGCTGTGGGGCAGGACCGGCACACAAGCCATAGTGGGAAACCCTGGTTTAGACAGAAAGACAAAAAAGCATAAAACAATCACCATAAATCTTCAAATGTCTTTGCTAACTAGATTTAGATATAAATTAAATGTAATTTAGATGTATTTTCTTGTGATGCTCATCAAAACATTTAACATGCTCACCATTTTCCTTTTCCCTAATTTTTTATGTAGGCAACTATGTCAGGAGATTATCAACCTATTTAATTTCAATTATTTTCCTTTGGAAATAAGATTTGTTTACTTCACTAAGAATAATTAAGATGAGGAATTCACATAAGTGCTATCAGTAATTTTACCCCACATTTTTCTGCTTTCAAATGCTCAGAAACTATGATAAATCAGTGATTAAACAAAAGCCTCTGAATACTTTGTTGCATCTTTAAAATTACATCAAAAGATAGTTTAAATTCACATAAGGATTACCAACAGTGGGGGCACCTGTGAAAATGAGAATGACTTGTGATAACAGTAATATATCTTTCATTGCTCAGATAAAATTCCAGATATAAACAGGCAAGAGACTTTAATGCCTAACAGCAACAATCTTTTTACTGAGATTGGTTTGGATCTACTGACTATGTATGTCATATTATTATCAACAGATTTTTACAATATGGTGGCCTTTTCACATCAGCCAAACATCAACTGTATTAAAAACCAGCTGTCCCAAATCAGTTGGCTACAATATGATAATAAATAGGAATATATTGAAAACTATACTTGTAATCTCTTAAAGCTATATTCTAGTGCAACACCTGTATATAGACACAGACTAAACCCAAGACTGCTTTCCTGCTTCAAAGTAGGAACTCCCTGAAATAAAATATTCTTCATGGTTTGGGAGACATACTCTGCTTGATGCTTCTTTCTTCCTGACATGCTTGGCCTAATTGAATATTTCCTAATGTGATCAAGCCTGCTTGCTGTTCACAAAAATGTGTCTGAGCAAGACCACCAAATCAGAATCTAACCATAACTGGGGGAGAGCAAGGGTCCATTTCATGCCCATCCATGTGGGTGGTGAGAGGGCTTTGCTGTGCCTCTACCCCCTCCAGTCTGGAGGTCTCTGACATGGAAAAAGGTGGTTGGGTAGTTTAAGAAAGGGGATGGTCTGTTGGCAGTTTTGTAAGTTGTTTTCCAGAACCTTCTTGTTGATGTCAGGAGTAGCAACCAAGTGCTCTCCAAGGCCCTTCAGACAGTGGAAGTAAAGGGCTGGAGGTTTGCCTGCCACTCTTTTAGGATTGGGGCAGCGTCCACATTGGCAGCCTTGGGCTACAGTGAGGAAGCTATAAAGCAGGCAGGTAGATGGATGTCTAACAAGTTCAGGTCTTGTATCCGGGAGCTCCCTCAGATGCTGTAAGTAGTTCTTGAGTTTTAGTTGCACTGGTTGGGGTTAATGGAATTTTCTGTTTTTCAGGTGGACACCCCGGTTTGAGGGAAGCCATCTTGATTGTTGGGATGTGCATGTGGAGGAAGCAACAGTGTGGGCTATGGCTTTATTTCTTGGGAGACACTTGAACATGTTAAAACACAATGTAGTTTGGGGAGGCCACCCTAGCTGGGATTTTACGGACCTGTACAAACAGCTGGAAGTTTTCACAATCCACGATGAACTTCAGGTGGTGGTGGTGCAAGGGGGCAGGGGGTGATGCATTAGGGAGCACCAGGGAGGAAAACATTATTTTTGGGGCTGAATATGCCTTTTCTAAAATCTAGTCAGAGTGGCCCAGAGCATAATATATTTTTTTTTGCAGAAGTCCTTCCAGTCTTTGTGAGCTTGGCAGAGCATATAACATCCTTTTTGGCCTTCGGAGTGGGGCATGCCAGGAATATCCTTAATGCTAAAATCAAAGTCCTCACAAGATTGGGAGTTAGCTGTATCAGACATTCAGGAATATCTTGGAGGGGCACATCCTGCTTTTGCTAGGATGGGAAGAGGCTTGGCTGGAAGAGTTTTGAGATTTGAGTCAGGAATTTGAGTCAGGGTATCCATAGGTGTCGGGGGGGGCATATCCCACGCCCATTCACATTGGTGGAAAGTTCGGAGGGGGTTGAGGATCCCTCCTGGGTATTGGGGTACAAACCCAGAAGTTGGGGGGATGAGTAGGGGTTGACCCTGACTGGGGTCAAAGGCTGTACAACTTACGGGGTTTCCAGAGCAATCCCCTTCGGACCTCTGGCCCCGGTTAGGAATTTTTGATGTTTTGTATAATAAAGTGGCCCTGTTTTCTTCCATGCTGGAGTCTGTATCCTTTTTTTTGGGGGGGGGGTTGATGGGGTGGCAAGGTCATGACAACTGAATATAGCCAGTAGTTACATATTGCACTTAATACTGCAGATTTGTTACAAAACCAAGGACTACTAAATTATCAGAGACACTCAAAATTTTACCAGAATCATCCACCGAGCCCATATGAATAAGTGATGCATTCCTATCTTTTCCCTTCCAACTCTTAATTCTACAATACTTAATCAAATTATGAACAATTATGATTACCAACATTAACCAGTTATTTTCTGTTCCGTTAGGCAACAATACATTATGCAGCAACAACTAGAACTTGCTTCTTAGCCCTTTCAATCCTATTCTATGCACATGCATTCAAAAGTAAGTTCTGTATTGCTTTAAATTTCAAATGCATATATGATTCTAGTACTATCCATAAGTTAGATGATTTTATCTGTAGCCTTTTCACATGGACAGAGAAACTCATAAAAAAATTGTATCTGAACAGACATTATTTTGCATAAGGCATATGGATCAAAATAATTTCAATTTAAGTTGTTAAGATGCACAGGAGCTCAATTTAGTTGCAATTCAGTTTTATTGGTACACCTAGTACCAACTAGTATGGTTGCTTGTTAAGGAAACACAATTCACATCTGAAAATGGGAAGACAGTTTATTCATTTCAAACTATACTTGTATCTTGACCATTTAAAGCCATCCCACTCCCCAAGAGAATTATCGAATTTCAGCCAGTTTAAAAAAAACTTTAGAATTTCTACACTGTGCCTCACACATTGTTGCTCCACTCTTCTTTCAGCAAAATCAAATGAAGAATAGTACATATTTCTACACACTATAAGTAGCATCTATTGCATTGCAAAAAAACCCTTACAGCTGATATTCCTTCCTAAATATTATTTCAGTTTTTTACATTAACTGTAAAATGGTTGCTGCATATAGACTAGATCTATCAACAAAATGCCTGTAGAACATCAATATTGTCACTGTTGACAAATGGCAAAACAAAGATTAAGAAACAATACAAAAATTTACCCATATTCAAGCATTGTTTGTTTTTATGCCCTACCTTAACAAATTGAAGCTAAGATCCAGCCTTCTTGCAATATTTCCATATTTCTTCCCTAAGAATTCTGGGATTTCCTTGCAGTCTTGACCAATATAAGACACCTGGAAGAATTAAGAGCAGGAAACAATATTAGTTGAGAAAATTGTGGTATTGTATCCTGACAACTGGCTTTCTGGCAATTCAAAGATTCCATTATCAGAAGGAAAACACTGACAACACCATTACTATTCCCACCATGTCTAGTTCAGCTTTACTTGTTGTATTATTGAAGTGTTGTAACATTTTTTGGTCTGGCCAGACACCCCACTATGGTAATGGAGTAGACCGTACAGCCAGCGACTCAACGCCGAGTGTTAGGCAGCGGTTAACTAACCTGACTCCCTAAAGGGGCCAACAGCTTTGGGCAGATGAGAACCTTTAAGTGGGGTGATGGTCCCCCTCAGTGGAGGAAATGCCACTGGGAACCATCATATTGGGTCCAACGGCAAAATGAGCAGAGGAGGAACTCTGATTCCCAATGGTCATGGAGGCAGAAGAGGCCATGCAAGATGGACTGGCTGTGAAGGTGCACCTTGTCCATATCATCAAGGCTGCCGTAGTCCATTGCAGTCCCAGTGTTGAATCCTGCATGTCTCATTTCATGTGTGCCACAGGAGATGGTTCCGTGATCATAGTGGTCACTTCATGGCAAACTGGGATCCACCTTAAACAAATTCATGCCAATGACATTTTTCCTGCTTCAGGAAAAATGTCGTTGGCGTGAATTTGTTTAAGGTGGATAACTTGCAGTATTCTCAGATACGAGTTGCAGTTGACAACGACAACATATTTTCCATTGTTAGCTTGATTTGAAATTTTGCATTGTGAAGAGTGAGAAGTTTAATTAACTGTAATTAACATTTCTAGTATCATCCAAAGAGTATCTAACAGGTCTCATATTTTTAGGCATCCTTATTTGTAATGTCACCACAGCAGGCTCTAAGTCTTATTCTGTTTGGTTGATAAGTACCCAAACATTTGAGGAAAGGGGCAGCAAAAGAGAAAGATGACCCTAAGAAATGTATTCTATCCACATGAAAGTACACTACAGTCGTACCTCACTTAAAGAGCATAATGCATTCCACAGGATTGCTCTTTAAGCGAGTTTGCTCTTTAAGTGAAACACCATCATGACCAATTGTGACTTCTGGTGGGTGGCATGCATCAGATAACATTAAAATCCTATGGGATGCATCGGATAATGTTAAAAGTCCATAGAGATACATTGTAACCGGCACAGGCTTTAGCGAACATTATCCAATGCATCCCATAGGATTTTAACATTATGCGATGCAATTTGTTTTGCTTAACGTTATGCAGTTTTAGCGTTATCTGATGCAAATGTTATCCAAGGTATTACTGTACAAGACATTAAAGTGAGCCATCTTTCAAAAACCCAACCTGTAAATATTTGTAGCTCCCCACCCTCTCCTACCTGTCAACTGCAAAACTCATTTCTCTGCCACTTTTGCTTTCAAATACCAATGATCAAAATGTTTTCCCTACAGCCAACTTGAGGAAGTAGAGCATGTCCAGTGGCAACCCACCACCAATGCTTGAGGATTCTATGTGCAAAGTATGCTATTGCCTACTGAGGAAAACTATATTGCTCGTTGCGATATAAAAGATACAGAGAACTTACTAGAACATAATGCCAGTCTCTAAATAAATATGTTATACTCTGACATAAATCAGCCCCTTTTTAAAAAAAAAATAAAGATGGAGAGGTTCTGTTGCATACTGTGGCTGTCAGACAATAGATGGTATTGTACAAGAATAGCATATTATGAATGCTTATCTTACAACACATGAACACTGCTTGAAGTTTTAGCATCTAATAAAAATCTCCAGTGAATTCTGTCATCTATAACAGCTCATCCTTCTAGTAGGCAACTTACATAAAGATTGGGAAAAGCTGATTGAACGCTTTTGAAAACTTGTGCATTTGCAAGATTATACACGACAACCTTTTTTTATAACTTCCTATTTAGTTGGGATTAGTTTAACAGCAAGGCAATATCTTTGCTCAATTCTGAGTTCAACTTTTTAAAAAATTGGTCTTGTGAAATTCCCATTTGTCTTTGAAGTTCCTATTTCTTCAAGTTCCAGATAAGAACAAGAAAATAAAAGTCATGCAAGTTGTGTTTGGATGGTATTTCATGTTCTCCAGAATACAACCTACTCTACATGACAACTTGCCAGTGGCGCCTCTAACTTTACAAATCACCCTTGTGGTTCAGCTGGTCTTAAAATGATTGCAATCTGATAATGCAGTATTTCATCCCCTTTAATTCATCCTTGTTCAGCAACTTCATCTGAGAAAGAGATAGTTGGCTAAAGAGAAATAGTGTTTACTGTGAATACATGAGCTGAAAAAATGAAAAGCGCAGGGTTCATTCTTGTAATTTCCTCTCCCTTCAGAAGGTATCTGTCATCCTTTCCCTTACAATAAATTCTACTTGGGGACAAAAATCCACCTTTCACAGTCTCCAGAAAGTTAAAAGAATAGTGATTTCTTTGGGAGATATATTAAGCAAATTATTTGGAGGTCTGTTTCAAGATCAATGAACAGCTGGTTCCACACTGCCACTCACCATAAAGGATCAGACAACTATTTACAAGTTATATATACACACAAGTGCAATTACAAGAATATATAAGAAATGAAATGAAGTCATTTTAGAGCATTAAAAACAGCAAATGTTTTACCTAAATTGCCTCCTTTCAGATTTCTAGTAGCTAGATTAATAAAAAAAATCTTCCCAAAAATATTTAAGCCCATTTGATTTTATTAATCTGATGCCAAAGTTAAAAAAAATCTAGTTATCATTTCAAAAGAAGATAACATTTTTTAAACTGTGGCTGAAATCCAGTAATAATTCATAACTAAAGTAGACCCACTGAAACAATAGAATTTATAAAGGTCTTGGCTTATTAAATCCCTACTGATTATATGGGCCAATTTTAATTGAAAGTTACTTCTGAGTTCAGCAATTAAACATCAAATACATGAAACAGACTTTGAATACAGGGTACAGCTATGCATTAATAGTCTGTGTAATCTCAAATGATCCAGTGTAAACACCCAAGAGGTCATGAACAACTAAAAGCTTACTCATAGACCTTCCCCAGCAGCATTTTAAAAGTTGAATGATTAATGGCTCCTTATCTTGATACTGTAGTTACATCAAGTCACCTTTCAGGAGAACTTAGGATACCCACCTGTGTCCCACCTGAAGGGTGTCATTTCAGGAGTCTAATTATGTTCTAGTAGAGAGAAAATTATGGTCCTAATTTGGAGTTAAGATTATTACAATTTAGGGGCAGTATTATTCTGTGAAATTAGGTGAAAAGATGACCCCTTCTCCATGTAGCTTAACTGCAGTGGGGATCTGCCCCCTGCCTGTGTGCAGTGTGTTGTCTTCCTGCCCAAGTCAGGCGGTGTGGCTGGTGGGTGGGTGCGCACTTCTCCTTGTTTTGAGGCTACAGCAGGGCTCCTCTCCCCGCCTGTGTGCAGTGTGCAAGACAGGCAGGTTACAGGGGTCCCCCAGTGTAGTCCCAAAGTCTGGAAAGATATTTGTTAAAAGACACGTATATAGAGAACTGCCCGAGGCATCAGTGATATGAGACCAATTAGCCACACTAAACTTTGTTTTAAGAATACAGTTGTACCTCGCTTATAGAGCATAATCCGTCCCATGGGATTGCTCTTTAAGCGAGTTTGCTCTTTGAGCGAAACACCATTGTAAGTGACCAATTGTGACTTCAGGGGGGGAGGGTTGTGAACCCCAATTTATTTGTTAAGCGAGTTTTTGGTTGGTTTTATTTAAGTGAAACGACCATTCAGAGAAAATTCTGCTCTTTAAGCAAGTTACTCTCTAAGCGAGGTGCTCTTTATGTGAGGTTTTACTGTATTCCTTAACTTAATACAATGGAACCACATTATGGCTACAGTTACAAGAAGTGAAATATGTTTATTATATATGATTGTATAGTTATATAAAACATTTAAAAAATTAAAAAATAACATAGTATTTGAGTATTTACACTGATTAGACACGCATCTGCACAGAACAATACTAGACACTCCTGGAGACTTAGGGGAATTGGTACTCAATCTTGTTCCCAGAAAGAGAAAAACACTGAGGTAACCGGTTATTGTGTAATAATCTCTTGTAATGATAGCTGGCATGGTGTAGTGGACAGAGTGATGGACTAGGACTAAGGAGTCTGGATAGAATCCCTGCTTAGCCATGGACGCTCACTGGGGATGTGGTAATTAAATATCTCACTTCCCTTAAAAGCCCTGCTAGCGTGTTTGTAAGTTGGTTATGACCTGACAGTGCATGCCAACAACCCACTTATCAGGTAAAGTTCATTAAGGATTCTTGTGGATGAGTACTTCAGCTACAGGGATCTTTAAGGCTCAAAGGGATATAAAAGATGTATGTTTTAGGTGCAAGAGGTAGGATATGGAAAAATGTCCTTTCCTAAGTTCTTCTGTAAGACATTTGAAAATTGTCCAGGCTTTCATGCAGTATTTGTATACCTCATGACAAAACGTCAGTTTCTAATTGCTGCAGATTTCACAACTGCTGAAAGTACATCCAGCAATGTCATGCCTCTTCCTATTGCAAAATTGCCATACTCAATCTTTCTTTTAAAGCAACAGTGTCCCATGCTCACATGACACTGTGGGTATTAGAAAGCAAAGTACTGTACTGTAATTGATTACTGACAGCTATGGATTTCAAGAGAACAGAACTCCATAGCATCACTAGGATTCCCAACTGACAATAACACTCTGATTTGCCCCAACCCTATATGGCTACAGTTATTGCCACTGAATACAGTCAAACCTCGCATAAAGAGTGCCTCGCTTAAAGAGTAAGTCACTTAAAGAGCAGAATTTTCTCTGAATGTTTGCTTCGCTTAACAAATAAAACCAACCAAAAACTCGCTTAACAAATAAATCAAGGTTCACAATACACACACACACACACACACACACACACACAATTGGTCGCTTACAATGGTGTTTCGCTTAAAGAGCAAACTCGCTTAAAGATCAATCCGGTGGAACACATTATGTTCTTTAAGCGAGGTACAACTGTATATAGAAATCAATAGGGGAAATAATACACAGCATGACTGCAGCTATTATCACACAGTAATGTCTGCAAAACAAGTGGATATTAAACCACATATGCAGGAGCCTCTTAAGCAAACTGCCAATCTCATTTGCCACTTTCATTTCAAGTAGTAAATAGTCATGTTTACTTCTTTTTTTAAAGGAAACAAAAACCAGTAAACTAACTTAAAATTAGTGTGAAGGTCTTTACAATAGCACCTCAAATAGCTCTCTCCAATTAGAACTGAAGTCTTTTTCTGGCAATGCTCCTGAGTCTCAAGACCTATGTAACAAGCAGAGATCCAGCAGGCAATCCTAGAATATAATTAAGATTCACAAATAACTCAGTACACACACTTCCTTGGCCTGGATTTGTTCTTAAACTAGATTTTGTTTTAATAGAACTGATTTAATTATGTTTAATATCATTACCATATTGTTTTAACAAACATACTTTTGAATTATACAGTAAAACCTCTACATATGAATTTTTCCAGTTCCACAAGGTTATTTGTATGTCAAAAAAAAATTGTCGAAAACATATTGCATTACTAGAAGTGGCCACTAGATGTCACCATATTTTTGTACAGTATGTTGAAATTTTCCTATTAAAAATTTGTATGTTGAATTTGTTTTTAAGCCAGGATTTCTATTTGTGTGTCAATTTTTTTGTAAGTCGAACCATTTGTATGTCGGGGTTCCACTGTACTTTGAACCACACAAAAATATAATATAGTTGCAGAGCTCAGATGTAATGAGTTACAAGGGAAATATTTTCCAATAAATAGTTACCTAAGTAACAATGGTGTAATGAGGTTGCATATAACAATTAGCTGAGTTAAGACAGATGATTTTTTAAAAATTATTTCCACAAGTTATTTTTTTCCTTTTCTTTATTTCAGATTAATTTTAAACTGCATTTGAGGTATTTTTAAAGGCATGATTTTCCCAAAATGTAACAAGCAGTACAAGTAGTCATGTATACGCTATTTTTAACAGATATCATCAAACGGTTATACAGTCATACTTCACATAAAGAATTAAATTCGTTCTGCGAGGCTGCTCGCTATGCGAGTTTTTTGCTATGCGAGGCAGACTCGCATAACGAATTTTTTGCTATGTGAGTCGGACTTTCCCTATGGAAAAACTCGCATAACAAGCATTTCAAGGGGGAAAACTCACATAGCGAAAAATTTTCGTATGCGAGCTTTCCCCATAGAAACACTCGTTATGCGAGTTTTTCCATAGGGAAAAGTCCGACTCACATAGTGAAACATTTGTTATGCAAGTCAGACCACTTAGCAAAAAACTTGCTTGTTATCCGAGTTTTTCACTAAGTGAAACGCTCGTTATGCGAGGTTTGACTGTACTTCTTTTCATGAATATCAAGACCTGGCTGGTGGGACAAGTGTGGGGTAGTGATTGTTTATTGACCCCTCCCCGCTGGCTTATTTAATATCTTAAAGCCACCCTCTCTCTATTTTATGAAGGAATAGTTGTTTCAAATAGCTGTTTTAAATAGCTGTTTTAAACTGTTTTTAGATTTTTAAATTGTATTTGAATTTGTGATTTTACATGTTGCAATCCGCCCTGAGTCACCCTGGCAAGTAGGGCAGAATAGAAATGTGAATAAATAAATAAAGGAAGGAAGGATCTAGTCCTAGACTTGGGAGATATGATTTACAAGACATCTGCCTTAAAGGTAAGGAGAGGGACTGTAGGTGTCATAACCACTCGCACGATTTTTGGAGGTAGAGGTAGACCAAGTGGCTGTTGAAAGAAATAGATGCTCAACATTTGCTACCTAAGAAGAACAGTTCATGCTGGGAAAGTAGGGCAGAACTCCAGCAAGTCAACTTAGGGCTTTTCTCAGGGTGCCAGATTTAGAGGTCCCTCCTTGGTAGAGGGGGGTCTGGCCCTGGTTGGCAGGGATCGACTGAGACTTTTGCTGATTATCTGGCGGAGAAAATCGCTCAGATTCGCTTGAAGTTTAATCCCGGCATGGAAGAGACAGAGCTGGGGTTGACCAGAGTACAGTCTGGCCATGTTATCTGGGATCAGTTCGATCCAGTTGGCCCTGAGGAAGTGGACAGACTTCTTGGATCTGTTCGCGCCACTGCCTGTGAATTGGATCCATGCCCTGCCTGGCTAGTCAAGGCATCTAAGGCTGTGGCAGGTGGTTGGGTCGAGGCAATTATAAATTCATCTCTGCAGGAGGGGCTTTTTCCAGCACCCTTAAAACATGCTTTGGTGCGTCCCCTCCTGAAAAAGCCATCCCTCGACCCTACGGTACTTACCAACTACCGACCTGTATCCAACCTACCCTTTTTGGGTAAGGTCTTGGAGAATTTATTTATTTTATTTATTTCCTTCGACTTATTATCCCGCCCAATCGGGTCAAAAACCCAACTCTGGGCGGCCTACATACACAATTTAAAAATACATAGCTAAACCACAACTCAGTATAAAACCACAAATCCATATACGATAGCCCACCCACAGTTAAGATATAAACCAATACAATAATTAAAAGTCAAGCTAAAAGAAATTAAATATTTCCAAGTTATAAAATTATGCAATTATTAAAAAACAGAACCAGGGTAGGAAGGTAAGAACAGCGGGTGGCTGACTCATCTGATAAGCCACCCAACATGAGATCCGGTATTTCCGGATCCCCAAACTTGTCCTGCCAGCCAGGTTTTAAGACCTTTCCGGAAGGGCAGGAGCTCTGTTTGTTGACGTAGATCGATAGGCAGGAGGTTCCACAGGGCTGGGGCGGTCACGGAGAAGGCCCTCCTCCTGGTGCTAGAGAGGCGAGCCTCTCTAGCTGATGGAATTGCAAGGGAGCCTCTCCGATCCGCCCTGGTGGGACGGACAGACGTTCTTGGGGTGACGCGGTCTCTGAGGTATCCTGGCCCACTACCATATAGGGCTTTAAAGGTAATGACCAGCACCTTGAATTGCACCCGGAGACATACTGGCAACCAGTGCAGCCGTCGAAGCAGTGATGAGGCACGAGCGTAACGCCCGCACCCCATCACTACCCGAGCAGCCGCATTCTGGGCCAGCTGGAGTTTCCGAATGGTCACCAAGGGCAGCCCCATGTAGAGCGCATTACAATAATCAAGTCTGGAGGTGACCAGTGCATGTGTGACCCTGAGCAAGGAGTCCCGATCCAGGAGTGGGCGTAACTGGTATATTACACAAAGTTGTGCAAAAACCCTCCTGGCCACGCCTGCCACCTGTTCTTCGAACAGTAGTCGTGAGTCCAGGAGGACCCCCAGATTACGCACCGGATCTGTCTGGGGCAAAACTGCCCCATCCAGAACCAAAGCTGGAAGCTCCCGGGATAACACAGGGCCCCTCACCCATAGCCACTCAGTCTTGCCGGGATTCAGCTGTAGCCAGTGGCGTGGCAGCTACAGGAAGTCCTGGATGAAGCGGATTATCTGGACCCTTTCCAGTCAGGATTCAGGCCCGGATATGGTACTGAAACTGCATTGGTCGCATTGGTGGATGATCTCTGGCGAGAACGGGATGGAGGTCATCCATCCATCCTGGCTCTTCTTGACCTCTCAGCAGCTTTCGATACTGTCGACCACGGTATCCTTCTGGGAAGGCTCCAAGGATTGGGGATCCAGGGCACTGTGTTGGCCTGGTTCTCTTCATTTCTGAGGGGCCGGACCCAGTCGGTGTGGCTGGAAGGCGAGAGGTCCAGCCCTAGGCCCCTGCAATATGGGGTGCATCAGGGCTCGGTACTCTCGCCTCTCCTATTTAACATCTACATGAAGCCACTGGGTGAGATCATCCGTTCCCACGGGGTGAGGTATCACCAATATGCAGATGACACCCAGCTGTATATCTCAGCCTGTGGAGATCCAATTGATGCAGTGGAAGTCCTATCCAGGTGCCTGGAGGCTGTCAGGGTCTGGATGGGGGACAACGGGCTACAACTGAATCCCGGCAAGACTGAGTGGCTATGGGTAAGGGGTCCTGCGCTATCTCGGGAGTTACCATCTTTGGTTCTGGATGGGGCAGTTTTGCCCCAAACAGACCTGGTGCGTAATCTGGGGGTCCTCTTGGACTCACGACTACTGCTCGAGGAGCAGGTGGCAGCCGTGGCCAGGAGGGCTTTTGCACAACTTTGTGTAATACGCCAGCTATGCCCACTCCTAGACCAGGATTCCTTGCTCATGATCACACATGCTTTGGTCACCTCCAGACTTGATTACTGTAATGCGCTCTACATGGGGCTGCCCTTGGTGACCATTCGGAGGCTGCAGCTGGTCCAGAATGCGGCTGCTCGGGTAGTGATGGGGTGCGGGCGTTATGCTCGTGCCTCACCACTGCTTCAGGAGCTGCACTGGTTGCCAGTATGTCTCCGGGTGCAATTCAAGGTGCTGGTTATTACCTTTAAAGCCCTACATGGTAGTGGGCCAGGATACTTAAGAGACCGCATCGTCCCAAGGACATCTGTCCGTCCCACCAGGGCCGATCGGAGAGGCTCTCTTATCATTCCATCGGCTAGAGAGGCGCATCTCTCTAGCTAGCACCAGGAGAAGGAGGGCCTTCTCCGTGGCCGCCCCGGCCCTTTGGAACCTCCTGCCAACTGAGTTACGCCTCTAGACAGAGCTCCTGCCCTTTCGGAAGGGCCTAAAAACCTGGCTGGCAGGGCAGGTGTGGGGCTCTAGGAATATGGGGTCCCATGTTGGGTGGCTGATCTGATGGGACAGCCACCCCTCCCTCACTCTTTTAAACTTTTTAAATCTTTTTAAACTTTTTAACCTTTTTAAATTTTTTAGATCTTTGTAAATTCATGGTTTAATTCTTTTTTAATTGATTTTTTAAAGTAATTTCGAACCTCAAGGTTTTAATTTATGAATTTTCTGTAAGCCGCCTAGAGTCAGGTTCGCCTGATTGGGGCGGGATAATAAATCTAAATAAATAAATAAATAAATAGAGGGCATACCCCTTCCCCCACACTTCCGAGATTGGCCCAGCAGCCTGGTCTCCCACCATGGGAAAAGACAGCAGTAAATGAGACCTCTAGGGCAAATGGCTAATTTTCTGCCAGCTGCACAGCCAGTAGCCCAGATCACCAAAGAAGAGCACAGAAAAGTTGAATGGTATACCAGGCTCTGAAAGCAGTGGAGAGAAAGTCTACCCAAGTTTCAACAAACTAGGCCTCAGGCCCAAACTTGAAGAGAAATGGCATACTGATAGGAAGTTGGCCTACCTGTATTGTGTGGGTAGATCAGAACTTTCTTGTCATAGGGCAGGTCTACCATTGTCTTAGTAGACAAAGCATCTAGGTTGGACTAAGATCCTGGTAAGGTCCTTCCTGTACTATTTTCACACCATGAATTACAATGTTGGCTTGGGAGGGCATTTTGCTCTGCTTGTCCTAAGTGCCAGCACTGCTAGTTATGGCTCTGAAGGAAAAGTTCAAAAGACATGGTTGCCAAGTTTGTATTATTTTTCTGCCACTGTATTCAAACACCATAGCTTTTGCCACAGTATGGCAAGAGGCATTATTATTGAGGTTAGGATGCTAATTGCTTCTAGTTACCTAGGTAATACATCACAAAAGGAGAAAATTGAAAATGCATTCCAAGGATTAATTCAAATAGTAAATGTTCCAAATATTTCAAATACCACCATCCATTAGTGCAAATCAGTCTAGTCTTCCAATGTGATAAGCTGAAAAGTAACCTAAGGAAGGAGAGGAAACATCTGTGTAATGCATAGAATATATAAACAGTACTGTACAAAAGTCTTAGGTCACCATTAGGTTTCTTGTTTTAGTAGTGGTATTTGTTGCTGTTCAGTCACACAGTCGATTCTGACCCTTTGTGGCCCCATGGACCATTGCCCGCCAGGCACCTCTGTCCTCCACCATCCTCCTCAACCCGCCCAGCTCTGTGCCCGTTGCATCTACAATACCATCTAACCATCTCATTTTTGGCCACCCTCTTCTTTTGTCCTCCACCTTACCCAGCATCAAGGCTTTCTCAAGTGAATCCTCTCTTCTCATTTGATGTCCAAAGTACTTTAGCTTCATCTTTACTATTATACCTTCTAAGCAGCAATCAAGGTTGATTTCTTCTAAGATCAACCAATTTGTTCTCCTCGCTGTCCAGGGGACTCTAAAAACTCTCCTCCAACACCACAATTCAAAGGCATCTATTCTTCTTTGCTCAGCTTTCCTTCTGGTCCAGCTCTCATCACAACCATACATTGCCACCGGAAATACCATTGCTTTGACTATGCAAATTTTAGTTTGCAAGGTGACGCCTCTACTTTTAACTTTAGCAGTGGTATAGTGATCAGATATAATTAGTTCTCAATCTCTTCATTAGGATCAACCAGAAAATGAGGAAAATTGTATGTAATATTCAAAGAAAAGGGGGGGTCCTCCAGAAACAGTTTCCATGGGATAAAGTGGCAAGTATTCAGTGTGATCTCTCCATACATTTGGGCAACAGCAGACACCTAACTCCCATAAACGTAAACACACAGAAGACTGATAGAAGGTGGATTCAGACACCAAAACTCAAATCAAACTTTAAATTTATGCTTACTTAAGTGTTTTCTTGCCCTCCTGAAGCAAAACTGAGATTGCAGTTGTCTAAACATTTACACTTGGAACTAAGTCCACTCTAAGCAGACATACATAGGCCTGAATTTTACTGAAAATATCCTACTACAAGTAGTCACTTTTTTGTGTACTTCTGTGATCATACACTGATAAATGCTTAACTATTCTTAAAATCCAGTCAATATTTGGAGTCACACAATCTCACCTTATGTTTTCACAGCCCAAATTAATCTTGAACGGTCCAACGTGATTTCTTGGGATGTCACTAATTCACAGCTTCTTTTCTCTCAAATTGCTTTTTTAAATTCATTCCAATTGGACTTCAGAAACAGGATTTAGGTACTCTTCTCCTGAAGGCCTACCAAAGATATCTGTGTCTATATGATGATCTTATTCTTGAAAATTTCTAATGTTCCATTTTCCATTTCAAGGGGGGGGGGGAGCTGTAACTTGTATCCGAGAATGCATTTTCTCCTGAAGCAGGAAAAATGCCATTGGTGTACATTTGTTTAAAGTGAATCCCAGCTTGCCATGAAGTGACCCACACACTGTGATCATGGAGCCATCTCCTGCAGCACAGATGAAATGAGACATGCAGGATTTAACACCAGGACTGCAATGGACTGCCGCAGCCTTGAGGATATGGACAATGTGCACCTTCACTGCCAGTCCACCTGGCATGGCCTCTTCTGCCTCCATGGCCATTGGGAATCAGAGTTCCTCCTCCACTCATTTTGCTGTTGGGCCCAGTATGATGGTTTCCAGTGGCATTTCCTCCACTGAGGGTCACCATCACCCCACCAGCAGTTGGCCTCTTTAGGGTGTCGGGTTATTTACCGCCTCCCAACACTCTGCATTGAATTGCTGCCTGTACGGTCTACTCCATTACCATACCGGGATGTCCGACCAGACATAACCCATTTCATTGATAGATAACTAACTGGCCTAAGTCTTGTTGGAGAGGGCAATACGTTAGGAACCACACTGAGAACAAGTCAGAATGAAATACAGGTAACTTTAGGGTAAGTAGACAGATCTCAAAGAAAGCTCTTTTAACTGTAATTTTTAAACAACTGAGGGGTGGGGGGTTATTTTGGTGCTTATTAAGGGTTTTTAAAAGGGATTTTTAATGTTTTAAGATTGGATCTTTTATATATTTTTGTTGTAATGCCGGCCAGAGTCGTTTGTTCGAATGGGGCGCCAAAATATATGTTTGATAGATAGATAGATAGATAGATAGATAGATAGATAGATAGATAGATAGATAGATAGATAGATAGATAGATAGATAGAGGACAAACTTAGCAGCCTCCTGCCTTATTTAAAAAGAGCCCTTCAACCAAGTAGAAGCTACTGCTTCACAAGGGATTTTCAAATTAATCTTATCTGAAAATGATATTAAGTCATGAAACTGTTTTATGATCTACTTATAATCCAATTCTAAACACAGAAGCAACAAATTGGTGAAGTTTCCCATGAAACAATAGAAGCAATAGAAAGGAAACTGTTGTTTACCAGCATGGCTCCCAAGCCAGCCCTAGAAGTATTTGAGTGATTTTTCATATTTTGACAGTGACTGAAATCAACCTGACAGCAAAGTAATTATATTTCCATAATATCAATGGGATTTAAGCTTGTAGTTCAAAATTGAGCATTATGGCTTAGAAACAAGTAAGTTCAATGTTTCAGTCTTGTGCAGTATGCAACTCTTATAGATTTAAGTGGAAGTTGTTTATATAGAAGTCTGTTTAAGTTTGTGGCCTATAGTATTTTTGTCTCTCCAAAGTCAATGTAAGAAAAGAAGAGCAAAGGGAAGCTTTGAAAGGAGAACTACAATAGTTTTGCCCTAAAATTCTACCATGAAATTTAACTGGCAATTTTTAAATACTAACTCAGATTAGTTCTAGTAACGCTTTCACAATTTTTGCAGTTTCTTCTCTTCAAAATTGCCTTCACTTGTACAGCACACTTGTATTGCAGACTTACTCAAAGATTCACTCCTATAAAGTCCATATGATTCCTGTTGTAGACATTAAAATAGGCAAATCTCTCGTATGAAGTAGTCTCAGAAATTGCATGAATTTGTCACTTGAATGACTAGTGTGAGTGTCCATGCAATTTACCGGGTTCAGAGGGTGCCACTCAGTAGATGAGATACAATATTCTTCACCACACAGATTTACAGCAATACTTGAAAAATCAACTTTTCAAGCAGCATAAATGGATCATTATCTTGAACTGTGATCTTGAAGAATTTCAGTTCATCTTCCATGTGAGTATGTAACCACACTCTGTGGTTTTAAAAAATCCACCAGAGTAGCAAGCAATTTTTTTCATACTATCAACAGAAAATGGGGCTTTTGGCATTCTTGGAGGATAGATTGCAAGTTTGGAGTTGGACACTTAATCCAAAATCCCCTTGTGGAATGATAAAATTATCCTACTAAAATTTCAGGGAAGTGCTTTTCCACTCCTTTTCTACTCACAAAGCACCATCTATGAATATTGAACTTTTTTTTCAGCAGTCTTAGCTGCAATTTTATCATTCACATTTCATTACTCAGCAAATAAACTGTTTGTGTTTACTGAGCTAACAGCAGCCAAGGCTGCTGTGTGTCAGAGCATTAAAGGTTTGTTAAGGGTGGGTGGCAAGGTAAGAGTCCATAGATAATAGTCATTGAGGGAGCAGAACTCTCTCGGGTTGCACCTCTGCAGATCATCTTGTCTAACACAAGTTGAATCCTACTACCTGGTTGTGGACTTTGGACAGAAGGGATCAGCTAGACTTACGGAAATATTTCACCTACCTTTAGACTAAACCTTAGTACCATTTCATAAACTACCTAACATAACTGGGCTACATAAGTGTCTTATACCACTTGGTGTAATACAGTGGAAGTGGGAGTTGTCCTGAAACAGTCAAGTTATTGCAATGAATGGTAGCCCCCATAAAGCCAACAAAAACAATACAAAGCCACTTTGACAATACTTTTGGACCATAAGCCTCGATGGAAAAAGGTTCCTCTGGTTTTCTGGAAAGAATTATCACAACTTACCGTAGTATTAAAGGATTCTCAACCTTTATTAGTGTTGACATCTTCAAAAGAAACCCATGCAAACCAGTCAGTGATCAAAATTATGGCCTTCAAAGACTCTAGGGCAGTGGTTCCCAATGTGGGGCACATGCCCCACAGGGGAATTCAATTCCCAGAAGCCTGAATCAGTACATTGGCTGATCACTGCTTTGGGGGAATTGACTTAGGCTTCTGGGAATTGAAGTCCAAAAACCAAAGGTTGGAAAACACTGCTCTAGGGACTCATTTTTAATATTGGAAATTACCTCAATGGTTTAGGTACCTGGCTGTGGAAACTGAATTTGGGATTCCACACTGTGTCTCCTGGTAAACATGCAGGCCTATGTAGTCACAGGCAAGGTGTAGAGACTACATATGCCTCCAGAAAAATGAAATGGTAAGCCACCTCTAAGGATTCTCTACATAGAAAACCCTGGAAAAGACCACCATAAGTTGGAATCAACTTGACAGTATGTAATTATTATAAGGAAGGCAGAAACTAGTCAAGAGTGGCATAGTGGATAAAGTGATGGACTAGAATTCTGGAGGCTAGGGTTCAAATCCCCACTTAACCATGGGAATTCTCTTGTGACATCAGTGGAACTGGTAAATATCTCACTTACCTTAAAAGCTCTATTAGGGTTTCTATAAGTTGATTCCAATGTGATGACACTTACAGTAACTAAAGGAGACATGATTCTACAGGTCTATAAGCCACAAACAGAGATTCCCCTCCTCTCAATAACAACAATGTACTGTACTGAGCTCTAAAAAGTACCACTGAAGTTATCAGCTTCAGAATTTCAACATACTGTACTGTACTTGGATACCTATGCAAAATTCTACAGGCTGCTGTACATTTAATAAATACATGGATGGAGAGATACAGCTTCCACAAACTGCAGCCCTCTGAGGCTGGCAGAATCATCTCTCAACAATCTCTTAAGCACATATATTAAGTACAGATATCCTGCCCCAAGCTGGACAAATGAACAGGTATGGCAAAGTGTATACTGTGTAAATGTGTTACTGTTTTTCAACAAGGAAAACAAAAAGCTGAGGCATAGCCAGCAGGAAGGGAACCGCATTATCCTTTCTGGATTTCATGACAACTGTATGTAGTTTTATTATTATTTTCCAAAAACAATTTCACTAAGTGACTGGTTGGTCACTCACAGTATGTACCAAACCCTCTACACAGACAGAAGACTTTAAATACAGCTATTGTGTATTATTTTTCAGAACTGTTGCCTCTGAAGTCAAATAGCTACAATGACTTCTAGTCTCTGGTAGAGCAGAACATGAAGCAGTAGCAGCACAGTGAGAAAGCTATCATTCAGGAAAAATACCAGTAATACGGTAATTCTTCTTCTTCTTGTGCCATATCCAATTCTGGATATTGGCGATCCTCATGATGATTAGCCATGAAGATTATCCTGAAGATATAATGTAGTGACCTTCCATTTGCCTTCTGCTTCACAGCATGACACACATACTACTAATCCAGTTCCGCGAGTCAGTTTCTGGTCCTGAGCCCTTTTGGCACACAAGTCCTCATTGGCCCCAGTCCAGTATTGATGAAGCTGCTGCCCTTCATCAAGATGGATTCAAGTGGAATTTAATCCACTTGGGGACCATCACTCTTCCCTGTGAACTTCACCACCCAAGGCTGTTAGTCCTGAGATGGTTAGGTTAGCTAACCACCGCCTGATGTCACTGGCAGTATGGTCTACTCTATTACTATAGCAAGATAACCTGAGCAGACTGGAACCAGTAATAATACCTCAAAAATATCTAGGACTAGGCATTATGAAAGCCATATATAAATACAAAGTTATCAGACAATCTTCCAAGAAACCCCTAGGCCAAATCTCACCTCCACCACAAAATCATTAGATGGCTCTTAAGCAAACCACTCTTCCTTAGTTTTAGGGTCCCAACTTGTAATATTGGGTACACAGAATCATGTAATTGATAGATGGATGAGGACTCTGGAGACCAGGGTTTGAATCCCCACTCACTAATGGCAATTCACTCAAGGAATGGAACTGGTAAAAACCACTCGTTAAATGTCTCACTTACTATGAAAGTTCTAAAAGGGCCATTGTAAGTCAGTTCCAACTTCATGGCACATAACTAACATGTAACACTACAATAATAATTTTGTATCGGAGATTACTCTGGGTTGAAAGGATTTTTGCTGGGAAAACTCCACTCAGGGGGCACCTGAATGAGGCTCCTTTCATGTCCCCAAGTGCAGCTCTCCAGTATTGAAGCCCGACCTTCCAGTTTCCAGCTGAGCATCTTTGCCATTAAGCCACCAGGGGAGCTGTATGCAACACTAGAGTGATGCTGAATTTAGGATGGAGCTTAGAACTAGTAGATAAAATTCTAAATAGCCAGTTGGACTATGGCCAGCTGAAGCTGTGCTGAATCTAAGTTCCTCACAGCCTCATAATATTCAAAACTACTTGGAAATGTTGTTAGTTTGGCCTAATTTTGTACTGTGCCCATAGAAAGGTGATTTGGATCAGGTGAAGCTCCGCTTCTTTCTCGCCCCATCTTTCTCCATACCTTTCTTGGTTCTTCTGCTAACTAATCTTAGCTAGCACATCCTACTGATAACAAATCTTTGAGATCAACTGGAACAATCAAAAACTCCTACAACTGGCACATTTTGACTCAGGACAGCACTACAGTACTACATTACAGGGCCAAAGAAGTAAAGAAGAAGCAGCTGTAGTGGATACAACATAGTATAAACAAACCTATTCAAACACTTGCAACTGTTGCACAAATGCTAACTAGTATCAATATAACAAAGAAAGATCCCCATATTAACAGGACTAAGAGAAAAGGATGGCTGGGTAACTCAATGGTTTAGAAGACTGGGAGTTTTATTCCACATTATGCCTCTGAAGTCATCTGGGTGTTGCAGTGTTTAACCTCCTGCACTGCAGCTAAAACATTGTGAGTTTATGCCCTGATGGGATTCAAGGTTGACTCAGCCTTCCATCCTTCCTAGGTCAGTAAAATGAGTACCTAGCATGTTGGGGGCAAAATGCTAATTAACTTGTGAACTGCCCAGAGACTGCTCTAAGAGCTATGGGGCAATTTATAAGTGTACAGTAATTGCTATTGCTATCCTGTGTAGTAATGGGCAGTCTCAGGACACTTCTATAAGAAGGTACATTCTCTACAGGAAAAACTATTAAAGAGGTTGCCATAAGTCAGAATTGATCACACATCATTATTTATGAGGGGGGAAACATCTTAAAACCAGCTGTTTTTATGGGTCATTTGAGTGGGGAAAGACACTTAACTCTTCCAGAAGTTTTTGTTTTGTTGTTATTTATAAATTTACACAGTTTGTTCATTCTCTAAGTTTATTTATTTATTTATTTTGAATAGCAGCCGTGTTAGTCTGTGTTTCAGGCATAACAGAAAACAAAAATGTTGCAGCACTTTAAAGAGTAACTGCTATATTTTTAATGTGCACTTTCGTGGATCAAGTCCACTTCATCAGACATGGGAGTGAGATGCCAAGGCATGAATTTATATACACTATGTTTAATTTCTTGTAAAGAATTTTTTTTAAAAAAAAATGTGTTGCGAGCCACCTAGAGTGGGAAAATAAACACCTATTCCTAGATTGCCACCTCACAGCCCACAAAAGTATAAGACAGGAGTTCTCAACCTTTTAAATCTGGAAGCCGGGTCACACTCCCTCAGACAGCTTTGGGGGGGCAGGGGGACATTTTGCCCTTCCTCACATGGCTCTTCCTGGTATGGTGGAGGTGGTGGGGGCCCCACATGATATGGTGCTGTCCCTGGTATAAGAAATACCCCTAGTAAAGGTAAAGGTCACTCTTGCTTGAAAGCCAGTTGTATCTGACTCTAGGGTTCAGTACTCATCTCTGTTTCATAGCCAAAGAGCCAGAGAGTCATTTCCATGGTCATGTGGCAGGCATGAATAGACACTGGAGTGCAGGGAACGCTGTTCACCTTCCTGCCGAAGTGGTCCCTATTTATCTACTTGCAATTTCTTGCTTTCAAACTGCTAGGCCAGGAGGAGCTGGGACAAAGACGGGAGATCATTCCGTCCAGCAGGACCCGGGTCTCAAACTGCTGACCTGCCGCTTTCCAGTTAGCGTCTTAGCCACTGCAGTCCCCAGAGATACCCCTAGGTATGAAAGACAGGCAGCACAGCAGCTCCTCCAAAGAGCTGAGTAAAGGTTTCCCTTGCTTGAAAGCCAGTCGTATCTGACTCTAGGGGTCAGTGCTCATCTCTGTTTCAAAGCCGAAGAGCCAGCGTTGTCTGCTTCTGCAGACGTTTCCGTGGTCATGTGGCAGGCATGACTAGACACCGGAGCGCACGGAACGCTGTTACCTTCCCACCAAAGTGGTCCCTATTTATCTACTTGCAATTTCTTGCTTTCAAACTGCTAGGTTGGCAGGAGCTGGGACAGAGACGGGAGCTCATTCCTTCCTGCAGTACTCGGGAATCGAACTGCTGACCTTCCGCCTCCCAGTCAGCATCTTAGCCACTTGAGCCACTGGCCCCCCCAAAAAAAAACTTTTCCCAGAGGCATTTCCACGCCTCAGGGTTAACAGGTGAGAGAATGTGCCCAACTCCACACGGGAGGGAGGGAGGGAAGGCGGGCTTCTTCTTTCCTCCAAGAGGGGGGCAATATCCCAGCTGGGCGGGATGATAGAAATGTAATAAATAAGTAACAAATTCCTGGAAAAGAGCCAGACGTGTTTTGTTTTTCGCCCCCCCCCCTCTCCTGGCAAAAGGAGGAACGGGGGGGAGGGCTTGTTTTGTTTTGCTTCCTGGAGAGCCGAGAGAAAGGGGGGGCCGCCGCTGAGGGAGGAATGAATGCAACCCCCCCCACCCCAAAAGGAAAGAGAAACGTCCCCCTGAGGTGCTCTCTGGTTAGCAAGGTGGCGCGCAGGGCCGAGGAGTGAGTAAGTGGGGCGGAGAGAAGGCACTTACTTGCGTTCCATTTACCACGAGCCCTGCCATCTCTCTCTCTCTCTCTCTGCAATCTCCTCCCCGAGGAGGGAAACTGTGTGGGGGGGGGTATGTGGGGGGGGGAGCTTTTGGGGCGGGGACGAGGAGGCGAGAAGGTGTGGAGCCTGTTTTTGGCGCTCTCTCTCTCACACCCACACACCCTCCTCCTCGGCGCTTCTGGTGTTTGTAATTAAAGCCCCGAGGGCGAGAGCTCACTTCCTCGCACCAGTCAGCTGATTCCCCAGGCGGAAGACGAGCCCGGATCCTGCTCGCCCTGGCGGGCGGACTGGGGCGCGTAGCTTGCTCTGGGCAGCCTAAGAGCCCGCAGCCGCTTCCCGCCTCCCCCGCCCCCGGTCACAAGCCCTCGCTTGCTCGACGCCCGCCTCCGGTGGAAAAAGGGGAGCCTCGTTGGCCTGACCTGGGAGCAGAGCTCGGGAAACCCACTTTGGAGAATTGCAGCTTCCAGGAGATGATGAGGATGATGATGATGATTAGTGTTACTATTGTCGTCCTCTCGCTGACACGACTCCAGGCGGCTCACAGGTGTAAATATAAAAACAGTCCATAACAATAAAATCAAGAAACTTATCTAAAAAAACATCAAACATTAAAACCCTTAAAAATACCCGTGAGATACCCTCTTCTGTTGTTGTTCAGTCGCACAGTCAATTCTGACCCTTTGAGACCCCATGGACCACTGCCCGCCAGGCACTTCTGTCCTCCACCATCCTCCTCAACTCGCTCAGTTCTGTGCCCATTGTCTCTACAATCCCATCTATCCATCTCATTTTTGGCCGCCCCCTTTTTCTTTTGCCCTCCACCTTTCCCAGCATCAAGGCCTTCTCAATGAAATCCTCTCTTCTCATTTGATGTCCAAAGTACCTTAGCTTCATCTTTACTATTTGACCTTCTAGGGAGCAGTCAGGGTTGATGTCTTCTAAGATTGACCTATTTGTTCTTCTCGCTGTCCAGGGGACTCTCAAAACTCTCCTCCATCACCACATCTCAAAGGCGTCTATTCTTCTGCGCTCAGCTTTCCTAATGGTCCAGCTTTCTACAACCACTAAAACCCAGACTAGCCCTTAGGTAAAAATGGCGGAATCTTTCCACACCAGTGGCACCCCACATCTGTGGTGGTGAAGGTGGTGGTGGTGGTGGTGGTGGATCAAAGAACATGGCTTACACAACATATAATTGTCTTGTATAGTCTCCTATATCCATAAAACCAAAAACCTACTGGAATTAGCAGGGCAATCTTGTGTAGCAACCAAACATCTCAGCATGGCATGTATTCTAATGCACCCTGGATACATCTCCCAGTCATTCCAAAGCAATAATGTCAAGGGGCTGTAGTGGCTCAGTGGTTAAGAAACTCCCCTTGCTAGCTGGAAGGCTGGCAAGTCGGCAGTTTGAGGCTTGGGTACTGCATGACGGAGTGAATGCCCATCCCTGTCCCAGCTCTTGGGGACATGAAAGGAGCCTCACTTGGGCGTTCCCTGAGTGGAGTTTCTCCTGCAAAAATCCTTTAAACCCAGAATAATTTCTGACATGAAATTATTATTATTATTATTATTATTATTATTATTATTATTATTATTATTATTATTATTATTGTTGTTGTTGTTGTTGTTGTTGTTGTTGTTGTTGTTGTTGTTGTTGTTGTTGTTGTTGTTGTTGTTGTTGTTGTTGTTGTTGTTGTTATCGTCGCTGTCTCCGCCAACTGTAACCCTGTAGGCAAAGGTGACAAACAAGGATGGATTTTATCCTCTTTATCTGTTCGATCTGTACATAGAACATATCATATGCAAAGCCAGACTAGATTCACGTGAACGAGGAGTAAAAATTGGTGGGAGAAATATTAATAATTTAAGAGATGCAGCTAACCTCATCTTACTGGCAAAAAACAGCAGTGACTTGAAAAGACTGTTTATGAAAGTGAAAAGACAAAGTGCCAAAGGAGGACTGCAGCTGAGCATTAAGAAAACAAGCACTATCACTGCAGGAAAAAAAACCCATACAACTTTAAATTTGACAATGAAGAAAATGAGACAGTGAGATTCTTTGCATACTTTGGTTCACCCATCAATCCTAATGGGGACTGCAGCCAAGAAATCAGAAGAAAACTGAAACTCAAAAGGGCAATGAAAGAATTGCTGGAAGTGAGTTTTTTCATAGCTCATGTACAGTTCAACTACCTATCCCTATTTACATCACATAGGAGGCTAAACATTGTCAGTTCTCAATTCTTGCTTGGAAAAGCCTTAGGACCCTTCCAAGAACTCAGGATCAACTACAAAGTCTTTATGGATAAATCCAAGCTTTTCATGTTGGGACCTCAGCTATTCTTGCCCCTTCTGCCAATATCAATCAATAATCAAATTTCATACTGTATAAAGAATTGCTTTCTTTGCCAGTCCTGATGGTTTTGCTAATCAATTATAGCTAGTTAATTTCTGGATCACATGCTGTAGGAGAAGAAGAATAACATACTGTATCTCTGTCTACTTTCTCCACACCATGCATAGTTTAATCATTTTCTATCATGCCTCACTTTCTATATTTCTCTAATCAAACCAGCAAGGACAGTGGCTCTCTTCATAAAAAAAAGTTTCACCCATGTGATTGCTCAGTTTCATCCCTCCTGCCCATTGAAATCTGCTGAGAAGAAACCTTCTGTCCTACTATCAGAAACAAAGTAAAACGGTTTCTATCAAGGACTGAGCCAAAGGCAAAAATCAAGTAACAGAGGAAGTGACTCAGGGACCAAGGGTTTTTTGAAATGTGTTCTTGTTATTAGAACAGGAAAGTGTTATCTCTTATTAAGACCCTTTCCGTGTTATTTATCTTATGCAACTGAAATATCTCGTCAGCCAGTGCCTGGCACAAGCTATACAAGAGAAAGAGCTAACTCACTTGTAATCACCAAAAAAACTGTCATCAACATTTTTGCTGTGTAACTTTAGAACATGCGTAGAAGACACCAAGCTTTGAAACGTTAATTTCTATTCTTCTTCTGTAAAAAAAAAACATAATTGAAGTAGTTAAGATATATAAAGAAAAAAAATTCACTGGCTGACTATTGCCTCCACTATTCTGATTAATGGTGATCCACAGTATAGTTATAAATTGATGGCATTGACAGATAATAGTTTGGACTCCCTTAAAAAAAAGATCCAAACTTCCTAAGTATCTAATCTTCCTCTCACCTCTTAGATGTACATGTCAACATGGTGAGGGATTTGAGTATGTCATGAAAGCTGAGATCAGTATTGTCAGGAAGCTAGAGTGTGCTATGAGTTTAGATTTTTAACAAGGTCACCCATGGTGGAATAGTCACAGCTGGGACACCAGTCTAAGGCTTATCTAAATGTGGCATTAGGAGTGGGCTAAATAGGGTTGCTAGGAAATTTGGCATGCCATTTGGTGTGATCATTGCATCCAAATGGCATATAGACCTCAAATGATCCTATTTGATCTGCAGCAGCCTGCTATTTAATTTGCCAATATTGTGAAGTGGCTTAAGATGTTGGCAAATTAATCATTTCCTCAGCTTCCTTCAGGGGCAAGGAAGTGTGTGTGAAGAAACTCAGATGGGCACAAAATATAGAAATTTTCTTTTAGAAACTGCAGAATAATCTGTGTTCGAGACTGGCAGAGTTGGCTGGACCAGGTGTGAGCAAAAAGCCAATGTGTGCCCTGAACAAAAGGAGAGTTCATGCCTTCAATGGATATCCTGCAAGAAAAACTTCAAAGAAGTTGTTGTTCAGTTGCACAGTCGATTCCGACCCTTTGCGACCCCATGGACCGTTGTCCTCCAGGCACCTCTGTCCTCCACCATCCTCCTCAGCCTGCCCAGCTCTGTGCCCACTGCATCAACAATACCATCTAGCCATCTCATTTTTGTCCGCCCCCTTCTTCTTTTGCCCTCCACCTTTCCCAGCATCAAGGCCTTCTCAAGTGAATCCTCTCTTCTGATGTCCAAAGTACTTCAGCTTCATCTTTCCTATTTGACCTTCTAGGGAGCAGTCAGGGATGATTTCTTCTAAGACCGACCTGTTTGTGGGTATACATACAAATAGGGAAAAGATATTGTTCTGTGAAAGAAGCCAAAATGTTATCTGTATAAACAACTAATGTGTATTCTACCTGTTGAATGAATGGTCCATTTAAGGCATATAATGGGGCTAGCAAGTTAATAAATTGGCTTCGTCCCACTCAGGAGGAGTGAGGACTTTGTTCACAAACCAAACCTGTCTCTTAGGAGGAATGCTGGTTCACCTGCTGCACATTGTCATTTTTTAAAATGCTGTGCCAGGAAAAGTAGTGTGTGTCCCAGAGCAAATCTATTTCGTCACCAAGTTGTGAACATTAAATAGGCTAGTTAGTTTTGCTACTTTCTGCCATGCTCTTCTTGAATATTCATATTTCTGCCTCTGTAATTTGCTCTATTATATTTGGAAATCTTCTGTAACTGTGTGGAACCTTTTGCATTTTGCATCCTTAACCTTTCCATTCTTCTTGTAATAAAATACAAAAAAAAAATCCCTTTCAAGCAACTGCCTGAATATTTGACTCCAAGTCTTACCTTAATCAGTTACTGAGTACATTTTTATTTTTAATGGGTATAATGGTAGTACAGTATTATGCTTGCTTGCTTGCTTGCTTGCTTGCTTGTTTTCACTACAGCATCCAGAATTCACCAGGCATTCTCTCAAAACTCAAGAGATCAGAGCAAAGATCATCTCTAGACAATGCTGTTCCCAATTATTAGGTTTATATGGGAAACCAGAGTCTGGTCAGTTAAGATGATGTGAGAAAGGATTAGTATGAAATATCTTGTTGAAGAAAGGGTTTACAGATACTTTAGATTCTCAGAAAGACATATAAATGAGCTTTATCTGAATACTTTTTAGATGTTAAAAATCACTAAACCTAGGCTATCGATCTGTGGACATATTATGAAAAGGCTCACTTAAGAAGACAATAATGGTAGGAAAAATCAAAGTATTTAGTTATAAACTGGAAATGGCAGCACACAACATCACCAACAAATCTTCACTGGAAGGATAATAAAATGACAATAATAAAACAACAATTGATTAGAAAACAAGGAATTAAAAGCAAACTTTTTATACTTCTGTTGTTTGTAATACAGTACTTGATATTCTTCTGTCCTGGTATTTCATTAAATGACAGTGTGAGAGGCACGGTTTTCAAGTTTCAGCAAGGAAGAAAATTCATCAGCAAAGTTCAAATAGGCCTTAAATTTTAATTTACAGAAAAGCAATGTACTAATTAGCTCAAGTCACTAAGATGCTGACTGGAAGGTGGAAGGTCAGCAGTTTGATTCCCGAGTACTGCAGGACGGAATGAGCTCCCGTCTCTGTCCCAGCTTCTGCCAACCTAGCAGTTCGAAAGCAAGAAATTGCAAGTAGATAAATAGGGACCACTTTGGTGGGAAGGTAACAGCATTCCATGCACTCCGGTGTCTATTCATGCCTGCCACATGACCATGGAAACATCTGCAGATGCAGATAGTGCTGACTCTTCGGCTTAGAAACAGAGATGAGCACTGACTCCTAGAGTCAGATACGACTGGCTTTCGAGCAAGGGAAACCTTTACCTTTACTATAGGGGCAGTGACGTAGGAAGGGGACGAGGGGGGTGCCTCCCCCCAGGCGGTGCGTTTTGGGCTATGGGTATTCTTGGACTACAATTCCCAGAAGCCCTCGCGGGAGCGGGAGCCAGCATCCACCAGGGGGCAGCAAATTTGGCTTATGCCCCAGGCGGCTGAAATCAATGCTACACTACTGGGCACGGGGTTATCATCAGACAGTGAGGGGTAGCATATTGTCAGAAGCATGCATAGTTAAAACTAGTGCTAAGCCATGAAAGTAACAGTAGAAGCTTTTAGGACCTAAATTAATTTTGTCCATCAAGGCTCATTATTGGATCTTCCTGGGCAAGACAAAAATAACATGGATTCCTCTTCTACTTGAGTTCTCTGATACTTCTTTGTCCTTCTCCTGGTTTGTCTTTTGACTTGCTCTTCAGTACTGAAGTCTGACTTCTTCTCCTCATTATGTGATTAGCATCTGAGCACCAAGCACAACATAACCATCAGTTATGAAAGCTAAATAAATACCTTCTTTTTTATTGGAAATGTCTGACAGATCTATATCTGTCGGAATTGGGCCAAGGGTAGCAGTCTGAGATGAATAATGAAAAGCCATGGTGAAAACCAGAATAGCTGCTTTCATTTACTTCTTTAAATTATCTGAACAGCACAGTCTTGTGACACTGTTTCATAGTTTTAAAAACATTCACAACAGGAGAATAGGAAGCCAAAACACACCCTGTTGCTATAACAGTTAATAAACTGTTACACCACAGATGAAGTAACTTCTTGTTGTGATACAGTTTCTCCATAGTTATTGGAGAAATGACGTAATTCAGTTACCTGGTTACTTTTGTCTAATTTCATAAGAAGCTCACCTTGTCATTTGGGTAGGCTGGCAAGTCGGCAGTTCGAAACCCGGATACTGCATGATGGATTAGGCACCCATCTCTGTCCCAGCTCTTGAGGACATGAAAGGAGCCTCATTTCAGTGTTCCCTAAGTGGAGTTTCTCCTGCAAAAATCCTTTCAAGCCAGAATAATTTCTGACATGAAAGTATTATTATTATCCAACCTCTGGATACTATGAATAATAAACAGAGGCGTAGCTACCGCCGTATCTGCCGTATCAATTATACGGGGGCCCCGGGCCACGGGGGCCCCCAACGTGCATAAGCAAAACAAATCTTTACCCTTCCTAAGGGCCCCCAAACAAATTTTTATACGGGGCCCCGCCAAGGCACCCTACTCTTCTGATAATATAATAAGATTTATGAGGATATGAAACTATGATTCAAATATCCATAAGGGTGAATGTGCCAAACAATGATCTATAGGAAGAGAAAACCTGTTCAGTAGAGAGAGACCCTCTTTACAAGTGCTTAAAATAATCAGGAGCAAATTGTTGCACAAAACAATCAGGGAACAGTAATTTGCCTGTATTTGCAGCTATCTAGATCAAAGAGATCAAACTCTTTGTAGGATGTTTGAATTTCATCCCTGTTAACAGAAGCCACCCACACAGAATAGAATTACACATGAATTCCTAAATTGCAAGAATAATCTCTAGAAAGGGGGCCAAGAAGGGGTGGGGGGACAAGTAAGGAACCACAGGAAGAATTTTGCAGTTCTGTTTTGCTTGTAATATTAAATGCAACATTTGTATCATGTGAATCCTTTCCCTGAAATGAAAGAAATGTTCAAATCCACATATACAGAGAAATGATTAATCATGTTCCTATTTTCTTTCTTAATGCATAGAAAATGCATATTTCTCTTCTACTTCACTGCCTCTTCCCAAATTATATCTATATTGCTTTGTCTATAATTTATTTACAAACAAGATAGATCACAAATGGACTCTTAAAGATAATGTAGTGATTTTTTGCCATCATGCTTCTAATACTGGTTCCTTTTAAATACAGTCAAACCTTGCATAAAGAGTGCCTCATTTTTACAATAACAGCATTCAAAACAAAACAAAAAGTTTCCCAATAAACTGAACTGACCTTGTTGCAAAACTTTAGAACCACCACAAATCTCTATGGGCACAGGCGAACTGGTCTCACTCTATCTTTGGGAATCTATATCTTGAAAATCCTATATACAGAACATTATATTAGAAAGTAGATGGGGAATTTTTGGTTTTAGACTACATATGATCTCTGGTATGAATCTTATGTGGCTGACTGTTGTCTTCTTTCCACAGGCAGACAGGTAGATCAGTAAGCAGAAAAGCAACAGGCCCTAAAGTTGTGCTACAAGAAGCAGAATCACCTTTAGAGGTAGGTGAGGTAGGCACACTGCTGAGGAAGTTTTGTTGAAAGGACACCAAGCTGAGTTCAGGATTGGGTTGATTTTCTTAATGCACCATCTGCAGCATGTTTGGGTGGCAAAAATCAAGTGGTTATCCTTTCTTTTCAAGAGTCTTCAGGTTGATTTTGCACAAAACTGATTTCCTTGAAGTTAGCTTTATAGCATGTCACTTCTTCAGTTTGATGTCCTATGTGTTACATTAAAAACATTAGCTAAAAATAGTTTTGTATATTCTTGAATTGTGTTCTTGTAAAGGGCTGGCCTCATAGCCCCTAAAATCATATTTTCTCCATGCTCCATTGATACCCTGGGTAACTCTGTGACTATTGGAGGTGTCAAAGGTATTTCTAGTTCACAGTACTATTTATCCCAGGAAAAGACCAGACAAAATACCATGTGAGATTTGTTGTCTGGGGTCATCTGACTCCCAAGTTTAGAAGGTTTGTGACTGCATTATCTGTTTCCTGGCTTAAATTGAATGAGGAGAAATTAGACGTATGACCAACCAGCTGATCTACTCGTTTTTGGTTAATAAGAGTAAAGTTTAATACTGTGGTTAAAACTGTGCTAAATACTATACAAAGAAATATTGAGTGATTCTTGACATTTTTGGTAAATAATGTAAAACTTGTATTTAAAACTGTGTAAGAGCTTGATAGTAAGAGATTCTTCAACATGTGTCTACTGTTCTAAAAAAATAAGAAATAAAAAATCAGGAGCCTTATATGTCTTTAAAAGCTGAGATAGTTTCAAGTTTGCACACCATAACTAAAAGCTTTGGATGCAGACTTCAAATTAGTATACATAAAATGATATGAATTAAGATGAAAAATGTCTCTAAATGGTTTTATCAGTGTTACAAACTATCACCTTTTGTCTAGAATAAATATTAATCACATGCAGAGAGAGACATGGGGACGGGGGAGAGAAAATAACCCTGATTTGTTTGCTGTGTAAAAAGTACATACACATGTTCTTTACATTTTTAAAGAAGCCACTGTCTCCTTTAAGTACCTTTGAATTATTTTCTAACCATTCAAACCCATTCATAGAGAATAGCAATAGTAATCAATCTTGGATTTACACTTAGAAACCTCTAGTCATTTTTAATACAGAAAATGCTATTAGTGATAGATCTCCAAGAATTTTTACTTTAACAAATGGGAAAGTATAAGATTTCAGAACTTTGAAGTCCTCAAACTAACAAGAATGTTGCTAGTGTGCTATGAGAAGTGAATGAATTAAATAAAGTTTTCTGTGAGCCCAAGACACCCATCTCAGAAATGGATGATGGCTTTATTTTTGTTATACATTCTGATATTCTGTGTGATTTGCTTCTCTAATTTGTTCATTCCAAATGTGGCAAGTAATTCTGTAAGGTTTCTTTATCGGCTGTAATTAGATATGCAACTACTCCAGTGGTGGGCTCAAAAAAAAATTACTACCACATTGTGAGTGTGGTATAGTGGGCATGGCCAGGGGAAAGGCCTTGCGTTGCACCTGAATTAGGACTGCAGTACTTCATGTCAAAACTTGGATGGTCGTACTTGCTGATGCCCACCACTGAACTACCCCTAACATAGAGACAAAGTAAAATTCCCCATTCTCAGATGAGGTGCTCCATTGTACCTCTGTATGAATATGAATTGCTGGACTGGACTTATTATTTATTCATTCATTTATTTATTTAATCACACGTTTATGCCGCCCTCCTCAAAAAGACCAGTGCAGCTAACAAACTGTCCAAAACACTTAGAACAGAATAAAAACTCAATATAAAAATCAAGATTAAAAAATTTCAAAAAACACACACACAGAGAGGGAGGAGGTCAGATGAGCCAACAGACTGGGGCAGCCGTCCAGCCCATACCCCACACATGCTTTGCCAGCTAGGTCTTAACCCCCTTCCTAAAGGGCAGCAGCTCCATCTGGAGATGCAGGTCACTTGGCAGGAGGTTCCATAGGGCTGGAGCAGACATGGAGAAGGCCCTCCTTCTAGTGCTAGAGAGGTGCGTCTCTCTAGCCGAAGGTACAACCAGAGAGCCTCTCTGGTTTGCTCTGGTGCAATGGACAGATTTATTTATTTATTTAGATTTATTACCCCGCCCTAATCAGGCGAACCTGACTCTAGGCGGCTTACAGAAATTCATAAATTAAAACCTTAAAGTTCATAAATTACTTAAAAGTCAATTAAAAAAGAATTAAACCATGAATTTACACAAATTTAAAAGATTTAAAAAGGTTAAAAGGTTTAAAAAGATTTTAAAAGTTTAAAAGAGTGAGGGAGGGGTGGCTGTCCCATCATATCAGCCACCCAACATGGGACCCCATGTTCCTGGACCCCCATACCTGCCCTGCCAGCCAGGTTTTTAGGCCCTTCCGAAAGGGCAGGAGCTCTGTCTGGAGACGTAACTCAGTTGGCAGGAGGTTCCAAAGGGCCGGGGCGGCCACGGAGAAGGCCCTCCTTCTGGTGCTAGAGAGATGCGCCTCTCTAGCCGATGGAATGATAAGAGAGCCTCTCCGATCCGCCCTGGTGGGACGGACAGATGTCCTTAGGATGATGCAGTTTCTTAGGTATCCTGGCCCACTACCATATAGGGCTTTAAAAGTAATAACCAGCACCTTGAATTGCACCCAGAGTAAAACTGGCAGCCAGTGCAGCTCTTGGAGAAGTGGTGAGGCGCGACCATAATGCCCGCACCCCATCACGACCTGGGCAGCCACATTCTGGACCAGCTGCAGCCTCCAAACGGTCACCAAGGGCAGCCTCATGTAGAGCGAATTACAATAATCAAGTCTGGAGGTGACCAAAGCATGTGTGAGCATGAGCAAGGAGTCCTGGTCTAGGAGTGGGCATAACTGGTGTATTACATGAAGTTGTGCAAAAGCCCTCCTGGACTTGTGATCTTCCTGACTCAAATATACATAGAGAGAGGGTAGATGCTCTCTCTGTCATGAACCACATGAAACCACATCTTTGTTTTAATTGGAGGGGGGAGGTTTCCCAGCTCTCAGAAACCTGAAAAACCCTAAACTAGCAATTAACTAATCATGTAAATTTTTGCTCAAGTGTGAGCTGAGACATGTTTGCAAGCAAAACTGTACATATTCAGAGACATCAGTACCATATTATACACACAAAAGGAGAGGAAGACAAGTTGATGATTATATACTTTTTTTTACCACTCAAAACAAAACAAAACATGGAGGTTTTTCCTTTTCAAATTAATGAAAAATGGCCAATTATTTAAAGGATCACAGATGGCCAACTGTATGAAATATGCAGTTAAGCCATTGCTTAAGACACTGAACTCGAAAACTGGAAGGTTGGAGTTCGACAGAGTGAGGTCCTGATTCTGTCCCAGCTCCTGCCAACCTAGCAGTTCAAAAGCAAAAAATTGCAAGTAGATAAATAGGGACCACTTTGGTGGGAAGGTAAACAGCATCCTGTGCACTCTGGTGTTGAGCATGACTGCCACGTGTCAGTGGAAAGGTCTGCAGACTCAGAGAGCACTGGCTCTTTGGCTATAAACAGAGATGAGCACTGAACCCTAGAGTCAGATACGACTGGCTTTCAAGCAAGGGTGACCTTTACCTTTACCTTAATGGGTAAATGCATCCAGTATACAAGTCACACTGTGCATCTTGTATCTTTTGAATGTTATTTTGTCAGCATGAATGTCCTTTCTAATCACAGTTATCAGGGTCCCAGAAGGTTGCTGCCCTTTTCTGCATCAGTGGCTGGATTCTGATAAAACTATAGCGACTGTACACAAGACTGTCTCTCCATTTGAAAAGTTGGGAAAGTAATTGAGAATGGAAGGTGCCATAAGATGTGGACTGAATATGATCCTGCAGCAAGATGCAAAGAAAGCTATGTTCTGACCTTGTCTTCTGTTTGTCTATACAGTATATTATTATTATTATTATTATTATATTTGAATTTCTATACCGCCCTACTTGGCAGAGCCAACTCAGGGCGGTTTACACACATGTATAGTTACAGTCACAACATATCAACAAGTCAATAGTCAATATCAAATGAAAACAGTCAATAAATAGTCAATATCAATATCACAGAACATCAGCACATAAACATCATTACAGTAAAAGTAATTCAATAAACAGTAACAAAAAATTCAATAACATCAATATCAAGCAGTAGATTAAAAATTTCCATATCTCAGTCAAATTCACACAAAGAAACAAAACTAAGCAAAGCACCACGACAAGTAACGAGCCTCTCCGTCCACCGCACAGCGTCTCTTAAAGTCCCAGCAGGGCGAGGTTCTGGGGGCGGATGGAACAATGGATGGAATATTAATTAATCCACCTACCTGTTTATTGCCAATGATTATTTTAATAAGAGTGCCAGTTGCTTTGGAAGCAAAACAAAGCTATCCAAAGACCAAGCTAAATATTAAGTTTGTACACATTTTTGTTGGTTGTAATAAAGGTATTACCTAACCATAAATGGTTTTCCCCACTCATCGATCAACATGGTTACATTTGATTGTACTGTATTAACAAAATGTTGCCCAGAAACCTGTTGTGTATTTATACTGGTGCCTGAAATCCTGTTGCATATCATAATACATGTCATTTACACAGATATCATCCCATCTAATCCCCACTGATTTAATGGGCCTATTCTAATGCTAAGCAACAGGATTTGGGCTGGTATTTATATAACCTTAAGAGAGAGATATACAGTTCTAAAACTTTTTTCCATTTTCATTGCATGAAGCTTATTTATCCCATCCTCACTCAGATATAAGAGGTCAAAGTTGCTTCAGTCAGCAAACCTATAACAAATTATTTAGAAATAAACCCCATTAGACTCAGCGAGTCTTCCTCCTGAGTAGACATATACAGAATTGTTTGGGCCAAGTAAATCAAAGCAATACTGATAGGTAATCCCTGCTAAGGACTAAATGCAGTATGTTCATCTAATGTAGCATATGTTATTATTAAAAAGTGCATTTAGAGAGTCTCCTAATATCCTAGGCCCCTGGTGGTGAACCTATGGCATGTGTGCCAGAAGTAGCACACAGAGGCCTTTCTTCTGCCACGTGGTCCATTGAGGGGAAGACCTGTCCAGCCCAGCTTGTGTCACGTCCCCACCATCCCTCTCACTCTGCCAAAGGCTAGGTGAGAGGGGAGGCTGAAGTCCTGCCTGGGAGGCTGCGACTGGGCAAGGTAAGGTAGGGAGCAGTTGTGGGTGCAGGCGCCATGGGGGGAAGCACCCACAGGGAAAGGGCAGGTGCACATGTGCTGTCACCAGCCTGCCTCAGGTGGCACACATGCACACGCGCCCACATGACTTTGCCAGAGACATGCCGATGACATCACATGAGTGTGTGGACGCTTATGGTGCCGCCTTCTCCTCCTTGGGCTCTCGGTCTCGAAAAGGTTCACCATCACTCTTTTAGGCAAGGGCCATCCTGACATCCTGTTCATCATTTAGAGTTTGTATTTATCTCTTTTTTTTTTGCCTCTCCGTAAATGGAATTGCAAAGATTCACTTGCTGAGATATACTTCTCATCTTAGCCGTCTATCAACAGCATGATAATACTTAAAGAAAGTTCTATAAATCATCTTGACATCCATTTTTAAGGTTCCAAAAGCACACTCAGACTTTTAACAGATAGAGGCTCCTTCCTCTCCTGTCCTGGAAGGGAAAAAGACTGACAGGCTGTTTGGCTAAGATGACATCATAAGCAAAACAAACAGAAATCAACAGCAGGCTACAAAGACAAGCAAAGCAGAGGTGGTTGCCAAAACTCCAAGGACAGCTCTCTTAGATTCTGGCAAATGTCTTCCAGGCAGCTTGTTGTTGGGTAATTATATCCTCTCAATTTCAGGAGACAGATTTTTCTGTTATTTATTTGTCTCATTCCTTTGTATTTATTTCTTTACCTTTAAAAACATTTCTGACATTATTACATGATGGTAGGTTTTTGCTTTCTCTTTTTGCTCTTTCAGCTCTTAAGGTAGCTTTTACAAAATTCTTCTTTGTTTTGTCATCACAACAAGTCTTGTATTATGCACAATTGTGCTGTGTAACCTACAGTAAGGCATAAGGGGGAAAGGCAGTGAACATTACTGCAAAGGCCTTGATCTGATTGTAGATTCTGATATACCAGATTTCCCTCAATGTTTTTAGAGATACTGTATGTTGAATTATAATAGTTAATTTCAACAGTTTTTTTTATAGACATATGTTGTTGTTGTTCAGTCACACAGTTGATTTAGACCCTTTGCGACCCCATGGACCACTGTCCGCCAGGCACTTCTGTCCTCCACCATCCTCCTCTACTCACTCAGTTCTGTGCCCCTTGTCTCTACAATACCATCTAGCCACCTCATTTTTGGCAGCCCCCTTTTTCTTTTGCCCTCCACCCTTCCCAGCATCAAGGCCTTCTCAAGCGAATCCTCTCTTCTCATTTGATGTCCAAAGTACTTTAGCTTCATCTTTACTATTTGACCTTCTAAGGAGCAGTCAGGGTTGATTTCTTCTAAGATTGACCTATTTGTTCTCCTCGCTGTCCAGGGGACTCTCAAAACTCTCCTCCAACACCACATCTCAAAGACATCTATTCCTCTGCACTCAGCTTTCCTAGTCTACTTAGGTTCAGTTCTCTGTTCCTTTTTGGTGGTCTTCTTCCAGTTGTATGATACACTATGAACTCTCAGGGTATTGGTCAAACACTATGGAAAGAACCAGTTTAATACAAATCAGATGTATGTGAAAAGAAAGCAAACATGTCTGAAGAGAACAAACTAGAGGCTTGAGATCGCATAGAAGCCTTTAAAATTGGAAAATAAGTTACACTAGAAGCTCCAAATATAGGTTCAGGAGTACAATAGGGAGTGTATTTTAAGAGCATTTGCTCTGATTCTTTTTAAACATATATATATATATATACATGATTGTGCTATCGTCAAACAAAGACACCCCCTTTCATTCTAAAATAACTACTTTTGAGACACAATGGTTCATGTGCTTTTGGCACACACTGTGCACACACATCTTAATTTATTTATATAACAGTAATCATAAGATGCCTAGAACCAATGACAGGCAGAGGTAAAATGATAAATATATGCTGTTAAGTCAATTTTGACTTGTGGCAACCCTTTCCAAGGTCTTCTATGAAAAGACTACTTAGTACTAGTTTACCATCTTCCTTTAAGGGCACCCTGAGAGTATGCAATTTTCTCACAGCCACACAGACTGGCTCTTCTGGGAGGCATCATAGGAATCAAACACCCAACTTCTGTCTCCACAGCCAGAAACCTAACTCGCTGAGCTATCCAGAGAGTTTACAACAATATAGGGCAGTGATGGTGAACCTTTAAAAGACCAAGTGCCCAAACTGCAGCCCCAAACCCATTTATTTATCACAAAGTGCCAACACAGCAACAAAGAGAAGAAGGAAACGCTCCCTTTGGGCTGCTAGGCAGAGGGGTGGGATGAACTCTGTGCTGGGGGGAGGGAGGAAGCACTCCCATTGGGCTGCTGGGCAGAGGGGCAGAACAAACTCTGTGCTGGGGTGACTGCACGGGTGCCGACAGAGAGGGCTCCGGGTGTCACCTCTGGCATGCGTGCCAAAGGTTCGCCACAACTAATGTAGGAGTCTAATCAAAGCTCATGTGAAAATGAAGAATTGTGCTAGTTATTTAAAAAAAAGGGGTGTGGCAAGAATTGAGAACACAAGTCAGTATCATTGTTTTCATATAAACGGCTGACCACCATCCTGACCCTATGGCTAAGGCAAGGCCAGGTTCACAGGTCAGGTTCTGTTCTGCTAGTTACAGTTCTATAACTGGCCTCAGTTTTGTTTCTATTATTTTGGCATATATTTTCCCTGCATGGGTTATGAGTGAGATGCTTTGGTGTTGTGTGCATTTTTGTTTGCACCCTTTGTTTTTCCACAATGGTATTATTATTGCTTCTTGCCAATCAATGGGTGCAGTTAATTGTGTCCATGCTGCACTGAACATTCTGTGTAGCCATCTGATGCTGCTTCTCCCTGCTGCTTGGATTATTTCTGTTGGTAGTTCATCTATTCCTAGTGCTTTGTGTTTAGATGACTGTTTAAGAAATCTTACTAGGTAAAGGTCAAAAGTCAGTCGTATCTGACCCTAACGTTCAGTGCTCATCTTTGCTTACAGTCAAGTAGCCAGCGCTGTCTGTGACTGCGGGTGTTTCCATGGACATGTGGCAGGCATGCCTTGATACTGGTACCTATTTATCTACTTGCAATTTCTTGCTTTTGAACTGCTAGGTTGTCAGGAGCTGGAACAGAGATGGGAGCTCATTCCATCGTACAGTACTCGAGTCTCAAAATGCTGACCTGCCAACCTTCCAGGCATCAAGTTCAATGTCTTAACCACTTGAGTCACACTCTTGCTATTTCTTCAATTCATATTTCCAATTCTAGTGCTGTTGTTTTGTAGTCTTATGTTGTTTTGCTGTGGCACTCCCCTATGGGGTTGAGGAGTTCTTTAAAGTGTTATCTCCACCTTTCTATAACTTTTGGGCAGTGGTGGGCTCCAAATAAAATTACTACCACACTGTGGGTGTGGTATGGTGGGTGTGGCCAGAGGAAAAGCTCTGTGTTGCATCCAAATTAGAACTACAGTACAGTACTGTACTTTATTTCAAAACTTGGATGGGCAGAGGGGCCAGGCAGAATTTCTGCTACTGGTTCTGGCAAACTGGTGCAAACCTGCTGATGCCCACCACTACTTCTGGGGACCTATTGGTGGTATTCCATTCTTGTCATTAACAATTTCAGAGGGGCTATAATTCTCCTCTCTTTTCCACATACTTTCCTGGGGCTGATCTCCTATTATCTGCTAACAATTTTATGAAGCATTCCCAGGATTCTTGTTTTGCTTTTTTGATTATCTGGTTGTTATCTCTACGTTGCAATCTATAGTTTGTACAGTCTTCTTCCCTCCTTGATTTTATCCAACATTTATATATAATTCTTTTTTCAACTTTATTGCTTCTTTGACCTCATCGCATCACCATTCAGTGTGTTTGGACCCATAACAACTTTTCCCAGCATATTATTAGGCCACAACCAATGTGCAACTTTCTTTGGGTCTCCAGTGGAGCAGGTGAAACCTGAAACAGTCATAATCCACCCAGGAAACTTATGTATTTATGGGAACCCCTCCTTTGGGCCCTTTCCATTCTGAAGACTGTCTTGGTGCAGATCCTGTGGTTTCAATGGGTAAAAAGCTAAACGTCTCCCCAGAGCTGTAGATGTGGGTGGGTAAATATTTTTTCAGGGTGAGCAACAATGTCAGATATATATATAAGCAGCCAGGAGTTTGAGGGTGGGCAAAGTGCGAACTCAGGATGGGCAAAGCCTGCCCTGGCTACAGCTCTGCATCTCCCATGCTCAAAGGCCAGTTGTATCTCACTCTAGGGTACAGTGCTCATCTCCATTTACAGTCAAAGAGCCAACACTGTCTGCATCTGCAAAAGTTTCCGTGGTCATGACTAGACATGGAGTGCACAGAATGCTGTTACCTTTCCCACCAAAGTGGTACCTGTTCATTTTCCTGCAAATTTTTGCTTTCGAACTGCTAGGTTGGCAGGGCAGATGGTGAGAGACCTCATTCTGTCACGCAGCACTAGGGTCTCGAACTGTTGACCTGCCAACCTTCGGGTTACCACGCTCAGCGTCTTAACCACTAAACCACCGTGCCCTTCCTGCGGTTTCGACAGCAAGCAAGTAATCCCACACACACACACACACCATTCTCCAAACCCTTCGTCTCCTTTGGGTACCCTCTTGGCCAAGCAAAGCCGGAGGGCCTTAGGGCCCAGGGGAAGCCCCACCCTGGGTGGAAGAAGTGTCGCTGACTGCCCAGGCTGCGCAGCGCCTGCTCCACCAGTTCTGCCTCTCGGGCTTTGAAGACGCTCCGGGCGCCCAGGCTTCGCTGCTTCTCGTCGCCTCCCGCACACTTTTTTCTTTGCAAACTCTCTGCCCTCCCGCACTGATCCTTTTTCTAAAGCCCAAATAATCCCCTGAACCAGACCCAATCGCTGGGGAAAGGAGGGATAGTTTTCCTCTCGTGGTTGGTGGGAGGGAAGGGTTTGGGATTTATTATTATTTTAAAAAATAATAGAAAAGGAGGCGGTGGCGTCACAGGGATGCCTCGGAAAAGAGGGGGGCTGGGGGGGCTGGCGGTGCCTCTGACAACGCCGCGGCAGCCAGGAGAGGAGCCGCAGCTGGATCTTAAGCGCCTGATTTGTTTGTGGTTGGGGCCCCCGCTTGTCTTCTGCTGATCTGCCAGCCGGGGGGGGGGGAAGGTGGGGGGGTTGCGGAGCTCCAGCAAATTATACGGTGTGGAGGGGGGGGGGTAGATGATCTTCATTCCAAAGGGGGGGGGAGGATCATTAACTTTTCATGAATAAGACACATTCTGGGAATTATTTTTTAATAAAGTAAAATTTAGATTATTTGTTAAAACCCTATCCGGGATAACTTTGCCTAGCTAAACTTTTTGAATCGCTGCATGTCTAAAAAGAGAGAGACGCAACTGCATGAGCGTGTGAATTAGGTTCCAAAATATCCTGGTGGAGAGGTGGGCGGGTGGGGTGGATCCTAAACTGAGTTTCCAGCGGAGGAAAGCAAACCCTGTGTAGAAGTCTTAGTGGGTTGTGTCGCTGGAACATCAGGTCTCTTTGAGCTTCGAAAGCCGCTAAATAACTTATACTCTTCCCCCCCACCCACCCACCCTTTTTGTGGTTTATAACCACCTAAATAAATAAAGGGTGTGCTTGAGTAGAATTTGTTCGCCCGCCCTTTGTTTTCTGTCTTGGTAAGGGTCAAAGTATTGTTGTGAAAGTAGAAAAGCCAGAGACCTTGTCAGAATCCGTGTGCAATTTCAACAGGAACAAACGTCTACCGTGGCTCGTTTTAAAAGAGGACTGCAAGGAAATAATAAATATGGGGCAAAAACAATGTTTCACTTGCATAATATCTTGTTAAGAAAGCTTCTCTCTTGTTGGATTTCCGCCTAGTCGAAGGGAATTTCATTCTCTCTCGGAGGCTGCTGACAAGATTAGCAAAAACTTTACCTTTGACTTTATTGATCTTGGAAAGACAGGTAAAGGGATGCTTCCCCCCCCCTTCCTTTTCCTCGCCTTGCTATTCAATTTAGAGGATTAAAAGAAAGTCACTCCACTAACAGCATTTGGTCCATTGCTAACCCATATGTCAACCTCGGTGCTTTAAATAATTATATTTGCATGCAGGGAGTGATTCATAAATATGTCAGGCCAGTGAAATATAGGCCGGCATTTCAAACTTTCTATTTAAAAAACATGAATTATGGCCGCGAAAAATGTGTTCCCATTTAAGGGTGATACGAAGTATTTGGTGTCTAGTACGGAGGCCCATCCATCATACAGACAATAAAGAGAGTTTTTGCCTGACGCTGGAAATTTATGGTTGCCCTTCTCTGCCCTAATAATTCAAGCATTGTGTCAGCCCGTGACAGCCCTTGCAGAAAAACAGCAACCCCTGTTATCAATCAAAAAGCCCTTTTACATTTTTAGCAAAACTCTGATCATCCAGACACCCTTTTAATGTATATATTACATCATTATAGATCATTCTGCACTCTTCTTTCCCCCCTCCCTCCTTACTGCAATTCAACAAAATGATCCATCATTCCTGGGACAGTCTTGATGAGGACGGATGTAAATTATTTTGCTCGTCACTAGAGTACAGTCCCAAGTGAAAAATATAGCTTAGGCGGAATTAAATTTTAGGGTGTATAGGACTGGGGGTATAGGGGAGAGGTAGGAAGGTCCAGGTAGATGTATCATCTGAAGGACAGGTGCCACACTGACTACATTTCTAAATTGAAATTATTTTAGTCAGTTCAGATTAAAAATGTATCTAGGAACCTCACACACTGGTGCTAATGTTCATGGGGAGTCTGGGTTTGTTTGGTTTTTAACTCCTGTGCCCATGTACCTCTTTTAACATTTCGTTCTTGCAAAGATCACCTCTGTCTTTTGAAACAGCTTTTCTTCAGTTGCCAATGAGTCGAGGGATCTGACCCCTTTTGGACCTTTCAAGGGTCGGGTAGATTCTGAGACGTGTCCAGAGGAAGGTTATCGATAAAACTCCGAGACTTATGAAAAAGTGGGAAGTTTCCTTGAACCTCCCACCCTCCGATCCCATTGCCACAGAGGGAGCTGTGTCGAACCACACGTTCCTATCCATCTACTGCGCCTCTCCATAAAAATAAGACTTGCCCGGGAGATCTTCCCGCTAGATTGTGACTGCTGTGCGGATCCGGATCCCAAATCCTGCAAATATTATCTTTTGTGTCTGTCACCTAATTGAAGGTTAACTACCCCTTTCTCCCCTCCTTCACTCTTCCCTTGAGGCTAGAGCAGAACACTGAGCAGGGAATCTCCTTTTATAACTCACACTTTTACTGAAATTGAGAAAAACTTCCAATCTATATCGTGAGCTACCGTGGCAGTATATGTTAATTTGTGTGGCCAGAAGCTACCGCTACCACTCCTGCTGGCGGCGGCGGCGGGTATGTTTAAATCAGAAACTAATTTTTATTATTATTTATTTTACAATGTACATTTTTCAGAGCAGGATTGAAACATTTTTATTTGGGTTGCCAGTCTTGCAGACAAGGAGCACCATGTCCAACTCTAAATTCAGATTTCTCCTCCCGCCAACAATGTAGCTGATTTTTGTTGTTGTTGTTGTTCCAGATATTAAAACTGGATCGCCTCGGGTTCCCACCGCCCCAACATTCACCAGCCAAGCAGCGGGTTGCTCTCGGGGCAGAACACACACACGTCCGCTTAGCGAAAGGTTTCCAAAACATTGTGCATAAACACCGCACTCCGCCCGCCGAATAAAAGAGACGGATATTAGCTGAATAGGCAGTTGGTGGAGAGGGTTCTCAAAAGAAAAGTTTCATTTTGTTCGGCGCTGTTCAGGGTCTTTCTTATTCCCACCCACCCACCTCTAGAGAAACAAAGCCGGAGGAGATTTAGCAAACCAACTCGGGGAAAGATTTTGAAAGAAGCGGAGGGGGCGCCCTTTTAGTGGGGGGGGGGGGGGAACGAAAATGTAATTTCCCGTTGTTGGGTTCAAAAAAGACCAAAGCCGAGAGCATTTGCCTTCTTCCTCCGGGAAGAAGATCATCCTACCGAGAGTTTAAACCGTCTTCTTGCTCTGTTACAAACCCACGAAAGCCAACCCAAACCCTGCACTTTCGTGTGAAAGAAAGGCCGCGTTTCCCCGGCAGGCCGGTATGGCTCTGTGTTTTTTGCAAGCCCAACCAGAAACGGAGAGTTATTTTTTACTTGTTATTATTTTGCCAGTGACTGAAACGAGGTTGCGCCTGTACTTTTCAACTGCCGTCCACATGCCTTCGCGATTACCGCGGTCGTTTTTGAACCGCAAAAGAAAGCGAAATATGCATGGAAGTCATGAATGTGTGTGTGTGTGTGAGAGAGAGAGAGAGAGAGAGAGAGAGAGAGAGAGGATCTCCCCTTCTGTCAGGGATTCCTGAGTTTCTGAAGTTTAACACACACACACACACACACACACACCTCACCCAAAGATACATTCCGACGTGTGCCGAATAGAGAAGATTTCTGAAAGTCATGTCAATGTGAATATATTTTACTCTCTGGAGAAAGACAGGGAGGGGTGGAAAGAGAGAAACACGACATAAATATAATAAATGCTGTCAAACCCAAGCAGGTAATACTTGTTTGTTACTTCGGGAGATCTCAGCAAAGGCAGATCTCTCTTCCGCTGTGTTGAAAATGACTAAAACAAAGAAAACCCCAGCGATTCAATGCCTTGTTGCGCTTTCTTTCTGTTTTAAAATATTCCCGGCGTTATTTTGGTTTTTTGTGTTGGTTTTTTTTTCAAAGCAAAAGAGCACCTACAAATGCTGATAAATGCCACGATAGGGAGAAAAGAGATTTTGGGAAGGGTGGGCGGGAAGAGTAAAGACGCCGGACCCGAAGGATCTTGTAGCGTCTTCTCCCGGAGGAGGGCGGAGGGGAGTCCGCCTTGGGTTGGGTTTGTTTTGGGGGTGGCGGCGGTGATCCTGGCCAGGTTTTGCAGCTCACCCGTCTGACCTGTCAAGCGGATTATTTTAGAAGGAGATTAATAGGGGAGGCGGGCCGCAATAATAATCGTTTTGTTTGATGTGACAACTTTGATAGGCGTTGATTTACTTACAAACTGATAGGGTTTTAATTGAGCGCCTCCATCCAGCTTGAGATGAAAGGAAAACCGCATTGAAAAGCTGCCCGATTGCCCTCCAGCCTCAATACTGATTAGCCATCTCGACAGTGAATAGTTCAAGGCATTTTCAAACTTTTCCACCACCACCTCCTCTCTCTCCTCTCCACAAAAATCTGCCAGCCCACTCCCATTTTCTCCTCCTCTGCTTCTTCTTCTTCTTCAGTGAAAATAAATCATTTCCATTGTGTGCAAATAAAATCGACTTGACATCTTTGCCAATAGCTGGTAGGTAAACGAAAGTATGGACTGGCACTTGCTAATTAATCCCCTCACTCTTCTCTCTTCCCCCCCCCCCAAATAACACAAACACACACCACGACAGAACTGCCTCTCCTTCTTCTTTTGTCAGAGGGTGAACTAGGCAAGGAGATGCACACACACACACACATCCCACACACACACACAAAAGCCCTCTTAATTTTGAGGTGGGAGGGAAATGCAACAAAAACAACCACACGCAACCCCTCGAAAAATAAACACAAGCCTAAGTCTCAGCCGAACAAACCCACAACTAAGAGAAACCGAGAGAAACTCAAAGTTGGCATAAAGCTGCCTAACTCCTTCAGTCCAAGAGCAAAGAGGGGGATGTACATCTTGCTCGCGTTTGGCCCGTTCTTGCGCGGGGCGGCTGGGAAATCGCGACTTTCAAGGGGGGGGGGGGGGAACGTGAAGGAGGGCTGCTTAAAACACATCCCAATAAACCGCTGTGAAGACGACAGGAGAACTTTTTTTATAGGCACAATCAGAAACTGACCTTTCATTAGGCGGCCATTTATGTATTTATTCCTTCTTTTAAAAGCTTATTTTTACAGATCGGTGTGGGATTGAAATCACACATCAAAGGCTCCTCGGCAGGAGGAAAGTGTTATCCTTCTGAAGTTGTCAATTGTCCTACCTGCTGCAGCTGCTTGTGGAGCTGAAAATCCTCCTCTTCCCCCCCCCCCATAATGCATCCTCTCTCTCTCTCTCTCTCTCACACACACACACACACACACACACACAATCACACACTCTCTCTCTCTTCAATGTGCCGCTTGTTTTACACATGTCCTGTGGATCACCTTTTATTCCCCTGGTTTAGAACTGTAAGGAGGCCTCTCCTCACCCCCCTCATCACTCTCAAGGAAAAAAGGCCTTTCCCACATCTAACTCTACCTTAAGACAATTAATCTTTGAGTCCTTTCACCCTGGGAGGCAGGACAAATACAACGGGAAAACAGATAGACGCCTCTCCGGTTTTGTAAGGAAAACAGCTGTTCCAAGCTCTTTAATGCAAATGAACACGAATGAAGAATAGGTCCGGCTGGGCTTTCTTTCTTAGTTGGCTTTCTTGTTCTGTTTGTCATGGGGCTTGACCACAACCTAGCAGAACATATCTTCGAATTACTGTATTCCTACAGGAATCAAAAAGAGGAATAGCCACAGGGAATCCCCACAGTCCTGCCTGACTCTCTGTATCTGTTTTTTGTTGTTGTCTGAATAATGTTCTTCTCTGTTGCATATCTGTTTCCAAGGCATCCACCTTTCCCCTGTAGGTAAATCTAAAAGGAGATCAAAACGGTGATTTTGTACTTTAGAGCTGGAGTGGAAGGGTAAATAAGTATTAAAGGGAAGGAGGTCACTGTGCAACATTTTACATCTTCGAATAGAGAGGGAAGAGGAATATGTATTTTGCATTTAATAATTGCGGGGTCATGAACCAGATGTTTTTCCTGTGCAGGCCTCATAGAGAATACATGGCCAGTTAAGGCTCTCTGTGCCCTGAGGTATTTGAAATACTAAATCTATCATCTTATGAATGCTTACAGTATTTGGAAACATACCTACTGGAACAAAGTGGCCCTACTACCAAGTAAACACCCCCAAAGTCCTCGATTAACCATCCCAGCAGTGTGGTCCTTTTCCCTCATCCTTGAACCCGCTTCTAGAAGAGGGAGGTGGCAGTAGTGGTTGCTGTAAGATATGTGTGGCCAGATGGGGTGTAATAACAAGCCATCTATTGTTCTTCTTGTTGTGGCTCAACCCCGGTTTTTCAAAGGCCAAATGGGCTGAAGGGCTGGTCCCCTTTGGCAAACTAGCTTCTGGATTAGATCTGAAATTAACAGGAGTTTAGTTCCCAGGTTGAAGAGGTCAAGGCATGAGATTGGAAGATGCAGAGTCCAGACTGCTTCTAGGGTGAAGCACCCCTATTATTGCCAATTTGCTTCAGAGTGAAATCAAGGGTGTGGGTGTGGGTGTCTTCGGCCACTGGTTCTGGAAGAATTCTTGTTCCAAATTCGGCTGCGACCCCTGGAAGCCCTCTGGCCTTGTTCTTCCTTCTCAAGTGTGTTTTTATACCGTCCCCCTGACCTTTTCACAATACTGTAGGGTATATAGGAGAAAGGGTCGCCCTATCTGATCTAGAAGCAAAAAGGAGACACTTTAGGGGGAAACATATATTCCATATAGGGGACTGTGAAGAAAATCTATATGCACATAGAAGGCATTTACATTATTCCTTCGAAGGGCAAACTGAGACGATTGGACTCTTGGAAAGACGAGCAGCAGATCCTGTGTTGCAGGTTAGAAGGGCGAAAAAAAGAACGTCGGTACCGAAATCTTCAGCAACGGACCCAAGATGGACAGGATCTTTTGCTGCTCTTCCTTCCTTCCACAAATTTGATTTGGAGCGCGTAAAATGCAGTCTGGAGAAGAAGGACCGTTGGAAAACCTCTCTCTCCCCAAACTGGACGTCTCGCATCCCGGTCCCAAGCGTGTCCCCTCGGGCATGAAGTGCTCCTTCTGGTCCCCCGGGGGGCTTACTCGCGAGCAAGTCCCCGTAGGAACGGCCCCGTTCCAGCTCGGTCCCTTGAGAAGTTCTCCTGTGCAAGGCACTCACCGTGGACAGTCCTGCCTGCCTGCCAGAGAACTTCCTCCGGGATTGTACCGTGTATTTAGACCTTAAGCTCCTCTTTGCAGGCGAGATATTAAGAGGGATAGAAAGAGCGACGGAAAGCAGATCAATAGGACGATGTGGAGGGAAACCGTGCAGGGAGGATGGGGGAGGAATATGGGGCGTGGGGAGGGCAGAGAAAGAGAGAGAGAGGCAGTAAATTGTGAACAAATACACTTCTTGAGAGGCTGCAATGAATCGCCTCAGACGCGGCTTTGATCCCAGGCCCTTCTGATCCACCCCCGCCACCCCCCTTTCCTCCGCATTTCTTCGTCTTGGTCATCTTCGCCCTGGTAGCTGCTGTCCAGGGTTGGCATTTCGCGGGCTGTCCGAGGCGTCAATCTTAATCTCCTTTTCAAACATTGCGCCGTGCCACGGCCGATGGAGAGACGGATTGGCGATGAAATCCCAATAATGTTCCTGCCTCCTTTTCGCTCTTCCACGGCCTCCCCCACCCCCACCCCCATGCGCGATAGCTGGGCCACCAGCTCGACTCTTCTTCCCTACCGACGTCTCCCCCCTTCCCCCGGGTTCCCCCCCCCAACCCAAGTCCCGGAACCCACTCGGTTTACTCGAGAGGAGCAAATCAAGCGGCGCTCGGCGGAGCTTCCCTCCTAACCCGGAGGGAGGGGGGCGAAGAATGGCGACCCACGCCCTCTTATGGGAATGGAGTTTACTCAGAGGTCGCTCCCCGTGAGTTCATCGGGGCTCCCCTCCGAGTAGGAGAAACTCGAGTGACACAAACAGCCCCGCTTGGCTTCTTCCAGGCGTCCTTTCTAGTCAGCGGGAACGGCGGGTGACGTCCAGCACTGCATAGGTTTACTCGGCAGTCGCTTCCCTTGGGTAAAAAGTAGGCCTCTCCCGGGCAAATGCGTGGCGGATCATATTCTTAATTACGCAAGATTTAGAGCTTGGAGAGGCTTCCTTTCCCCTCCCCCCCTTCTCCCTACTAGTCATGCGATCGCGGTGGGAAAACGGCCCGGTCACGCAACGCGGTGGCGACGGCCGCGCCTCGCCTGGCGAAAAGGAGCGCGCCTCGCCCCCTTGTTTTGCTGGCAAACAAATTGCATTTGCCCAGAGAGCAATTTACTCTTTAAATTGAATGGCTCTTTTTCAAGGGAAGTCGTCTGCCTGCCTGCCTGCCTCTCTCTCTCTGAGCTTCCTCCCCCCCCATCTCTCTCTCTCTCTCTCTCTCTCTCTCACACACACACACACACACACACACACAGTGCTTCTCCCTTCAAGCCGCACTCGGCTTGTAATCAGCAACAAAACCTGACATAAATCAAGGGAAGATTGACAGGGGCTGACAAATAACTGATTGATTGCGGTTGGGTAGCATTGACAACTGATGAAGGAGAAGAGAGGAGAAACGGCTCCCCGCCCCACCCCAAAAAGCGGAGGAGGAGGAGGAGGGAGGAAGGACGCGAGGCAACATGTGACCCATGTCTCTCCCAATCACTGCCCAGAGTCTCTGAGCGTCATCACTGTCACCATTGGAAGGCTTTGGACTCGTACTTCGAGAGGAAAGGAGGGCCCTTCAGCTTTCGTTTCGCCCTGCAGAAGAATAAGGGGGGGGGGATGTATGGGCCAGATTTAAATCACCCCCCCAAAAAAATTCACCCCTATATATTTTTTTAAAAAACCACTTAGTAATTTGCTGGGCTACTGAAGGAAGACCCTGCGGAAAATGGGGCCCCAATCGCCAGGCAAACGAAACGAAACCTTCTGCCTATTTCTCGTATCTTCCGCATCTGGCGGAGTTTTTATGGGTCGGATGGAAGGGAGCGCACTGCAGAGCAGCGTAAGGCGGCGTGGCATCGAGAGGAGCATAAATCTCTTCCAAGCGTCGCCCCCTTTCCTCTTCCGGGACAGATGTAAAGCGCTCCCGTAAAAAAATAATAACAATAATAATAATGATAATAATAAAATAAATAAACAAATATTTTAATAAAGAAATCCCTGCCAGGGTAGAGATCCTATTGTTTAAAGCGAGGAACCAAAGATAAATAAATAGTGCGGAGTGATGGACGCAGCCCCAACAAGAAAGAAAAGAAAGGAAAGAAAGAGACTATTAAAACACACGCGCGCGCGCACACACACACGCACATCAGAAGGTTGGCGGCGGTGGAAAAACCCCTGAAGAGGGAAGGTGACGTCACATCCCCTTGACCCTCCAATCACCTCGGGGTCCCATTTGATTGGAAGGCGGCAAAGGCTTTAATCTCCGACTAATTCTGCTGCTTTTGAAGTGAGATTCTTTGCCAGATCCGAGGCTGGACGGGCAACGGCTCGCATCACAGCTGAAGAAGAGGGAGGCGGAGGAGGGGGAAGAGGGGGAGAAAAAAAAGAGAGAGAGAGGCTGCCGGGAGACAGCCCGGAGCAAGCCAGCCAGAGCGGAGGAGAGGGACTGGGACAGGGACTGGAAGTGGGGCAAGGAAAAGCAGGAATCCAGCGCTTGCCCCCACCCCACCCCTCCCCTCCCATCTCAGCAACAACAAAAAAAACAAACCACGGGATTATTTCCTCCTTTAGAGTCACCTTCCTCTAGTCCAGAGGAGCCTTCCACCTCTCTGAACCTTTCCTCTTGGACCACCACCCACTCCCAAGAAGGACAATTTTTTAAAAAAAATAATTATTATATATTTTATTGGAAGAAGCCTTCTTCTCTTTTTTCATCCACGGCCAGCGAACCGACACGTGTAGCTATGTGTGTGTGATTCTTCCTCCCCCCCCCATCTTTTTCTCCCTCCCCCTTCCTGAAGTGCAAGAATTGAAAGCAGACGCCCCATTTCGGCTGCTGATCCGCGCGCCCGGCGCTCGCCCACCCCGCCAGTTTTCATGCGAGGCTTTGGGTCATGATTACATCCCCCTTGCTTTCTGCCGTAAGTAGTAGTCAGCACGGAGGAGGAGGAGGAGGAGGTGGTGCAGCAGCAGCAGGAGGAGGAGGAGGCGGAGGCGCAAGAGACCTCGGAAACAGCAGCAGCTCTTCTGATCTTCCCTGGCAAAGCGGAGTCTCTGGGAATCCTAGGAGTAGCAGCGGCGGCGGCGGCTCCGGCGCCAGCAAGCCCTTCTTTCACTCCGTCCCACCTTCGGACCCTTTGCGGCAGGCAAACCGCCTCCCCATCAAAGTCCTGAAAATGCTCACGGCTCGGACTGGACACATTTTGCACCCCGAATACCTTCAGCCTTTGCCTTCCACTCCCATCAGCCCCATTGAGGTAAGGGGCACCGCAGTCGGAGGGGGGGGGCTCTGGTTGGGATTGGGGGGCGCGGTGGGGGAGGGGGCGATCGGAAGGCTTGCTGGCTCTGGCGATCCCCCCCCCTCTCCCCGGCCCTTGACGCGCCGAGATCCTTTGTATGGTAGGTCCCGATTTCTGGTCTCTCTACCCCCCCCCCCCAATCCACCCCAAACCAACCGCGGCAGATCTCAGGCAGGACCGTAGCCAGGATTCTAGATGAGGAGGGGAGAATATTTTTTTAAGAGGGGCAACAATGTTACACACACAACATTAGAACTTTGCCCTGGTTGTGTGGGGGCGGCTGTTAGCTGGGGGGCTCCATGATCCCCCCCCCCGCCGCCACCCCATGGCTATGGCCCTGATCCCAACCAGGGCGACCGCCTAGGCAGGGCTTCCTCGGGAGTCTGCTCTGCTGTAAATGCGTGGGAGTTCACTGCTCCAGACGAGTCCCGAGTCGCGGCCTCTCACTCGCCGTAGAGTTACACGTTGATTCGAATCGTCTCGGCTTGGTCTTTAAGTCCCGTGGGTTTAAAGGGGACTGACTTTCACGTTGCAATCGTCGTGTTTTGGGCTTTTAAGGGGGTCTTTACCCGGGGCTCCACTTTTCTCTCGCAATTGAACCCACAAGCGTATCCCCTTTGCCCACCTCCGCCCCGCAAGCGTTTGTTTCGCGTGGAGTATTAGATCGATTTTTTAAAAAAACCAACAACCACCCAATCCATGTTCGTTATATGGATCTAGTCAGACTTAAGCCGGCTCCTTTTCAAGGAGTTCTTTGATCTTTTATTCTGTGTATTTTTTTTAATAAAAAACCTCCATCCCTCTCGCGACTATTATGGGCTGGGTAGGGAGCCGCCTGTGAAAGGCTGCTCTGATGTCGGCGCGCCGATAGTGTCGTAAGCTGATCTTTCGGTGGACTGCGAAAGGGAGGCGGCAGCCGGGATCGCCGAGCTTGTCTCTTCCACTGAACTTCGCCTCAAGAGCGACAGAGGGTGGTGGTGGGGTGGGGGATGGGGGGGCTGGGAAAAGGCGAACGCGGTGGGTGCGTGGGTTTGAAACAAAGTTAGAATCTTTCTCACACCAGGCCAGGCGAAAGGACTGCGGAATTGAACTCACCAAAAGGTGCCTTCATTTTGGTAGTTTCACGTCCGGCCTAGACACGGAAGAAGATGATCTGGTGGCCGACTTCAAAGAAAGCAATCCTTTACTTTTCGAAATGCACAACCACTAGAGGGTTCCGGGGAGGGGGGGGGGAGTCCTGAGTGTGGATCACAGGCCCCGTCTGAGAGGCGGCAAGGGGAGCTTCACCTTTTCCCCCCTGCACTTTTATTTTATTTTATTGTGGCGGAGGGGGTTCTGCCTTCCCCCTGCCCCCCCCCCGTCTAACGAGGCCTTTGTACTAAAGGTATGCGTTTCTCCCTCTCTTCTCTCCCCCCTCCCTTTCCAACCTCTCCTCTTTCCCCGCCTGGATTTCTGCAGCTAGATGCGAAGAAGAGCCCGTTGGCCCTCTTGGCTCAGACGTGCTCGCAGATCGGCAAGCCCGACCCGTCGCCTTCTTCCAAACTCTCGTCGGTCACGTCCAGCGACAAGGACTCCTCCAAATCTGGCCCGCTGAAGCTCAGCGACATCGGCGTGGAGGACAAGTCGAGCTTCAAGCCTTACTCCAAACCCGGCGGGGACAAGAAGGAATCCTCGACGGGCGGCGGCGGCGCGTCGTCCGGCTCGGGCGGCGGCGGCGGCTCGGGCGGCGGGGGCGGCGAGAAGTCGGGCTTCCGGGTGCCGAGCGCCACCTGCCAGCCGTTCACGCCAAGGACAGGCAGCCCCACCTCTAACGCCTCGGCCTGCTCGCCCGGCTTGCTGTCCGGGGGTGACGGCAAGGGAGGCGGCGATGGGGACAAGAAGGAGGCCTCCGACGGCGGCAAAGGCGTCTCCGAGGCGCACGGCCGGCTAAGCGCGGGCTGCGGCGGACTGGCGGCCGAGCTGAGCCAGAGCCACGACGGCGCCAAGGGCCTCCTGAGCGGCTGCGCGTCGTCCTCGTCCAATTCGTCCTCCTCCTCTTCCTCTTCTTCCTCCTCGGCCTCCTCGGACTCCAACTGCGGCGGGACGGTCACCTCGTCGTCCTCGGCCGCCGCCGCCGCCGCCGCGGTGCTGAGCTCGGGCCTGGTGGCGCCCGTGTCGCCCTACAAGCCCGGGCAGACGGTCTTCCCGCTGCCGCCGGCCGGCATGAGCTACCCGGGGACGCTGGCCGGCGCCTACGCGGGCTACCCGCCGCAGTTCCTGCCGCACGGCGTGGCCCTGGACCCCACCAAGTCCGGCAGCCTGGTGGGCGCGCAGCTGGCCGGCAGCCTGGGCTGCAGCAAGGCGGGTTCGAGCCCGCTGGCCGGCGCGTCGCCGCCGTCGGTGGTGACGGCCAGCCTGTGCCGCGACCCCTACTGCCTGAGCTACCACTGCGCCAGCCACCTGGCCGCCGCCGCCGCCTCGTGCGCCCACGACCAGGCGCTCAAGTCCGGCTACCCGCTGGTCTACCCGACGCACCCGCTGCACACGGTCCACTCCTCGCCGCCCTCGCTGGCAGGCCACCCCTTGTACCCGTACGGCTTCATGCTGCCCAACGACCCGCAGCCCCACATCTGCAACTGGGTGTCGGCCAACGGACCCTGCGACAAGCGCTTCGCCACCTCGGAGGAGCTGCTCAGCCACCTGCGGACTCACACGGCCTTCCCCGGGACGGACAAGCTGCTCTCCGGGGGCTACCCGGGCTCCAGCTCGCTGGCCAGCGCGGCGGCCGCGGCCATGGCTTGCCATATGCACATTCCCACCACGGGAGCCCCCGGCAGCCCCGGCACGCTGGCCCTGCGCAGCCCCCACCACGCCTTGGGACTGAGCAGCCGCTACCACCCCTACTCCAAGAGCCCCCTGCCCGCCCCGGGCGCCCCCGTGCCGGTGCCCGCGGCCACGGGACCCTATTACTCTCCTTACGCGCTCTATGGGCAGAGACTGACCACAGCGTCCGCTCTGGGATACCAGTGAGTGTTTTTTTGTGTTTGAGAGGGGAGGGGGGGCGAGAGAGAAAGGGTTCCTTTTGATTTTGGATTGGGCTTTTGTTTTGCTTTTGTTTTGTTTTATTTTTTTGGTCAGGGTTGGGGAGGCAGAACGAAATTTAAAGCAACACTTCTGGGGGTTGGGGGTGAGAGAACCTAAAGCAGCCCTTCAAAACTTTCTTTAAAAAAAAAAGAACAGACAGAAAAATAATAATAATTGAAATTCGACTTCTTTTTTTTTAAAAAAAATAAATATATATAAAGATAGTGTTCATCTTGAGGACTGGATCCCTGGGCACTGTATTTATTTATGATAGCTTCAAGCGGGACAGTGACTCGAGGAAAGTGCATTACCTAACTTCGGCTCAATAGGCTCAAAAGGAGAGAGAGAGAAAAAAATTTAAAAGTGGAAACACCCGTTGTAGAATATAAATAAATAAAAAAGAAAAGAAAAAAATAGAGGTCTTCTCTTTAATGTTACTTTAAAATTGATATGATTGTATTGTACGTTCTTATTTAATGTCTCATTTGGGGTGGGTGGGGAAAAACCCTAAATGCATGCTTTTTATTAAAAAAAAAAATCAGTCCGGCAGCACGATTTGCAATTTGTCACCTCGAATTTCAAATTGCAGCTATTTTTCAAGATGTATGCCTTGGCAGAAGGAAAATTGGTATTTTTTTGTATGTATGCTGGAAGAAAAGGAACCCGACAACAACTCTATTCCAAAAACCTCCATTTGCCTTATTTTTGTTCTTTAAGAGGAACACTTGACTATTTTTTAATTTTTAAGTCCACCCTGTAGAAGGGGCAGAAACAAGGATGACGTCATGTATTTAAAATAATAGACAATGTATCGCTTTAAAAGATTAAAATTCCGTATATTTGATGGATTAAAAAAAGGTTTACTTTCACTTTTCTTTTGACATTACCTTTGGCGTCTGTTATAGAAACACTTAAATGTGGAAATGGATGGAAAGTAATGAATGAAGGGAGAGGTCTAGGCGTTCCTTAAATTCAGTAATACTACAGTAGTAATACTATGAAGTTTTATTAATACCCCACTTTTTTGTCCTATACCTGAAAAGGAGACATTCTTGTTTTGTTATTATAATTGTTAACAAACTGACTGTTTGAATGCCAAAGTCCAGGAGGTATTTTAAGTTACTCCCCCTTCTTTCCTAAGAAAACAAAGCTTTTGCTTAATTGCTGGTAGTTGGTAGCCAGCTTTGCTAATGGCAGATAGCCGTAGTGGCGCATAAAATTAGTGACTGAGACGGCCCTGAGTGATTGAGACGGTAGATATACCATCGTCCTCAACTACCTTTTACAAAAAGTCTAAATAAATAAACCAAACTCGAAGACAACTTTGGGTACAGTAATTTGGTGAGAAGTTTTCTTGCGGAAGCTGAACTGAATTGCTTTCCTTTGTTGTTCCTTATTCAACTCCGGGTGACCCAAATTTGCTCAACTCTGAATGGAAGACTCCCTTGTTTCGAATGAGACATAGTCACGCATCTTTAATCGTGCTAAAAGCAAGAGCAGGGGATGTATTTATGCGAAAGGGTCTTGTCTCGCTTTTGAAACGAAAGGGGCCTCTTAAGGCCAGTCAGGAGAGCTGAGAATTTAAAGACTTAGTTGGTCTCAAGAAGCTCTTTCCCCAGATGCAAATCTTATAAACCCGGGAAGGGGGGGGGGAGTGTGGGTAGGGTAAAATCCCGGTATTCCTGTTTATCCGAGGTGCAGGTCCGAATTGTAGGTCTGACTCTTGCACTGCTTTTCACAGAGCTTGAGGAAGCGACAGATGGGGCTGGTTGGAGAGGTTGAGGAAAAGGGGTTGCAGTTGAAAGCCTCTGAAGGCGAGGGATCTGCTGCCCCAGAACCCCGGATTCCCAAGAGAGTTGTGGCTTGGAAGTCCGCCCTGTCGGTTTCCTTGGGGGCCCTGGCACTCCGGGTTTTGGTCCTTGGCGTGGCCCAGGGTTACGTCGAGGGCCGGGCAAATCTCTTCCACGGACTACCCAGGCAAAGAAGCAGAAGAACAGCAGCCTGTTAGGTTTCCTAAGAGTCTAGGAAACGCAAGAAAGTGGCTTCATTTTGGCAGCCCATGGTTTGATCGGAACACGAAAGGAGGAGGAGGAGGAGGAGAAGGAAATCCTTTATTAGGAGGCTGTGCGGAGAGTCAAAGGCCGATGGATCTGGGCAGTGTGGGACATCACGGAAAGGGAAATGTTTGAGTGCATTTTTTTTATCTGGGGAAGAGGGGATCGAACACGACAGCTTGTCTCCTTTGCCCCTTTTAGGCGCCTTGGTCTCCCAGGCATTTTAGGATGGGAAAGCAAAGCCGGGAAGCACGGGAGAGGAAGGCGACGCAGCCGAATGGGAAACCCATCCATCGGATTGCCTCCCTCTTTTAAACGCCATCCCTGAACAGTGCCTTTGTGCACGTGTGTACGCATAACCTCTGAAGGAGGTTGGCAGCTGCTTCTTCCATGCCTAGGCCAGACATGAAACTGCCAAAATGAAGGCACCTTTGGGTGAGTTCATTCTGCAGCTCCTTTCGCCTGACCCAGTGTGAGAAAGGTTAGCCGGCAACACAAGGTAGCCGTTACCAAGGTACGCCCGATTGTGGTTCAAAGATGCCACGATCTTCGAGGAGGCTCTTTCTGTGTACACCAAGAAGGTCGGCTGAGTTGCCGGCTTGGTTTGGTGTGCGTGGATTCCCCCCCCCCCCCCATCCTTAGCCAGGCATGTTGGCTCCAGGGCGCGTCTCTCTTCCTCGTAATAATATCTTCCAAATCCCGGCTCGTGGTCTGAAGGTTGCAACCTAGAGGGGAAGCAAGAGCTGGCACTACTACAGGGTAGACAGGGGATGGAGAGAAAGCAGAAGGACTGTGTACATAAATAACGACCAAAATATTCTGCCTGGGCATTTGTGCCAAATAATTAGCTGCATTAAAAGGAAGTAAAAACCCCCAGGATGGAGACAGTTATGACGTTCCGGAGGTCAGGCTCATTCCGCCCTCTGGAAGCCCAAAATCGCCTCAACCCGTGATTAGGATGGCCAGGAGGACGAGCACGGTGTCTCCCTGAGGCTCCATGCGGCCGGTGTTATTTGTTGTGATCGTTAAGGAATTTTAACTTGGACGGCCTTTTTCAGGAGGAATTAGCAAACCAAGTTGCAGTGAAGGGCTGGGTGGGAAGCGAAACAGAGGCAAGGAATCCGCTTGGAGGCAAAGAGCCTGATGCTTACGGGGGGCCCCTGGACATGCGGCGACCTGGGAGACAACAAAGAGCCTTGTGGCTCCTGTAAAACGACAGCGTTTCCATTCGGCAGAAGCTTTGCTAAGCTACAGTCCACTTCCTCAGATGCACTTCTCCAGGTCCGTTTGTGATTGTGCGTGGCTTTAAACTCCTTGCGGTGCTCCTCGGTTTTAAAAAGCTAACCAGCCCAATCTCCTTGGTACAGCAAAATCCTCTTTTTCAGGATTAAAATACATCCTGCAGAGAAATGATAAACTGAGGACTAAGACCTGTACTGTAGTTTGTAATTCAGGAGTGACTCTTTCTAAAAGCACATGAAGTGGGGTTGGGGTGGAGGGTCCCCCGATAAGAGTCCATCACTGCAATTCTCTAGCAGAAATGAAATCGAAATGAATGCGAGCACAACTCTTTTGCATAACTGTCTCTCACTGAGCTGGATCGAAACTAGTAGTCATGAACTGAGGAGGCTTATGGAAATCAAAGGGTAAAGTTAGTCACAACCAAAAGCGGTTTAGTTGGTTTCCATAGGTCTACCCCAAACGTGATTAAGCTGAGATCCAACCGGACCATTTCAGTTGACTTTGCTATGGCTATACTGTATTTGGATCAGTTGAGGTCATTGGCATATGCTCTTACCTGGGAGTATTTCCCTTAAAACTCAGTAGCGCTTTCTTATTATTTGGTAGTAATATGCTAAGCATGTTTACTCAGAAGTAAGTCCCAGTGAAATCCCAGTGAGAACGCTTGAAAACGACCGGGGATGCCGGAGTTCAATGATCCATGTCACGTCGCTAAGCCCCAATACTTATCTTTAAACCAAGTAAACCGGACTTTCACTTCCCCACCCCCGATGCAGCCCTTTGAAGCCACTAGCAGCTCGCTCTTTAATCTCCCTCGAAATCCAAGCATAGCGGCTTAGCTAACTTGTAGATGGGGCGCCAGCTTGGAACAAGGGTCTTGGACTAACAGTTAATGCACGATTAAAAACTTTCTGTTGGTATTTATATGGGTTTTCTGACTAACCCTTGACTTGTTCAAATGTTTGATCCAGCGAAACCTTACCTAGCTTTTTAATGGGCGGAGAAGATCCCGATTGGAGTGGGAGAGCCGAGTTTAAATAAAATAAAATAAAAATATTACTGTATTATTTTTTTAAGGCAAGACGGATTTCGATCTCTCCCCCTCCCCTTTTTGTCTTGTTACACTGGATGTGTGGCGAAGTTGACAGCAAGCCGCTGGTCCTTGTTAGGCATGTCGAAGATACTCAGTGACAAAAGTCAGTATCAAGAGGACGAGCAACAGAGAGGCAGCCCCCCCTTCCTGCTCCCCAAGCCGAGAATCCAACCTCCCACCCTCCTGATCGGATTCAGACGTCCACGAGGCCCAGTCGTCGGTGTTTGACGCCTGGAATTTCCTTTGATCCAATTAATTCTCAGCTAGTACTGGACAACTATGCACCGTCCATGTATGGAAAAATCTACCCTTCTGTATTTATTCAAGATACTTACCTGTGGCATTTCTGACTAAAGAAGACCTGCACAAAGAACATGAGCTGGAGAGTTAGTCTCAAAATGTACCAATGGAACAATTCCTTTATTTAGGATCAAACAAAATGTCACCGAAATCATGAGCAAGCTGTCCAGTTGCACAGGACTCTTAAACTCTTCAGGACATTAATTGAAGGCAGAGGAGGAAAATCCACTTAATGTTGATTTTTTTAAAAATAAAAAAACTCTAATAAGCTATCTACTATGCTCCCTTGAGGTAGGGTATAATTAATAAGGTGAATCTTGTAAGCAATGGAGTGACCGGGAGGAAACCTCCTTGTGGGAAGTTTCCTGTTTATCCTATCAACCAGGGAATGTCATCTAAGCAAAACACCCGGAGCAATTGGCAGACCGGGCCAGCGAGTGAGTTAAGTCAGCAAGGATCGCTCTTTAAATCAGCCCTCTGTTCAAGGAATACGAAGAAGTGCCCACTTTCTATTTAGTCTGTTATTGGAAAGATTTTGAGGTGGGGAGGGTGGAGAAGCCCCTCGCCACCCACCAGGCCGAGGTGGAAGCTTCCCCATGAAAGGAAGGAGACGGCCAGAGTGGAAGTAGTTTGCACTTTCCCGGAAAGCTTGGGGACAGGATGTGCCACCAAGCCAACAAAAAATGGAAGCTTCCCTGATCTTGCTCCACCTTCCACTCTTCTACCCACTGCTCTGGGGCTTTGGGCAAGGCTGGCACACCTGGCCTGGTTTTGGAAGACTGGCCCAAACTTGGTGGAAAGCAGGGCGCTGGGACCCAAGGCAGAGCTCCTCGCTGCCTCGTGAAAACCATTCAAGGTTGCTGTTGTTGTTGTTGTTTCTGGTTCGTTTTTTTTTTAACTTAAGCTTGGCCAGGGAAATAGGAACGTGGTAGTCTGAACTTGGCTTGAATTAACTGGAACTGAGGTCCGAGTGATGACACAGTGGGGCTGGGCTGCCTGTCCCTCCAGCTTTGCTGCTGGGGGCTTGGGAAGATGACTGCTTTTTTTTGGGGGGGGGGTCAGGCAGAAGAGGGCTTGACAAAGAGGATGTATAGGGCCAGCTCACCTCGACTTGGGTGCATCAGTTCTTTCAAAAAGCGGCCTTTCTATGTTTCTCTCAAATTCCTTCATTTAAAGGAGCAGGCTTATGTCTGGTGTGTGCTGCAGTTCAGCGTTGCTCTCCATAGCTAATGTTGCATCCAGCGTGTCAACACCCGAATCTGTCTTTCTGCAAAGGAGGAAAGAAAGAACCTCTTAACTCTTTCACAAGAGGCAATAAAGAAAGTGACTGGGAAGCAGAACCATCTTACAACACACACACCATTTTGATCCTGGAGCCTATTAACTTTGCAACAATTACGTGCTGGCGTTTCCCCGCAACCCGAATATCTTTAAACCGGTCTTTAACTATCAGATTCGGATTGCCCATTTTATTATGTCATCTCCCGAGGCGATGGTTCGGTTTCCCTCTCTCAGCGCATTTTGATGGATAAAGAGACAACTGGTTATGATGGGAGAGTTATCTAATTCCTGTGAAATCAGGTATTTGCAGTTTATGTCCCAGAAAGTTAGGCTTAGATGAGCCAGAGACAGTGAATTCCTTAGGAGATGTTGAATCAAGGAAAGGGGGCAAAATCATGCGTGATATCTGCCTCCCCCTGGTTTATAGCCCATCAGTTCAAAAGAAAAGTGTGCGTTTAGTGATACACCTGTAGTTTGGAATATTATTACAGAACCTAAAATGGCCTGGAGAATTTCCAGACTCATAGATACAACTTTTCAAGAAGACATAGTGAGAAGCATTACATTCAAGGAGTTAATCTTCATGGGTTTTGTATGTGTAGCTATGGCAGGTGACTTAAAATGGGTTCTTTCTTCGTGTCTTGGAATATATCAGCAACTATTTGTCTTTCTTGTGCAAAATCATTTTTAAAGGGGATGGGGGAAAGAATAAATCCATTTTGGTTCAGGGATGGGGGAGCACCCTGAAAACCTGTGTGTATTCACACACACACCCCGCCTTCATCTTCAAATGAATTAAAGACAACCAGACAATGCTGTCATCTCTCTTCAACGTCACATCAAGGAAAGAAATAATGATGACAGAGAAGCAGAAAGCTGCCCACTGAAACCTAGAAGATGGCAAAGGATGCGGAGAGCGGGGTAGGAGGTACAGAAACCCTTTGAAATGGCTTGAATTACAGAGGCAGCCTGTGAGCAGGAAAGGCTGCCCTCAAAATTGTGGGGTGAGGTGCTTCACCTTGCTTTAGGCAGCTAACGGGCATCTATCCTTTGCATGTATATTCAGAAATAAGCCCCCCTCAACATGAAGAGGGCCATAAGTGGCTGGCAGCCTGGCAGGGGAGGTGGGAGAGGCGACACACCATGATGAAATTTGGAGGGAGGTGATCCTCAACTCTTCCTTTTCCATTTTCAAACTTCTGCCTGGATTGCACCTCAGTTGGGTTTTCTCCTCCCTTAACCAAAAAAGTCCTTTTCTAGGGCCAGAAAGAAGCCAATTGTTTAGAAGATGATGGTGATAATGATGATGATAATGTAAACCTAACATTGTTTTACCAGCAATTGGGTGTCCCATGAGTTCACATCCTGCAAGATTCATTCAGTCTCTCCTACGATCACAATTTAGTGACACCAGAGGGGACACATTCATTCATTCATTCTCCCCCTATGTGCATATAGTGTAACTCCCTGCCTTCCTGCCCTATAGGTCTTGTGCTGCTGAGCCAGGCCAGGGGAAGCTGCCCAGAGCCTTCAGGCCAGGCAATGGGATCAAAAACCTGGAACAAGTACCTTCTTCAGAATCATGGATGCAGTCCCAGGGTTGAAGCCTTGTCCCGTGCCTGCCCAATGCACATATTTCGCCACTTGGACCTGTCTTCACAAGCGCTTACCTTGAGCCACTTAGTTAAAGAGAAGGGGGAAAAGAGGAGGAGGAAACAAGAGAAATCCAGGACCTCTCTGGAGGAGAGAAGGGATAATTTTGAAATTATTTACAAGGAGGGGAAGAGCAAAAACATCTTTGATGTGATCAGGAGACAACGGCCGGCTGTATAAATGGATGGAAGCAAGATAATGGTAGAAAAGGCTGGGTGCAGGAGGGAGGGAGGTGGAAATGCTCTGCTTTCTTGGTTTTTATATTCCTCCCAGAGATCACCTTTGTAATCTCATCCCTAGGATGGGGGGAGGGGAGGGGGAGGAAGATAAAAACTGAATTTCCTATCCGAAACAATTTGGGGTGACAAGTCCTCAAAGCAGATGGCATCTTATCAGAGATTCCCTGTAATAGATTTCCTTTCCCACAATGCCGATAGCAGATTTTTATCTCCCCTTTCCAAAAGAAGTTGAAAAAGTTTTGGTTAAGCAGAAAACTTCTGCAAAGCTAAGAGACTGAGGCAGACACCAAAGCCTAAAGTTAAAGTGGTTTCCAAAAGCCAAAGTGTGTGTGTGTGATGTGAAAGGGATTTAATCCTCTATCCGCTCCCAAACACTTGAAGTATTATTAACAACCACTTACATATATTTAAGCAAACTTGAGTAAAACTTCCAAAAGGAGGCGGAGAGGGGGCAACTGGTCATTTTATTCTTTGACCTAAGACTGAAAAATTTAGCCAGCCTATTGGGAAGTCCGAAGTCAAAGTCACGCTGCTGTGCTTCTGAGTCATTAATTAAAATGATAATGTTAATCAGAAAAAAAAATTAAACCTATAGCAATAAATGGTCCAGATGCTGAGGACCTGGTTTATTTCATATTTCAGCTAAGTCACCCGAAACAAACATGTTCCCACGCAACAGCCTGCTCACCTAGCGTCCCCATTCACGGCTTTTAAGGGAACGTTACTTGAATCCGATTGTCTGTCTGGACGCCAAGCTCGTTGAATGGAGGTGGTGGAAAAGAAATCTGCTAAACCAGGGGTCCTGCCAAAACTACAGTGTGGGGGCTGGATCAGGCCCCTGATGTCAATTCATCCGGCCCATGGCAACAAAGGCTTCATGGGCAAGATGAATTGGCGTTGGGGGACAGATCTGGCCCCTGGGCCATAGTGACAGGCTATCTGAACCACGTGACTGGCCTGCGGCCCGAAAAGTTTGGGTACCCCTGTGCTAAACTGTCAAGGCAACAAGAAGCTGAAGAAACCTAAATTGTGCAGGATCCTACCTTTTCATGTCAACATTTCGCTACAGGGGTTTGCACGTTTCGATTTGGAGTGGGCTAGCCCGATTAGGTTTCTTATAGGGCACCCCAATAAAAACGCTATGGTCCGTTTAAAAGCTGATGCACCTGATCTTTCTTAGGCAGAAGTTAAGCCCTATGCAAAAACATGGTAGAAAACCATCCCCAAATCTGTAACCTGTCACCCGCATAAAAAACTAAAGAGATCCTAGTTATTTCCATTTTTTAAACTAGATGTTGATTTTCCATAGAGAAGGGGAAAACAGGGACGAAACCTACTGGTTTATTAAAATAGGGAGGTTCAACTGAATGGATGTTTTGTTGCAGTGGTGGTTCTATGACAAAGTGTCCGGACAAAGTTACAGTACTTTTAAATCCCATGAAGGGAGGTAAGTGAAAACGCACACAACAGTGTTGCCACTTCACTGAAGTTTGATGGTTTGCTTATTTATTGCATTTCTATGCCACACCATTGGCTATAGGCCACTCATGTTGTTCTGTTTATGTGCGGTCAAAGCGCTTCTTTTCCTAGAATGAAGAGCAAGGTCACCCTTGCTTGAAAGACAGTTGTACCCGACTCTAGGCTTCAGTGCTCATCTCCATTTATAGTCAAAGAGCCAGCGCTGTCTGGATCTTCAGACTTTTCCATGGTCATGTGACAGGCATGACTAGACGCCAGTGCGCACAGAATGCTGTTGCCTTCCCATTGAAGCAGTACCGATTTATTTATTTAATCACATGTCTACCCCTCCCTTGCCAACCTAGCCGTTTGAAAGCAAGAAACTGCAAGTAGATAAATAGGGACCACTTCGGTGGGAAAGTAAACAGCATTCTGTGCACTCGGATGTCTAGTCATGCCTGCCACATGACCACGGAAATGTCTGCAGAACGTCTGCTGGCTCTTCAGCTATGAAAGAGAGATGAACACTGAACCCTTGAGTCAGATATGACTGGCTTTCAAGCAAGGGTAACCTTTATCTTGCAATTTCTTGCTTTCGAACTGCTAAGTTGGCAGGAGCTGGGTCAGAAACGGGAACTTACAATGTCGTGCAGCACTCGGGTCTTGAACTGCTGACCTTCCAGTTGCCAAGTTCAGTGTCTTAACCACTAAGCTAATGCAGTCCCTAGGAATTAGCCTTCATTTTGGTAGTATCACATCTGGCCTAGACACGGAAAAAGAAGAAGAAGAGAGGCCTTCAAAAGGCCCTATTCTTAACAAGGTGGCTCAGGTCTTGCAAACATATGACCCCCTGGCTCCCTTACAGAGTCAATCCACCTCAGGCCAGGCTTTCCTCTTTTCCTGTTGCGAGAAGGCTCCGATGGGACGCTTCGTTGACGGTCCAGCCTCTCTGACATCAAATAGACCTGCCTGCCTGCAGATGACAGCAACGAGATCAGATGGCCTGACCAAACTCTCAGGGTGGTCCTAAGGATGGAGGAGCCATGGGGGAGCCATGGGGGAGCCATGGACATCGCCTTGAACTCGTTGGAGGAAAGGCAGGCCCCCCTGAGCCCTTCTGTCGCCCCCATTGGAAAGCTTGGCGTTCTGCACGTGTCTCTCAGCAAAGGGGGAGGTGAGGGGAGGCAAAGCAATCACATTTTCTATACCACCCCATAGCATTCTCTTAGTGCAGGGGTCAGCTAACTTGGCTCTCCAGGTGTTCTTGGACTTCAATTCCCAGAAGCTCAAGTTAGTAACCTGCTGATCAGGGCTTCTGGGAATTGAAGTCCAAGGACATCTGGAGAGCCAAGTTTGCTGACCCCTGTCTTAGTGCACAAGTCAATTGCCCCCAACATGCTGGGTACTCATTTTGCCAACCTAGCAAGGAGAGAAGGCTGAGTCAAGCTTGAGCCCTGGTCAGGATCGAATTCACAACGTCCTGGCTGCAGTACAGCCGTTTAACCACAGCGCCACCAGGGCTGGGGAGAGGTAAAGCCTTCCTGTTAACTATCAGTTATGTAATAAAGCGAGGGGATTTGCAGTCCACTTTGAGCGGGGGCGCAGCTATTCCTGCCCAGGGGACGCTGGGAGTTGTAGTCTCGTTACGCCTGCCACATGAGCATGGAAAGGTCTACACTACAGACAGACGCAGACAGCGCTGGCTTTTTAGCAGCTGTAAACAGAGATGAGCGCGGAACTGCAGAAGTTGGATGTGACTAGCTTTCAAGCAGGGCAACCTTTACTTTTACCAATGCTTAGTGCACTTTCTGGGCAGTTCACAAGGTAATTAGTACCTTGCCCCCAACATGCTGGGTACTCATTTTGCTGACCTCTGAAGGATGGAAGGCTGAGTCAACCTTGAGGCAGATCAGGATCTAACTCACAATGTTCTGGCTGCAGTACAGCGGTTTATCGACTGTGCCACCAGGGCTCATTTTCATTTCCATGTGTCCCATTTTTCTGGTGGGAACAAGAACATTTTGCATCGGGGCAGGCAATGTTTTCCTTCATAGCAACTGCCTTGGGAGGCTATACAAAGAAAGCCCCGAATATTAGCTTGTTTATCACACAACTTTTTCACATGGGACAGGTTGTAGCTTAATGGTTGGAGAGGTGCCATTTTCTCGCCACAGCAACCCTGCTTTCAGAAGGGCGACAGCCTGAAATACTCTGAGGGTCTTTCTGCACCACAGTTGTGCTTAATTTGTATCCCATAGTCAGCATGGGCAAAAGAACTGTTTTTTTTTCCTGACATGCCAGAGCAAATCTGACTGCAGTTCTGTATTCAGCACTATAAGGAACATATGTTCAACCCAGTAGCAGGGAAATTTTTGTTGCTGTTGCATAGTGTTAGTTGTAACTAGACCAGACCCATTTGACCACTGAGGACTATTGTTGAAGATTCTACCCATGTGGCCTTGAGCAAGCTGCGTAGTCCAGGAGTGCCAATGAGGAAGAGACTGGTAAACCACTTCTGTGTATTATCTGCCTAGAAAACCCTGGAAAAGGTCACCATAAATCAGAATTGATTTGACTGTACTGTACATCATAACCATCATCAAGTGAATAAAGAAAATCATTCTGTGCCATCAAGTGTCAACACTTATGGAAATCCCTTTGATTCAGTGGATCTACTCTAATTGGCACTAGTAATCAGATTTAGGCTTTTGCTTTTCTTCATTCATTGGGTAGTGCTTTCAGGGCTAAAGCAGTTGGGCTTTCTAATTGAGATCCAAAAGGTCTTATGTGGCCCTCACAGGGTCTGTGCTCTGCTCAGAAAATGCAGTCCATCTCCCAGATTTGTTACAATTGTGACAAAAAGCTGAAATGTTATGACATGGTTTCCAGCAAGAGCTGGGATGAAGGTAGAAACAGAGGATAAAGGGTGGGTGGAAAAACTACCCCAGAAGCTAAATAGTCAGCCCACTCTCTTTGAAATAGAAATTCAAAAGGAAGAGAGTGATTCTGCTTAGGAAAATGTTGGTTTTTTTAAAAAAAACAACCACACAAGCCACCCATTTCTCTCAATGAGGTTCTAATTTGTCTATTCATTTCACCCAATTCCAGTGGTGGCGAACCTATGGCATGCATCCCAGAGGGGGCACTCAGAGCCCTTTCTGTGAGCATGTGTGCCATATCCCCAGCACAGAGTTAGCCCCACCCCTCTGCCCAGCAGCCCAATGGGAGTGCTTCCTCCTTCCCTGCAGCAAGGAGTTCACCCCACCCCTCTCCGGCAAGCATGGTAGCCTGTTGAGTTTGGGCACTTGATCTCTAAAAGGTTCGCCATCACTGCCCTATTCTCTCTCTGTCTCTCTCTCACTTTGCCCATCTATTTTGTGATCTGGGAGGAAAGATCAGATGCATGTGTCAGATGACAGGGTCTTTGTGCATCTACTTCTATGGCTTAAAGGCCCCAGACTGTATCTTTTAAGTTATAGTTATTCATATATTTAGGAGTGTGCAGCTGGAAAGCCTACCTCAGCTTGAAAATCCACCCACTCAGGCTCCTAGCCTTTCAGTTGTTCTGTCCCCAGAGTCCCAGATTTTGATGAAAACCAGGAACGCTTCCCACTGAATCCATCTGCCGGAGAAGACTGCATTGTTCCACCACCCCCATTCTGTTCTGATGATGTCACCACGCCCGTGCAATTTCTTAAGCGAGGAGTTTTCCACGGAATTAACCATCATGACTATTTGCAAGGCATGACCAGGGAGTGCATGTCCACATTTTTCAACATCTGGACTGGCTTTCTATAGCAAGCGGAAACTGGAATGAGATAAAAAAGTAGCCCAAAGGCAGTGCTGAACCCGTCGTCACAGTGAATCTACGATCTGCATCGCAAAGGATGAGTCTTCCAGGACCAAGAAAAGAGACTTAAAGGAAAGCTGAGGTCTCTTGTTCTAAACCAGTGGCTTTCAAATGGTCTTTTTTTTACCAGGTTACCATCTGCATATTTACTGTGAAATAAGACACAGTCAGTTCAAAGGGACTTGGCCTAGAACAGTGGTTCCCAACAAGGGGTACACAGGCTACTAGTGGACTTCAATTCCCAGAAGCCTAAGTCAGTACATTGGCTGATCAGTGCTTTGGGGAAATGACTTAGGCTTCTGGGAATTGAAGTCCAAAAACCAGCATTTGGGAAACACTGGCCTAGAACACATACTTAGGATTTCACCCCAGTCAGCAACTTTTATCAGAGGTGAAATGGCTTAGTGTATGAGTTTTTCCAAAGGATGTCTTGTGTACCTTATAGATTGTCACCTGCGACAAAAAACACATAGATATATGTTGTAATCCCAGATACTGTGGTTCCTCCCACCAGAAGCAGAAGTACATTGCACATGCGCATATGCATAACATGCCCACACATGTGCATAATGCTGGCATAAATGACCCATAGCTGTTGTAAACACATGCACATTTTACTTCTGCTCTGGGAGCGGCAAGGGTGGAGTGGGCCGGATGATTTGGCACCATTGGTCGGATCCGGCCCATGGGCCGTAGTTTGGGCACCCCTGTTCTAGTGACTCTGAAATCTTGCACACCATTTTGTGTCTCCCCCTTCTCTTTTTAAAGGTATTCCCCCTTAGTGGAGCTTAGGTTTTGGAGTTGTTTCATATGCAGAAAGTATGAAAGGTATGATCCCAGAAGAAGTATACAGATCATTTCAATTCCTTGCACATATATATATATATATTTGGAATTACCCTCCCACTTGTTCTTTTTCTCTGTCACTCAGGTAGAAACTGGTTGCCACATTTCAAAAGTCCAATCTCTATTCTCCAGTCAATGATAAAGATTATGAGATCTTGGATCATGGCCCTTTTGGAAGTCTTGCTAGTAACATTCAGAGATACAATTCTGTGCATCACTTCTTACCTTTCCCTCTTAGATTAGGTGTTTTTTTTTTTGTAGTGAGTGAAGTGATTCATGCATAGTTTTGTGTGTGAGTAAGTATCCAGGCACTTAGAGTATTGCTGAGTGATTTATCATCGGTAGAAACTGACATTTAGAAAGTCACCATGAAGATGGATTGGGGAATGATACAAAACCATCTAACTTGAAAATATGCAAGCAAAACAAAGAGTGAACGAAGGATATAGTCTTAGGCGGGCACATCCTCTAAGATTATCAAGGAAAGTTACATTCATATATATTCCAATCTTTTGGAGTAAAATGCTATCTTGGCAACTTATTTAAAAAACCAGTTTGCAGGGCTCTCACCTTAATTTAGTCATGTTGCACACAAAAAACCAGGATGGAACTATGAACAGGAAAAAGCAAACCCGACAAAATGTAGGAGGTACGTGAAAAGAATTTCAGAATGTTTGGCTTTTGCCTTTTAATGGATACGTAGCACTGGGAGCTGAGTTTTTCAGGTGCAGAAGAGGGAAAGGAGAGTGTCACGGCTTTCCTTCCAGCCCCAAAATACCCACTCGTGATTCTTTCCCTCCGGCTGAGAAAAGCAGGCAGTTCCTATCCCCCTTTTCCTTTGTGAACCAAAAAAGCAGCTTGGATGCTTTTAAGCAGGAAAATGGAAAGATGGGAAAGGACGTCTCCTCTTAAAGCCACTGTTTATTTTTAAAAAGACACTGGGAGATTTTTGCACTTCTTATATCGCATTTCTGTATATTCTCTGTATTATTTAATTTGGCTCCAAGACGCAGAAAGGAACCAGCTGGAAACTGAGAGACAAAGGTCACCGGGTTTGGGGAAGAAGGGAAAATGCCTGGAAATCATTGTCTTGAAGGGCCTGGGAGCTGCACTGAAGCAGCATTTCAAATGACAGTGGTGAGATGCAGATAGAAGTGAAGTGCCAAACAGAGGAGATGTGTCTCAATTTTCCCTCGAGTTCCATAAGACAAAGTACATATCTTGCAATCCAGATCCTGTCTAATGGAAGGAAAATCCTTTTCCTTGGAGGAAACCATGGTGGGCGGTGGGTATGTTCAGTTCACAACCCAGTGTTATTCCAAATGCCGTTTTTTTCTACCCAAAGAGTTACTTTTTTTGTACTAGAATTCCCCAAATCCCCCAGCCTAGTGTGGCCCTTAAGCACCATCTTCACTCAAAACTCACTCACTACTTACCACACTGGAGGGCATTGAACCAGTCATGCTACACTTCCTCCCAGAAGTCCCTGCAATAAAAGCAATGTATGAAAAGAGGACACAGTGCCACTCACAGGATGAAAAACAATTACTGCATTGGTAACAAAAGTCTATTGTTTTATTGTCTTTCAAATGTTGTAGTCATTTATCTAACAGCATCCCAGCTTTATAATAGCACACATCAAAGCTGATGGGCTTTCCTTTCCTTTTCAAATGCAGATTTCACAGATATTTCTTCTTGTTGCTGTCTGTTATATTTACAAGCCAGAGGGAAGGGGGAAACTGCAGTAAAGGGCTAGGGTTTTTTTTTATAAATAGGGGAGGGGAAGGAAGAAGAGGGGAGAACATACTTTTTAAAAAACTGAATGTGGCTGCATTGACATAATAATAATAATAATAATAATAATAATAATAATAATAATAATAATAATAATAATAATAATAATAATAACGACGACGACGACGACGACGACGACGACGACGACGACGACGACGACGACGACGACGACGACGACGACGACGACGACGACGACGACGACGACGACGACGACGACGACGACGACGACGACGACGACGACGACGACGACGACGACGACGACGACGACGACGACGACGACGACGACGACGACGACGACGACGACGACGATAATGATGGCAACTATTATGATGATGATGATGATGATGATGATGATGATGATGATGATGATGATGATGATGATGATGATTATGATTATGATTATGATTATGATTATGATTATTACATGTCAGAAATTATTCTGGGTTGAAATGAATTTTGCGGGAGAAACTCCGCTCAGGGAACGCCCAAATGAGGCTCCTTTCATGTCCCCAAGAGCTGGGACAGAGATGGGCATTCACTCCGTCATGCAGTACCCAAGTCTCAAACTGCTGACCTGCCAGCCTTCCAGGTAGCAAGGGGAGTTTCTTAACCACTGAGCCACCACAGCCCCTTGACATTATTGCTTTGGAATGACTGGGAGATGTATCCAGGGTGCATTAGAATACATGCCATGCTGAGATGTTTGGTTGCTACACAAGATTGCCCTGCTAATTCCAGTAGGTTTTTGGTTTTATGGATATAGGAGACTATACAAGACAATGATATGTTGTGTAAGCCATGTTCTTTGGTCCATGCAGAAATATTGGAATGCTGCAGCAGCTCATTCTTCTTGGTGGGGTGGATGGCTCAGCAACCATTAATGAGCAGTTTTCAAAGTGGAAGTCATGTTAGTCTTTGCAAGCATATAAGACATGAAACAAAGCCAACGAAAAGTAAAGTAAAGGAGGCGAAAACAATGTGGTGCCTTAAAGACTAACTGCTACATTTGTAAGAAGAGAAAGTCTTTCAGGGAAGATCCTGTAACAAAGCAGGTGGCCTGTTCTTATAAGAAACCACACACACAACCTAAGCCCACCAATTAAAGAGTTCAACCAAGCAGTGATTGATTTAATCAGTAAGTAAGTAAGAAAGAGAGTAAATGAGTGGGCAACTATGGTCTCCAGTATCTCTACTTACTCTTAAGAACATTTCTCAGAAGTCCTCTTTTTCACTCTGGGGAGTACAACAGGCAATATCCCCATGTTTTGGTTACTTTTAGTATCTCTGGGCCACCTTATATCCTTTGGTGGCCACATATGGCCAGTTTTCAAGACTCTAAAATATGTACCATCTTGGTCTGTACATTAACTACAGTGGAAATTAATCTCTGGATCTTCCCATGTATCTGCCGGTCTGTTTTGCTTATGTAAACATTTTTTTTACTCTCTGGACTTGTGGTTCTGGGCAAGATTCCTGAAGATCCGAGACTTGCTGTGAACAAACTTGGCCCCTTGCTCTTTCTGGCTAATGAGAGCATCCGGAGTAAAAGAGAGGCTTGGATGGAATTAATACTCATCAATATTGCTGCCAACTGTTGTTTAGTTTGCCATATAATATCTATCCTTCAGAAGGATGGATGCCTATCAGAGTAGAATGTAAAATCTCTAGCAATTGGTTTTTTTGTCTCCACACATCTATTAAATCATAAGCATCAGCTATATTAAAAATATAATTAATAATGTATTTTAATTCCAAATTTATATCCAAAAGAGTTTACATTAGTTGATCAAGGAAAGTTTGTTATAGTGGAAATACAATGGATGGACCAAGAAATATAGAGGGATAGTAGGGTTATATGCACCAAAGCAAAATGTTAAGTTTTATGTAGACTTAAGGGAAGTAATGTTAGATTTGGAATATCAACAATGGATAATGTTAATATTATAACTGATCTGTTAATTGACCAATAGTCATAAAAAATGAAGCCTGTACAGTTCCCAAGTACTCCAGGGGTACTTCAATTCCTAGAAGCCCAAGTCAGTACATTGGCTGATCAATGCTTTGGGGAATTGACTTAGGCTTCTGGAAATTGAAGTCCAAAAACCAAAGGTTGGGAAACACTGCTCTACAAGGAAAGTTACCCAAATTTCTGCCATCTCCACCCTGGTTACTGGAGCCAATACTAATGGAGAATGGAATTGTGATGTCTTCCAGTTTATGCATTTACTCTCAGTTAAGTTTAAAAACAGTGCCCACAAGAGCCTCAGGACTTGCCCATGTCCCATGTATCTCCCCCAGTAACAACTAGTAAACACTATTACTACATCTGTCTACATCATGCTTGGCATGGTTTTTTTTGCCCTTGTCCCACTTCAGGGGTTGAAATTGATAGTAGTGACACATCCCACCCAGCAACCAAGACTTGAGTTTTATGTTATTGTAGAAACTTAGGATATCATTCATATGGTTCTGAATGAGTGTCTTCACTTTGGAAAATCCTACCAAACTCTCAGTAGCTGCCAAATCTAGACTCTGCTTTTAGTGCTGCAAAACACTGGGGCTGTACTTCATCTAGTCATCTGGACATTAGGGAACCATTGATACAGACTAGAGCCATTGTTTGATGGATATGTCCTCTTTGAGTTAGTCTTTTTTCCATTTTGTTTCTTTTTTGCTATGTGCTTGATGGAAAACTCCATCTTATTATATCTATGACCAATGAAGATGGTCATCTTCTTGGACAGACACCAATTATCTTCAATTTGTCTATGATCCACAATTCCCTGCATCCTTTAACAGTGGTAGATTGAGAAGGAGATATAATCCAGACAACATCTTTGTTAGCAAGAAGATAGTAGCACAGTGCATGAAAGTCATTGATGATCTGATTCCGCACACTCAACATAGAGCCATCATGTGTATGGTAAATGTTTAAGTGAAACCCCAGGAGGTGTCCTTTCACAGACATTTTAATTTAAAAAAGGCTAAATGGGTGAATTTTCTAGATAAAAATGTGGAGAAGATCCCTCCACACCCAGATAAATATGAAGAATTTGTCCATCTTGTAAAGTAATATCAAGGAAAAATATTCCAAGAGGATGCTGTACTCAGTTCATCCAGGGCCTGGCTGGTTGCAGAACAATGGACTGCCACATAGAAGTGTACTGACTCTGACATTGTATAATATGGACATGAATGATCAACCAGTTCCTGACAATACAAAATTTTTAATCTATGCAGATGACACAGCAATGGCTGTACAAGGGTCATGCTTTGACAAGATAGCTGGAAAACCTGCTAGAGCATTTGAAGAATTAGGATATTATTACACCATCAACCCCTTGAAGCCTAACCCAAGCAAGACTCAAGTGTGCATTTTCTACCTTTTAAACTGAGAGTCAAGTGTTGACCTGAGTGCTACATGGCAAAGGAATCAATTATAGCATTGTTCAGCACCAAAATACCATGGTGTGACACTTGGCAGGACAGACTCTTTTAAGCAGCACTGCCTGAATAACAAAGCTATAGTTAGTACGAGGAACAACATCATCAGGAAACTCACAAACTATAAATGGGGAACTCAAACATCCACACCACGTTCATCAGCTTTGGCCACGAGTGTCTCTGTGGCAGAGTATGCTACTCCAAGTTAATGAAGCAGTGTGTATAGTGACAGGAGGCCTCAAACCTATACCAGTTGAGAAAATATATCCTCTTGTTGGTATCATTCCGCCTAAGATAAAGAGAGAAGTAGCAGCAGACAAGGAGAAAACTAGGCAAGAGAATGACCCTTGACATCCTCCTGAATGGATATGTGCCTCAAGTCTGCTGGCTCAGATCCAGGAAGAGCTTTATGACAAGAACAAATATTCTTGAAAGTATGCAAGAACAAAATCAAATTAGAAGATGGAGGAAGGAGCTCACTGTATAAGGAATAATATTAAGGGAGGATATGGCTAAGGAACTCGATCTTCCTTATGACACTTGGAGGACTCTGAATAGTGTGAATATAAGACCAACATGCTCAAGTGGGGACTGCTGGTGGACAACAACACACTGTGTGAATATGGAGAGATACAGAATCTGGCTCATTTGCTTGTCTTCCGATTACTACCGGAAATGTGTATCAATTGGGCTTTAATTTTGGCAAACAACAAAGCCAAGAAGGTTGTTTCATTTTGGCTGTTTAAAGTTTGATCTGAACACAAAAGAAGAAGAAAACCATCCACCTTGCCTGTTCAGGGCTTTTCCTAAATGAAATATTGAACATATAACATTTTTGTGCTTTGATTTTCATCAAGCGTCAGAGAGCTCTGTGAAATCTGTCTGGGGTCAGTTTCCTTCAAAGAACAGAACATATAGAAGAAAGGTTTGCTTGGACATCTGACTTCATGAACAAGTATCTACATAACCACAGTCAGAAAAACCCAACCCTGGATCATAAAAAATTAGTCAAACTGGAAGAGAACTAGCCTTCCCTCCCCACCCCCCATCCCAGTGGCACAAATAACTCATATGGGCAGCAAAGCTTTTTAATGGGTTAACTGGGGTGGATGAAACTTTCAATAATATTTTCTTTGGGGGGAGCATGATATTAATGCAAACCAAGATGGCAACGCTCTTCCTCAAACTTTTTGGGCTAAGATGCCTCCCTGCTTCTACTGTGGGCCACCTATGTTTCAGATATTTTTTTTCTTAGCATTGTGGCAGTCTTGGTCATGGCCTGTGTGCCAGTAGATACACAGATGGACTTTTGTCCTTGAGAGTTTAGCATCTTGACACAATTCTAGCTTTTCAAGCAATGCCCCTCCTTGAAAAGACAACACATCACTTGCATGAGCTACGAATCTGAAAAGAAGTCAAATAGTGTGGGTGGGAAGCTTTATAATGTTTTCATTTTTATCCCATCCTTTCTCCTGTGAGCTTAGGATGGCATGCTGTGTTTGATCCTTGCATTAGTCCTGTAAAGTATGTTAGGCTAATTTGCAGTGGGTGGCTCAGAATTACCTACTGATTTCATAGCTGAACCCAGGCATTGCCATGTTAAGGGATAAACAAGATGAAAAAGTACCTGTATATGCCTGTAAAAAAATTTCCTCAGCTCCTTGTGTCGCAAACTAGCTTTCTTTTTGCATTATAATTTGTCACTAAGAACAATAATTTTACTTCCACACTGTGGGTGTGGTATGGTGGACATGGCCAGGGTGAAAGCCCTGCATTGCACCCGAATTAGGACTACAGTAAAACCTCGAGTTATGAATAACAATAAGTTCCATGGCCTTGTTCGTAAGTCAAATTTGTTCGTAACTCGAGGCATCTCCATTCGGATAAAGAAAAAGCCACACCTCCCCCTCCAAAAATCAAAATGCCTCCCTCCAAAAAATCAATCAAACTACCCAAAAACAACAGCAGCATCGAAAGGAAAGTATGCATAAGCAAAAACGCTGTTCCTTACCTTAAGGAAGCTTTGAAAATGGACAGAAAACTCAGAAAAACCCAGCAAGAAACAGCAACAGGCAGCCATTTTGGCGCCAAAAATCCTGACAAAGAAATCACTCCAAACACTCTACTGCCACCTACAGGGCTCATAAAGGTTGCATGTGTGCAATGCACTCTGGGGAATCAGATTATGTATCCTAAAGCAAACCCTTAGGGGAAATGATTTTTTTTGCTTCACTGGAGGCAATACAGAGGAAAAATAATTAATTTGTAAATCAGGGCATGTTCGTAACTCGAGGTATGGATTTCAGTGCAGAACCAATTCATAAATCGAATTATTCATAAGTAGGGGCATTCGTAAATCGGGGTTTTACTGTACTGTATTTCCAAACTTGGATGGGTGCGGCCAGCCAGAATTTCTGCTACCAGTTCTGTTGAACTGGTGTGAACTTATTGATACCATCCTTTTCCCCTCCACCTGGCTTGGTGTATCCCTAACGCTGGTCCATAGCAGGTTGAGTGTTGTATCCAAGGAACTTGCACATTTCTGGAACAAAGGTTAAAAAAGCAGTATGTTCAGGTCTTGGGGTGTGTGTGTGTGTGTGTGTGTGTGTGTGTGTGTGTGTGTGTGTGTGTGTGTGTGTGTGTGTGTGTGTGTGTGTGTGTGTGTGTGTGTGTGAGTGAGTGTGTGTGTGTGTGTGTGTGTGTGTGTGTGAGAGAGAGAGAGAGAGAGAGAGAGAGAGAGATTAAGAACTCTGGTTTAAAAAAGTAACTTCTCCCATACCAAGTGGCTTATATAAGGACTGCCTCCCTGGCTTGGAATGTGGGAATACTGGTGTGTAGTCCTGTGTTGTTTTAACCTTTGATGTTTTTTAATTCTGATGTTTTAGTGATATTGAGTATTTAGGTTTTATCTCTGTTTTTATCTGGATGTAAGCCGCCCAGAGTCGGGTCCTCCCGATTGGGGCGGGGTATTAAATTTAATTAATTAATTAATTAATTAATTAAATAAATAATAATAATAATAATAATAATAATAATAATAATAATAATAATAATAATAATAATAATAATAATAATAATAATAATAATAATAATAATAACAACAACAACAACTTCTCCAAGCTGTACCTACAGCTGTCATAGAATAAGTGTCAGCTCTAGTGGCAATAAAATAAAGTAAAGCAGGATGGGGAAAGAAATTAATTGTAGTTGGAGATCTAACAGATACAGGGAGTACCAGCAGTTCCCCCAGTTGGCTCAGTGGTTAAAACGCTAAGCTTGGAGACTGGAAGGTCAGGATTCGATATCAGAGGGCTGCACTTGGGGACATGAAAATCCTTTCAACCCAGAGTAATCTCTGACATGACACTATTATTAGTGCACTCACAAGGTGGTGCTGTATTTTAGAAAACAAAATGGATGCCCAGAGGATGTCTCAGAAAGTAGGATTTAACCATTGTTTATTATTTTTATTTATTATTATATTTATACCCCACCCTTATCCTAGGACTCAGGGTGGCTTACAATTTAAAACAAATAAAACAGTTAAATAACAATAATTACAGTAAAAGTTAAGATTAAAATTAAGAGATTACAAAATTAAAAGAGTTAAGAAGAACAGGGAGAGAGGTGGGGCATTCAAAGGAGCCAGCCAGCTGAACTGACCATCTGGCTGGCACCCCACACATGTCCCACCAGGCAGGTTTTCACCCCCTTCCTAAAGGGCAGCAGCTCTGTCTGGAGACGCAAATTGCTTGATAGGAGGTTCCATAGGGCCAGTGTGGACACAGAGAACCCCTTCCTTCTCGTGCTACAGAGATGATCCTCTCTAGCTGATGGTACAACCAGAGAGCCTCTCTGGTCCACTCTGGTGGGACAGACAGATGTTCTTGGGGTGACACGGTCTCTTAAGTATCCTGGCCCACTACCATGTAGGGCTTTAAAGGTGATAACCAGCACCTTGAATTGCACCCAGAGGCATACTGGGAGCCAGTGCAGCTCTTGGAGACGTGGTGAGGCATGAGCATAATGCCTGCACCCCATCACAACCTGAGCAGCTGCATTCTGGACCAGTCAAAGCCTCCGAATGGTCACCAAGGGCAGACCCATGTAGAGCACATTGTAACAATCAAGTCTGGAGATGACCAAAGCATGTGTGATCATGAGCAAGGAGTCCCGATCTAGGAGTGGGCATAACTGGCGCACAACACAACTGTGCTATTACACGGTGGCCACTCATTTTAGTAAGAGTTTCCTATGAGGAAATGAGAAATCTATTGATGAACTCCATTCTTCTAGAGGTGGAACTGCTTTTGCCTCAGCTGGTGCCTTGCAATGTGTACAAGAATTTCAATCCAGGATTTTTGTTTGAAATATATATTTGAAAAACTGCTTCAGTTCCCCAGAAACACTCGGCTTAACAAAGAATCCATAATGCTAAACATGTTTGTTTAAACAACTCCACATTATTGCTGCATATTATAAGTGTGCTGCTTGACTAATACATTGCAATTAGCAGATTGGGCATAAGTAACTTATTGAGCATCTTGGAATGCCAACAATTGATTGCTTACTGGTATTTCTTTTAATCATTAGTTCATATTGATTACTGTAAATAGACTTCTAACATCATAAAGTAGGGCAAAAATTTATCCCTTTCTGCATATTGCCATAATGTCTGGCAGTAACAAATATACATCTAATCAACTGCATTCAAATTCCAAAATAATGGCACAAAAAATGTTTTCCTGAAATGCCGCCAGGTCCAGAGAGTTCATTTACTTGCTGATGTGCTATAAAGAAGCTCTTCAGCAACATAAAATAAATTTATTTATATTTTTGTAAATTGCATCCTTCTTTTTAAAGAGCTTGAATAGCCTATGTGGTATTTCCTGATTTCATTCTTACAACATTATTCTAAGGTAAGTTAGGCCACATCAATGACTTGTCCAAGGCTACCTGCAATTTTCATAGCTGAACAGGGATTTCAGCTCAGAGTTGCTCAATCTACATTTCTTTTCTACATCCTTGTGACGTTGAAAGCCTTTTAGGATCCTTTAGGCGCGTCTTTTGTCTCCCATAGTTTTTAACATGAATCTACATTTCAGTTCAAACCAGAATATGTTATAAGTAATGGATTGGATGATTATAAACAATTTGAAACTTGTTTGAAACAAGACAGAGGTGTTCCTGGTCAGCTGAAAGCAAATCTGAGAATAGAGATTGGCTCTGTGCTGTTTATACTTTCTCTGAAGATTCATGTTTCCAGTATGAATGTATTCTTGAACTCAGCTCTGTATATGAACGCCTAGGTTTCTGTGTCTGGGTCTCAGAGAGATGCACATTTAATACCACAGTACAGTGATACAGTATAATGACAACAACATTGAAGCAGCAGCAAAGCATTGTTTAGCATAATTCAGGACATTTAAATTAATCAAAGCTCATGAAACAATGTACCATATATACTCGAGTATAAGTTAGGTTTTTTAGCTCACAAAATGAGGTCCAAAAATGGGAATCGACTTATACTTGAGTCAACGTAAACACTGAAAAACATACTCATACAAATGTCTAAAATAATTAATTTTACCATCTTTTCATGTATTTTAATTATTGAAACTCTAGCAGCTGCTGCATTTTGCACCCCCGACTTATACTCGGGTCAGTCTATTTTTCTAGTTTTAGAGGTCCAAATTAGGTATCTCGACTTATATTTGGGATGACTAATAGCCGAGTATATACGGTAATTTGTTACAGTCCATCTAATGCTTGGTGGGCTGGAGTCAACTAAACCATCTTTAGGAGAAAGTTGCTACTTGGAGTGCAGTTATAAAAAACACCCTGCCTTATGTACCCACCAGACTAGCTTACTTGCATGGTGGGATTCACAGCACAGCCTCTAATGAAATTAACAGCCTGATGGGGAACTCATAGGAGGAGATGGTATTTTATATATTACTGGCCCTAAGCCATTTAAGGCTTTAGAGAGCAAGAACCATGTGACTTGAATTGGGCTTGTATATAAATGAGGAGCTGATCTAATTAATTGAAGACTGGCAACATTTGGTTTCTAAAACTTAAGAGTGACAATATTCTAGCCAGCAGCCTCATCGGAGTCTTTTCAAGAGAAAGGTGCAGCCCGTAGTTGTTAAGTTGAGGTGCATTAGGACAGTGTAGTAGTTGATAAGTAGAGAAAGAATGGATCACTGGCCGGAAGTCCCTTTTTCAGGAAGGGACAAAGCTAACATAAAGCAATGGCACTTCCTGGCCACTACTGTCACCTGGCTTACAGAAACAACGCTGGATTTAAGAGCACCCCTACCCACACCTCCAAGCGGTAGAGCTAGTCTTTCAGAGAGAAAGCAACCCTACCAACATCCAAATGTACTCTGAATAAAATGTTGGCTTTTTCAGTGTCTAGGCTAGTTCATTCTGCAGTTCCTTTTGCCTGACCTAGTGTGGGAAAGATTAGTGGGCACAAGGTGGCAGTTGCCCGATTGTGGTTTAAAAATACCACAAACTTTCGAGGGGCTCTTTCTGTGTACCCTAGCTTGTTCAGTGAGTAACAGAGACATGATCTTGTGTAGACTGAGCCTTAGCATGTTAACCTTCATGTAACTCTTTATTTATTCCAGCCAACAGTTCAGGACTTTCACAATCTCAGTGACTTCAATATATTGTGACATTCTGTTGTGCACCATGTGACCCCTAATTATGCAGATTCATCCATTTTACTAATCTGGAAAGAAGCATCAGAGAGAGGGGAAATTAGCTTAATCTGTACACGGCTCAGAGTAGGAAATATCCCAGATGGGTGGTATAAAAATGTAATAAATAAATAAAATATTAAAGGAAGCAGCATCAGTACTAGCCGCCTCAGAAAAGAAAACAACCGTACTGGACAGGATTAAAAATAAAGGTGAATATTCACATGATTGAGATGGTTTGGGAAGGAAGTACTATTGTGGTCATTAAAATAAAAACTTGTGAGTTATCAGCGAAGGCCTGATAGTTATATGCCTTTAATTATATCCATTTATTCTTAAGACTAACCTCTATGAAATATCAAGTGAATGTTTGTCCTTAGTTGAAATTCACTTAAATATTACTCAAGCTCTAATCTTTCACTATAGATCTCAGCATTTCTTTCATATGGGATCCAGCTCCTGACTGATGTGTCCAGGCAATTATCTGAAAATAGTGATGAATGTTACTGCGAGAGTGTGCAAATGACTGTTTGGAGAGTTTAAGCTTGGATCTATATTAAAGGTCAGTTATCAAAGAAAAAAGGAGGCAAGAATGGATTATTTGCTGCTTGCAGTGAGTAGAATTTTAATGTCACTAATGTCGGTTATTAAGCGTAAATACACAAAGGTTTAAGGAAATCAAAGGATGAATGCAGTCCAGGCTTCTGGCAGTGTCCCCAAGGAATTCTTGTATTCAAGGAGGGACTTAAAATACAAAATGAAGCTCTTTAGGCAATTGGGTTTGTAAAATATACCTTCTTTGAGAGCAGTCGGAAAGCATTCTCTTAGGGAGCAGAGACTTCCTGCACATGGGAAGCCAGCTCAAATCTATCTGTGTGATTTTTCCAAGAACCAAAACTTGACAAGTTCCGTGTTTCAATGAAACCATCTATAAGTCAATTAGCTGTTTAAAAGACTTCAAAACACCTTTGTGAGCTGGACCAATGATTCACAAGATAAAAGACAGAGCAAAGGCGCTTCACAGATTTTAGTTCTTCAGTCTTAAACCTCTGATGTGGAAACTGAAAAGACAGAAGGAGAAAAAGAAATGGCTCAGGAACTAACCATCCAGTAGAACATGCCTTTGAGAAGCTCTTGAGTTAACTAACGTAAGAGTTGCAGACTTTTGAATTTGTAGAAACAAAACCAAGCTGATGGCTTAAATACACATCTATACCTTTCAAAGAAATATACCCAGCAGAAGGATCTATGAATTCCTAGATATGAAAGGGAGAAACCACCTATTATTTAGACTCTTTGTCTGAAAACAAATCATCTGCACTTCTAACTTGGAAATTTGCTAGAGAGGATTAGGACGAGGTGATGGCGCCTTTTCTTGTGGAAAGTGCCTTGTGCTGAGTCCTGTTGTCTGATCACCCTCTGCCCATCACCTCATGTGTCTGATTGGAAATCCAGTCTGATGGAGTGGCCAAACTAGCAGGAGAACTGGATAGGAAGTGGGGCAGAATCAGAGAGCACTCACTCTGCTCACTCAACCTTTTGAAGCCAGGGGTTGGGAAACGCTCCCTCAGGCAGCTTCAGGGACCAAATGGCCATTTTGCCCTTCCTCCTCCACATGACACTTCCCTTCCTCCTCCACATGGCACTCCACATGAAATGGTGCCATGGGCCACACCTGGCCCACAGGCCACATATTGAGAATCCCTGCTTTAGAGCTGTTGTTCCAAACAAGCCCCACAGGATGGCACTTTGTATTTTTAAGGTGGGGCAATTCGAGAATGAGTTATTAACAGTGAATTTTGGAAGCTTTTTAAGACCATGTTAATGGCCTTTTAGGCTTCCTCCACATGGATAGGAGTTCACTTTTTTGACTAATAATAATATATCATGGGGGGGAGGGGCATCAGGATTTTAGAGATGCTTAGGTGGGGCATGGCCAAAAATAGGTTGAGAATTACTGTTTTAGAGCCTCTCTATATAGAACATTGGTTGCAGGTGGATGTAATTAAAGTCACCAAGACTGGATGCAATAGGAGGGGAAAATTTGAGTGGTTTCTCTTCACCTGTCCCATACCTGACACCTCAGCAACAGAAGAACTTTGCATATGATCCTACTGCCCAGCCAATCATAAAGACAGAGACAACCGTACATCAGATGATAGGTTGTGTGGTGTGTGGCATCACCCTCTTTCTTCCCACTCAGGCATCATGGGAAAGATCATGTCGGAATGATGCCTACAGTTCTCATGTGAATCCATCCCTTCCACACACCTCAACTAAATACCAAATAATGCCACAATCATGGCTATGGATATTTCACAGAGATCATGGCTGGTGGACCTCCTTTTCTTCTCCCTGGGAGTATTGTTGGGAGTATTCTGCCTAGCACCATTTAACACTTGGGAATCCTGAAGACCATATTGTAGAACAACATATTCTTTACTCTGAACACTTTGTCCAGAATAAACAAGAAAGCACTTGTGTGAGCCAGGCATCAGAAGCACATCTTCAACATCAGAAATAGACAATTATATATTATACTACTGGCCCATTGTATCTTCTTGTAATGTAAAGCATGTCCAGGAACAATCCTCTGATAAGGAGTAGAAGGAAGTCCCAATCACACAAGTATAGGACTTGTGTTAGCATTCCATCTTGGCTAAAATTCACCCTGTTCATGCGTGTCTTGCAGCTGTTCGTATCCTTCAGTCTGGGTCTCCAGTACAATGAGTCAGCTGGGTGCCTCAAAGACTTGTTTATTGTGCATGTGCTTCATGGCATCTGTGCATGCCAAAATGCCTTGAAAACAGAAGTAGCCTTATAAATCCCCAGTCATCCAGGAAGACTCACCCTAGAGGCTTAGTTCTTGGATTCATTTATACTCAGAATGTTTACAGATGGCATTTCAACCACGTGACATGCCATCTAGCATGACTGTTCTTCTTTACTATCAAATATTGTCCCTTTCTGGCTCTCCCACACTTCCTCAGCACCTATTTTTTCACTCTTGGTATGGGCATCCCTACTGGGCAGCTCTAGCCAAACAGAGATAGTGTTGTCTCTAATGATGCCTTTAATTCCTGTGAGTTCAGTTGCACGGAAAGCTCAGGACAAACTTGGGGGAGCAACAAGGCTTGTTTTGTGGCATGGCTAGTAGTGAGAACCTGAAATGATCCTTCCCTGTTAGGTACTCTTCTTGCCAGAAAGCCAGAAGGAAAGGGAAAAGCAAAAAGAAGGGCCACACTCCTCTTCGGTGTACTCCTCACTCACTTTGCAAAGTGCAGTGATGCCTGAAAAACCAAGCAAATTGGCTCTGGGTTAATTGATAGAGAATATCTGAAACAGGATGTCTTTAAAAGGCTCCCTGCAGACATCATTCTACCATGATCTTTCACACACTCGATCAGCCAGCAGAAATGGCAGTGGGATGAGTTTGGGAAAGACCTATGGAATTGCCATTGTTCCTGCCTTGCTCGGAGACCAATTAGTCCTGGAGCAGAGATGGAAGTGAGATTCAACAGCCAGCCTAGTTATCTTCTGCATGTGGGTATGGTGTGATATGCATACACCTGTTCACCATTTTGTTGTTTAACTGGAACAACAAAGGGCCCTCTGGTAGATTTGAAAGAGGTTACAGAAAGTTATGTACAATAGGTTTTTAGCCATTACACCAAAAAGGAGCCCCCAGTTCAGTAATGTCGTGTGGATTTCAGCCGCCCAGGGGCGGAAGTCAAATTTGCAACCTCCTGGTGGACGCTGGTGCCCACTTCCGCTAGGGCTTCTGGGAATTGTAGTCTAAGAAGACACATAGCCCAAAAAGCGCCACATAGGGCCGCCCACCCCCTAGCCCCCCATACGCAACACCACTCCCCCAAGTAGAGATACAATATGTCTTAGAATCAGGGATGTTCCTTTTTGTTAAATTACAACTCCCATGGATGCTAAGGGATTTGGGGAATTGAAGTAAAAAAAAGTAATATTTCCTGGCTGTGCTTTGAGCCTGGCCAGAAAAAACCACAAGAGATGGTCTTCAGCTTCCACAAGAGAAGGTCTTCTGTTCATGGGGCAGGAGGTGTGTTAGATATTTGAATGTCCAGGCGGCGGGAAAATCGCCGCCTCCTATTGGTCAGTGGGCTGGCTCAAGCAGGGTATTTAAACCCCTGCTGGCCAGCCGTTGTTTGTTGTTGTTGCTGTGACTTGAAATAAACAGGCGTGTTGTTTGGGTTCAACTACCGGTGTCCGTGTCCTCACTCCGCCCACGGATCCCCGGATCCAACACTGGCGACGAAGGTGGGATACTGAGGAACGGCACAGAACCAACACGCGCCAGAGCCAACATCCGCAAGGCACATCGCCATGGCTACCTACGTCCCACCGACACCCTTCCAGCCCAAAGATGAGAGGTGGAAGAGTTACATGGACCGGTTCGAGTTCTCCCTCGTGGCGGCAGAACTGGCGGACATCGCACCCGAGCGGAAGAAGGCGTTCTTCCTGACGCACTGCGGTCCCAAGGTCTACGAGGTCGCCCAGTCCTTGGTGGATCCGATGCCCATCACGGAGGTCCCCTGGGAGGCCCTGCAGCGGGCTCTCAAAGACCATTATGCACCGGAGCCATCCAAATTCGTTTTCCGGGTCCAATTTCGGGACCGGTACCAGATGCCCGGGGAGCCCATAGGCGAGTACCTGGCCGCCCTGAGAGCCGCAGCCATCCCGGCCGTTTTCGGAGCTTTCCTTGAGGATTCCCTAACCGAGCAACTCATCAGGGGGGTCCGGGATAATAAGCTCCGGAAGAGACTGCTCGCCCGGAGAGACCTGACCCTGGCCGGGGCCATCGAAGAGGCTAGAGCCTTCGAGCTCTCCACGTCGGCCGCGGCCGCATTCCACAGGTCCCCGTCGGCACCCCACCAAGCCACCGCTCACCACCAGGACGTCGCCCCAGACGAGGACGAGGACGGGGACGAAGAGGCAGAGGTGTGCGCGACGGACGGGGGAAGCTCGGGAAGAGGAAATCAGCGCTGTGCCAGCTGTGGGGGGCCACACCAGAGGGCACACTGCCGTTTCCGGGAAGCCATCTGCCGCTACTGCGAGAAGCGGGGCCACATCGTGAAGGTCTGCCGGGCAAGGCAAGCAGAGGGCCAAGTCGACCGGCAGATTCAAAAGTTCCCGCCGGGCAAGATGGCCGCCAGCCACAGGTCCAATCAGAGGCGCCAAGGACGGAACGGCGGCAAGTTTGAAGATGCCGGCACACACACGCTGACCATTGGGCACACCGCAACGGAGAAGGGAGAGAAATTCTATACAACCGTCACGATCGACGGGGCAGAGTGCTCCATGGAAGTCGACTCCGGGGCCGCCATCACCATCATACCCTGGAGGTGGATGAAAAAGGCATTTCCGGCCCTAAAAGAATCGGATCTCCAGACCCAGAGGGTCCGGGTAAAGGACTGCCAGGGCAAGTACCTCCCCGTCGCCGGGCAGAAGTGGGTCCAAGTCAAATACGGACAGAGGGAGGAGAGCCTACCTCTGACCGTAGTCCATGGCAATATTCCCACGCTGCTGGGCACCAACTGGTTCCCCGCCCTGGGGCTGTCCATCGCGGGCATCCACAGCGCCGCCACCGACCAGCCCGGAGACGCCTCACTGAGGGACGACCTGATGGCCGAGTTCCAGGACGTTTTCGGGGAAGGCTTGGGCAGGTATGTGGGGTCGCCCATTTCCTTTGCGCTCAACCCGAGCATTGCCCCGATTCGGCTTAAAGCCAGGCGGGTCCCACTGGCCCTCAAACCCAGGGTCGAGAGGGAGCTCGACAAGTTAGTTGCCCAGGGGATCCTCGTTCCCGTAGACCATGCCCGGTGGGAAACCCCCATAGTGACCCCCATTAAACCGGACGGGTCCGTGCGCATTTGTGCCGACTACAAGTGCACAATAAATAAAGCCTTGGAACCAAGCGCCTACCCGGTCCCTGTCATAGACCACCTGCTACACTCACTGGGCCCCGGCAAAATCTTTGCCAAGCTGGACCTGGCCCAAGCGTATCAACAGCTACCGGTAGATGACGCCACGGCCGAAGCCCAAACCATTGTAACGCACCGGGGGGCATTCAAGTGCACGAGGCTGCAATTCGGAGTCAGCATAGCCCCGGGGCTTTTCCAAAGCACGATGGAAAGGCTTCTCCAGGGACTCCCGGGGGTAGTGCCCTATTTCGATGATGTTTTGATCATCGCGGGGGACCCGGGGCAACTCAAGGATAGGGTCTCCGCTGTCCTGGCGAAATTTAGGGCCGCCGGGCTGAGAGTAAAGCGGGACAAATGCTTACTGGGGGTCCCCTCTGTGGAATTCCTCGGGTTCCGCATTGATGCCAAGGGCATCCACCCAACAAAAGGGAAAGTGGAAGCCATCCAGAACGCCCCGGCCCCCAGGAACAAGCAGGAGCTGCAGGCATTCCTAGGGCTCCTAAATTTCTATGCAGCCTTCCTGAGGGGAAAGGCCACCGCGGCTGAGCCCCTACATAGACTGTTAGCGGCCAGGGAAGAATGGGTGTGGGGACCGGAGCAAAAGGCGGCCTTCCAGGCAGTAAAAAATCTACTCTCACAGGACAGTTTTCTGATCCAATATAATGCGACCCTGCCACTGGTCCTCGCCTGCGACGCGTCTCCCTACGGCGTCGGCGCAGTCCTGGCCCACCGACTGCCTAACGGCCTCGAGGCGCCCATCGCCTATTACTCCAGGACGATGTCACCGACGGAGAGGAACTACGGCCAGATCGACAAGGAGGCACTGGCGGCGGTGGCAGGGGTAAGGAAGTTCCATGACTACCTGTATGGCCGGGACTTTGAACTTATAACGGACCATAAGCCCCTGTTGGGACTATTGGCCGGCAACCGCCCCACACCCTCAGCCTTATCCCCCCGGATGCAACGGTGGGCCATTTTCCTCTCGGGGTACTCCTACACCTTGGTCTACCGGCCCGGGAAACACATGGGCAACGCAGACGCCTTGAGCAGGTGCCCCCTCCCGACCCAGGATGGCGCGGACAGGGGGGAGGCATCGGTGCTCGTCCTGGACGTCCTGGACTCTGCCCCCACCACCTCGGCCGAGGTTGCCAGGGTTTCGGCGAGGGACGCCGAACTCCGCACCGTCTACAGCTGGGTCCAGCGGGGTTGGCCGGACAAGGGGGAAGGGGAATTCAAGGTATTTCACGATAAACGGGACGAACTGTGTTGTGTAGGGGGTTGTTTGTTGTGGGGGGACCGGGTAGTAGTCCCCAAGAAACTCCGCCCCAAGGTCCTGGAAACGTTACACACTAGCCACCCGGGGATAGTGAAAATGAAGGGGTTGGCCCGAAGCTACGTCTGGTGGCCAGGCATTGACAAGGACATTGAGTCGTGGGTGGCCAAATGCACACCTTGCCAGTCATCACGGCCCAATCCACCATCCGCCCCAGTCAGGGAATGGGAACAGCCCACGGGCCCCTGGCAGAGGATCCACATCGACCTTGCCGGCCCCTTCCACGGACACACATTCCTCATAGCAGTGGATGCATACTCGAAATGGTTGGAGGTCCGACTCCTGAGTAGCACCACGGCCCGAGCCATAATTAAGGAGCTCCGGCAACTATGGGCCACGCACGGCATTCCGGACACCCTGGTCTCCGATAACGGCCCCCAGTTCACGGCCACGGAGTTTGAGCAGTACCTGGCATCCCTTGGAACCAGGCACGCGCTCACCTCCCCCTTCAGAGCACAAGGAAATGGGCAAGCCGAGAGGTTCGTCCGCAGCGCAAAAGAGGCCCTAGAAAGGCTGGGGCCCGGGGACTGGCAGGAGCGCATAGACACCTTCTTACTCGCCCAGCACAATCTTCCCTGCGCTGCCACTGGAAGGGCACCCGCAGAATTGCTCATGGGTCGGAGACTCCGCTGTCAGCTTGACAGGCTACACCCTAGGTACTCCCCAGATAAGTTCCAAGGAGACCCGCCACACAGCCGGACACTGGCCGTCAACACACCGGTTTTTGCCAGGAACTACGCGTCTGGCCCACCATGGGAAGAGGGTACCATCAGCGACACGCTGGGCCCCTACACCTACAGGGTTCACCTCACTGATGGTCGGACATGGAAACGCCATGTCGACCAACTCAGGAGGCGAACGAGCCCCGACACGGAAGGCAACCACCCCCTGGGAGCGCAGACCGGCCCGGAGCCAGACATGCACCCGATGGACGAACCGGTCACCGACCCGGTTCGACCAAGAGACATCCCCATGCAGCCCGCTCCATCACCAGCCAACTTACCGTGCGGAGCAGGCTCACCCCCGGTCACCGTGGAACCTGACGCTCCTATTCCGGGTCCGCCGCAGGCCCAGCCGGGGCGGAGCGAGAGCGACAGGTCCGCTCTGCCCGACACCCCAGCGCCGACTGAATTGCGCAGGTCTGACAGGGTCAGGACACGCCCCCGTCATCTGGACGATTTTGTATGCAAATAACAGGTTAAGTGCATGCTGGGGGAAAGGGGTGTTAGATATTTGAATGTCCAGGCGGCGGGAAAATCGCCGCCTCCTATTGGTCAGTGGGCTGGCTCAAGCAGGGTATTTAAACCCCTGCTGGCCAGCCGTTGTTTGTTGTTGTTGCTGTGACTTGAAATAAACAGGCGTGTTGTTTGGGTTCAACTACCGGTGTCCGTGTCCTCACTCCGCCCACGGATCCCCGGATCCAACAAGGTGGAGTCTCGGGACCTTTGATCTGATCAAGAAAAGATTGCGCTTCCACTTCAATGCTCTTTGTGTGTAACTGACTGACCACCAATGCCAGTGCTTAGAACCTTAATATTTCAGTGAGGAGGTAATGAATGTGTCCCTTAATGCTCACCTCCTATACCATTTTTACTGAAAGGAAAACAGGGAGGGTGGGGGGAGTAGTTTGTTTACAAGTCCTTGATGGTAGTTTGGCTGTCAGTTTTGCAGATTTATGCTGATAATTCTTGCCACACATGGAATTAAAAAACCAAAAAAAAACCCTGTTTATTTTGCTGTCTAAATAATAAGGCAATTTGTTACAGCTAATTACTCAAACGCTTCCTTAATCTCAATTAAAAGACAGAGAACTGACTTTCACCCCACCCCCTACCCATGCAACGCTGCTACCTTTCGAAAGCCATGCACTCTCCAAAAATCTTTTTTTAATGTCTTCCCAATTACATATTCATTAAGGAATGTGCAGCCCATGGAAAACTGAACTGCTAAAATACGTAGCTGCAATCTTAAACAATGATTTATTGTGACATGGGGTGTGGGACATTTCCACGGCTTTTTGTGATTGCCGTGATGAAGCTGTAAAGCAAATAGCATGAAATGAAGCAAGGCCTCCCAATTTAATCAGCTCGTAAACAGATCTACCGCATCAAGCAAATGACATTATTATCCATCTGAAGTAAATCTTGCTAATCTCAGGAGATAAAATCAACATCATTAATGGTCACATGTCATATTCATCAACACTAAACCATCCCTTTTGACAGATTAATCCTAACTACAGCTCCCACGATGTATGGTAATCGAGCCCGGAGCCTGCAATTCATTCCACGGCAAGGCTAACCAGTACTCTTAGCACAGCTATTACAAATAATTTTTTTATTGATTTACATATTTTAAAATGCATTTAAGGTGAGGCGCCATTAAAAATCCTGTCACTATTGCATATTTCTCCTTCCCTGTCTCCCGCCTCAGTCACAGGAACAGAAAGCATGAACATGTTTTCACAGTGGCAAAGGTACCCTCTGCATGTCCCATTGAAATGAATAAAGGCCTTGTGGATACAGCTGTAATGTGGCTCCTGTTCATTCAATAGGAGTTTTAAAACAAGGCTTGGCTTATGGGAGATGTTTCTGCCCAGTGCTCAGTTTTTGCAGTGGTTAAAGGGAGGTGCAGGATGTTGTGAGAGCCTCCTCCTCCTCTTCGTCTTCACTAGTGAACCAAGAAACCAAAAGGTTGACCTTGGGCTAGTACAGTGGTGGCTAACCTTGGCACTCCAGCTGTTCCTGGACTTCAATTCCCAGAAGGCCCAAGTCAGCATACCAGATGATCAGGGCTTCTGGGAATTGAAGTCCAAGAGCAGCTGGAGTGCCAAGGTTCACCACCACTGGGCTAGTGACTTTCCCTCAGGCTGACCTACCTCATAAGACCATTGTCAAGATAAAGTATGGGTATCTTGAGTATATCGGAAGAATGAATGAATGAATGAATGAATGAATGAAGTCCACACTCACAACAGCTCTGGGCAGCCTACAACTTCTCCCCCTCATTTTCATTTTTGGTCTCACAATAAGACTGAAGAGGAAGTTAGGATGAAATTTGGGAAATAATCCGTTCAGTGCCATGGCTGATTGGAGACTTACATTTATTTCCCTCAATGATGTAGTCCAGTGCTCTAACTGTTACCTGAAATTCTGGGGGTGCCCCTTTAGATGGGGGACACCCCATTACCTGTAATACCTAAAAACTCAAATATTGCAGCACCCACAGTGAGTGGGCGCATTGTCTGCAAACCAAAGCAAGGAAACACTCACGATGGAGGGTGTTCCCTGTACCCCAGAGCATATAAATAGAGTACATGGGGAAAGAGCATTTCAGTAGCAATTACATTTATTTTAAAATAGGATCTTTCTGGCAGAAGATAGAGTGGGATCGGTGAAGATAAGAGAAAAAGAGAGAAAAGGAAGATTGCAAAGAGTAAAATAAAACATAGGATAGGAAAAAGAAGAACTGTGAAGCAAAGTAAAATATTCCATAACACATGGCCTTTATGCCATGGACATACGGCATCACAGGGCAGAACCAGGAGTGAAAATGAGAGTTTCTGCCCAGAACAAAGGAAAAGGCAAGTTTATATGCATTCAAATATAAGGGGGGGGGGGCCCTTTCACAAGCATCATTGGTCCAAGGGGTCAAATGGAAGGGGAGAAGCCTGCCCCTCACACTTGGTTAGTCCAGAGTGTCACATGGAGGGGTGGGCGGGTAGAGCTAGCCCTTGCCATGTGGTCAACATGCCATGTGGGTGATCATGGAGGCTGCCATGATGGAGGAGGAGTTAGTCAAAGCTAGTCAGTATATGGTCTTCCTATGTGTGACATCATCTTCAAGAAGTCATTTACTTTATTTGTTGTGTGATCCTTGAGGAAGTAGATAATCTCTGAGGTCTAAGGATGCTGCAGCAAATTTCCTTATCAAAGAAGTATTCTTCCAAACTGATTAGATTAACACAAAGAGCTATTGTCTCTCCTGGGGCCCCTTCTGCAAGCTAGGTGGCTCTTGTGAGACAGGAGGATACAAGTTAATGTTAATACACAGAAAGTTAAAGTTCCTTTCTTTATTTCCAATTACATAAGAAAACCCCAAGATATATTATTTTACACATATTTCTTTCTAGAACTTCCCCAAATGAATCCCCTTGCTGTAGCGTCTCTGTAAACAACTGTTTCAGGGCTTCTGTGCCCACGTTCCCCTGCACAGACATGTGAATGCGCAGGGAAACCTTTATTAATGTCAGAATAAAAATGTACCTCTTTATTTTGGAGTAACATAGCCACTATACTACCTGGACTTCTGTCAAAGAACTTCTGCTTTGATTCTATTGCACAGGCCTTTGGTGGTGCCCTGCTATACCATGGAACTGGGAATCATTAAAGAAGGAGCCATGTTGAGCACTCAGTTTTCTATTGCTGCCAGGAATAGATGCCTTGTCTTTTGCTGACTCTAACTCCAGCTTTCCATACATCTTACCTGTGGGGTAGAGGTGGTGGTTGGTCAAATCGACCTCAACAGAGCTTAATCCTGAATAGGCAAGGTCAGGTCCACACATTTATTTGTGGGGTGTGGGGATGGAGGAAAAATGCCTCAACACATGCTTTCGGAAAGCTGGAAATCAGCTGGAGTTGTGTGAGACCCCAACGCCCCCTGCTGTCCTCTTCTAGCCAAGCTGTGAGCCAGTAGGACTGGAGAGGGCCTGATCATGAAACACAAAGAAAGCCTTTGCAGAACTGGGGAAGTCCACTGGAAGACAGAAGCTGCTTTTGGCAGGCATCTTGCGTCCAGCTGAATCCTTGAATAGGATGGGAGGCTCTCCTTCTCAGCTAAAAGCAGCCTGGACTAGCCATAGGCGGGGACCGACCTTCTACAAACTTAGTTTGTAGGTCCACCTAGTCCAAGATTGTTTACTTTGACTTTGTCTACTTTGAATGGATCGTGTTATTCAAGGAGGTGAATAACTGAGGATAGATTTTGCATTCTAATCCCTTTCTTTTTGTTTTTTCCCTAAGGATTGTCAATAAAAGTTTTTTTTTAAATTGTTTACTTTGACATAACAATACCTCCCAAAAGCTAGGCAGAGGTTTTCCTGGAAGGAGAATCTCTCTTTCTCTCTTTTATTTTCTCTCTCACTCAATCTTTTAAAATCACTTTGAACATGCATTTTTTGAATTTTGATACATTTTGCAAAAGCAAAACTGAAATGAATTGTTTTCATCCACATGACCAGCTAAATCAGGGACTCTCAACCTGTGGCCCATGAGCCAAATGCGACCCATGGCACCATTTCATGTGGCCTCCCACCACCTCCAGCACACCAGGATGGGCCATGTGGTGGAGGAAGGGCAAAATGGCCATCTGAGGAAGCATGACCCGGATTTCGCTTTTAAAAGGTTGAGAACTCCTGGGCTAAATTATAGTTATACAGTAATACCCCGGATAACGTTATGACTTGGTCCCTCAAGTCATGACGTTATCCGATTTTTAGCATTGTCCGATGCATGCATCAAACAACACTAAAAAAAAAAAAAGCCCTGACTTTAGGGACAAACCAAATTAAAGGCAGGCAGGGAAAGAACTTTTTCTCCCTGCCTTTAAAGCCACCCCCATGTGCAGTGATTAAATTTAAACTACAGGAAGAGAGAGGCTTGCGTTTTTTTCTTCCTCTCCCTGTATTTAAAACACGAGCCTATCTCTTCCTGTAGTTTAAATACAGGGAGGAAAAAAAGAGCTGATTCCACCTTTCTCTCCCTCCCTTTCCCTCCCTGTATTGGTTCTCTAGAGAACCAATCACATCCCTCTCTTTCCCCTTCCCTGTAGTTTAAATACAGGGAGGGAAAGAGACAAGGAGGCTTTGCGACTGCAATAGGGTCCGGGAAAGGCGGGTGCTTTTCCCTGACCCTACTGCAGTGGCAGAGACCGCTGCGGGTGGGGGGTGGATTGGGTAGTTCTACCCAAACCACCCCACACCCGCAGACCATTGCATCGGACAACGCTAAAAGAATCGTTATCCGATGCAAGTTTTCCCCAAAAAACTTGCATCGTTATCTGATTCTAGCGTTATCCGATGCAATCGTTATCCGGGGTATTACTGTATAGTTATACAGTAGTTATAAGTCACGGTAATTGTCAGCATGGCAAGACTCATGTTGTACCTCTCTGACTGTCACTCAGGAAATAAGAATAAGGAGTAGCTCAGAAGAAAGTTCACTGTAAGTTGGACGTGATTTGATAGCATGTAACAATAATTATAACAGAAGAAAAATGGCAAACTTAACTCATCTCTAATATAGTTGAATATGTAACAACAACAATATAAAGTCAAGTTAGTTCTGATTTATGAAGACCTTTGCCAAAGTTTTTTTTTAAGTGGGGTGTAATCAGAAGTGGTTGACCATTTCTTTCTTCAGGGAGGATGCATTTGGGATGTGCAGCTTGCCAAAGGCCACACAGGCTTGTCCTGGAGACATAGTGGGAATGGAACCCTCAATCACTGGATCCACAGCCAGAACTCTGACTCAGGGGTGCCCAAACTTTTCAGGCTGTGGGCTGGTCACATGGTTGAGCGTGCCTGTCACATGGTTCCTTCTGCCTGGAAGTAGAAGCAAAACGTGCATGTGTGGGCATCAAACACACCCATGCGTGTGCAGAATGCTGCCGTAAATGACCTGTGGCTGTCGTAATGTTGAATGCGAAAGAAAGCAAATCTGACAGGTCTTCCCTCCTTATTAAAGATGTAGAACTTGGCAGTAAAAAAAGGAGTAGCATCAAAACCCTGCATTGAATACATAATTGTTAGATTCAGACTTTAAAGAGTTCAGCACCTAATGCCCCTTGTCTGAGTGTGCTACTGCATGTGTAAAAACTCCTACATTTGTGTCAAGTTTTCCAGGTTCGAAATCAATCGAAAGATTGATCACTACACCACACAAAGCTATGGGTGCAACAGGTTATTTCAAACCAGCCCCTGGGAGTTATTTATGTTGTGACAATTCCTGAATTGGTATTTTTTGAACTGGCTTGGGATATGTGAACACATACATGTGTTGCCACTCCAAGTGGCAGCAACAGCAGCTTCACTTGGAGCCCCTAGTGATATGCTAGTTCAGAGATCTATATCTATATCTATATCTATATCTATATAAAATAAAGGTATCAAAATTACCTGTACTGTAATTCTTTCTTTTTTTTTTTAATAATTTTTATTAGGTATATAAAGTAATACAAGACAAAACACATACATAAAACAAAATGAATTACATAACTGAAAAATATAAACAGAGAATTCAAAAAGGAAAATAAAATCTCTCATATATAACAATACTGCATTGTTAACATCCATCAAAAATTATTATTAACTCATTATAAAACACTATTTACTACATCAATCTCCAAACTATGTTTCCATCTATCACCTCAGAACCAATATATGTTATTCTCTATCTCAATTTTTCTTCTTATCTTTAAAACCACCCTTGTGATATATACAATGTCCGGGGATTTATGTTTACTTATATTTTCCAAAAGTCATTTTGCTCAAATACAGGGGGTATGCCCTGTTTCTTTACTGTTACATATTCAATAAAAGGTCTCCAAATCCTCCATAAATTGTTACCAGTTACTTTACCCTTTTTAAAATTTATCTCCCAAGTGAGCTTTTCGTTGAGTGCCAAATCCCACATTTCATTATACCAATTCCTTTTTTGTAAGTTTTCATTATTTTTCCAATTTCTGGCTATACATTGTCTGGCCACTGATAACATTATCGCCATCAATTCATTTTTATCCTCACTCATTTTATATTTATCCATCTCAGTTAACAAAATTGTATTTGGGCAAAATTGTATTGTATTCTTTCTAAATGTCTGGCAAACCCTCTTTCATTTCCCTGCCCGCTGTTGCCCAAGCCTGCCAAATAAAGAGTGACGTCATAGTCAGGTTTCTATCAAAGGAGTGCAGCTTCGATTCACATGTCTGCATTTAACCCTTAATTCACTGGTTTTCTCAGGCATTTGTTCTAAGGATCCATCCTGTAGCACTTTTCAATTTTTCTTATATAGAGAGGGGCAGGTGGGGAGAGAAGAAAACACAATGGCGGTGATTTTATTGTCTGATCCATCAGTGAGAGGTGGGGAAACTCTGAAGTACCAATTCAGTTATCAATGTAATGATTTGATAAGTCGGTGTAATTCCATGTATCAATATGCTGCACTAGAGAAACTCAATCCAACAGAATTTACAATAGACACAGACACCAACTCAAACACCATGTGACTCTAGATCAGTGTTTCCCAACCTTTGGTTTTTGGACTTCAATTCCACAAAGCTGAAGTCAATTCTCCAAGGCACTGCTTAATGAAGTCCTTTATGCTTTCAAGCATTCATTTATGTACACGAAACATAAGTATTTCAGGATTGGGACCCAGTATCTCCTTTTTCTGTGGTGGTGGTGGGGTGTGTGTGGTGAGAATAGTTCTAAAGTATTTAGTTACTAGATTTAACTCCTACTTCCCCCTAGGTCTCCCTTGCTCAAAAGCCAGTCCTGTCTGACTCTCAGAGTTGATGCTAATCTCCATTTACAGTGAAAGAGCCAGTGCTGTCTGTGTTTGCAGACATTGTCATGGTCATATGGCGGGCATGTCAAGATGCCAAAGCGCACAGAATGCTGTTTACTTTCCTTCCAAAGTGGTACCTATTTACCACTTGCATTTTCTTCCTTTCAAAATGCTAAGTTGTCAGAAGCTGGGGCAAACAATGGGAGCTTACTCCATCGCACAGCACTCAGGTCTTGAACTGCTGACCTCCTGACCTTCTGGTCATCAAACTCTCTGTCATAACCACTAAGAAACCATTGCCCTCCACTTTCCCTTAGGGATGCTTTCTCTCCCAGATCTAATCTGCAAGGTAGATTTGGTGGGTAATTAGCTCTATTTAGATATCAAGGAAATATATGCAGCTTTTCCAAAAGGATGAAAAGGAGTATGTTAGCCCTGTCCTCTTCTGCCCTCACTTTCCTAATGCGTAAATGACATATCTGCTGGAGAGGGCTTGTTGTACTGTGGAGGCTCCCCATGAAACAAAACCCTGCTTTTAATATTCTTCGGCTTGCATGGAGAGCCTGCATAGATCAGTCAAGCTCTCCTTTGCTTACAAGTTACTTTCATGTGAGGAAAGTGATGACAAGATGAGACTAGCATGCATCCTTCTCACATACCTATGTGTATATCCTTATGGCCCATGGTAACTGTGTGTTTTCATGGCTATGTGGGAATTTGAGCCTGAGTCTTCTGAATTATAGGGCAACATGCTAGCAACAAAACATTGCAGTATTGTACTATGTATTGCACAGGCAAGGCATTTTTTGGAATAGTAGCCGTGTTAGTCTGTGGTTCAGGCATCTCACAAAACAAAACAAAACAAAATAAACAAAGTAAAGTAAAATAAAAAACACACTAGCACTTTAAAGACTAACTGCTATTTTTTCACTGTTAGCTTTCGTGGATCAAGTCCACTTCATCAGACAAGGAATGAAACTTACAGGCATGTTCTGAATTTGGTATATAAAGAACCTGCTGTAAGTTTCATTCCTTGTCTGTTGAAGTGGACTTGATCCTCGAAAGCTAACAGTGAAAATATAGCAGTTAGTCTTTAAAGTGCTACTGTGTTTTGTATTTTACTTTATTTTGTTTTGTTTTGCTTTCTGACAGGCAAGGAAGAATTCCTTTTAAGGAGCTAGATGGTAAGACCTTCTTCTTCTTCTTCGGCTTACAATGATAAAAACAAACAAACAACAATACAGTAACATAAAAAACAGAACAATCCAGACAGAATAAAAATAAATGATAAGTGGTAATAAACATTAATAAAATATAATTAATAAAATACCTACCTAGATGGCATTAAGTAATTTAAAGACTTACCATAACTAATAATTAATAACATATTTTTTCCTAATCACAGCCAAAAATAAATCAAACAACAAACAATACAGAACAAGAAATAAAAAGTCAATTAATTGAGGAATCCTGCACCTTTGCAATCAATTATCTAGGAAGGAAATGCAAGTTGGAAGAGGAACGTTTGGAAATGGAAGTTGGGAGAGGAACGTTGGTTGTTGATGGGCAGTTCCTCTGTGAATTTCATGGACACAAAAGACATGATATTTCTGTTCATGGCAAAGTAAAGCTAAGAGTTCCTCTTTAGATGAAGAAATGTCCTCTATAATAATGGAAATTATTGCCATTTGTGGTCAAATGAAAGGACTGTTGGGTCATTTTGCTTATTAGCAAGTTTACAGCGCAATACTTCTGGATAGGAAGAATTAGCCAGCTGCACACCATTGCCCAGTGAATGCCAGAGTGTACTTGCAATGCTTTCTACTCTTCACAGAAACCCCTTCTCTGTCCCCCAATAGTTGTAGTTGGAGCAATAGAAGGAAGGCAGGGACACCTGCAGGCTCCACTCTTTGGAGCACTACAGTTTCTTAGCAGGGACTGAATTATATTGGCAGGCACATTAGCAAGGGCTTCTGAATGACAACCACATAAATGATTTCAGCACCACATTGCATTGCCAGTCATTGACTAAGTGGGTGCTGAAATTGTCTACAGCTTTTCCAGAACTGGAGCGGTCTATGATGAGACAAGAAAAGACAGATCCGGCTCATTTATAGAGACAACACCTATCATCTTATTGCAAACATTATCCAAATTGCCTCCCAAATGAACTAATTCTTTAACAGCTTATTCTTCTCTCCTGAGACTTAGTCTTTCTCTGTCTCCCACCCACCCCAAGACATTATCCTTTTATGGCAGCCACAGTAAATGTATTAATGCAACCATGTTTACCGGTAGACTCCTGCACAGATGCAGGCTCATGTGAATAAGGCCCTATGTCCTGTAAGTGATGGGGAAGAGCTTTGGAAAGTCCCACTCTTTTTCTTTATTTTTTTGAGTACTGGTCCCAGAATTGCCCAGGTAAGCTATGGATAGATATAAAGGCATATTTTTTATGTATTTTAATAGCAATGAAGTCCTAGTCATGCATTGTATCATCTGGTGTTAGTTCTGATTCCCCTATCCTCATTCTTAGCATTATGAGCCACCTCAGGATATTGCCAAATTAATTACTTCCCCAGCTCAACAGAAGCTAGGGGTATTTTTTTAATTGTTTAAGATTATTGCTAATACATAACATCAGATATCTTTTTTTTTTTTGTAAAATTGCCCTCCCCATCAAGAAACTGTCTGAAGCCACCACCATGGATTTGACTGTGAAGTGGTTTACTTGTATTGAATTTATTCCAGTGATCACATATGCTGGAACCAACCCAAACTGGGATGCCCCTACCTTCACCAGGAAAATAGAAGCTCCTTAACAAGAGCCAGAAAGGTGGAGGTAGGGACATTCTGGGAGCCTGCTGGTTTGCTCTAGCAAAGATGTTGTTCGCTCATTATGTTGGGTGGTACAATACAAGTCACTGGACATTCATTTCTATTTTTTCCTGGAGAGTGTAATTTTGGCCACTTGTGAAAAAGGGGGTAAGGCCAAGCCAGACAGGAAAGCCCTATCATCTCTGGCTGCTAGCAGAGATAGAGGCCAGTATTATATTGCCTGAATGTGAATCAGAAAGCTAACTATGTTAGCAATCCCCCACTCACTGAGCAGACCCCCTAGTACAGTGTTTCCCAAATGCTGGTTTTTGGACTTCAAATCCCAGAAGCCTAAGTCATTTCCCCAAAGCACTGATCAGCCAATGTACTGACTGAGGCTTCTGGGAATTGAAGTCCACTAGTGGGCTGTGTCCCCCTTGTTGGAAACCACTGCCCTAGTACATAAGTGATTTTAATATATGAATCTTTGATTTCAAGTCTTCTCTGGAGCTTTCTGACTGGGACATTATTTAAGGCAGGGGTGCCCAAACTATGGCCCATGGGCCGGATCTGACCCATGGCACCTTATAATCTGGCCTACACCACCCTCACCACTCCTGGAAATGGAAGTTAAATCTACCCACACATGTGCAAAATGCTGCCATAAAGCACCCATGGCTGTCGTAAATGTGCTTATGACAGTTGCGGGTGCATTTATGGCAGCGTTTTGCACATGTGCAGGTGCGTTTTACTTCATCTTCTGGTAGGAAGAACCATGTGACCGGCCTGTGATCTGAAAAGTTTGGGCACCTCTGATTTAAGGCATATATCAAGGAGTCATAAACTTGTAGAAGGTTAACCTTGTAGTACTGGAAGGCTCCTCTAAAATCATCAAATTAAAACCCATTGGAAAGGCATAGATCACGGATTTGCTCTATGAATTCATTGGGGGGGGGGGGGAGGTTGTACCATTCAGTTGTGATCAGCTGATGGTGTCATCCCAAGCAGTTAGTTGCTCAAAAAAAGAAAAGAAAGAGCTTCTGGCTAGATTTTTGAGTGCAAGGACTCTTTCCCTTATAATAAAAGGTAAAGCTCTAATGAGGTGCTCTTTCTTAATTGGTGCTTTTTCATTTAAAGTAAATTTGTTTCACACACATAACATGAAGTATGCCATTAAAGTGGGCAAAGTACTGTACCTGGTGTCTCGGCACATTTTATTTTGATTATTATGTGAATATTAAGATGTAATATTGTATGTCCCCACCATTCTCCCTGCAAGTTGTTCGAGAGCAGAGGCAAAAAGCAGAACCCCAGGGATAGGAAACAAATTAAATGAGAATTGGTATAATATTCATGTGAATGTATTGGATAAGATAGAGCGGAGAGGAGGGAAAAAGAGAAAGAGAGAAATGGGTTTCAGGGTCGGTCTGTTTAAATTAGAGCTCGTTTGCACAATCAGCCTTATCATGGTTAAATTATTCATGGACATTGCCACTTCCCAGTGGGAATTGAGACTGCATGTTTTAGCTTCTTCCACAAATAAACAACCACTGCACACAGGAAAATTGGCAGGGCAAACTTTTCTTCTTGATATGGTAGCTTTCTGTGCAAAAGGAATGTTTCTTTTGGGGCGTGTGTAGTTCTGAGTGCTCTAATCTACTGTATCACTTCTTCTCGTGTAGCCTAAATTGCTACAACCCAGGCATGGTTTTACCCCTTACTTCTAGTGACTGAACCCCCTCTCCCCCAACAATAACCAAGAATCCTGAACCTCACTCATGTAGCTGGCTGGTTAGCTCACTGATTTAGCTACCTGACTTCAGAGGCAGAGGTTGTGAGTTCGATTTCCTACCTTGCTTCCCGCAAGTAAAGCCAGCCTGTGTGATCTTGGGCAAGATGCACAACACTAGAATGTCCCAGAAGAAGAGAATGATAAAACACTTCTATATATTGCCTACCAAGAATACTCTGAAAAGGGTCATCAAAGGTCCCTGAGCTTTAATAGAAAATATGTGCAATGGAGGAGGAAGAGGAAGCTGCCAGTTGCCATTGAGATCATTGTACAGCAAAAGAGATGCAGGCACACATTTTCTTCACTTCAAATGTAAGGTAAGCACAAGAATTCTGAACCTCACCCATGAGAATTTCTCTGAAATTTATCCTCCTTTGACATTCTTTTCAAAGGAAATTTCTTTTCTATCAAATTGACTGAGAATGGCCAGAATTCTCTTGGGAGAAATTTTCAGCACAGCACTGTTCAAATCTCTGAAAAACCACTTGGCTGACTAACATGATTAACTCAAACAGCTAGCAGACTTATTGTAGACTTCTGAAAAAATAAAACAATGAAATGTAACAGCACATTAAGTGTCAGTGTGTTATGCCTAGGTATAAGAGGGTGATCAGATGGGCATTTAGCCCACTCTTCAGTATTCTTCAGGGACAAGCTGGTTAATTCCTTTTCCCAGCAGCCACATGGCTTAATTGTAAAGCCTCTACATCAATCTCTCTCTCTCTCTCATTTGCCCCTCTATTAAGGAGCACAGGTAGTGTTTAATTTGCCAATATCTTGAACTGGTGGTTTTTCTTAAGTCATTTTGTGTTACTGGAAATTTGCACAGGAAGAAGCCAGACCAAATAGTTGATAGAGCTTGGCTAAGCCATTTGGATGGGACGATCATACAGAATGGCATATCACATCTCTACCTGACCCAAAGCGACTCTATTTAGCTCACGCCTGCCCACACCAAAACAGCCCATGTAGACAAGCCTTAAGTTTCTGGCAGACCCATTCCTTCATCTAGGCCAGTTCGGTTAGACTTCTGAGACCAAATATAAGTAACCCAGTCCAGGTTTTCTGTTTGGATCCGGGAAGGCATCCCTGGTAGGCTGAAGTTGTCCTTGCCACTTTAGAAAGCAGAATGTTTTCTTGCCCAGATAACTGTGGTTTGGGGAATGCACCTTTAAGTTGCCTCTGCCAACTGCCTCCAACAGTTTGATCCCTCTTGAATTTGCAGCCCTATTATTAACATAGGATTCAAGTCCTCAGCAAACTTGACAATAAGACAATTTTGTGCAGGAACTCTCCATATTCTGCTCTCAAGGCAAGATGTTTATAATGAATCCAAGCTTGAGTTCCTCTTTCAAAGTCCTTTTGCAATCTAAAAGTAGCCTGTAGGGAACATTTCCAGGCCATCCTTCAAAACTGTCCTAGTCATAAGATAGTCTGTCTGACAGATTTGCAAAGTGAAGTTTTCTAAGTAAGAGTTGTGTGTGTGACTGAGGTGATTTGTTGCTTTGGGACTTAGGTCAAAAGCTAATTTTAGTAGCCTCAATGTTTCCCCTTATAGTTGCAGGCAGAATATCAAACAAACTGTTTAGTTTCATGCTTGCATTGGTTACAAGGTTCATTTTCATAATTCCTGAAATGCCTGGCCATCATCCCAGCATGAAATTGAGCCCGATGCCACATCTCTGGTGTGTTACTTGAAATGATCCCCTTCCTCTGTGATTGTTGTTTTGCTTAGCCATTGGAACGGCCAAGAAAATGATGCCACTGCGATACTCTAAATAGGTGCCACAGACAAAAGTAACACATAGAGTGTTATTCCAGAGGGTGTTAGTGAGGGGAAGCAGATGGTGGTGGCAGTGGTGGTAAGGGGTTCATGTTTTGCTTTGCAAAGAGTTTTGCTTTGCTTTTTGGCAAGCACATGACACACACCTATGCTTCACCGTGATCTACAGTGAACAACTACCTTTTTGTGCAGCTTTTAAACTGACAAGATGAAACACGATGATTTACTTTGGCATGTACCACATCTGTTACCCCCCCCCCTTTGGTGTTGGGTTTCTGGTTGCACCCTTCTCAGCATTCTGGGAGGTGTGTTGTTTCAGGCTGCAATGACATGCTCCGCACATGTCCTCGGTGGGTCTCACCATCTGTGGGAGAGTACACCCTCTTCTAAATGGGGGAATCATTTGTAGTTCTGGCCAGCTGTTTCTCCCACTCCATTACTGAAGCCTTGTCATCATTCCACTGCAATCTTGTTCTTTCATGCTTAATCTAACTATGTTTCCAGTATGAATGTATTCTTATTCTCCCTTAGCGGCATTCACTGTGCGTGCTATTGTCAAGGAATTGGGGAAATGGAGGAACAGTGGTTCTGAGAGCTGCGTAGAAAGATTGGATTTAGTTGGTTGGTGTCTGGGGTGGACAGGCACAGGGTAGGAAAATGAAGAAAAAGGGGTGCATTTATTTATTTGTTCAGATTTATATTGCCGCCCACTCTCCGAGGCGATTTAGACATGGAATTGAGGAGACTCACTGCTGGAATATTATCTAGTGGGGAGAAATGTGTTTTCAAGGTCAGACAGCCAATCTGAATTGAGAATCCTACTTATTACTACTATAATTAAAAAAGAACTGGTTTCAGCTGGAAAGAAGGGAAAGGGAAGAGAAGAGTTACTCAGAGAAAAGTTACCCCCATCTGGAAAATCCAGGGCATATAACGATCTAATTGGTGGAAAACTGGAAAGGTGGATGAGAAGTATAAAGCCAAGACAGAAAGGTTTCCATTGTAGCCTAGCTGCTTCCAAAAGGGTGTCACCTCTACAGAAGGATGTGTGTCATGTGCTACATGAGACATGTAGAGTACAGGGAGGCTCTGGCAGCATGGGTGTAGCTTCAGTTATTGGACCCCTTTACACATGTGAAATCTCCATCCAGCCATAAGTATACGTATAGATGGTTGCCACTGCAACAATGCTCAGTATTTTATAAGCCAATAAAAGGAATGGTGAATGAAGGGTGGAAAGTTAACTCATGTGGAAAGAGCATAAGGTAAGTTGTTGCAGGAGCCTCAATAGAAAAACATTAATGTACAGGTTTGGAGCTTTCAATTTACCTCCTTTAAGTTTATAATTCCCTAAACTTTCTTGACTCTTGGGGGATTGAGAAGATATTTAGGGTGGATAAGCAGGTGGAACTGGTGGGGGGATTTGGTGGGGGGGTGTAGGGGGGGAGACATTTTGGGGAATAAATGTGATCTATGTATATGTTTATATTTGTAAATTCAATAAAGAATATAATTTAAAAAGAAAAAGAAAAACATTAATGTATAGCAGGAAGTGAGGCCATGATGGCTTAATGCAGGGGTGCCCAAACTATGGCCCGGGGGCTGGATCCGGCCCCTGATGCCAATTCATCTGACCTGCAAAGCCGTCATTGCTCCTGAAAGCAGAAGTAAAATGCGCTTGTACGGGCACGTTTTACTTCCGCTTGCAGGAGCAACGAGGGCTTTGTGGGCCAGATGAATTGGCATAGGGGGCCGGTTCCAGCCCCCGGGCCATAGTGACCAGCTCCCTGAATCATATGACTGACCTGTGGCCCAAAAAGTTTGGGCACCCCTGGCTTAGTGGTTAAGATGCTGAGCTTGACAACTGGAAGGTCAGCAGTTCAAGGCCCAAGTGCTGTGTGACAGACTGAGCTCCCATCCTCTGTCCCAGCTCCTGCCAACCTAGCAGTTTGAAAGGAAGAAATTGCAAGTAGATAAATAGGTACCACTTTCATAGGAAAGGTAACATTGTTCTGTCTGCTCCTTGATCTAGTCATGCCTGGCATATGACCACAGAAACATCTGCAGATGCAGGTAGCGCTGGCTTTTTGGCTGAAAACGGAGATGAGCATCGCCCCTAGAGTTGAACACCCTTTCGAGCAAGGAAGACCTCTATAGCAGGAAGCAGTGTGATAAAGTCTTGTATCTCCTTTCTCATCCTGTCTCTTTAAGACAGGCGTTCTCAACCTTTTTAAGCTGGGGCCCAGGTCACGCTCCCTCAGACAACTTCGGGGGCCACTTTGATCTCCCCCCACCACATGGCACTTCCTGGTGAGGTGGAGACCGTGGGAAGGGCATATGAAATGGTGCCATAGGCCACAGGTTGAGGATCCCTGCTTTAAGATATAAGTTCCCAAACAAGAGAGTGAAGAGCTACTTTGTTGAAATTCTGACCTACTTTGAAAGAAGATAGCAAAAAATCAATGAGCCCCATAGCAGCCTAAATGCTTTGTTGGCCCTTTACTATAACATTATATATTACATGCAAATAATGGCACAAGTTTAAATGCTACTATTCACACCAAGCAATTCCTTTGGATCTGTATTCTATCCCCCCCCCCCCCCCCCGGCAGATCTTGAACAGTAACATTTTTCTTTTTAGCATGAAGTTGCTCAAGGTTCACTGGAGACTTTTAAATTGCGGCTTTCAGAGAAATAACAATGTAAAATGACATTATGATATATAGCACCTTCCCATGGGCTTGAACCAGCGCAGGAGCCAGATGCTAATGCCTTTGGGAATGAAGTAATCTCTGGGGCACTATTGTCCAATTGTCCTTCTAACAGTACCTTGTTTAATTAGTTGCAATTAATTTCAAGCAACAGCCTCTTGGAACATCGCATCAGGAAACATCGAAGGGAATGCTGGATATTCAGAAGTATGGGGACTGGGGTGTCTCTTTTAGAGGACAGAAGTCGGAAGGCTGCAGTTCCTTTGGCTCATCTAACCTAGGCGTGAACTTTTAGCCTGCATAGGTATTATGAAGGACATTATTATATATAAGTACCTTAAATAACAAAAGAAACCTAATTTTACAGAACAATTCTATACAGTACTTGAAATTTTTGGAATAGTAGCCATGTTAGTCTGTGGTTCAGGCATATCAGAAAACAAAACAAAATTAACAATGATAACCTTGTGTTGCTGGCTAAACTTTCTCTAGGTGAGGTGAGGGGAACTGCAGAATGAACTCACCAAAAGGTGCCTTCATTTTGGCAGTTTCACCTCTGGCCTAGACGACGAAGATGATGAAGAAGAAGTGGTGTGCCTGTCTGAGTAATTTTTGTAATAACCAATAGCCATGAGTTATCAAGTCAATTCCGGCTTCTGGCAACCCTTTTCAGGGATTCCTTGGTAGAGCGAGCTCAGAAGTACATGGCCATTCCTTTCTTCTGAGGGCACCTTGGGAATGAGCAGCTTGCTCATGGCTGGCCCCTCCGTCGCTAGAGGTGCTGGAGAGATCCCTTGGTATTCCAAGGATGAGCGAGAGTGACAAAAGTGTCAACAAACTCTTGATCCACCAAATGGAGCTTTAGTAGGCCATTCAGATGTTAAGTTGGTGGAGCCTTCACAGTATTGTCCCCCACACTGACCTTATCTTGCTACAGCCAAGAATTTTACTTACTTCCTGCTTGTCTGGGAGGTCATCCCACTCTGGATGGTTTAGAGAATTAAAACATGACAAGAACCATCAATTTAATCCAAAACGATTACAAAGAGAACAACTATTGAGGAGTAACAAACAAAAACTATACACAAAATTGGTCAAGATATAGTTGCTCTACTGTAGGAAGACAAGCCCACCCATGGTTTCATATGATGTCTGGAGTCAGGGGACAGTGTGTTTTTCTCTCCCCTGGGTATCCTGGGGTTCAAGAAGAGGGGGGTGGATGGGTAGCATCCCACAGCTGAAAGCGCCTTCTCTCCCACTTGGATCATGGAACACCATTAATTTGTTTAAACTATATTTTAGTCCCTAGAAGCCATGAGGATCAAATTGTGGTTCCAGGTCCCAATTCATTTTGTTTGCTTAAGCAGACCACAGTATCCTATGGAGTCTTTACAAGCAACTTTAGTTTCTCGATTTCATGTGTCGTAGGTAACAGTGGTTAGTTTAAAATTAGAAATGAACACTTCAAGTTTTCCCTTCTTGGATCTAAAAAATAAAAAAGCAGGGGAGGTGTCTGAGTATCTCAGTGGTTTGGGTATCTGGGTCTGGAGCCCAAGCTTGGGAGTTCAATTCCACGTTGTGCATCTAGGGAGTGGAGTCAAACTGTGCAGTCATAGGCAAGCTGCACCGTGCCAAAATGCCCCAGAAGAAGAGAATGGTAAACCACTTCTACATATTTTCTACCTAGTAAACCCGAAAAGGGTCATCAGAGATCCCTGGGGAATGGTAAACTCCTTGTGTGTGTTCTCTTCTTAGGAAATTCTGGAAAGGGTCACCATAAGTCAGCACTGACTTGATGGCACATTATTATTTTCCAGTTAAAATCAGAACTGGAAGCAGATGCTTCCAATTGCCTTTTGCACACTAGAAAATAAGAGAGACAAAAGTTCATCAAGAAACATTCATATAATGCAGTATTTCCCAATGTGAGGCCCATGCCCCACAGGGGAATTCAATTCCCAGAAGCCTAAGTCAGTACATTGGCTGATCAGTGCTTTGTGGAATTAATTTAGGCTTCTGGGAAATAAAATCCAAAAACCAAAGGTTGGGAAATACTGATATACTGTAATGAAAATCATTGTCATCTACTTTGAAAGTCCTCTTCTCCTGCCCCCCAATTATATTTTTTTTAAATCATGAAATACTACAAATCAGAGTTCAAGTGTATCTTTTCACTTGTGGTGTTTCCCAAATGCTGGTTTTTGGACTTCAATTCCCAGAAGCCTAAGTCATTTCCCCAAAGCACTGATCAGCCAATGTACTGACTGAGGCTTCTGGGAATTGAAGTCCACCAGTGGGCTGTGTACCCCTTGTTGGGAACCACATATATGTAAATAGGGAGGTTTCAGCTGCTGCAGGATTCCTTACCAGGCTGGGCATTACAGACTCTGAGGGTTAGGGACAAAAGGAGCAATAGAGAAGTCCAAAAATCAATCTGGCAAGATGCTGAATCTCCAGGATGGAGATTGCTTTGTATACTACTAAATTAAAATGAGGCATTTCACTTGGCATTCATTTAATGACTTTTCCAACTTTCCTGTCACAGGAAAAGTCCTTGATTCTTTTGCAATATACACATCCGTTTTCACTCCAATATCTCAGCTTTGAAATGACTTCTTCTTGGATGCAAACACCTTAACATGGTGTGGGGGCTTGTGTGTGTTAGAAAAGTAAATGTTTTATTGCAGTTTATACTGTGTGTACTTGCCTCCCTCCAAGAAAATGCAGAGAAGTTTGGATTCACACCTGAAGTATAAAGCGATGTCTGAAGAAGGCATAATAGCATCCCATTCCTGGAAATTTGAAGGTTAAAGCCTAAGACCAGAGGGTGAGGCCTTGTGATATCATAGAGGCAGGGCAGAGAATGGTGGATAGGTTGGCCAGAGTGCCATCTAGAACAGTTGACTGTGGAAATGGGCATAAGGGGAATCCAGGTAAATGGGTCAGGATCTAGATTTAAAAAAACAACCCTGCTAAAGCAGAAAGTATGGCAGCAAACAGCTGGGGGGGAGGGGGAGTTGAGGGTTAGGCAGGTGGAGCATGTTGAGCAGCTGCAGCGATTGCACTTCACCTGACAGTGCTTGCATCTCACCTAGTTTTACCTACTGCACACACGTCACATGGGGGTCTCTTGAGGATTTTGTTGAGTCTTATGGAGAGATCACCACAAGGATATGGGGGATTTTTTTCTGGGCCCTGTACCGGTGTATCCAAAACCTTTGCACCAGAAGGCTCAGGAATTGTGACACTGGCACTTGACTGTTTGGTTTTCTCCAAATGGCATGATGATCCCAAGTGTTCGGACTCATGGACTCTTTCATTATTACTCTTCCCACACTCCCGGCTCTTCAATGCCTTGGGGCTGGATAAGCAGAACACACAATATAAACACCTTTTGCTTGGTCGCTGAGCACCAATGCCAGCTGGGAATGGGGGGAGTTGGGGGATCAGGCTTCAAAACCCCTTTATGCACAACAGTAAAAGACACCCACCCCACCTCCAGCATGACTTGCCTGAGAAATGTCTCCCCACCTGCAGATCCAAGGATACAGAACAACTCCTTGAGCCTTTAGCCAGAGCTCTGGGATCTAATGACCCTTAGTCCTAAACATGCCTATTCACCTTCCGTTCCAAAATCTCAGTATCCAAGGGAGATATTTTGTTACAAGAAAACCAATTTGCAAACAACCTGACAACCCCAGTTAAATAAACCCAAGGCTTCATTTGTTTGTCCAAAATTTAGGTGAAAATGTGAGAACATCTTGAAACTAAAGAAAGGGTGCTCAAACTACGGCCCGGGGGCCAGATGCAGCCCCCAATGCCAATTCATCCAGCCCACGAAGCCTGTATGGGCACGTCTTACTTCCGCTTCCAGGAGCAAAAAGGGCTTCACCAGCTGGATGAATTGGCATCGGGAGCTGCATCTGGCCCCCAGGCCTTAGTGACCGGCTCCCTGAACCACATGATTGGCCCGTGGCCTGAAAGGTTTGGGCATCTCTGAACTAAAGCAACCTTTACAAATGGGTCATCTGAAATAAACACTCATAGTAAGAGGCAAGACTGAATGAGCTGCCATTCACTTTTAAACCATGGATTTTTGAGGGTGAAGAAATATTTAGTTGTGTCTTTTAAAGGAGATCAAGACAACTATTTGACCTTCAAGGACTGTATATATTTCATTGTTTTTTTTTTTAAAAAATGCTGTATTTGTTTTGAGATTTTTTTTTAATATGGGTGCCATAAATGGTTATCTTCTTTCTACACAACATGACAGTAGTTTAATTCTTGATGCAGTGAATCAGGACTGGAGCTGGTCTGATGACAGAGAGTTAGTGATTTACAATAGAGCAGGCACACGATAAAAACCTATGGCAAGGGGTTATGAGTTATCAAGATGTGCTGAGCTGGCATTTGTGGTCAGTAATATGAAAAGTGTGTGTGTGTGGGATTCTCATGCTGTGGCTGTCCAGCCTTCTGTTCCTGTCTGGTTTTCGCTGAATGAGAGCCAGCCAACAATGAGGGATGGGGTAGGGGAGTTGAGGCAGCCATAGTACAGGTGGGGGCAGCAGAGAGGATTTCTCAGAAAGATCTGGAGGCTAAAGAAACAGAGGGGGTGGTGGATTTGTGTGGGAAACAAATGGCAAAACAGTTATGTCATCAAGACCTGCTGCAGCTCATAAATCTAAAATGGCTACTATAAAAAATTGCAGTAGGTTCAGGAATATTAACAAAGCTGTTTGGAGAAATAGTGGCAGGCTGCAGGAAGAAGGACATCAAAGCTTTTCTACAATGTCCAGAAACACAGATTCTGGCAGGAATGAAAGATTTCTGGTGGGTGCTATAATTGATATGGAAAGAATATGGAGTGTGAGGTTCTCTTGGCTTTGCTTCATGTATGCAGAGGGCTGTAGGAAGTATGTCAGTGTCACTATTCTGACAGTATCCTGAATGCAGTTGAGCATACCAGCCAGTCTTCGGGTCAGACTAGATACTGTTGAGTAGACAATGCATAATCCCATTTTTCTCCCACATTACAAAGTGGTCTCAGAACTGTATCTGTCATCAGTCAGACTTGCAAATTAAGCCTCTGTTACCTTCCCCCAAACAATGACAAAATACAAGGCATGCCAAATGCAAGATAAGTAGGTAAGGAAAATCATATGTTTTGACAAAAACTCTGTGAAACCTGATAAACATATACACCAAATTGATATGAAACAGTACCTTACCTTGGATACCTTGGAATTGTTATTCAGTGAGGAGTCCTCGTACGAGCAGACGTCTCCGCAATGACATTCTGCACAACTTCTGCCCATAACGATATGTCCCTGGCAGTTCTTCTCCATGTTGGTCAAACATTATTCTTGAGAAAATCTTCCTACCTGCAAGGTGGTCTTCCTCTAGGCCCTTTGTGATCTCTCGGATAGCAATTCATTATTCTGGCGCTCCATCTATTGTCACTTGTGCATGCAACATGGTCAGCCCACTTTAATTTGTTCAACAGGTATTCTGTTACTACGTCTTTTAACAGTGGTCTTTGCCTGATATCCTCATTTTTCACTTTATTGCAAAGTGAGATTCTGAGCATTGATCTCTCCATTGCTCATTATACTACGTGCAGCTGTTTTTCTTTTGCAGCTGTTAAAAACCATGTTTCACTGCCATGTGTCATGCTTTCAAGACTGTAGAATTGAATAAATTTGCCTTTGTTTCCTGTTTAGCTTTTGACTTCAAGATGGCTGGCACTTCTCTGAATTTACCCCATGCGGCTCTCTGTCTTCTAGATATTTCTTCTTAAACCATCCAAGGCCTCTTGTTATACATCGCAAGACTCCTAGAATGACAAGGGAGTATTGGTGTACCCATGTTCACAGTACCATACAGAATGTTTCATGGCTTCAGCAATCCACTGCAGAATTTGGGCAAGGTAGAATTTAATAAGTTAGTTTCCTGCCAAAACTTCTGAGAAGAGAGCCAAGCAGTTCTGCTTATCCCTTCAATTTTTGTTTCTGCAAGAACATAAACTAGCAATCAATACACATCTTAGAGAAAGGGTTCTCCAAGTTCCAGAACAATATATTATTAGCTAGAACCTGAAATCCCACTCTCTAGATGTCTTAATTTCTGAAATCTTACAGCCTAATTTAGTGAATAAATTATTGGAATAAATAACCCCTGTACATTCTATTTCCATTTGAAGAGGATGATCCACTAAAGATAAGTACTGTACTTTGAAATTCAATTCCTTTCCACTGGATAGATTTAAGCAAAAATATAACTTTACTCTCTAATGTAAAGTTAATGGAACTTAAAGTATATATTATCTTTGCATTGACAGTGGCCTGTGTATGGTGCCAGAAAATTACCAAATGCACCATTACCCAAGTAGTAACATTAAGGCTGCAATTTTATACATATTGACTTGGTTGAAACAGCTATTGAACTAGGTGGGACTTACTTCTACATAACTATGCAGAGGATTCATTTGCTTGTCACAGAGACTCTTCTTTTTGTAAAAGGGGAAGCAAAATGAAAGAAATAACATAATTATTTTATTACAAGTAATAGAAATTTTCTTCACGAGAATAGCTGATTAGCGCCAATAAGAAGCTCATGATAGTTTATGTTTCTGAGATCTTCCATACAAGTAAAGGATTCTGAAGCCCATATGAGTATCACTATTCATCTAAAAAAAGTGACCAGAGCCACACAAATAATCCATCAAACACACTGATTTGACCCTTTCCTTGAAATGAACACTATTTCTGTGTGTTTAGAAAAATAGTGGACCAAAATCCCAAATTCTGGACTGGGATTTGGTTTTTCTAGTTTAAAGTGGACTACCATTTATTATTGTCATAGTGTTAAAAAAAACCCAACATTTTGGCCAAAATTTTATTAGTGGGTTACATGTGCACACACACAATCTGTGCTGATTCACAGGGTTTTGCTTTCCTGCTGTTTCTTGAGATAATCTGATTGTCATCTTTTTTTTAATCTTTAGAGATTAGTACTAGTACCATAAACTGGACCCAGAATTGAAATGACAGACAATGTAAGTGTGCAAAATGGGTCTAACATAATTTGATGCTAGTATCTTGTTGCCGAAAAATGGAGTGGAAGGGACATTGCGTTAGTGTCCTCCTTGCTCCAGCAAGAAACCCCACTGCTTGATTAGTTGCATGTACAGTACAACCAATAGGAGGATGGACATGTGACAGGCAACTTGTTGAAGTGGAGTCAAGAGTTTCTGTGATTTCTATTCTGTCCAGAATTTAGGCCACCGGATACTAGCCCCAATGCCTGTCTTCAGTATTCTTGCCTCCATTTTCTCATTCCGAACAGATTTTGCAGATTAAATTCAAGTGCAGATCCAGAGTGCATAATTTAATCCAAATATAACAGAAGTGTGTGTCACTGCATGTGTGATCAGCCTGTTGTAGATAAAGTTGGTGAACCAATCAAAGATCAGGAAAAGATATCCTAAACCACTAATGACATTTGCATTTTGGTAGGCATTCCTAAACTAATAGCATGTCCCTTGGGGAAATGTGTAAGTCTCTTGAGACCAGCTGTACACGTATTCTTCTCTTCCTCTTTTATCCCTTTGGGTGTCAAGGGAGATACAAGGTTCTTGTTTTTCTAGTGGCCTCCATCAGCATTATTTGGTGTTCTTGTAATACTTCTTTGATGCTATTTCTCCATCTTCCTCTTGGTCTTCCTTGTGCTCTTTCTCCTTCTTCTCTTTTCACATATACCTTGTATGGTTTGGAATCCCAAGACATTCTAGTAAGGGATTGCCTGGACTGGGAGAAGTATGGTGTGGCCTTGTTCCACAGGACCACTATGGCAGCCACGAAGGGTCACCCTGAAATGATCTGACCGAAGGAGCTCTGGTGAAGATGTGATAGGCCCAGCAAGCTGGCAATGGATAACCTACCACTACAGGAATCCAAAACTGGATGCGACCATCCTTATACCGCATTGCCCAGCTCGTAATATTGCCATCTTGCCTGAATCAAAGTCCAGCCTATTCAACTTCATCCATCCTACAATTGCCGCTAGAAACCTGTTCAGAGTTTCCACATCTTTGTTGGGCTAAGAAGACAGAAATGAAAGTAGAATTGTATGCCATCCATGTATTGATGACACCTCAGCCCCTTTGCTTCTGATGATTTTGCCAAGCAATCTCTTGTGCATGTTAAAGAACATGGAGCTGTGAGGCATGCCAAGGGCCAGTGGCCAAGATGTGGAATGGAAGTCCCACAGCACCATCTTCTGGACCTAACCCTCCAAGCAGAACTGAAACCACTGCAGCAGCATGGCTCAAAGTCTCGTTTTCAAAACTGAACAGGCTGACCTGTTGGTAACCTTTCCTAACAGAGAGATGCTTCATCCCTTTGAAAGACACTCCCTGCATCTGAAGGACGTGCCCTGCAGCCACAGACTTTATATTTAATAAATGTTGTTACCTTTGAGGTAGTACAAGATTTTTTGTTTTTAGTTGCAACAAAGTAACATGGCCATCCCTCTAGAAATTTGATCATATGGTTGTCCTTTCCAGCCCGCTTCCCAGGTTTACAACATCCTTTTTCAAATATAGTTACTAGAATCCACTATGTTCCACAGATAAGGCCATGATGAGGCTGGCAATTTCATGTTAAACTCCTTTTCTGAAGAGCCTGAGGTGGAAATCAGTTTCCACAGCAGCTAAATTTAGGTGTGTTTTGCAATGGAGCTTTTCCATGCAAAACACCACTTTCACCATGATCTCCTTCTTTGGTCTTTCAATGCCAGTTTCAAAGTACAGTATACGTGATTACAGGATTTTTTGCTATAATTTATTTATTTATTTAGATTTATTATCCCACCCCAATCAGGCGAACCCGACTCTAGGCGGCTTACAGAAAAAGAGAAAGATTATATATCATGAGCACAAAACAAACTAAACAATCCCACTATACCCCTACAAATTCAGGTTCAAAATTGATTTAAAAAAAAATTAAACTATGAATTTACAAAAAACTCAAAAATTTAAAAGTTTTAAAAGATTAAAAACTTCACACATTCCTATATTAGATGAGTTCCGTCTCCTAAAGTCAGAGATAACTGGCTTTTGAGCAGGGAGGCTTTTCCTTTACCTATATTTTACCCATTTTTGCAAATTTAATAGGCATTTCTCTGGTTTGGAGAGAGTATTTCAGAGCTCTTCAGTCCTCTTCAGTCCTCTTTTCTTTTCAACACCTGAGATAAATTGGTTGTTTGGGCAAACCTGGCCATGTATTGTTCACCACTAGTGCCAGACCAAATGAGACTGGGAGAAGTAATTAATTTTGAAAACTGTTGCCAATAAAATCATCCTGCCAGCAGCAATTCTTGGTACTCCCCAAAAGCTTTCCAACAATGACAGGGATTACATGGGAATGCTGGGACCTCTAGGGAAGAAATTAGAAATTAGATCTATTGAGTCAAAGGAAATTACAGAGATCAATCACAAGATTCTGATTCAATGGGCCTATGGTAGTTATGGATTTCTACACTAAATAAAAATGATCTCAGCCAATCAACAAATTAGTGATTTTGTTAAACTACTATAATCAGTGGTAGGCATCAGCAGGTTTTCACCAGTTCACCAGAACCGGTAGCAAAAATTCTGGCTGGCTGTGCTTTATTTTGAAATAAAGTAGTCCTAATTTGGGTACAATGCAGGGCTTTCCCCCTGGCCATACCCACAATACCACACTCACAGTGTGGTAGTAAATTTTTTTTGGAGCCCACCATTAGTGAGCGAATTCCAGCTCTGTTCTTCTCTTCCATTAAACCACCTTGGAATTTCTTTCTTTCTTTCTTTCTTTCTTTCTTTTGCAATGAAGGCAAACACAAAGAAGTCATTCAGTTTTGTTGGACATTAATAGAAATGCCTTTCTTCTTGAGGGAAATACATACCTTTTGGTCCTCCTCAATTGAGTGTGGAAGATGCAAATAAATGCTCACTCATCTGTATAGTTTTTCTCTGGGAGGAATGCCCTAAGCTACAGATAGGCCATGATTGTGTAGCTGATTTTGGGGATGCTCATAAAGTCACTTGTTCTCAACATGTCATGTCAAGATAACAAAATGCAAAAATCATTTTCGCAAATGCAAGGACTTTCATCAGAAAAGAATCTCATTGTCTCATAGGCAAGGAGAAAAAGAAAATGGTATTTTGTTCTTGAGGAGCAGAATGTTGAACTTTATCTGGGACTTTGCTATTTTAGCCAGTGCACATTGGATTTTCCATGTGCTATGCCCTACTAAAATATTTCACCCAGTTCAGATGGGTGGTTTCGGAAACCAGGAGAAGTGAGTTGGGTGACAAGGCATGTCCCCACCTCCTCACTATACTTGGGTAAGAATATCATCTAAACTGGGTCTCTATCTCTGGGTCTGAGAGTTCTCATGTAAACTTTTGCACAGTTTAATGATATCTTTATTTTTCCCTTTTCTTCTTACAGAGATTGTCTCAATAATGGTAATATCTTTTGAAGGGACAAATTGGTGAGCACAACTATTAGCTTGGTGACATCAAAGAACATTAATCTTTTGTTCTATAGCAAGGCCAATACCACATTACTGCAATTCACCCAGTCATTATTAAGCTTGTACCCCAAGGGTGTAATAAATGTTTTATGACATGCAAACCAAGGTAATGGAATGCAAATTCCACAATATAGCCTTTCATTTATTTTCTAATAGGGTAAATTATGATGTATTCTCTCCAAGAAGAAGGTTCAAATGACAGGACTAGTTGGGAAATTTGGAAGAGGGCTTTAATTGTGATTGTCCCTGATGAAGAAAACCCACAGATGAGAGGAAAAGGAAGGATGCTATCATGAGCATCATCAGATCACTTCAAACTCTTTGGCCTCACTAGGATTAAAGTAGCTCAATTCTGTGCAGGCTGCCTACTAATTTACATTTTTGGAAATAATCTCTGCTTTTAAGTGCATCTCTTTCTGTCTTAACCTATAATGTAAACATCCTAGATATATGTGTCTGTGGATACAGGAATCTTACATTTTTATTTGTAATTACATTTCCCCTTCTTGTTTGCTGGATAATGTATGACAATCATTAGTGGTATGTACAGTTTTAATACAGGCCAAACAAAGGATTTCTGCATCAGAATTTGCTTTCACATTAGCAAAATGCAATATTGGAGATGCTAATTTTACTTATGTTATTAAAAATATATTTTAACTTTTACCTGAAAATGGATTTCCTGAGTGAACTAGAGTTTGAATACTCTGACAATTTTGTCACAGACTTACAAACCATATTTTACTGAGTCTTCTTAATGCCTATAAGGAAGACATAATTTAGATTACGTTTCCAACTTTTCTGTACTGCTTTAAAATGGGTGTGGAAGTTGGAACTGGTTTTTGCATGTAGAACTGTGTCCTGAATATACTTCCCAACTTTCATTCCAGTATTTTCACCTTTGGATCATGCCGTCATTCTAATCCTGTCTCCTAATAGACTCATTGTCAGGTTTATGCATGTAGCCAAAATAGAACTATGTAGTACATGGATAAGTGAAGGTATTAGAATAAGCATCTTTTAAAACAGGGGTGGCTGACCTTTTTATGTTGTGGGCCTGACCATGCCCCCAAACAACTGAGTGGGCCAGACCACATCAATAGAAGTGGGTGCAGTGGAAGTTGGTGCATTTGTGGCATTTATGACAGCTGCAGGCATGTTTGCACATGCATGGGCACATTTTACAGCTGATGTAAACATGCCCACTTCCACTTCCATGAGTGGCAGAGGCGCAACAAGCTGGATGGGATGTTGTCGTGGGCAGGGGCCAGCCACGGGCCATAGGTTGGGAACCCCTGCTTTAAAACAACCATTCCCACATCAGCTCATTGAAAACTAAGTATGTTCAGCTGCCACAGAGCACCACATGTCAGGGTGAAGAAGCATACAGATGAAACAGGTTGAAGGGATGGAATGGAATTGAATGTTTTGGGGAAAGACACAACTTGCTGACTGGAACACTCTGTAGTGCAAACATATGTTGCATGTCCTACTGGTGACTTTGTATTTAGCAACTTCAAATGGCGGGGAAAGTACTGACCTGGCGTTTGACCCTGTAGTGTTGAATTGTGCCATGGATCCACAAACAAAATTTTGCTTAATTTTCAGTTTATTGGGGAATAATGCTTTACAAACCGTCACACCTATCCACAAAAGCTCATCCAGTTAAATACTTGTCTACCTCAGATAACACATCTAGGTGTGTTGGCATGAAACAAACTCTCTTGCAGTCCCCAGCTGCTGCTAATATGCCAGCAAAAGCTGTTGGGCTGCTAGTTCATTTGCTTGTAGGTTGTCTGGATTAATCTTTGGAACTTGAGTAAGTCCTTCTATTGGTCCCTAAGAAATAGTTCCATTTTGCTCTTACCTTGTTTCCTTCTGATGCTCAGTGTTTTTGATGCAGCCTAATAGAATTCCATGTTCATTCATTCCTGTGCTTCTCAGAGAGAAATGAATTCACCAAGAGTACAAATTGTGTTATAGTACAGCATCCAAGTTGATCCTTGGGAGTGATAAGTGAGTTCTAAAGCTTCAGAGACAGTTCAAGTTAATAAAGGGGAATGGATGGGCAAAGTTTCTCTGCTGCTCTGGTTTATGAATCTCCCCCTTGTTCAAATTCCAGTAAGCAATAGTTACACGAGACCAGGCAGATATTCAAGAGCTGTATTTTTCCTTGCCTCTTTTAGTATCTGCTGCTAAATCTGTTGCAGACTTCTGGAAGTCTGGCCTCCTCCTGTTGTACTAATTTGCTTGCAATGGGACAATGTTATTGAGTGCTGAATTGCACCACTTCCTGTGTCCTGCTGAGTGACACTGAGCTGAATTACACCATGTTGTCTGTTCTGTTGGAGTGATGTTGGTGGTTCAGTCTTCAAAGCAAGGGTGGCTCCTTCTCCTTCTCAGGAAAAAATCCCCTTCATTTAAAGTTACTGTCAGGAAAATATCTTGCATCAGAGTTGGGGCTGTTGTGCCCTCAGGAGTATTATGGCTGTAAATCAAAAGTGCATGGAATCTGCTATAAGTGTGTGTGTTCCTGTATGGCAGGAGTACCCAAACTTTTGGGGCTGCAAGTTGGTCACATGGTTCAGAGGTGCCCAAATTATGGCCTGTGGGGTGGATCTGGCCCATGGGCCATAGTTTGAGCACCCCTGCTCTATGGTCTCAGTAGTTCAACCCTCTCCATCAATTCATCTACTGGCTAAATGTCTTGGCCAATGGAGCCTTCTGGCACATCTGTCACTAGGAATGTGTTCACTCTTTGGACAAATGTACAAAAATTCACTAGATTTTGGGATGAAAACAAGGAAAGACCGAGGAACCCTTGGTCATCTGTGGGGCAAAGTAATACATTTATGGATCCTTTTCCAATCTGGCTGCTTGTTAATTTGAATTTAGGAAAGTGAAAATCAAAAGTATCCATAAGACCAGTAGATTGCTAGAGGCAAAGGTGAAGGTGAAGGGCGGTGGAATCTGCAGTGAAGCCCAAGAACTCTGTACACCGGCCAGAGTGGGAAATATCCCAGATGGGTGATATAACAATGACGACAATGACGACAACGACGAAAACGACGACGACGACGACAACAACAACAACAACAGCACAGCATTGTGTCAAAATCTGAAAACATTGATATTTTGAATTTCAGCTTTCAAAATCCCAACTCCCAGAATTTTTCAGCTGTGAAATCAGTTTATAGGTTTACTTTAAAAACAGGATTGATATATAGATATTTTAATTAAAGACTTGAAAATTCTTTTGTGGGATATCCTAGCCTTCAGATCCTGTGGAGATAGCTTGTTCTCAACCTATGGTAAAAAGACACTAAAATTAAAAACAAGTGTTACCTTTTGCTCAGACAATTACTGAAAGTTATGTGATTTCTGTTTACAACCTGGTACACAGCTGGCCACTTATATGACATTTAAAGATCAAGGCCTAATCTCCCCTCCTGAGTCCTACTTAGTTTCTGAATATTAATACTTTAGGTTTTTGACTAGAAGGATGAAAACTTTATTAACTGCAGTGCTAAAAGCTATCATTGAAAAAAATCAATTAACACCTGGTGTTTTATTTCGAAATCGAACAATTAAAACAGTCTTTGGCATGATGTAACCACTCACTGTCTCAGCAGAGGATTTACTGAATATCTGATATGGGGTGGTGGCCTTTGAAGGCAGCTGTTAAAAAGCACTTAAATTTACTGACCACTTTTAAAAGATTTTAAAAAAATAATTGTTGTAAGACATGATGCTAACTTAGCAGTTATAAACCTGCCCTTCATATACATTAATTCATGACAGAGTCTACTTCATTTTGAAAATTGAGACAGGTTTTTTTGAGGGAGGTAGAGCTTCAGTTTTGTTGTAAATGAAAAATTGTTTCGCCTGTAAAGAATATTTTCTTCACTGTGTGTTTGGAGCAGAAGAGACTACAGTACCTTGAAGAACAGTTTCAAAAATACTGAGAAACAGCAATCAATCCAGAGATGTGAGGTATGGCAACAAAATGGTGTAATGTACCTCAAGGCTCCAGCCAGTCCAGAAGAGAAGACTTGTAGCTGTTTTGGATGCTCACAGGACACATTATTTCCCCACTTTTCTCATGCTGTGCTTCGTAGTGGTAAACAACTTCAGCTTTGGGTAGCAGGTAGCATTGTATTGCTATAGAGCCAGCCATTTCATTTATGGTTCAGAATTAACAAGGGGAACTTTCCTGTCTTCTTTTGAAGAAAACAACAACAACAACCCAATTTCTTACTTAAATTAGATAAGAATGCCCCTAGTCAGTGGTGGGCTATTACCAGTTCAGCCCAGTTTGGCAGAACTGGTAACAACTTTACGGAGGGGGTCGCAGGGAGGGGGTTTGGAAAACCCCTGGGCAACCTGGTTATCTTGCCTCTCTAGGCCACCTCTGGAAGTGACTTCTGGGCAGCCAAAATGGCTGCCCAGAACTGTGCATGCATCAAATCTCTATTTGACTCATGCACAGTAAAAAAATAGAATTGCGCATGCATCAGATATTATTATTATTATTATTATTATTATTATTATTATTATTATTATTATTATTATTATTATTATTATTATTATTATTATTATTATTATTATTATTAGTATTATTAGTATTATTATTATTAAATTCGATTTATATGCCGCTCTCCTTGCCGAAGCAACTCAGAGCGGCTAACAATGTTACAATATGAAATATACATGAAAAACATAATATAAATATAACAAATGCAATACAATCAATGTGGTCAACAAATCCTTCATAAAAAATAAGAATACAAAAACAGTACAATCAAAGAAATGCAAAACAATCAAGGATATACAGCACAAAACAAAGCGGAAAGTCCTGATCCCTTGTACATATTTCAATTAGAAACAAATATACAGTACATTTATCCGGGGAGTGGCTGGCCACGGTACAGCTGTGGTGGTAGTAGTGGCGCTGGCGTCTTTGGTCAGCTAGCCCATCCGTCCAGCTGGTCCTCATTCTCCCCGCCCGACCAGCTGGGGAGAGTGTCCGGGGATGGTCTCGCGGTGGCAGATAGAGGTTTGGTGCATACGCAGTTCCTGGCAGCCATTTTGGCTGCCCGGAAAGGAAGCACGATGCATCCAAAAGTGGTGGCGGTGTTTCCGCGCCGCACAGTGCCATGTCATGGTGTTTCCTGCCTGCCTGCTTCTGGTAAGTTTTCCTGGTTTTTTTGTTTGGGGTGGTTGGGTTGAGGTGTATGTGTGTGTGTCTGTGTCTGTGTGTCTGTGTGTGTCTGTGTCTGTGTCTTTGTCTCTGTGTGTGTCTGTGTGTTTATTTTATTTTATTTGGCTCCGCCCACATCATGACATCATGACGTTGGCTCTGCCCATGACATCATGACGTCATGATGTTGGCCCCACCCATGATGACCATGACGTCACGGTGGGGTAGTAAAATTTTTGACATCCCACCACTGCCCCAGTATTAGATATATGTGCCCAAATCTTGTTGTGAAAAATCATGCATATTAGGGTGATTACACTGCATTTCCACCCCCTCCATCACTTACTGCCTGTCCAAGTGCATACAGTACATGACTGTTTCCCTGATCAAGGGTAGAAAAGGAAACTGATGGTTGACTGGTAAGGGAAGGAGACATGATTGCTCAGTTGCTTACTTAACCTGTGTGGGACCTGGATCTTTGAGTGTGTCCGAAATGCTTGCTATCACAAAACAGAACTCCATTAAGTTGTGCTTCGGTAACTTTCATGAAATCATTGAAAGTGAGAGGTAATGTGAGCAGCCTCAGTTTCCTCCATAATAATACTGACCAGATAAGAAAGCATGCTTGTTAAGACACACATTTATTACCAAGAATGATAATGCTGCAGTATTTTTACTGCACACTTGCTAAGCTCAGAGAGATTTTTGAAGGTCTTCAGCAATAAGGTGCTGTAATAGCCATTTGCACACTCATCCTAGGGAAAATGAACAGTAAACCTGGTGAAGAGCACAGGTGGCTTGTGACAAGAGCGAGGAGATGCACTTTCTCTGGTCAGAGATAACAAGCTTTGAATAGGTGATAAACAGTGGTGGGATTAAAACAAATTACTACCTACTCTGTGGGCATGGCCCCTGGGCCTACCTCGCTTTGTGTGCACTGCTGCTGCTGCCAAAAAAGCCCCAGGCTGAGTTGCCTGTCATGAGAGCACGATGCCATGGTGAGGGATGATAATTCCTCCTTCTCCCTCTTTTTTGTTTTGTGCTGGGAGGGGACAGGAGGGAGACGAAGCATCTAACCTGGGTGTGCAGGAGCAGGTCAGTTTTCTGTCAAAGGGAAGGGCAGGTGCCATCACCATTCACCCTTCGCTCTCTCCTTAGCTCTCGCTCTACCTTCTCATGTTGGGGGTGGGAAAGAGGCTACCACCACCATGGAGTCCTTTGTGTAGGCATGAGAGTGGGGATGATGATAGTGATCATGTTTTCCCCACACCAGGGTGTCCCAAGCCAGCCAAACCTGCTCTCCTTCCTTCGCCGCCTGCCGTCTGGGGCTTTGGCAGCGTGTGGCTTTATGCCTTCCTCACCATGGAATCATGCTCTCTGGACAGGTGGCTAGGGCTGGGGCTTTATTGGCAGCAGTGGCGGTGCATACAGATTTTCTACTGCTGGTACACGCATACCAGGGTGTACCACCTGAATCCCACCACTGGTGATAAAGATACCATTTGTTGGTTCAACTTTAAGAGTTGGTGTGTGATGAATGGCAGTATTAAGTGATGGGTGGAACCATTTGACTAGCAGAATGCCATGATGACTCTACAACTATTTCAGCCTAGAAACAGATCTGGACGGAAGGGGTGGAGTCTATTGGAAGGTGGGACAAAAGCTGTTTATCTTGGTGGATCCAGGTGATGCTTGCTGGATATAGAAACAGAGTTAACAGTAAATCTTAATTCTGACTTCTCACCTTGAGATTTTACTTCTTTCTCTGGGGATCATGATAGGGTGGGCTAAGACCGGGCAATTATAATGGGACAGCCAGATTCTGCTTCAGAAGATTTTTGCTACAAAACATTGTACAGAATGTCCTCAGTTATACCCAATAGCTAGCATTAAGTATCTGCTATAGAATCCTTGAATTTTTAAAGATTTATTCTTAAATCAGGCTCTTTATATTATCTTGAAAATATTGTCACAGGCAAAGGTGAAATGGAAAAGACACGCTTTAAAGTTCACCTTTCTGCTAATTGCTTGCTTGTAAAAATCGTATGTCCAGGCACCAGACCTTTTATACACTATTTTATGACAGGAGAATGAGTGATTCAGCATATTTTTTAAAATGCTAGTTCATTTAGTATGTAACGTGGAGGCATTCCAAGGCACTGCAGTCTTTTTGTTCCAAAATGTACAGCTAGATCTTTTGCTCCTTCATTCCAATAAAACTTGTAGTTTTTCAATTCACTTTTGGGTTTAGCTTTCATCTTTTCAGAACTGGAGACAGAAAACTCAAACAGATGTCCAGGCTGCTTCAAGATAAACTCTCTCAAATTAGCAAAACATTACTATGTAATTTTGCCAGGCAGTAAAGAGTGCAGTCAACATGTTCTTCCACCTGAAAATTGAATTTGGGCAATGTTGCAGAGATAGAGAATGGGCATTTTTGGGACTACAACTTCCAGAATACTTCAGCATGCCTTCTTGAACCATGACAATTGCCATATGACAACTTCCCTTAATTACTTCAAACTGCAGTGGTAGCTATCATTCAGCTAATGTAGCATGTTTGTGTGCTAGGGTTTCTGAAAGACTGGGATTGCTCTCCAAAGAAAGCACCTAAAGAACAGATTGTAGTGAAGGAAGGTTGGAATTTGTGTTTGTAATCTAGCTCTACTAATATTCTGGCATAGTAAACTTGCAGCCCGTAGCTTTCCTCCAATACAGAAAAGGATTATGCAATATTTGTCCCTGTAATTGGGAGGTAGTATGAGGCATCTGGGTTGGCCAGACATGACATAAACATTGGAAATCTAGCTTTTCTGGGAATGAATTCAGTAGTGCTTTATTGGGAGTGAATTCAGTGGACTGTGGCTTGGAGACCCCTCACTCACATAATGACCAAAACCCAACTGCTTAATTCCAGCTTGAGTAGACACATTCAATCAACAGCTAGGTAAATAGAATGAATTGACCCTAGATGAGATTACTAATTGGATTTAGGCCAATAAATCAGTTCATTGGACCACCTATCTCGGTATTATCCACAGTGATTGGGGAGAGCATCTTTACAAAATTTCACATGAGAATCTGAGGGACTGAATTTGGACCTCTGTGGTTGCAAAGTCTCTGCTTTGCCACTGAGCTTCCATCCATCCATCCATCCATCTATCTATCTATCTATCTATCTATCTATCTATCTATCTATCTATCTATCTATCTATCTATCTATCTATCTATCTATCTATCTATCTATCTATCTATCTATCTATCTATCTATCAGTCTGGATGGCCACTTCCAGAATTCCACATCTGGTGTGGCTAACTGTGTGGTTTGGGGAGTTTCCCCACCTAATCTATGTCTGCCTAATGTATGTCAGACTTAATCTAGGCCTGTCCAAGGCCTGTCAAGGCAACACAAATGTGAGTGAGGAAGTTTCCCTGCATCAGGTTATGCTGGCTATAGCAATAGAGTAGGCCATACTGCCAGGGACCTAACACCAAGTGTCAGGCAGTGGTTAACTAACCTGACAATCCTGAGGACTAACACCCTTGGGTGCTGAAGTCCACAGAGAAGGGTGATGGTCCCCAAGTGGATTAAACCCCACTTGAATCCATCTTGATGGAGGGCAGCAGCTTCACCAATCCTGACTTGGGGCTGATGAGGACTTTGTGTGCCAAAAGGGCTCAAGACCAGAAAGTGACTTGTGGAACTGGATCAATGGTATGGGAGTCATGCTGCGATGTGGAAGGCAGGTGAAAGGCCACTGCATTATATTCTCCGGAGAGTATTCATGGCTGATTGCCATGATGATTTCTAATATTCAGATTTAGATATGGAGGAGGAGGAGGAGGAGGAGGAGGAGGAGGAAGAGGAAGAGGAAGAGGAAGAGGAAGAGGAAGAGGAAGAGGAAGAGGAAGAGGAAGAGGAAGAGGAAGAGGAAGAGGAAGAGGAAGAGGAAGAGGAAGAGGAAGAGGAAGAAGAAGAAGAAGAAGAAGAAGAAGAAGAAGAAGAAGAAGAAGAAGAAGAAGAAGAAGAAGAAGAAGAAGAAGAAGAAGAAGAAGAAGAAGAAGAAGAAGAGAGGGAGAGGTGCCTCACCTTTGGAGGATTTTTCCTGTGACTTGTCCTTGAACATATTCAGTAAAATATGATCAAGATTTCTAAAATCCTTACTGAGGCAAATGTCCAATAAGATATATGTAGGTGAGAGCTGAAAGAAGAGAGCAGTCCTATTCACTCATCCAAGTGGATAAAGCAGCTTCCTCACCTCCCCCTCTGAACACAGCTTGGAGCTGAGTTAGTAAATTGGCACATAAAAAGGGGAATGTTTTATTGAGAATTTTGGAAGGCCTAAATTTGTTATTGAGTCAGTTAGCAAGTGATAATAGTGATAATAGCTGTATTCTGGTTGCTGAGTTCAATAAATGATGAGCTTACATACTGTGTATGTTGTTATTAGATTTTCAGTGCTCATCAGAAACCAAGCATAGCTCTGGCTTGCTGAATACATCTCCGTAGTGCAATCTATATAATGGTACACTTTTCATATTGATCAGACTTTAATATTAATTTGCTCTTATTTATACACCCCAGAAAGACATAGAACATCTTCAGATCCATGATAAAGCTTTCATTCAAAATAAAGTACAGTTATATCATCACTAGGGTTAAAAAGATTTTATGTTTACTACTTGGAAGATTAATGGGTCACTCAAGCATTTACATTCTCATACATTTTTATGACAGCACCACAAAATAAATTTGATGCATGTTCCACAGAAAATGATGGGTTTAAATGCCTAACAGCTGCTCTTTGGAAATTCAGCAGTGTTTTAAGTATTGTTCCCATTTAGCACGTCCAACGTTTGATGCAATTTACTGTTATTGATATCAGTTCTTTTGGTTGCTGGTGTACCAGAACACCTCCCTCCACACACATACACTACAGATTCCTCTGGAGGAGAACAGAGCAACAAAACAGAAATACATCCCAAGTGAAATGAGTATCACCGCCCTACTATCAGGACAAGCAACAGTGCAGGCAGAGTACAACATGGAGATTTCAAGTAGCATAGTTAGCTATAACTAGTTATTTTTAGGTACTGAGGATGTAAGAAATCACATTATCAAAGTAGCAAGCAGGAACAAGGCTACTTTATTGGTATCATAACTAACGTTTCCTAGTTACTTTCAGTATGTATCTTTTTAAAGGCATTTTAAAGCAGGTTGACAGAATTTTTTCAGGCTTTATGCCATACTCTTATCAAATTTTGTTGTTCTTGTTGTTCAGTCGCACAGTCAATTCTGACCCTTTGCAACCCTGTGGACTATTACAAGCCAGGAACTTCTGTCCTCCACCATCCTCCTCAATCTGCCCAGCTCTGTGCCCATTGAGTCTACAATACCATCTAGCTATCTAATTTTTGGCCGCCCCCTTCTTCTCTTGCACTCCACCTTTCCCAGCATCAAGGCCTTCTCAAGTGAATCCTCTCTTCTCACTTAATGTCCAAAGTACTTTAGCTTCATCTTTCTATTTGGCCTTCTAAGGAGGAGCAGTCAGGGTTGATTTCTTCTAAAATCGACCTATTTGTTCTCCTCACTGTCCAGGGGACTCTCAAAACTCTCCTCCAACACCACATTTCAAAGACATCTATTCTTCTGTGCTCAGCTTTCCTTGTGGTCCAGCTCTCACAACCATACATTACCACCAGGAATACCATTGCCTTGACTGTGCAAATTTTTGTTTGCAAGGTGATGTCTCTACTTTTAACTACCGGTATGTCCCCCAGGTTTCTCATACCTTGTCTCCCAAGCATCAGTCGCTTTTTAATTTCATGGCTGCAATCCCCATCTGCAGTGAACTTGGATCCCAAGAAAGTAAAATCTGTCACTGCTTCTACTTCTTCCCCCTCTATTTTCCAGGGACTGATAGGGCCTGTTGCCCTTATCTTGGTTTTCTTTATACTGAGTCTCAAGCCAGCTTTTGGACTCTCTTCTTTCAACTTAATCAGGAGCATATCTCCTGATTAATATCATCTGCATATCTCAAATTGTTGATGTTTTTCCCAGCAATTTTGATCCCAACTTGTGATTCATCCATCCCTGCATTGTGTATTTTGTGCTCTGTGTATAATTTGAATAAGCAGGGTGATAAAATCCAGCCTTGTCTTACTCCTTTTCCTATTCCCAAACACTCTTATCAAATACATGATCAGAACTGGCCATTAGAGGAAAGTGAAGGGAATATACCCACATTTTTCTGGTGCATCATAATGATGAGGTAAATGATCACAACTTAGTGAACTATGTTTTCCAGCCAGGGCAATGGCAACAATAGCAGGTTTCTGGCTGGCTGAAAACTATGGGCAAGATCCTATTGCTAATTGTAACTTTTAGTCTTGTTACCCAATTTCTGGGTGATTGGATTCACTCTCTGGCAGAGGTACTAGAAAGACCCAAGAACTTACAATGAGGCAGGTTTTTCAGTCAAAACAAAATATGGTTTATTGGGAGCAAAAGCAAAGGGAAGCCTATTCAGGCATATAGTCTGGCCAGACCTATACAGTAATACCTCATATAACATTAGTATCGAATAACACGAAAATCGCATAACATCAAGGAATCTGGGGGGAAGAATTGCATCAGATAACATTAAGATCCTATGGGATGCTTCAGATAACAACCGCGAAAGCCTGTGTGGTTACAATGTATCTCTATGGATCCCATAGAGGATCAGATAACACTAAAAATCATATAACACGAAGACTTGTGGAACCAGGTTTTAGTGTTATATGAGGTTTTACTGTAATTCTAAATAGCTAACCTTCCCGCAACCGTTCTGAGGAAAAGACCCCCTCGTGATCCCTGCTCACAAAATTTGGTGAACAGAAGATGGCCCCCACCCACCTGGAAGGGGTATTTAACTATTCTATCTAAACTAACTCTACATGCAAGGGGAGGGGGCTGAAACTGGGAAGGAGGAAAGGCAATTAACATATTTTAATTACATGTAAACATAGAACACAAAGCAGGGTATGAGGTAATGGGTTTGAATGTAAAGAAACAGCAGATTACAGCTATTGCTGAAAAAAACCGGTTATAGAGAGTTTACATTAGGTCAAAGGAGCATATTTGTGGTTGACAGGAATATCTCTTTGTTCTCTGCTGAATGAAACAGAGGCTTCTCCAATGGGAGACGATCTAGCAGTATTGACAGCCAATGGTGCTTTGAGGCGGGAAATTGCAGATCCAACGTGGGTTAATGTTCCGGACATGAATGAATCACAGCGTTTGAGTCACTCTTAAGTAGAAACACAAAGAAAGGAGTTAGAATCATTATGTCTTGTTTGTTTAATTAAATGGAGATCTCTGGATGAGGGAAACCAACAATTTAGCCAATCCCCACAGAATGTTGATTTCCCTCTTTAAGCTATGATTGTGCTTGGGTCAGTGTTCTAAAAATGTTGAATTGAACTTTGATCAAACCAGAGATATGAGTCATTCAGCTTCCTTTGTGAAGGAATAAAAAAAGGAATTTCTGCTTATCAGAACACCTGGCAAACCAGTTTTAAGAACAATGGAGGCAATCAGGGACATGTTTACATTCCTTGCCAGAGTCTATTGACTATCGGGTAATCCCCCTTTCCTTCTGGAGAGCATTCCAATCGTATGATTTTAACTTTTGGCTTCTCTTTATTTTCCATGTGTGTGTGAGTGTTGTGATTTAATAAACGTTTTGATTAATTATAATGCTTTATTCAAAATTTTAGGTATCAGTCTGTTCCTCCCTAGTAAACAGATCATCCCTGCTATGAATCTTGGGTAGTCACATGCATGCCAGCTTGGTGTGTGCCTTTGCACATTTCAACAATAATGGTTAAAATACTTTATTTACCTGGAGACTGAAAACTATGATTTGGCTTATGCAAAGCAAGAGGATTATTAAAAATAAATAAGAAAGAGCAACCTTCTTTTGTACTTATTAATACAAAGGATTAGTTGGTATTATTTCACTTCACAAACAGATTGTGTGCCAGCTTTCTAACCTATTTCAACAAGGCTGATAAAAACTGGAGAAATAAACTTAAGTATGCATATTAGGACAAATATAAAGATTAATTTACAGTCTGAAGAAAAGTTCTAGTAAGCAATCGACTTACTCACTGAAGGAAATGTATAAAAAGATAATTTAACTTGAATTGGGATTCTGGTTTGATGGACAGCATGATCATGGCTGCACTGGTATTATTTGATATCAGGCCATACTTCCTTTCACTTGAGGACAAAGTTATGATAACCATATGAAAATCCAGTTCAGCAAATTTAGAACATGATGAGATAGATGGTGTATCAGGCTGAAGCAGGAGTTCTCAACCTTTTAAAGCTGGTGCCCAGGTCATGCTCCCTCAGACACCTTTGGGGCCCAGATGGCCATTTTGCCCTTCCTCTACCACTTGGCACTTCCTGGTGTGGTGGGGGTGATGGGGGCCACATGAAGTGGTGCTGTGGGCTGCACTTCGCCTGTGGGTGGCAGGTTGAGAATCCATGGGCTAAAGAATTATCTAGTCGAGTGTTTCCCAATGCGGGGCCCACACCCCACAGAGAGACTTCAATTCCCAGAAGTCTAAGCTAGTACATTGGCTGATCAGTGCTATGGAGAACTAACTTAGGGTTTTGGGAATTGAAGTCCAAAAACCAAAGGCTGGGAAACACTGCTCTAGCCTAACATTCGGTTCTCACAGTGGACAAACCAATGCCCACATGTTCTGCCATGAAGATAGATACGTAGAAGCACTGGGCTTTTTAAAAATTGTATTTATTTATTTATTTATTTATTTATATTGCTGCCCACTCGCCGTGGCGACTCAGGGAGGCTTACAAAAATACATTACATTACATTACATTACAATATGTTGGTGTGGGCTCAGGAGGAGGGGCGGCGAAGTCCTCAACCTGCCCTGGCCTCTTCCTCCCCAGCAGTTGATGTGGGCTCAGGGGGAGGAGCGGCAAGGTCCTTAACCTGCCCTGGCTTCTTTTTAGCTCTGACAATAAGTTTTCCACACCATTTGAAATAAGTGATGTTTTCTCATTGATTTAGTTTGGTTGTCATCCAACCTGACTAGGGATTTGCACAACAAAAATTTGCACATTTGTTTCATTTTGGGTTCTTTTGAAGAGGGTTGCTTCTTTGTATTCTTTTAAATTTACTGGTCCTTTCATTTTTCCAAAAGAGAAAGCCTCTTTTGTGCATTATATTCATGCGTTCTTGTACTCCAAAATGCCTTAAAACCCCTTTAAACATAGTTAAGAAGAGCAGAGAGGCAAGGCAACAGGTAATCTATCTGCTCCAAAACCAGGCAACACTAAAACCAAATAAGAGAAGGCATCAAATGGCAGTAAGCAGAGAAATCTCTCAATATTCTAGTAATTTTTGTTGGGGGAAGACACTGATTTTTTTTAAAAAAAAGATTTATTCCTTTCTTTTTTTTAGTTTTTAGAAAAGGGGGCTGTTTGTGTGTTTTCTTTTTTCTAATTTTGCTTTTTTTTTTCTTTGTGTGCAAGGCATCCAGTGCCTGACAGGTCTATTGTGCTGTCAATACTGGCACAATACTGCTGTTTTCTCTTTTTTCATGTACTGTAGCCTGCTTTTGGAGTAGATTGATTCTCTATTGCCTTGCTGAATCAGAAACTTAAAAGAGGCTTTCTTTTTTGTACATCAGAAAACAAAAACAAGTAATAAAACAAAAACACTGTAGTGCTTTAAAGACTAACTGCTATATTTTTACTGTTAGCTTTCGTGGATCAAGTCCACTTCTTCAGACAAGGAGTAAAACTTCCAGGCATGGTTTATATACACCAAATGCAAGGGTCTATATGTTAAAGGCAGAAGGGAGAAGGATTTACTCAAGCAGAATGACAGACAAGCAAGCAGAACAATACATGAAAAAAGTACATGCAAAATAAAAATAAAGAGCCCTCTCTAAAAAAAGAACACAAAATGAAATGAGTACAATTTTTTTCACCAAACATATCTCTTTTCAATTAAGGATTCATTTGCAACAAATAAACAAACAAAAAGCTGCAGAGAGAAGCACCACCAAGGAAGTGGATTTCTTGAATTTTAAAGATATCCTGAGCTTAAGCAGTTTTATGAGAAGTGGCCTTTAAAAGTGAGGTGTGGATGTAAACATCACAGTCCTTTTCGATGAACAGGATTGAACCAGGACAATGGAGTTGGAATTTTCCCTGTCTCAAATAGCCCACAGATAAATGTTTGTGTGCATGGATGTGTATTAACTTCAATAAAGTGATACCTTTGCTTAACAGATTGGCATTGTTAGTGTTCAGGTCTACCCCTGTGTGACATGTGGAGCTCTACATATTGTGTGGCTGGCTGAGAGCATCTGGCATTGTCTTATTCAGATTTCATCAAACAGGATCATATACCGGTATTAATTTTGCTTACTAGAGAGTTGCCTTTTAAATGTAGAGAGATGCTATAGTTTAAAATGGCCTTTCTGTCTTTCATTCCATAGGCTGTGTTCTTATGCTTTAAGTTCTGCAGTTAAATGCATGGAAGCAAATGTATGCCTATTTTCCACAGCTCCAGGGGATTAGAGGCAAGACTGTTGTAAAGATCTGACTGACCAGTTTCTTCCATAAGGTTGTTAGCATGACAGCAATACCATCAATACTAGAACATCTCAGGTTGGAGATAAGGTCATATTTATGCTGTTTGACTAATGAATAGGTACATTTCAGCATCTGCTATTGTGTATTTCATGTAAAGTCATTTATTATTCTATTTAACATGATCAGTATTGCTGGGCTGATGGTTAAAGATTAATGAGGCATTTATTTTTTATCCAAGAAACAAGTTCAGGAGACACAGCTTCCTTCACAGATTTGAGCTGATACTGTAGTTTCATTAATGTTATTAATACAACATACATTACTCTGTAAATTTTATGTGTTACATTAACACCAGTGAAGGCATTGTTTTGAAATGAACCTGTAAAAAGCAAGATTTACAGTTAGTCTAAATACATCTTCTTGCGGCTTGAACCTATAGAACTTGATACCTTTTAAAAGAGTAATTTGGAGCTTCAGTGAATACTGAAGCTGAAGCTCAAATACTTTGGCCACCAAACAAGAAGTGAGGACTCACTGGAGAAGGTTCTGAAGTTAGGAAAGATTGAAGGCAAAAGGAGAAGGGGGCGACAGAGGATGAGATGTTAGACAGCATCATTGAACATAAGAAGATTTACAGATTGCATGCCACTGATAAGACGATTGTGATCTGGTACTGAAAAGATTCTAATTTCAGCCTTAGTCACATGTCCATGGAGAGAGTATTCTACAATTTCTCACTTGTCACATACTTGGAGAAGAGACTTTCTTCACAATCTTATGGCAGATACGCCTTTAAATGTTTAGATTACAAACTCCATTTCTGGCCTTAAAGGCAAATATTAGCACCTTAAAATGAGCTGAGAAATGAAAAGATAGTACTACAACTCCTTCTGAATGTATTTTTAAAAATTTATTTAGTACATTTGCATGTCCCCTCTGCTGGCTGCCACATGTTTAGGAGAGTGTCATATGCGACCCATAACAGTTGTTCAACAACAAAATGATTATGAAATGAACCAATGATTATGGCCCACCTAACAGGAATATTTGTGGCTGGTGAATCAGATACAGTGGTAGAAGTCAGCCCACATCACTGTGGCCATCTGGGCTTCTTGTGGCAAAGCTGGATCAAAAAGTACTACCAAGCTGTTCTCTTGTTAATTCAAGAGAAAACATGATACATCGGAAGAAAAATAAAACTCATTTCATAATGGAACAATTCTAACTTACATAAAACAAGAAATATCATCAATGCTTAAAGAATATGGAAATATTTTCAGATCATAATAAATGCACTTAAAAGTCCTTGGGAAACTGAGGACATTTTATTCCATGTAAACAAGCAACATTAGGTAGCACAGATGCCATGGATTAGAACAGAAGCCCATAATAACCACCTCTTGGAATTGACCTGCCAGGCAGAAGGAAAAATACCATCCATTGCTGCAAAGCCTTTTCAAATGTCAACACAGCAGATGATCTAGATGTACATGATGGTCAATTATACTGATACTGTAGGCCACCCATTAGGACATCAAAAGTAGTTGAAGAAACTGGTGAAATATTCACTTCAACTGTCTGAAGAGTACTCTAAAGGTAAAGGTCACTCTTGCTCGAAAGTCAGTCATATCCGACTCTAGGGTTCAGTGCTCATCTCTGTTTCATAGCTGAAGAGCCAGTGCTATATATGTTTTCAGACATTTCCATGGTCATGTGGCAGGCATGACTAGATACTGGAGTACATGGGACACTGTTTACCTTCCCACCAAAGTGGTCCCTATTTATCTCCTTGCAATTTTTTGCTTTTGAACTGCTAGGTTGGCAGGAGCTGGGACAGAGACGGGAGCTCATTCTGTCCTGCAGTATATGGGTATCAAACTGCTGACCTGCCACCTTCCAGTCAGCATTTTAGTCACTTGAGCCACTGCAGTCCCCAAGAGTACTCTAGACAATTGATTTTATTTAATAATGTCTGGAACTGAATTTCCACTGTGTAGTCCAGAATGAAATGTGTTGTGAACAGAAATTAACCATTCAGGTCCATGGAGGATTATTAAAGTACTGATTCAATGGCTTTTCACTCTTTCAAAGTATCAAGGTCAAAAGTATAACACTCAAACAAAACCATCTGAGCACTATAGAAATGTATAAGATCCTTTGATAGTTTGAGTCTGCGGCAGCTAACATTTATCCCTGAAGGGGTTAAATACCAGTGTGAATCAGAAATACCAGTGTGAATCAAAATCAAACAATCAAGACAATCATATCAAGGTTCATCTGGGTATCAAGATAGATGTGATTTATTTGCTGCCGCCTGGATCTCCAGGAATACCAGGGTGTAGTAATTCGTCAGTCTGGTTTCCTGACTGGCTTACCAGGGTTATAGCTTCCAATACTGGTCCAGTGCTCTTCAGAGGATGAGATTAAACCACTGTTTTCATTCAGAGTGAAGTAAGCAGAGAAAAATGAGTCAAGGCAACATTAGCTTATCCAATTCTACAAGCTTTATTTATCCACATTTCTTCTATGCATAAAAATCCAAAAGTTATTGAAAACATGTAACTTGTTGAGAAGTCATATAAATGTGACCTCTAAATATCATTCTTACAGTCATCAACTAAAGCTGTAGGTACAAATACTTTAAAATATATGAAGACAGAATTTAAGGGCAAATATAAGGTCTGACAAATATATTTCAATAACAAGCTTTAGGTTAAAAAGTTACAGGCAAGAATTTAATTCTTAACTTAATCTAAAAATACAAGAGCTTATACCATTAAAAAGTACATTCCTTTTAAAAAGTTAAAGTCAATATAATTATAAAGACATTTATTTGCATTTTAGCATATTTGAAAACACCTGTGGAAAAAACATTACCTATTCTTCATGCTCACTCAGCCGTCCACACTTTTAAACCTATGGAGGAAAATCCATGCTCGATTACTTTGGCATATGTGCTTTTAAAGTGCTCTCTCTGTGTGTGTCTGTGTGAATTTCATTTTTTTATGCCCAAGGGAAAAACAAGTGGTTATTAAGCTAATCAGCTATATGATATGTTACATCAGTTTGATGAACAGTGCAAGTTTGGCATCTATTGGTGTTTTCATTTATCCTGAATTTATGGAATAAACAGTTTCTGAAGACAGAAATTACTTCACTGGCATGCCTTGGGTACTTAGGGAGAAGGTACAGAGGGAACACACAGGAAAGTTAGTGCATCTTCATATAGACTACTGGGAAACAGGAAGGGGGTTATATAGTCATAGCATTTGAGCGGTAACAATTTGTCATTTTTCTTCATAAATGTGTCCCTGATAAATATTTAAAAAAGACTGCATGCATTTATTTCAAAGCATAATTAACTGTCTCTCATTTGCTAATGATTTGGAAAAAATCTCACTCTTAATTATTTCAGGCCTTGTATTACAGCCATGTTTTTACACTACCAGTTAATATGCAGGAAATGTACAGTAAACACACTACACATATTCATGTGTGATGCCTACGCATATCCTGAAGCCTGTGTGGAATTCAGAAGTAAAGCAAACAGATAACCAAACAGTGGCTGAATGGTTATGTTCATGAGTGGTGGCCTAACAGCTATTATGGGAACTGAGGAGGTGGTAAGGATGGTGTTAGGTTAAAAAAGTTTAAAAGAACAAGAGAGGGGTGGCTATCCCATCATATCAGCCACTCAACATGCGACCCCGTATTACTTGAGCCCCACACCTGCCCTGCCAGCCAGGTTTTTAGGCCCTTCCGAAAGGGCAGTAGCTCTTTCCGTAGGTGTAACTCAGTTGGCAGGAGGTTCCAATGGGCCGGGGCGGCCACGGAGAAGGCTCTCCTTCTGGTGCTAGAGAGATGCGCCTCTCTAGCTGATGGAATGATAAGAGGGCCTCTCCGATCTGCCCTGGTGGGACAGACAGATTTTCTCAGGGTGATGCGGTCTCTTAAGTATCCTGGCCCACTACCATGTAGGGCCGTAAAGGTAATGACCAGCACCTTGACTTGCACCTGGAGACATACTGGCAACCAGTGCAGCTGCCGAAGCAGTGGTGAGGCACGAGCATAACACCTGCAACCCATCACTACCCGAGCAGCTGCATTCTATACCACCTGCAGCCTCCGAATGGTCACCAAGGGCAGCCTCATGTAGAGCGCATTACAGTAATCAAGTCTGGAGGTGACCAAAGCATGTGTGATCATGAGCAAGGAGTCCCAATCTAGGAGTGGGCATAACTGGCGAATAACACGAAGTTGCGCAAAAGCCCTCCTGGCCACGACTGCCACCTGCTCTTTGAGCAGGAGTCGCGAGTCCAGAAGGACCCCGAGGTTACGCACCAGGTCTGTTTGGGGCAAATGGCAATACAAATTAGAAAATAAAAAGTAAAATAAATCCTCGCTTGTTTTCTTTTTCTCGATGAGACTTTGTTCTTGAAGAAATCAAAATGTCAGAATTCCCATTTTGTCTTGTTTATCCTGGTGGGAAAAGGTTGGTGACATGGGGGCCATGGCTGAAGCTTGCCCTCTTCATCTTTAATCAGTCTGAAGCTAATTAGCAGCATCTACACAATAAAGCCACAAGCCATTAGTCACCGAGGATGGGAGCAGTCAGTCAACACCCTCAAGTGCAATGCATTAAGAAAAGATTTTCTCTCCCCCTTCGTTCTCCTGTGAAATGAACCTTCAAAAGTCATGTGGATCCCCTTTTCATAGTCAACAGCTTGTGAAGCATAAGCCATGCTTTGAGGGGCTGGACAATGGCCCTCTGTTTAAACATCTATCACATTTTGTACTCTTCCCCTAATAGAGTGAAATGATGGGTTTATTTTTCCTCCAGTCCAGATGAAACATTGTGACTTTGAACAATATGCTTGTGGTTAATTTTTAAAAAATGTTTAAAATTACATTTTCCTCCATGATTTCTCCTTAGTCCTTTCCAAAGATTTACAGCCTTTCCCTAGGCACAACTGTTTATGAGTCAAAGTCTTTCCACATGGCCAGCAGGACGTATCTTTTGATCCAATGCCTAGCAGCCACAGGCTACTAAATGCAGGGCATGGAGAAAATGAAAAATTATCTCTGAAACCATGTTGACATAACTTAGGAGAATGTTGATGACCAACTTACCATATGCAAGAGTTTACTACCATATGGCTGCCTGCATTTCCTGCTTTGGCAAGGAGTTGGATGTGATGATCCTTCCAGCTCTATCTGTGACGACTATATACAGTACATGGCATACACATTTTCCTATTTCACAACCTCATATGCAGTAAAATTTGGGGTCCTTATTAAGCGTTCAGGAGACTTCAAATTTTTGTATGTGACTGGATATTCACGTGTCATAATCCATGGTAGAAAATATTGAGCATACACCATGAAGATCCCAGGTTTCCCAGAATTGTTTGTCCTATAGCCGTGATGGTGAACCTTGGCACTCCAGATGTTCTTGGACTTCAATTCTGAGAAGCCCAAGCACTCTGTGAATCGACACGAATGGGTTTACTGTGATTCATCCGGCCCACGCTGCACTCGTAGCTCCCGGAAGTGGAAGTAAAATGTGTCCATAAACCCATTCGTGTGGATTCACAGGGTGCTTGGGCTTCTGGCGATTGAAGTCCATGAACATCTGGAGTGCCAAGGTTCAACATCATGGTCCTATAGTTTTAGTAGCTCTCCCCACTCTAATTTAATGCTCTCTATGGACCACTGCATTTCTGAGATCTGGAGACAAAGAGAAGTTTCTGTTGTTCCTTGGCAATTATCAATTCACTGTTTGGAGAGTACGTATTAGATTCATACATGCTCCTATCTTTTAAAAGGACAAGGAAGCAGCAATACTGGTCTGACCTTTGGGAACTTATGGATCTTTATGGTCTTCTGATAGCTCTGGGGGAGGGCTTCCAGCTGACATGGCTGGCAATATACTTATTAAAACATACTGGTTGATCTCTGCAATATGAAGATGATATGGGCAATTGACATCATGGCTCCTAATCACAATCTGGGATGGTGTGTGTGTGCGCGTGTGTGTGCGCATGTGTGCGCGCACGCACGCGCGCAAGCGCACGCGTGCAAGGCCATTGTTTACCTTTACCTAAATAAAGTGTTCAATGATTGAAAGTAAAAGAATTGCAACCATAGAGATGTGAAATGTGAGTACAAAATGGAAGTTTGAACAACAAGGGCAAAAGTTACTACAGGACAAGTAGATGCAACCTTGAAAATGGGGGAAATAGTTTAAGTAGCAATATACTGAACGGCCTCAAAGACCATTGCAAAGCAAAAAATGGAATTGTATTAAATCCCATGTTATCTGCATGAATAGCAGAGCCTGCGGGAAAATCTGTTAGGTCCGAAACTAGCAATCAGATTGAGAGTCATAGCTCAAATGGACTAAATATTGATTTGGAGACATGTTTATTCCCTTCACAATAGTATCTAACACCAGACGTTCCAACAGTAGAGAGATGAAATGTAGGACTCATGTTGTTATATGCTAAAGTAATTGAATATACAGTAAAACCTCATATAACACTAAAACCTGGTTCCACAAGTCTTGGTGTTATATGATTTTTAGTGTTATCTGATCCTCTATGGGATCCATAGAGATACATTGTAACCACACAGGCTTTAGCGGTTGTTATCTGAAGCATCCCATAGGATCTTAATGTTATCCGATGCAATTCTTCCCCCCAGATTCCTTAATGTTATGCGATTTTAGTGTTATTCGATACTAATGTTATATGAGGTATTACTGTACTAACATTAGGTGTTTCCACAAGTAAGATTTAGATCCTACTGAAAATAGCAAATTTCTTTAAAATTATATTGCCTGTTTTCCATGATTAAATGTACATATTATTTTAATTGGTAGATGAAAGAAAAGAACAAAATTTAAAACAATAGACTATGCAGGAAAAATATGCTTGAAGTAATGTTTTTCCTGATTTTTGTAAAAAGAAGATGATTCTTTTTATATCTTCCAAGGGGTATATAAAACTCTTACTTAGTACAAACAGTGCAATTAATGTTTAATTGAAAACCATGCATTAATTTTACTATTTCACTTAATTACTGCAGAGGGTGGCAATAAATCCCACCTCATTCAAAACTTACTGCAGTGGGGAGAACTTGACAGGCATCACAACTAAATAAATAGGTAGTTTGAAATAACAGATCCATGAAATTGGGTAATATTTCCTGTATTAAGGGATTAAGCGCCTGCTTTCTTTGTGCCTTGCCAACTCTTGTTAAAAGGCTACAATGCTAAAGAAGCATCATCTGCCTTCAACAGCAGCATGAAAAGAACGCACCAAGCTTTTGCCAGCATACCTGTGGGCAGTTAATGTACCAGAGGTGGGAATTTTGAGGAAAAGAGGGGAAACGAGAACTCCTAGATTCCCATAATCTTTATTTCCCATCTCTAGCTGTAATCCCAGGAGAACCCATGGACAACCTGCCCCCCTAGAACTGACAAAATCTCATGGAAGGGGGACCAGGAAGGAGAAGAGCCAGTGGGCACCTGGCAGTTATTAGAGAGCTTTCAAACCACTCCTGCCAACCCTTAAATTAGATCATTTGTTTCAATTCCTTATCTATCACTTGAAAAAAGGACAGAATATACTTGCACTTATCTTCACAGATCTCTGGAAAGAAAGAAAGATCAAATTCAGGCCAAGTTCTGAAAACAGACCACCCCCTCTTCTTTCTGTCAAACACTATTAGATTAAAAAACAAACTAGTTCTTGAGTCAAGATAAGGAGCAGTGGTGGGATTCAGCTGCTTCGCACTAATTTGGTAGCACCGATACCCAATTTTTTGTTGAGTTTGGCAAACCGGTTGCTAAAATGGCACTCGTACAAGTGCCTCTAAGGTTGGCACCTGGGCAGCCACCCAATGTGGAAATCAGAAATTTACATTCCTTACTCTTTTTTAAAACATTCAGCTGCACAACAGCATATTCTAAGCGCCTGTAGTAATGTTCATTCTGTCCATAGGTGGAAAAAAATTAGACAGAACTATGCTTGTAATATTTATTTATTTATTCATTTCATTATACCTTTGATCATTATACCTTTGATCAAGTATTACATTTTTATTCCCTCATGTTTGTTACTTCAGTAAACAAACATATAACATAAAGAGGAAAAGGGCCAAACAACCAGGGGGGTGACATGCTGTCATTTATTTCAGCTTTGTGTTATGCCAAAAATTCCCATGATAAAACCAATAGGAAGCTAGGACACAATGAACCAATAGAAATAAAGATTTCAAGGGTTATCATATCGCCAATTTTGGAAGTCGTGGAAAAATGTTCTTCCAAGTTGGAATTCTTATGCCCATGTACACATGGTAATTAAGGCATTTTTATCACAACTTTCCCATGACAAAAGGTTTGTCATACACATTATTCTATAATATTTAATCTACATACCCTATGCCAGTGATGGTGAACCTTGGCACACTAAGTGTTTTTGGACTTCAATTACCAGAAGCTGAAGTCAACGCTCCTGCTGATCAGGGCTTCTGGGAATTGAAGTTCAAGAACAGCTGGAGTGCCAGGGTTTGCCAACCCAGGCCTATGCCATTTATTAATTCAGCAAGAAGGAGGGTGCTGTGACATATCCTGCTTCGTCCTGAGTGACACTGAAATAACAGAACTGCAAAGGGAGCTTCTCCGTTGTTACTCCCTTTCCCCCCTATTTCTGCTCTTCTCGTTGTAACTGAAATACTAAAGAAAAGAGTAAGACCAGACCCATTGGAATAGAAGGTTTTGACAGAAGTTTAATTCCTCAGTTGCAATTTGGAAAATTCTCAAGACGAGTAGTCTACTCAAATAAAAGAATGCTTTTCCAGTCCTGATTGTTACTGTTTAAGAGATAAACAGATCCTGTATTTCAGTAGCACAACTGAAAAACAGACAGAAGAAAATAAAGATAATCTGTACTCCAGTGATCCCTAAGACAAAGCTATTTAAGATTTAACACCAAATATAATAATAGACTACAGCTAGTACATGAAAATTAACATCCAGGAGGGAGGAAAGCTACAATCTTATAAAGTTAGTAATTGAAAATATTAATAGTGGAGAGAAAAAATACCCATTCTCTGAACAGTCTGTAGCTATGTTAAATAATTGATAGCAGTTTCTCGTAATTAAATACTAATGAATGCATTTACTGGGTAATATACTTTATGGCTATTCTCTTTATTTAGAAATACTTATATTAATCTTGCATGAGTAATTTTAGCATATCAAATGATTTCCCAAAACATTATTTCAAGTAAAATATTTTTAGTAAACATCTAACTGTTTAACTTTTTATCTGCAATTAAAGCTTTTAGCTGTGTGATAATGGGATAAAGGTGATCATTGGTTTGCTCATATGCAAATGATTACATAAAAATGAATAGAAAACTCTGACTAAATCCATTGACAATAGAAGACTTTAAAAAGGCATAAATAGATAGATGCCTACCTGCTGAAATCCTCTACAATGAAGGCTGAGAGACTGGTAATCAGACGTCAGTGTTATTATTTCTTAATATTAAGAATTATCATCACATATTATTGTTAACAGTAAATTACTGCCAGATATAAACCTTATTTATGGTTCAATCCTATTATGTCCCATGGTGCTTACTTCCTAGTAAATGGATTTGAGATGGAAACTTTACTTCTATTTTACTACTATGCACTAGTTCAGCAATCTGCTCAGACTGTACCACATATGATGAATTCAAAGCTTCTGAAATCCATATTGTCTTTCCTATTCTTTTTCAATTGGCTCAATAGCTCAGTGAGATTGGCATCTGACAGCAGAGCCATAGTTTGCGAGTTCAGTTCCCTCCTCTACATTCTAGAAGAGCCAGCCTTTGCATCCTTGGACAAGCTGCACAGTCCCAGGATGCCTCCAGAAGAAAGGAATGGTAAATCACTTCTGGATCTTTCTACCTAAAAAACCCCAGAACTTATTTACTTAATGACTTCACCTTAGGTCACGACTGCAAACATGGAGGGCCTCCTTGATGTTGTCAATCCACTTGACATGGGGCCTGCCTTGCACTTGGGGCTCCCATGCCTGCAGAGGAATCCTGGTGTTATCTATTTGGTTGACTTGGCCAAACCAGCATAGCTGACCCTTCATGATTGTACTCCTCAGTGGTTGAATGTTCAGGTTCTGTCTGATGGTCATGTTTCGCAAGCCTCTCTGAGATGAACTGCCAGCCCTTGATATTCTCCAATTGATCTTCTCAGACTAGACATGCCACTTCTGCCTGGACCCGGGTGGTCTCTGCCATGCCGCTATAGAGAAGCATAAAGTTGTCCTCAAGGGTCATACATCCACATCCCTTCTTCTTGCTTTCCATAATAGCCAAGAACTGCACTTGGGTCTTCTTGATCTCTCTGACCAACTCCACCTCCTTGCCTGCTAGTCCTGTTACGTTCCATGTTCCATAAGTCATGATCCTTCTTGTTCACCTGGCCATCATCAGTAAAATCCACCCAGTTCTTCCTTGTGTACTTTTTAAAATCATTTAAATTTGGGTGTGCAGGTGATTGGCCCTCAGCACTGTAGCATAGTGAAAGGGTGGTCTTCTTAGCATCTTTGTGCAGGCGCTGCTGCCTGATCTTCACAGCTGTTAGGGATAGCAGAACTTAGCCATCTCCAAAATGTCAGTGCCTCCCCCCGCCCCCAGCACGAGGACCCATCTGCTGAGATTCGCCTGAGTATGAACAGTTACAGCCAAAGCCCCCTGTTCGTCCTAGATTTGGGGGAAGGGGGAACAAAACCCCAGGAAATGGTTGCCATAAGTCAGAATTGACTTGATCACATACAATTAGCATTCATGTTTATCCTTTTAAAAGTACCAAATGGGAGATTGCTTCCCATTTTAAAATAAAACTGGGTGTGAGGTTTCTTCTTTATTAATTCTCTTCATCATAGCCTGGTCTCCCCGATGAAGGCACAAACTGGAATCAAACTATCCTTTGGAATTTACTCCTCTGATTTCTCCAATGCAACTGTAGCTCAAAAATGAACAAAAAGGTATCTGAAAATATTCATATTTTTAGAATAACATGTACTTAGAAATGCAGGCTTTAGAGGAAAACATGCTCATGAATGCATTTTCCAATATAATTTTAATGGGTTCCTTTCAAAAATTGCAAATTGACTCAAAAATAAAATGGAGTGGACAAAGGAAGGCACGTGAAACTGACATATGCAATTGAAACTGACATGTGAATGGAAATAGGAGGATCTGTTCATGCCTTAGTTAGTGCATATAGAGTCATTCATCTTTTGAGTATGTTTTTGCTGTCATAATGTCCCCCTCTATTTGGAAACATGTTGTGAAAAGTTAAGACACAGAACAAGCGAGTCTTTAAATTTGCAATCATTTAAAAAAAAATGAAAAATCCTTTTCTCAGCATCAGTAAAACAAAGTGATGTCTAGTCCAGCCTAGTTCTTTAAATACTTTACATTTAGAGACTAGTCAGCTCTATGGCAAGTTCAATGGACTCCTGAAATGCTATCGCTATTTTCTTCCTCTCCCTTTTGTAAAGTTAGCTTGTAGGAAAACATTTATGAAAGCTTGTGCAATGCTTGATACTTTTTAAAGTGATCCTAAAGGTATCATCTTCCTCCTGCATTTATAATTAAAGTTGATGCTTACGTTGCCCAGTTCAGTATACAGTACTATAATGAAATGTTTATTGGTTTGATATGTTTCACCTGTGTAACCTACTATTTTAATACTCGATCATTATCTGTGTTCATGCAAGCTCACATTAGTCCTTCTAGAATGGAAAAATCAGCCAACAGATGCTATAATTGCTCAGAGGTTGCCTGAATGTGTTCACATTTTTCTGGGGTGGTTCCTTCCACGTCCCACCATAATTTTTGAAAACACAGAGGGCTTGTTAACACCTGAAGAAGAGCTACTGCACCAGCATTGCCAGATACCTGATTGAAGACACTTTAAAATCAAGAAATAGAGAGACCTCATAGTACGGAAACACTACTTGGCCACCATATATTGTCTACAGCTATAGCAGAACGTGAGAATACCTTGGTGATAACAGTGGAGCTAAGTAATTGCACGGTATCCTCTATTTATAAAACACCTAATACTGTACAATGGGACTGCAGTGGCTCAAGTCACTAAGACGCTGACTGGGAGGTGGAAGGTCAGCAGTTCAATTCCCGAGTACTGCAGGACGGAATGAGCTCCCGTCTCTGTCCCAGCTCCTCCCAACCTAGCAGTTCGAAAGCAAGAAATTGCAAGTAGATAAATAGGGACCACTTTGGTGGGAAGGTAACAGTGATCCATGCGCTCCGGTGTCTAGTCATGCCTGCCACATGACCATGGAAATGTCTGCAGAAGCAGACAGCACTGGCTCTTCGGCTTAGAAACAGAGATGAGCACTGACCCCTAGAGTTGGATACGACTGGCTTTCGAGCAAGGGAAACCATTACATTACTGTACAATATTTTCCTTTAAAATCCAAAAAAACTTTCAAGAGCAAAATTTAATCTGAAATGTTAATTGCCACAGCAGTTTGTCTTCCTGACAACAATGGAGCACTGGAACTAAAATGGGCGTTCTTGTTCATGATGGCAAACCTCCCCCATCTTTTTATACTAAAATACAGTAAAACCTCATATAACACTAAAACCTGGTTCCACAAGTCTTGGTGTTATATGATTTTTAGTGTTATCTGATCCTCTATGGGATCCATAGAGATACATTGTAACCACACAGGCTTTTGCGGTTGTTATCTGAAGCATCCCATAGGATCTTAATGTTATTTGATGCAATTCTTCCCCCCAGATTCCTTAATGTTATGCGATTTTAGTGTTATACTAATGTTATATGAGGTATTACTGTATAGCAATTTGGCTACAACTTGGACTTGATATTTGCTAGTGAGCCTATAGCCCATCAATGGATGGAACCTGTCTTTAGCCCATTTCCAAATTCACAGCAAACTCCTGGTACCAGTTTGACCATCAACAGTTCTGTTCCACAGGAGATATACTTTTAAAAAAGCCAATTGGCAGATTAGTACAACAGAAGAGAGAATTATATCAAACATTTTCCAGTCCCAGAGGCCTATAAAAAGTTTGTCAAAGCAAAAAATAATTCCAATTGTTCATACTCAGACGATGCATTATCTCCAAAACCTAACACTGGGAATTGTCGGCCAAATTAATAATTATTTTTAACTATTTGAACAATATAGCTTAAGTGAAGGCACCATTTTGGCTGGATAGTGAATTGCTTCAGTAGTCTCAGAAACTTAAAGAATTAATTGGATAAAAATAATGGAAAACATAAATACAGTGGTACCTCGCTTAAAGAGCATAATGCGTTCCACAGGATTGCTCTTTAAGCGAGTTTGCTCTTTAAGCATAACACCATTGTAAATGACCAATTGTGTGTGTGTGTGTGGGGGGGGGAATTGTGAACCCCGATATATTTGTTAAGTGAGTTTTTGGTTGGTTTTATTTGTTAAGCGAAGCGAAGATTCAGAGAAAATTCTGCCCTTTAAGCGAGCTACTCTTTAAGCGAAACGCTCTTTATGTGAGGTTTGACTGTATGTCAAGAAACAGTCCAAAGGCTGGAGATTATACTGTAGTGGCTTTAACAGCAACTCAACTACAAACTGTACTCATGAAAACATTTTAGCAAATCAAACAGCTCATCAACTCCTCATTAATGGCTTATCTGAACATATCGGTCTGGAAATAAGAACTTAAATTTGAAAGAAACAAACATCTGGAGATTAATGAATTTATAAAATCATTCATCGTAAGTGGACTAGAGAAAGCTCTTTGAAGCTATAATAATGACAAAGCAGCAGGCTTGGATGATATCTGTATAGAAAAGATAAAACAGTTTGACACACAAAAACAAACATAAAACCTGGCTCCTTAATTTCTTTGATAATTGTCTTCACTTACTTATAAGTTCAGAAAGGAGAAAGGTGTGAGTGATTGCTGTTTGACACCTGGTAAAGACCCCACGTGGAGGTGGGGTTGGGGGGAAGAAAGCCAATATCATTACTTTGTAGGATTTATAAAGTCCTGGAAAGAATATTGCTGAACTGTCTACTGGAAGTAGGAGAATCAACTCTGATTCCACAAAAGGCTGACTTTAGACTTGGGAAAGATTATCCAGCATGAATTCTACATTTATCACAACACATTGAGGATGTCTTTGAAACCTTGCCCTCCCATAGGCTGGTGTGCCACAACCCAAAGTGGATGCATTTTTTTTTAAAAAAACCCTGACCTAATGTCCACTTCTCAGACTAATAGGCAGATCAGAAGTTAATTATCCCTCAAATTCTGCATGCTTCTGAATTTTTGGATGCCATTCTACATACAGGATGGCCTGTAAGTTCCTACCCATCCATTATATTTTATGTAACCAGTGTATCTGTGTGTTATGTGTGTAGGGACTTACAGGCCACCCAGTGCATGCTTTCCATCAACATTGATATTTTAAAGCATGTTCTGAATAGTGTGGTAATGGGATCAGCATACATGTGCACAAAAGTTATTTTTAACATATGGAATTAATTTTAATAAAATACAGCCATGAAGCATCATTTCAGAAGATTCTTTCTTTAACAATAGCAATTACACTTATACAGTCAAACCTCACATAAAGAGCGCCTCACTTACAGAGTAACTCGATTAAAGAGCAGAATTTTCTCTGAAAGTTCACTTCACTTAACAAATAAAACCAACCAAAAACTTGCTTAACAAATAAATCGGCATTCGCAATCCCCCCCCCAACCAGAAGTCACAATTGGTCACTTACAATGGTGTTTCACTTAAAGAACAAACTTGCTTAAAGAGCAATCCTGTGGAACGCATTATGCTCTTTAAGCGAGGTACAACTGTATACTGTCCCACAATACTTAGCGGACTCTCTTGGCGGCTCACAAAATAATAAGCATTTCCCCCCAACATGCTGGGTACTCAGAAGGATGGAAGGCTGAATCAACCTGGATCCTGTTGGGATTGAATTCAGATTGTTAGTAGAGTTTTGGCTGTAGTACAGCAGATTAACCACTATGCCACAAGGATTCCTTCAGTGCTTTTCTTAGTTTCTGAAATGATGCTTGCTGCAGCATGTGTACATAACATAAATATAAAGGAAGTGTAGGTTACCTCCCTTTCTGAACTATTGTTTTATTTTGTGTTCAAGCTTATGCATACTGAATTTAAGCAACTAAAATTTATACTTTTAAAAATGTTTTGAATCTTATAAGAACCTCAATATGTACTTATCTTTGAACAGCCTTCTCCCACTTTGTGCCCCACAGATTCATTGAGCTACAACTCCTGTTACCTGCAAATCATCATGTTGGCTTTGGGTGCTGGGTAATGTAGTAAAATCTACTTTGAGGTCACCTGAATGGGACAGGTTATCTTAAAGGGGAGTCCATACTGTTTACCCAAATGTCATCTGTGAAACCTTTAGTACTACCGTAAATGAAGTTCTACAATAGTCCTGGATATACTTATTTATTTTACCTCTGGTGCTGACAGCTTACTTGATTGACAAACTGCAATTTGAGCAATAACCTGCATTGCTAATGTCACCTGGAAAGCCTCTTGATGGATACGCAGCTGTACATGCTGAGCATTTGGGGCTGGAAGTCATCATTTGCAAATCATCACCTTTCTAGCAAGACTACTGATTCAAGCTTTTAAACATACACATACCCACCAGTAGTTAACATGTTGAAGATACATTAACCTAAGGAAGCAAAGAAATCTAAAATACGTTGCATTCAAGTTCATTGGTTTCTCATTATGTGAATATCTGACCTATTGTTTTTCTGCTCAAGTAGTAAAAACTCTGATATTGGTTTGACAACTTCTACTCTTCTGTCCTTCTGTTTTCTGCACAGGTAGCAACTTATTTGTGCATAGTGGATCTTTCTAGAAATCCTGTTAATGAACTGAACGATTGGAGGTGGGTTTCACTAATTAAATATAAAGGCCATCAATGTGCATGTTATTCATCTGATTGTAGCTGATACAATATTTCACTTCGCACTCATTTCTGCCTTTGAATGTCCTCATAGACAAATTAGTCAATCTGACCTAACAGTTGTTAGGAACAGATTGTAGCTATGTTGATCCTATGTAGGCCTGCCACAGAGACGTCAGTTCTGAATTCACCTTCCATTGATACAAGATGATGATCTGTTATGACTAGGGTAGGATTTCAACCTTTATTTTTTACAAGAGATGTTCATCTCAAGGCCTTCTGCTTTTGGCAAGAAAATTAAGTGGGAAAATGCTTTCTCCCCATTCTGAGATTTCTCTGTGTGGTTATTCCCCCCCCCCCCGGAGAAATCTTGCAGGGAATCTCTCCAGTGGTGTAGCATGGGTTTCAGCTGCCCAGGTCATAGGCCAAATTTGTCGCCCCCTTATTTAGGTATTTAAATCCAAAAGGCTCCAAATTGAATATGTACAGCTATTTGAAAGACTACATTCTACTGGCTTGCTATATACTTGTTAAAGATGAGGCATCTCTCAAAAATAATGAAGAAGAAGGAGAAGGAGAAGAAGGAGAACAACAACAACAAGAGCCCCAGGCCTGGATAAATTTTAGATCCTTCGAGATTAAGTATTTGTTTAAAAACTCAAACTCTACACATTTCAAAAATAAAATATACTAATAACCCCCCTCCCAAAAGCCAGTATTGGTCTTTCCTAGGTCACATGAGTAAAGGTAAAGCTAAAGGTAAAGGTTTCCCTTGCATGAAAGCCAGTCAGATCCGACTCTAGGGTTCAGTGGTCATCTCTGTTTCAAAGCCAAAGAGCCAGCTCTGTCTGCTTCTGAAGACGTTTCTGTGGTCATGTGGCAGACTTAATAGTAAATAAGCATTCAGTATTGGTTATCTTAGCTCTAAACTTAGGAGGCAATTTCAGAGTTCCTTTGTAATAATGTAGCCTTCAGGCTTCCTTCACAACCCATAGGAATATGAATAGAAAACTGTTTGTAGTTCATACCAAACAGCTTTTGCAACTATAGTCTTGTGTGGCATTTCTCCCTTAAAATGTTCTCTGTCAGTTCATTTAAAGAGTTTTGCTGCTGTTGCATCACAGAATTTTTCTAGTGGCTGCTCTCAAATCTGATTCTATTATTATTATTATTATTATTATTATTATTATTATTATTATTATTATTATTATTATTATTATTATTATTATTATTATTATTATTATTATTATTATTATTATTATTTCAGATTTATATTGCCGCCCACTCGCCGTGGCGACTCAGGGCGGCTTACAGACAATACATTACATTACAATACAATATGTTGGGGTGGGCACAGGGGGAGGGGCGGCAAGGTCCTCATCCTGCCCTGGCTTCTTCTTCCCCTGGCAGTTGGTATAGGTTGGTATAATTACAAACAAGATTCTCTTTTATCCATTACCACCTTCCTTTTACTTAACGTGGCTAATAATAATGATACCTGAACTAAAATATTTTGTCTTTTTGCTGACAGCCCCAAGGTTCTCCTGTCCTGACCACTGCTTGCCCCTGCCTATTCATGAGTTGCACAAGCACAGCACATGCACACATCTATTGCACAAGGAGCACATGTCACCAACCCAGACCCAGCACATTTCCCCATGAACCCAGTCATCAGGGCAGTCTGACAAAAATTGGATTGTGTTCTAGCCATTAAATGGCCACCTGATCCTAGGTTGGACTGCCATAGGGAGTGGCACCTTTGCAGAGAGGCGACCGGCCCTCTGGAACCATTCATTCATTCATTTCTTGAATTTATATTTATTTATTTATTCACTTATTTATTAGTCAAATTTATTCATCACCCTTCTCACAAAGTGACCCAGGGTGATTCACGATGATGATGATGATGATGATGATGATGATGATGATGATGATGATGATGATGATGATGATGATGATGATGATGATGATAATAATAATAATAATAATAATAATAATAATAATAATAATAATAATAATAATAATAATACATAAACAACAGTTATAAAATCTAAAAAACTATTAATCTTTTTTTTTTAAAAAAAAAACTAGCTAAAACCAATTAAATATATTTCATGAGAAAAACCCAACTGGTAACATGACTGTTATAGTAGGGTCCTGGGTCTTCAAGCCCTAGTTAGCAACGTGAAGAAGACACACAATATAAACCCATCATTCTCATTTTGGCTGCCTCAACATAATAAGACTCATTGTCTCATCTATAGTACAATAGTAAAATAAGGAGTACATTCCACCATAAATAGTGAGACAAGAAAACTTTTCTTTCTTTTTTTTTCTTCAAAGTTATTATCCTACTCCCCAAAATCTCTCTCTCTTTTTCCAAGCACAGAATGAGTGGCATATTGCTAAAGACCCAAATTATCCATCTGTTGAGAGAGACAGAAAACATCCCACCTTCTTTCAGACAAGGAGAATAACTTTGAGGTATCTCATCCATAGTCCTGGTTGTGTACTCTTCAGCTGGTGAGACTACACAGTACATTACGTGATACAATCATACCAAGAACAAAGTGATAAGATGTTGTGCTAATGTTAGCAATTCAGCCTTGGGGGTTTAAAAGAACTTTGTAAGATACATTTCAAGCCAGGCTTGGTCCTAAGATCAAAAGCAGATTTCCAAAATTGATTTATAAAACCGGGGCTTTGCAAAGTTCAATGCCAGGCTTTTTTTTAGGTGTGGCTACATCACACATATGTGAATCATGCCATTATGATGACTCTGAAGACAGAGTATTTCATTTCCTTTGAATAATGTTTGGTTGCAGAATTTATACAGAACTAGACTTAGAATATCGACATTTTATGGTTTTGTCATTTAAACAATCATAAACAGTGTCCTCAAACTTCAGCCACTTACAGTGCACCTACATTGTCAAATAATGGGAAAACTGAAACATTCAGATTCACATTATTTTCCATTGACTGGATCACATACAAGTCAACGTGAATCATGCCTGTCCATAGTTTTTCCCTTTGCTGCTGGGGATTCTACCTTTTTAAAAATACAAAATGCCTTCTCATTGGTTTAGAAGGGATTATATTTGAAGTAATTCCAACTGAATACAGTATCAGTAGAGTATCAGTAAGAGAGACAGAACAGTGAGGAAATTAGGTGCTGCTTGAATCCTATCCTTGATAAACTTTGTGTCTGGGTATGCTTTTCTTTTCCCTCCTCTTCCTTCTTCTTTAGGCTTGCTGCTCAGAGGCAGAACGGCTAGGAAATAAAAGGAAAAAGAATGAAGAATTGACAAGACAAAGAAATAAGTTATCAATCAGTTTTATTTCCAGCTTTTTTAGGTAACTCTGCCATAACTGTGTCTCCTACAGATCTGGATTGTAAGAGTAGTGTTACCTTAAAAAGCAGCAAACAAGACTTTTGAGTGTGAATTTCTTCCTCTCAGTACTGACTCTTGTATAGTCACTTAAGTGAATTCACCAACTGCCCCGGTGCCACAGTGGTTAAGGCACTAGAGTAGTTTAATGGACCTACTTGCTGTCAAAATCAGATTCTGGAAGTGATGTCATGTGCTTTTGTTTACCCATGTGACTAGAAGGGACATCACACCATGTGCTTTTGTTTACCCATGTGATTGGAAGTGACATCATCACCACCATGTTTGTTTACCCACATGGTCAGAAGTGACGTCACGGCCATGTGTGCTAGAAATGACCTAGTAGCAATGCGCCCTGTTTACCCACGTGATCAGAAATGACGTTCATTGGAAAGTGGTATGACGAATGCCACAGGGTAGGAAAGCACACCCTGAAGCAGAAATGGCCATCCTCAGGTATACCCCAGACCGGGAACGTGTGGCTTCCCACCCCGGGAATGAGGGCAGGACAATCCTAGCATAGATTGGCTGTGTAGGGACACGTGATACCCTCTATAACCTATATGACCTCCCCAGAGAAAGCCCTTTTGAAACAGGATTCACCTTTTGTGTGCCCAGACAAGTTCTGAGGAACGGACGTAAAGATGACAAGCTGGCCACCGAAGACCACGGACCTTTCTTTACGGCATAAAATGCTGAAAATACAATGGAGGAGGAGGACTTGGGCAAAACATGTAAGCGCCCCATTACCTGAAGCAGATGTGGGTACTGTGGGCATGCCCCTACCCTGTGCACCCTTGAAGAAAAAACCCAAAAAGATGAAAAAGTCTAACCTGCAGCCTAGAGGTTTTTTGTTTCCACCCTTGAGTCTGAAAACCAACTCATTAGACTTGGATTTTTCTACAGCTTCTTAGAAGGGTACAAAGAAACTTTTTTCTACAGCAGAGAGCTTTTTCTGCAGCAGACAGCTTACCATATTTACAGCTGGTCAAGACTCGGATCCTGAAAACACCACCCCGACAAAAAGCTGTTTGGAACATAGTGAGCAGTGGACCTACTGCAGCCATGAGTACGATCTAAAAGGACTGTTCCAAAAACTGCAGACCATAAGATCTTCAACTACTGAGGATTTTTCAAAACCTGTAGTTGTTCTGGATGGTGGGGATACTTTTCAAAGCTGCCAAACCAAGTGATGAGAAAACAAGGCAGGAAGAATTTGGACCTATGTGGTCTCTGTTCCGGTTATTCTTTTGGAAGAGGAAGAAAAGAAAGATGAAGAGAATGAAGCTTTAAAAGAAACCCTGGAAAATGAAGGGGGCAAAGAAGCCATGCCAGTAAGAATTTTATTTCTCAGTGTGTTTTTCTTGAGAAAGCATGTGTACATGTATGAGAGAGAGATGGGTGGGGGATGCAGGGAGAGATGGAAAAGTTTACTAAAATGTTCTTCTATTTCATTTTTTTTTACACAGGAGTATATCCTTCACAGGGATCTTACTGAAAATCTGCACAGCAGCAATTCAAAGACATATTCCCTTTCCTGCACTTCTTGCACATCCACCAGTCCTGAGTACTAAGCCTCCCTGCCCTGCTTTTATTTTTACCAATAAAATGATGTACCCTACACCAGTGTATTCATTTATGTTTTAGCTGACAAAATGGCAACGCATGAAAAAATCTTAAAGAATATATATTATACACCTGGGGAGGCTGGGAGCTTTGGGGACGTAAACCCTCTTTTTCAAGAGGCCAAAAAAACAAAGCAAAGGCCTGAAGAGAGGAAAGGTCATCAAATGGCTTTCAGACCAAGATGCTTACAAGCTACATAGACCAGCTCAGATCCATTTCAAAAGAAACAAGACTATTGTTTCTGGACTAGATGCCCAGTGGCAGGGTGATTTAGTCGATTTGCAATATTTTCCCAAGTACAACAAGGGTTACAAGTATATTTTAACAGTGATAAACATCCTGTCTAAATATGCCTGGGTTTTACCTCTAAAAGACAAGATAGCAGAGAAGTGTCCCAAGCATTTAACGCTATTTTCAGGCAAGACGATAGGAACCCTGGAAAATTGCAAACAGACCATGGTCATGGGTTCCTACTTCAGCTCTGTCTTTTCCCAAAAGGTAGTACAGTAATACCTCGAGTTACGAATAAATTCAGTTCCAGGGCATTGTTCATAAATCAAATATGTTCGTAACTTGAGGCATCTCCATTCAGATAAAGCAAAAGCCCCACCCAACCCTCCAACAATCAAAACGGGCCTCCCTCCACCCTCCAAAAATTAATCAAACCACCCAAAACCAACAGCAGCATTGAAAGGAAAGCATACATAAGCAAAAATGCCTTACCTTAAAGAAGCTTTGAAAATGGACAGAAAACTCTAGCAATAAACAGCAACCAACAGCCATTTTTGGCACTGAAACTCCAGACAAAGAACTTCTCTCTAAGCACTCTACTGCCACCTACATGGCTCTGAAAGGCTGCATGTGTATAAAATATAAACCCATACGGAAAATGGTGTTTTTTGCTTCACTGGAGACAACACAAAGGGGGAAAAATTCATTCATAAATCAGGGCATGTTCGTAACTCGAGGCATGGATTTCAGTACAGAACCAATTTGTAAGTTGAATTATTCGTAAGTAGGGGCATTCGGAATAGGGGTTTCACTGACCCTCCAGGCAAGCATGAAGTATAAATGGAGGAAACAGGATTGCAGTTTGAGATTTATAAACAAATAGTTAAGGAACACCTTATTAATTTGAATGAGTTCATATCCGTAGGCTTGATGAACTGCATCCAAGGACATTGATGAAGGAATGGCTGAAGAGATGTCTGAACCTTTGTCTATAATTTTCTTTAAATAATGGAGGATGGTTGAAGAGAATTAGACGAGGACTAACATTGTCCATATCTTCAAAAAAGAGCAAAAAGAAGGAACCGGGGAATTACAGACCAGTCAGCCTGACATCTATCCCAGAGAAAATTCTGGAACAGATTAAGCACCTTGAAAACAACATAGTAATAACTAGATGACAACATGGATTTGTCAAAAACAAATCCTGCCAGATTTATCTTATCTCATGTTTCAACCTGGTAACTTTCTTGGGAGATGGAAGGAATACTTATCAAATTTGTGGAAGACACAAAACTGGGTGGCATAGCTGATACCTTGGGAAACAGGAGCAGAATTCAAAAAGATCTTGATATGTTTCAACACTAGACTGAAAATAACAGAGTAAAGCTCAACTGAGATAAATACAAAGTTCTATACCTTGTGTGAGACAAATTACAGGATAGGGGATGCTTGGCTCAGCAATGCTACAAGCAAGAAGGTTTTTGGAATTGTTGTAGGCCACAAGCTGAATATTAGTCAACAGTGCAATGTGGCTGCAAAACAGCCCAATGCTATTTTAGTCTGCATTAACAGACTAGTACCCCATGAGGTACTAGTCCCTCTCTATTTGCCACTTGTCAGGCCAGATATAGAGTACTGTGTCCAATTCTGGACATGGCACTTTAAGAAGGATGTTCACCAACTAGAACAAGTTGAGAGATGGGCCACAAGGATAGTCAGGGGCCTGGAAACCAAACCCTATGAGGAAAGGTTGAAGGAACTGGATAAGTTTAGCCTTGAGAAAAGAAGACAGAGGGGGAATATGCTAGGACTTTTCAAATATTTGAAAGATAGTCACAAAGAGATGGGGCAGGATCTGTTCTCATTTATCCCAGAGTGCAGATGAAACTATAGAGAATAGGAAAAAAAATCCTGCTCTGATGTTGCAGATTTTGAATTGGATTTTTTGTTTTGTTATTTTGGACAGTGCTGAATCTTGAGGTTTTACTGGTGTCAGGAAATGAACCTATTTCCTAAGGCTTGAAATTGCCAATTTTCAAATAGGCCTCAGAAAAATCCATTTTTCTCTCTCTGAGCCTCAAGGCTGTGTAACTGCATGTTTTTCAACCATGTTTTTCAGTATTTCTTATCTTTTGTAAGCTAGCTGAGAGCCTAGCCGTGTTGTGTCTTTGCATAAAGGTAAACAACCATTGTTGTGAGAAAGTTTTCTCATTTAGCTTGCTGTTACCTGATTGGGTAAGCAGTCCCACCTGACTGCAAATTCTCCATTTTGGAGAGAAGAAGGAGTTCGTCTCTGATTCTTCATGGATTAAGACCTGTTTTTGATTAGAGAGCTTTTGTTTTTGAATCTCAATGGGCTAGCAATCTTTAGCCTAGGAGTATGCATTTTTGCTCCTTAAAAATGGTTACCTAGATTTGCCTGTGGACTTTATTGGACTGACCTGTGCTACTGACTTTTATGCTTTATGAACCTGATCAATAAATCTTCATCATTTTTCTGAACAACGTGTCTTCATTGGACTAAAAAGGGTAAGAGCTGCCTTTCACACACACAAATCTTTGAACACGCTACCAAATAAAAACCCCTTAAGAGCTGATAAGCAGCTGAGAGTTGGATCTCTGTTCTAATTAGCCGTCCAGCTCGCCCTGTGTAGGTTTGTTTTGGTTTCCAGGGGTTTACCAGAAGTGTAGGGGGCCGGCTGGATTGTGACAACTGGGTGCTGCAAACATTTGGGAGAAAGACCTAGATCTTTGTCATTACTCATTGCGTGCACTATTTTTTTCCCTTTGGTTTAACTATTTAGAATTGTGAAGCTTAACAGAGTAAGCATTTCAGCAATAAAGAAGAGCACTTAAAATTATCAAAAGCAATAGTAAAAACTTGTCTAAATAAATCACAGATTATTTTTGTACCTAGCTGATAAATTGTATCCTGTTCAATAATAATAATAGTATTACATAGTCAAACCTCACATAAAGAGCACCTCGCTTAAAGAGTAACTCGCTTAAAGAGCAGAATTTTCTCTGAATGTTTGCTTCGCTTAACAAATAAAGCCAAGCAAAAACTCACTTAACAAATAAATTGGGTTTCACAACCCCCCGACCAGAAGTCACAATCAGTTACTTACAATGGTGTTTCGCTTAAAGAGCAAACTTGCTTAAAGAGCAATCCTGTGGAACGCATTATGCTTTTTAAGCGAGGTACCACTATATTAAAAACCCAACTTAAAAAGAGGGGTAATGCTCTAGATTAAAAACAACAACAAATAATAATTAGATGCTGCAAAGATACATCGAGGACATCAGCTTACATCAATTGTCTTGCCTCTTACACTGTTATTTCACAACAGCAGTGTCTATAGCATTCTATAGTTTGAGTGTGCCTTCAGTTCCCACAGTTACCAGCTGGCTAGATCACACAAAAGATTAGGCAATGAGAATGGAACTGTTTCCTGGAGTGTCAGGGCAGATTGTTTTGCTTCTGTTTTTCACAATTCTGGTGCAGAAGGATCTCTGCTAAAGTAACAAGACTCCACACCACTCTAAAGCTCAATGGAAGCTTTTCCATGGCAAAACAGAACATAAATTTCCCCTCTAGACTCAAGACGTTTCCATAGCCAGCCACAGCTGCTAATACAGCACACTTGGGAGACATGCGAGTAAAACTCAGAAAAGTCCTTTAATATAAAGGAAAGTTAGGAATATTGAGTTTATGGCTGTTGAACCAATGTTTCGAGTTGAAAAGATAAATTAGGAGACTTTGTGACAGGACACAGCAGCCATAACAACAGCAGCAGAAATTCTGACATACTAGCTTGGAGGAGGGAGTTAATAACTTGAGAAGTAGAAGACTCCAACGTGCAAATAACATCTTACATTTCAATTCTAGCAGGGAGTAAACAGTTCATTACAGAGCAGCAGCTAAACAATTGAGCTGGTGTCTCTTTCCTTTATTATATTAGAAAAGCAATTTTTAGATAAAAAGCTAGAGTCTTGGGAGTTGTTGTAGTAACTTCCTAGTAATAACTTCATGGACTCAAAAAACACAGTAGAAGAAATAAAAATAAGCTTGCTTAAACAGACTTCATTTTAAAAAACCTATATAAAACTATATAAAGAAGAGTTAGTTTTTTTTAAAAAAAACCCATAAAACTATGTAAAAAGGAATTAGACAAAAAGCAAAAGTTCAACACCAGGAAAAGAAAAAGGTATCCATGATGGAGTGAAGCGGAAGACACCTATTCCAGTTGTCAATATGTTTGGCTGTACAAGTAAAACATCGGATAACGCTAAAACTTGGTTCCACAAGTCTTGATGTTATCCGATTTTTTGTGTTATCCGATGCATGTTAAAATCCTATGGGATGGCTCGGATAATGTTAAAGCTCCATAGAGATACCTTGTAACCGCACAGGCTTTAACGGTTGTTATCTGATGCATCCCATAGGACCTTAACGTTATTCAATCCAATTCTCCTCCCCAAATTACTTAATGTTATGCGACTTTAGCGTTATCTGATCCAATCGTTATCCGGTGTTTTACTGTATTCAGAAGAAGCCTAGCAGAATTCATTACAGTCAAGGTCAGGGCTGTAGCCGGGGGGGGGGGGGACCCTCCTGAGAGAAAAGCCTCCCCCAACCCACCACGGGATGCCAATGTTATATGTGTGTGTGTGACATTGTTGCCCCTCTTGAAAAATCCCCCCCCCATCTAGAATCCTGGCTATGGCCCTGGTCAAGGTGTACCATGTTTTGCAGGACTATTTTTGGATTACAACTCTCAGAGTTCCCTAGGCAGCTAAAAACACAGAGCTGTGTGTCTTTACCCAACATTACAAGAAATGTTTATTCTCAAGGGGTTAAGATATTGAACTCACTGGCTGGAAGGTCAGAGTTCAATTCCTAGGTTAGGTCCCATCTCTAACCCGGCTCCTGCCAACCTAGCAGTTTGAAAGCAAGAAATTGGAAGTAGATTAATAGGGACCACTTTGGTGGGAAGGTAAACAGTGTCCTCCCATGCACTCCAATGTTGAGGCATGCCTGCCACACGTCCACAGAAATGTCTCCAGTGCTGGCTCTTTGGCTATAAACAGAGATGAGCACTGAAACTTAGCGTCGGAGACGACTGACTTTTGAGCAAGGGTGATCTTTGCTTATTTCACTTTATGTGGTTTTCAGTCCACTTTGCATTTTCTGGTGGTGGCTATTCTAGTGAAACATAACTGATTCTGCATGCACAAGTAGTCCTTTGAACACGGATCATGATTATATCCCACAATACACTGGAATTCTCATCAGAGTCAGAGAATACTACCAAACTCAATTAATATATTTTAAATTCCTAAGATAGTGATGGGACAGCTATGGGTTTTAACAAGCATGCATGCCCTTTACTAACATAGAGTTTAAGTGGAAGGTTTATTTTTCTGGGCTAAACTCATTGCATGTTTGTCTTTCCCCTAACCAGTCACAAGGATCCTTTCCCCCTATGGTCTCAATGGCTCCTTCTCTTCCTCTCCCTCTCTCTGTTCTACGTTGCCCTTCCTTCTTTCATTGCTTCAGTCTTCTTGTTTCTGATCATTAGAATGAGACACCATCCACACTGTTTCCCACAAAACATGTGGTTTGAGACTTTCTTCTTTATTTCTTTTCTCTAATGTAGTCTTCAAGCAGACTGTAAGTAAGAGGCAGTGGCAGACAAAGCAGTGGAGGAGACAGAGGTGGCAACAGTGGAAGAAGCAGCGGTGGGAGCGGCAGTGGAGGCTGGAGTAATGGCAGTGGTAGCTGGAGCAATGGTCCTGCTGCTGCCACTTTGGCTACCACTCTGGCTGTCGCTCTGGCTGCCGCTACCACTTCTCCAGCCACTGCCACTGCTGCTCCTGCTGCTGTTTCTTCTGCAGTCACCACCTCCATCTCTTCCTCAGTCGCTTTGCCTGCCATGGCTACTGCTGCCTCTGCTGCGTGTCCACACTGATCCCAGTCCATGAGCTAAACTATAAAATACTGCATGTCCGCTGAGCAGAAGGAAGTGGCCATCCATGCCCACCAAGTCACCTGGCCACACCCACAGTTAGCGATGCCCACAGTGTGGTAGTAAAGTTTTTTGGAGCCCACCACTGGCCATATCTGCATGTGTTTACCCAGACACATCATGGCAGCAAGAAGTATTGTAACCATTGGTTCTTACTGCTGCTGAGGAGGAATGGCCCAGTAGTGGACTAGCTGTGGGCTGGAAAGAACAACTATCACATGAATAGTCAAACCTCGCATAAAGAGTGCCTCGCTTAAAGAGTAACTCGCTTAAAGAGCCGAATTTTCTCTGAATGTTCGCTTCACTTAACAAATAAAACCAACCAAAAACTCTCTTAACAAGTAAATCATGGTTCACAATCCCCTTCCCACACGCACACACAATTGGTCATTTACAATGGTGTTTCGCTTAAAGAGCAAACTCGCTTAAAGAGCAATCCTGTGGAACGCATTATGCTCTTTAAGCGAGGTATAACTGTACATAGTTGGTTATAGCATTTTACTCAGATAATACTTATCAGTGGTTACCCAGTGGAAGGTAACAAGTGAGATAACATAATTTTCAGCCCTGAGCCGTGTTCTTTAACATTTTTATTTATTTATTTTTATTAATGACTTGAATGAGGAGATTACTGTACAAGGACTGCTTATCAAATTGACGGATGGCATGAATTTGAGTAGAATAGCCAATATCCTGGAAGGCAAAAACAGAATTCACAAAGATCTTGAGGTTGTTATAAAGAAGAGGGGTGAGATTTGTTCTCAATCATCCCAGCGTGCAGGACATGTAATAATGGGCTCAAGTTATGGGAAATAATATTTCTGTTGACTATCAGGAAAATCTAACTGTTAAAGCAGTATATGATGATGGAACCAATTACCTTAGGAAGTGGTAAGCACTCCAACACTGGAGGCATTCAAGAAGAAGCTAGATAGCCATCTATGAGGGAGGATATCGCAGTCTGAAATCAGTATGACATCTCAAATACAGTACATACTTTAACTTGGAATCCTGAACTGAGCCAGAGATTGGACTCAAACCCCTTATAGGCACATTCCAACTCTATCTTCTATGATCCTGTGATTGCTGAGTGGTGTGATGCTTATGTCTCACCCTAAATGTGCTAAATACTTGTCTGCCTATGTGACTGCTGGTGTGCTGTCATGAAATCCAATTATTAAGTTATCTATCCCTGTTTCCATGGGCTTATTGGGTTGTGGTTTATAACAGCAAAGTCTTGCTCTTGGGAGGCAACAAAATATTGCCTCATACAGAGCTCCACATTCTGATACAGTACTGGTATTCTTGGGAAAGCCATTTTATGTGGAAGGGAGCTATTCAACTGACTGTCATTCTGTTGATGTGGCTATTTTACAGTTGGTTGGGAGATGTATATCATCCAATAGAGAACTGTGTCAGAAGATAGAGTGTGGGAATACTTACCATGGTTTCCAGATAAGAGACAGAAGGTACCTGGTCAGGGTTCCATACATATTTTTGTTGATGAACAGTTGCATAGCTGCACAATATTCTTTTAGCAGATTACATACTTCCTTCTTGTATTTGTTTTTGGGGTCCCAGAAGGAACTGCTGATCCTGTTGAAAGAATAGCCTGCAGATGTGCAGCACTTCATCCAAATGGTTATACCTGTGGAACCACTACCAGGCACCTTCTATCTCTTACCTAAAATCTACAAATGAGGCAATCTAGGCTGCCCTATTGTCTCAAGAATTGGTAACATCTCAGTGGGAGTTACTAGGTACTGTATATGGATTTAATACTTAGATCATACCCCATCAATACTCCCAGCTCGACTAGAGATACAACAGGTTTCCTGAGGAAACTTCAGTCTGTAGGCAATAAATCATGGTTTTCTAGGTATGTATGGCAGCCACAAGCTTGGGGGATGTTTCAATTAGTTACACCATGCTTTTGAGTATCTAATTCTAGTGCCACATTTTGGAATGTTTCAATGGGAGGGACTTGAATGCTTTGCACAAAAGGTAGTTGTGGTACTTCTGTCCTGCCATCTTGGTATTCTGTCTGATCCAGAATGTAGACAAGGATGCTTAACACTAATATAGACTGTAAGTGTAGAGAGAATCTTCCGGTTGTGGAGTTCTCAGTTTGAGTCTGACTTGGATTTGAAGCATTTCCTATCACCCATCCTTCGCCAAGGCTGACCCATTCATTCCACATACATTTCCCAATGGTATATAATTGGCAAGTGTTGGTTGTGGTTCCAGAGTTCTGGAGGCATGAAAGAAAAATAAGCAGGTATGATTACAATTTTAAAAATGAAACAAAAAGAGCACAATGTTTTGATGAAATATGATTATCTTTCTTTTGAGAAATTTAATGCACTGTTCTTCTTTCTCACACATTTTGAAACACCACATATGGAGTTGCTGTGAGTGTTAATATCCAGCTCCAAGTTTAGTAATTATTCTAAAGATATAACCAGAGAGTACACTGTGGTCATTGCAAATCATGGAGTGTTCTATGGATACAATGTCTTGGACTGTCTATAATTTGTTCTTCTTTTGATTCTTTCCCCCACTAAGGAAATCTGGTTTTTAATCCAGCATTGGCTCATCTTCCATAGATCAGATCGCTTACTTACTGGTAAAGATGGCCAGAGAGCCTCCTTTTATCCCACCATACCAGCAGAAATCTGAGCAACTATTGTGTTGAGTTCTTTTTTGGTTTCCAAATCTATTTCCACTATTTCCCCTATTTTCACTTCTTTTCTTTCTTGATTCATCGTTTTCTCTCACACTGGTCTTTTCTTCTTAAGAATCTACTGCTTGTTTAACCTTTTACTCTGTTAACTCTCTTCCCCACCTAGGCACTGTGCGCTACTCTCTCCATTACTTCAAGAGTTTAGAGACCCTCACAGAGAAGGCTTTACGTGAACTTCCTAGTGGCCCTGTGGAGAAATAATCTGCTAGACTTGTCTGCAGTTTTGTCTTCCATTTAGAGAAGTTCTGATAACTAGTGGCTTAAAATGGTACTGGAAGCTACAAAATGATTTAAATCAACTAAGAATGAATTGATGCATCTTAAAAACTAAATGACCATGATCCATAACTACAAAGCTTTCTTATTATCCAACCAAGTTTCAGACATCAAGGTTTCATTGTCTGGAGAGAGAGGGGATATGCTTCATTACATTGCTTTAGTGTTATAAACTGATTAATGTCAAATGGGTTGCCATAAGTTGGAAATAACTTGATGACTTGTAACAAAAACAAGGTCAATATATGCCACCCCATCCAGCTGTCTGGATAGCTTGTAATTTAAAATTAATAATTTTGCTTTACTTGTGTGATTTATCTGTAGTTTTAAACATCTGCTTTTAGGGTTCTTTCTGCTGGTTATGCTTTGGAAAATATAGAAACAGAATCAGCATGTCCATAACAGCGTGGGATTCATAAGGTTAAAAACACATACAGAGTTTTCTCTGTCATCATTCACATTTCTGCTCTTTAATAATTTTAATTCTTCCATTGATCTTTTTAGACACATTCGGAAGGGGAGGATTTCACATTGCCTGAAGACAACCCGGGAGGAAGTCTCCCCCGCCCAACCTTGGTTTGGCAATAGCGCCCTATATTTTGTCCCCTCAGGGAGCAAAACCTGTTTTTCAAGACATGACCTCGGAGATGTGCTCTATACGTCTTGCACAATTTATCACCATGTTGCCTATAATTAGATTTGTTAACGTACAGCCCACTGCAGTCTTGTTGACTGGGAACTTAATCAAGTTACTATTGAGTTCTTGTATGCATTGCTTCGGGTGACTGTTTTACTTGTAGAATTATAGCCACAACCAATGTGAGGAAATTAAGTTCTGGACACAACTTTTAAAAAAACACACCACAACTCTCTTCTCCCCCACAATGTGAAAATATTTAGCAAACAGTGACAATGATGGAAAACAGTAGGAAGCAAAAATGTTCTACATTAGTATAAAACATGAAAAATGAAGCAAGGACCCTCAGTGGTACAACATGTGTTATGCTGGCTGGCAGTCCATTAGGGTTGATAGACATTTCACTTACCTAAGTCAAATATAACAGTCTAGAATTCATTAATATAAGAAGGGGGCTGCAGAATCAAGCCTACCATCTGGTTAGAACGACAGAATAATCTACAACTCATGATTAGGTCTAAGGAGTGGAATTTCACTTTAATCTTTTTCATTGCTCGAAATTTCCATCTGCACAGTACGGCACATCATTTTTCTTCAAGACAAATGTGCTGTTTTTCATGTTCCAAAATTAGATCAGAAGAGAACGATTAATCATGTCATGGCCTGGGAAAGGAAACAAAAGGCCTGATATTTTCTCCTTCTCTCCCTCTCCCTCTCTCTCTTTCTCTGACTCTTTGCAAGCTATTTTCTTTCCTTCCTTGGCTCCATTTCCACCGCAACTTTCAAGAGGTGCACCTCCCCGCCCCCCAGTCACACACACAAAGAGTAGGACTTTAAAGATGTGGCTTTTTGTGTGTGTGTAACAATTTCCAGTCTTCTTAGTGGCTTCTTGTCCTTTGTACAACCACTTGCGGGCACATCATGCTCCCTGCCCTATTCTCCTACACTGTGACAATTTCTCCCTCTCCCTGGCCAGTTCCCCCAGCAGAGGACAACAGATGGCGAAACGTTTGTATGTGACACCAAAACCGAGCTGAAAAATCCACAGAAACAAGTAGCTGGGCTGCAAATTAGCGAGACCACACACTTGTCAGGTGGCACTCCCCTTTGACAGTTGTAGGCCATTATAGGAACATTGATGTTTTCGCAGTGTGACAAAGAGGAATCCTTTTAGTGCGGCCGGCCTGCCTGTCAGCCGGCTCTCAAGTCATAACAAATCTCTGGCACTCAGCTGAGGCTGAACATTTGCAGCGTCAGGAGGATGATAAATGACCTGCAGGGCTTTGAAGTGCCTTGGCAGTTCAGATGGGTCCACAGTGCTGACAGAGAAATATACACAACAGCGTAACCAATAATGAGAACATTAAACATTCCTGCCTTGTGACAGGCTGACAGAAAAACCCAGCCTCACATCAATCATCTGTGAAGATATAACCTTGACAATTAGGCCCCTCTGTGATACTTGAAATAACCTTTCCTTCTCCACCCCTGCTCTGGCTTTCTCTCTCTTGCACCCCCTCCTTGTTTTATTTATTTATTTGCTTACTTTCCTCCTCCCCCTTTTTGTTTCTATTAGCGTTTTTATTTTTTCTAGCCTAGCTTCTTCTTTTATCTGCCATGATCATATTTCTGGTATGCTGGAACAGGAAAAAGAGCCCACAGAGAAAGCACTGAGAAAGATCTTTCTTTTTTACTTTCAGTTTGAAAAATAAAACATGCCAAGAGGAAGTTTATTTGGTGAACTTCCACTTATCTCACTTTAAGGAAACAAAATACACATTTTCTGTCGTGTCGGCTCAAAACATCTGTCACTACAATGCATAGAATACAAGTCTGTGTACGTTTCCTACATACTGTAGTTTGTTCCTTAATTTTGTGTATGTGTGTGTGCTCATGCATGCAGTCCCTCTCATCTTCTATCAGCTGCACAAGTGTAAGGACACAACTAGTCAAGGCAATTGTGGGACTATGTTATGTCTTGCACAGTGCACCCTATAACATGGATGGGGGTAAATTGAGACACATTGTCTAGGTTTCTTAAATTCAAAAAAGCAAAAAGAGATTTTGGGTGGTCCTCCACCACCACCAATGGTCAGAGCTCAGAAACAGTTACCGTATATTTGGTAGGAGTTGTCCTCAACTGCAACTCATATCCAAGAATGCATTTTTTTTCCTGAAGCAGGAGAAATGTCACTGGCGTGAATTTCTTGTGGATCCCATCTTGCCATGTCTGGCCGGACATCCTGCTATGGTAATTGAGTAGATTGTACAGCCAGTGATTCATCGTTGAGTGTTAGGCAGTGGTTAACCAACCTAACTCCCTAAAGGGGCCAACGGCTATGGGCAAATGAGTCCCTTTAGGTGGGGTGATGGTTACCATCAGTGGAGAAAATGCCACTGGAAACCATCCTATTGGGCCCAATGACAAAATGAGCGGAGGAGGAACTCTGATTCCCAATGGTCATGGAGACAGAAGAGGCCATGCCAGATGGACTGGCTGTGAAGGTGCACCTTGTCCATATCCTCAAGGCTGCAGTGGTCTATTGCACACCCTGAGGCCTGACAATATATATATATAAAAGTAAAGGATGTTTTCCATGCTTTGCAATATGCAAATAATGGTGGGCATCAGTAGGTTTGCAGTTTGCCAGAACCAGTAGCAGAAATTCTGGCTGGCCCTGCCCACCCACGTTTTGAGATAAAGTACAGTACTATAGTCCTAATTCAGGTGCAACACAGGACTTTCCCCTTGGCCATGCCCACCATACCATGCCCACAATGTGGTAGTTAAATTTTTTGGAGCCCACCACTGCAAATAATATGTAAGAGTGCAGCACACTGGAGGAGTTATAGTGAATAAGGGGCTGTAGTGGCTCAGTGGTTAAGAAGCTTGCCTTGTTAGCTGGAAGGCTGGCAAGTTGGCAGTTTGAGTCCCGGGTACTGCATGATGGATTGAGTGCCGGTTTCTGTCCCAGCTCTTGGGAAGATGAAAGGAGCCTCATTTGGGCATTCCCTGAGTGGGGTTTATTCCGCAAAAACCCTTTCAACCCAGAATAATTTCTGACACAAAATTATTATTATTAAGGGTGATCTCTGAATTGTAATGTCTCTAATCTGCCTTCCCCTGCTGGCATCTATCAGTTTACTAGGTAGACAAGTCACTCTGTCATTCTCAGCTCCTTCTGCAATATAGCAATGCTGTCTTCCAAGCTTATTTATTTATTTATTTATATTGCCGCCCAACTCAGAAGACTCTGGGCGGCTCACAGAAAATAAAACCAATCACATTTTAAAAACCAACCAAAAAAACCCATTAAAATTGCCACCTAAAATTACTCCGAGCCCTACAGATTAAAAGAGATTAAAAGAGGGAGAGAGTGTTCTTACTAAATCAGACAGCAGGCAGGGAGCACCACATTGCTGGTGCCTCACTCCTGCTTTGCCAGCCAGGTTTTTAGCCCTTTCCTGATGGACAGCAACTCATCTGGAGAAGCAGCTCAATTGGCAGGAGGTTCCATAGCGCCGGAGGTTCCTTATAAAGAATGTTGTGAGAAATAATTTACAACAACTTAAAATACATCCATTTTTTGCTTCCCTGCTTTCCTTTCTCTTGGAACCCAGCTCTGACAGGTGTACAGCTCAAAGACTTTGCTGGGCAGTTTGGACTTAAACAGCTGTAATTACTGCAGGACTGGTAAAAGCCCAAACTTTAGTATATATTTATTTTTATCAAACAATTGGCAATAAATATTGCATTGAAGACTCAAAGAACTGGGGCTCAAACCAAGGGCTGCAAAACTGAAGAACTTATAGAGCTACCCCATCACACTGGACCTACAGGATATAGATCGATGCAGTAGACAGAGTGATGCAGTCTGATGTATGCAGAGTTTCCATTAAATCAATTAGCTTTGGCTATCTCAGGTCAGAACTTGACCATGACTATAGATTCCAGAATTGTCTAGTCCAGGGCCCAGCAAACTTGGCTGTCCAAGTGTTCTTGGACTTCAATTCCCAGAAACCCAAGTCAGTACACCTGCTGATCAGGGCTTCTGGGAATTGAAATCTAAGAACATCTGGAGAGCCAAGTTTGCTGATCTCTGGTCTAGCCAACTGGTCCATTGGTATGCTCAGGCAATATTTATTTTTCCATGCTGTACACTGGGCACATTGCAGCAATTCACATAACTCCCAGTCCTGTAAGGATATAACTCGTTTACAAAGCTCCTCTTTGCAAGTTTTGTTCATTGGTGTCATTGATCCCTAACCTTTTGGGCCAAGATGTTCTTAGATAAAACTTCCAGAAGCCTTCATCATTGGCTATACTGGCCAAGACTTCTGGGAACTCTAGGCCAAGACTACTCTTCATATTTCCCATGCAAAGGAAATATCAAATGAAATAAAATGCAAATACATCCCATTTCTTAATGTGGAGATTATGAGCACATCCAGGAATCCTCTCAGAAATGATAGCACCCTGTCAGCCGCTTCTTCCATTTCTCCGGTTCCAATGAATTGCTTCTAATACCAACAAAAGATAAGATACCATTTATCATTACAGTAATTAAAATAGAAGGATTAGGGGGGAAACCTCATTGCCAACCTATAATTATTACACACAGGGAGAGCAATTGCCTCCTTCCAAGAAGTTAAGAGAATAAGTGTTGCACCCAACTTATAAGACTATAGGACAACCGGTTGCTGTCCGCGCTGAAGAGGGGTGGGACAGACTCTGTGCTGGGGGAAGGGAAGAAGTACTCCCATTGGGCTGCTGGGCAGAGGGGTGAGGCAAACTCTGTGCTGGGTTGACGGTGCACATGCCCACAGAGAGAGCTCTGAGTGCCCCCTCTGGCATGCATGCCATAGGTTTGCCACCACTGCTATAGGGTATTCCAGGATCAACGAAAAGCACAACAACCTTGAAATAGCTTCGATACTTCACCTGAAACAGTAAGAAAAATTAACCAGAAATTAGGATGGCTTTGCAAAACAGGTGATACATTTCAGTACAGTAATAGCTCGGATAACGTTTACCTCAGATAACGCTAAACTCGCATAACGTTAAGTAATCTGGGGAGGAGAATTGGATCGAATAACGTTAAGGTCTTATGGGATGGATCAGATAACAACCCCTATAGCCTATGCGGTTACAATGTATCTTTGTGGAGCTTTAACGTTATCCGATCCATCTCATAGGATTTTAACATGGATCAGACAACACTGAAAATCGGATAACACCAAGACTTGTGGAACCAAGTTTTAGCATTATCCAAGTTATTACTGTACCTGGCACCTGTACTTTGGCAATGTATATCTCACGCATAAAAGTCATGTCCCAAATGTTTTAGAGTTTAGAGTTTATAACTTTACCCTGCTCAGGTTACAGGCCACCTGTTGTAAAGCTACTTGTTGTTATTGTTATATGCCATCAAGTCAGAACGGATTTACAGCAACCTTGATAGGTTGCTAAGATAAATAAGATAAGATATCCCTTGCTTGAAAGCCAGTCATGGTGGAATCTAGGGGGGCGGTGCTCATTTCAGTTTAAAGCTAAAGATTCAGCACTGTCTGCATCTGCAGATATTTCTATAGTAATGTAGCAGGCATGACTAGACGCCAGAGTGCATTTCCTGCCAAAGCAGTACCTGCTTATCTACTTGCAATTTCTTGCTTTTGAACTGCTAGGTTGGCAGGAGCTGGGACAGATGATGGGAGCTCACTCCATTGGGCAGCACTCAGGTCTCAAAACTTCAGGTCATCAAGCTCCGCATATTAACCACTAAGCCACCATGGTCTCAAGGTAAGTAAGATACTAGCAGACAAATTATCTGCTAGAAGAAGTGGAGGTAAAAGGAGTAAAAAAGCAAAACTAAATTGAAAACAAAAAATAAACAGAAAGAAAAAATGAAAGCAAGTAGAGCTCCCTTGACTATTAAGCAACATACATAGTTTTCAATCTCTTACTAACATAAAAGGCAATAGGACTTTTATTGACAGTATAAACAAAAAGTACTTTTCCTCCACATCACAGGCTTCCAATGTGCCAGGAAAGGGTTGGGTAAATTACTGTCAGGAGAAAGGTAGCCTGTGATATCACTGATGATACTGCTGATTAATCACAGATACTAGCCAATCAGGCTCAGTTATAGATCTTTAAACTACCAAAGGGAAGGTTCCTCTTCCTTTCTTTGTTTGGCCTTGAAGAACGGAAGATACTAGTACAACAGCCAACAGTGACAAACGAATTTCATGTTTGTGATTAGGTAAAATTAGACACATGAGGGTTAAAGATTTATTCCATGTGAAGGGGCTCAGGAGGAGCAAAGTAACTGTGATCCTAGTCAAAAGCAAAAATTAATCAGCATTGGATCATTAAAGACAAATAGCCTGAAATCCAGCAGCAAGTCACAATTCGAGTAGACCCATTGAAACAAGGGGTTGCAAAGGGTCGGACTCGACTATGCGACTGAACAACAAATTGAAGCAGTAAGGGTTTAGTGAGTCAATACCTCACTAAATTTAATGGGCCTACTCTAGTTTTAACCAGTGGAGGGTTCAAAAAAAATTACTACCACACTATGGGTGTGGTATGGTGGGCGTGGCCAGGGGAAAGCCCTGCGTTGCACCTGAATTAGGGCTACTTTATTTCAAAATTTGGATGGGTGGGGCCAGCCAGAATTTCTGCTACTGGTTCTGGCGAACTGGTTCAAACCTGCTGATGCCCACCACTGGTTTTAACTTACTGCCAGAGTTCAACCATAAAATAATACAGCACCAATTCAAAGGGTAGTGGTATTAATACACTGAAAACAACCATCAAAAATCAGTATTTTAAAATAACTATTTGGAAACTTTTAATAATGGGGCAAAAAAGCCTAAATTGTAATAAAGTTCCACATATTTGAAGCCGCTCCCTAGAAGGCTTGCTGTCATGCCCATGGGTGAACAAACAGAGGAAAGGATGATCTTGCTCTTAGTAAGAAAACACAAAATCTATAGCTGAGAAAGGATATTGTTACAAACCAGAACAAGAAACGCAGCAAAGAGCTGGTGCCCAGGGTGGAATTTAAGAGCAGGTGCAACTTCAAGAGGCAAATGGAGCAAATGGAGGTGTGCCATTATGGGAGAAGATGTAGTTATCTGGAGATCAAGCTAGTACGGGTCTGCAGTTGGTGATGGAGAGCCACTCAGTTCTCCAATGAGTACAAATAGCAACAGCAACACTGAAGTGTGAGGAGCTTTGTTTAATACATAAAAGAGCAGGCAGTATTTGACAGCAGTTGTATGAGATGTTCACACCCTAAGGCCTGACAATGAACTACAGCAGAGATGAAATTATGATAGTGAGGGATTTGTTGTCACGCTATATTATTAGTTAGCAACCTGTTTGCTTACTGCATTATAATGTTTACTATGGAGCACTGTGATACACAACTGTTATCAGCCAGACCTTGCTAATCTAGGGAGTGGCTTCATTCCCTTGGGAATATTTTACATAATTTCCCCTTTTTTGAGGAGGAGGTGGTAACTGGCATACCGCAACAGCAGCACATTTAAAAAAATATATATCTTTTTTAAAAATACAAACTGCATGGTATCTACAGGCTGAAATCCATTATTTGGCACCAGAAACTAGTCTAATTCCACAGACACAATTTATCTTAACACAAGCAGTTGCACATGCAAAAACAATTCAAAATAAACTATGACATTCTCCCCTGGCTGTTTAAAATAAACTGCTTGCTGGCAGAAATAATGCATGCTTAGCTGTACATTATGTGGTTCCCAATCTTTAAATCAATTTAAAACATGAGGAACTTGACTGAAATACAGGTTTATATCAACATCTAGATGAGCCCTGAATCAGGGGTACGGTACTAGTAGTATGGTATAATGGATAACATGCTCACCTTTTTTAAAAAAAATATTTTTATTTAAAAAAATTAAAATATAAAAAAGAGACATATGAATAATAATAAAAAATCATATACATATAACATTTACATACAATACCATGTAAACCCATCACCCGAGGAACATTAGTTCTTACCTAAGCAGTTACTTAAACCAACAGTACATCTTTCATATGTCTTTTCCCCCCATATAGGGTGGCTGATCTAGTGACAGCCACCCTTCAGTTCATTTGGTGTGATTTTAATGTTTTTATGATTTTTTTAAAGTTTTTAACATCAAGTCTTAGGATGTCGATATTTAGTCTGTAAGCCGCTCAGAGTCGGGCTTGCCCGATTAGAGCGGGGTATCAAATACGAACAATAAATAAATAAATAAATCTCCAAAATATTGTTTCTAGGTTGATTTCTAGGTTTAACACCTTTGAATTTCCCCAATATATATTCAATAAATTCCAGATATCCACAAACTCACTTTTCTTAGTAGTAATACAGTATTTGTTTTCAATTTCAATTCACACTTTAATTTATCATTAATCACCATATTCCAGATCCCCTTATACCATTCCTCCAAACCTAAATGTCTATACATTTTCCTATTTATATTAATTAAAATTCTTGCAGCTGTTATTGTCATCATCATCATCTTTTTTTTATGTTTTTGAAGTTTTAACCCTCCCAGTTCATTTAACAAGGCAATCGTAGAACACAGTTGTATTCTAAGTGATAATATTTAGTTCTTCAAAAACATTTATCCAAGTTTTCTTCACCTCCTTACATTCCCACTGATACCTAAAATTTTGAATAAAGCTTTATAATTAATCAAAACGTTTATTAAATCACAACACACACACATGGAAAATAAGGTAGAAGCCAAAAGTTAAATCATACGATTGGAATGCTCTCAAGGAGGAAGGGGGATTACCCAATAGTCAATAGACTCTGGCAAGGAATGTATACATGGCCCTGATTGCCTCCATTGTTCTTAAAACCGGTTTGATGACGTTTTCTGATAAGCAGAAATTCCTTCACAAAGGAAGCTGAATGACTCATTCCTCTGGTTTGATTAAAGTTCAATTAAACATTGATTAGAACACTGACCCAAGGATAAACATAGCAAAATTCTGTGGGGAACACAAGAACCATGGAACCCCAAAATTGATCAGGGGGAAGGGGAAGAGAGGACGTGACAAGTCACACACACCTGGCAAGGTACAAAGGTTAACTGGAGTTCACCCTGGGGACCACTTAACTTAAAACTTTTCTCTTTACTTAAGTAACAGGCATTTACTTAATCTGTTCCTATTCATCCAAGCAGATTCACACCACATTAAGCTGATGCAAACGAAGATGGACTGGCCGGTCTTGCCTTCCAGAGAACAAAGAGATATTCCTGTCAACCACAAATATGCTCCTTTGACCTAATGTAAACTCTCTACAACCGGTTTTTTTTTTCAGCAATAGCTGTAATCTGCCGCTTTTGTGTAACTAAATTCTCTGACCTCAGAGCTGCCTTTGTTTTATGTTTACATGTAATTAAAATATGTTGATTGCCTTACCTCCTCCCAAACTCCTCCCCTCCCCTTGCATGCAGAGTTAGTTCAGATAGAATAGTTAAATACCCCGTCCAGGTGGGTGGGGGCCATCTTCTGTTCACCAAATTTTGTGAGCAGAGATCACGACAGGGTTTCTCCTCAAAACGATTGAGGGAAGGTAGCTGTTTAGATTGTAGGTCTGGCCAGACTATAAATTTGAATAGCTTTCCTTTGCTTGTGCTCCCAATAAATCACCTTGTTTTGATCGATTTACCTGTCTCGTTGTAAGTTCTTGGGTTTTTCTAACACCTCTGCCAGAGAAACGTACCTGGGCCCCAAATTTTTGGGTAACACCACCATAAATGGAAAAAAAATGTCCCAGGATATCATAGATAACATGCTCACCTGATAGGGATACTTAGTTCAAATTTTATTTTCACTTTCAAAGCTTCATTTTGAACTAACTTTTTCAATGTTTTTTAAAACCAATTTCCAGGGAGAAGAGGTAGGAAGACCATTCTATTCATTGTACCACAGATAAAGCTACTCTGGCAGAGATGACTAAGCAAAGATAAGCTGTGTGATCCATACATAAAATCAAATAAATGTAGAAGGAAGGTGATACCTTTTATAGGATCACTTTTTTAAAAAAAAAATCAAATAAGGGAAGCTTTTGTGATTCAAAGATGATTTCATCAGGCAAAGTTCATGGCATGATGTTTAACCCAGGCTGGTATGCTTAGATGTTCCATGACTATATCTTTTTATAATCCAAAAACAGTAAGCCAGGTATTTATATATTACCTTCCCCAAATGGCCCTCTTTGAAGCTGAAGAGATTTCTTTGAGGGTAGGTGCAATTCAAACCCAGTGCCCTCCAGGATTGGGCACTTTGACGTTACTCATGGGGAAGGAAATGTTACTACCATTTACAACAATGTGCCATTCAGTCAAGTCTGACTTATAGCAACTCTTCCCAGGGCTTTCTAGGGAGAGAATATACTGAAGTGGTTGATCATTCCCTTCATCTGGGGATGTCAAGATACTGTATAGTTTTGTCCAATTCCACAAGGCTACACAGGGTGGCATTTCTCCCTGGAGGCACAGTGAGGAATCAAACACCCAGTCTCTGGCTCCACAACCAGGTTCCTAAACCATTTATTATTTTATTGTCAGCTTTCCATTTTAAAGTAAGACTGTGTGTGTGTGTGTGTGTGTGTGTGTGTGTGTGTGTGTGTGTGTGTGTGTGTGTGTGTGTGTGTGTGTGTGTGTGTGTGTGTGTGTGTGTGTGTGTGTGTAACTGTCCTATGATGTTACAGTCAACAAAGGCGAAGGTTCTGCACTGGCTGCCAGTGGTACATTGCTCTAACCTATTGACAATATCAGACTAGTAAACAGGTAGCCAGGCTGCTCTGACCATTACAGGACACGAGTTTTGAAGAAAAATCCAAAATAATATAAAATAACATAAACCTATGGGTTGCCTTATAGTGAGGTCTGTGTAACTCCACACCTGCTCCCAAACAGGACTCTAATCAGGACAGATCACCTGGAACTTTCCTCCACAACACCAAAACTTAGGGGACACTGATATCTAGATGTCAATATACTGTTTCTGGGTTAGAACAATAAATAGCAACACCTCCCAGCTCTATTCACTGTCCTTGTTTTTGAAGCATAGACTTTTTCTTTCTTTTAAGGGATACACCATTTTCTTTCTCCTCCCCCTCCTCCTCCTCGGGCTTCATACCCATGCCTCAAGGCAGAGTGGATGGTATACAGTGCTGCTCAACCCAGGCACCCAAAAGGCTATTTAGGGATCTGGGGGCACTTCTTATCCCCAAGAAAAACACTGTGCTGCTTTCTGGTACTCAAGCACCGTAGAAAACCTGCCTCACCAAATTATTGTGAGCAAAAAGAGGGGACCATACTGTGAACAGGTTGCTCTGCATGTCTTAAAATAAGGATGTGATGACACTGAAGCAAATGGAGGCTTCCTCCTCCTCCATTGAGTACTGGGAAATGAAAATGTCCCATGGTAAAGAAGAAGCATACCTTGGCATTTCCCTCTAATCTGAGTCTGTGTTTATACAGAGAAGCCTTGCCTTGTAAGACCTGTTTCATTTTAGTGTTTGGGGTAGCTGAGATGTCATCTTGTGTGGCTTGGATAAACAATGTGTCCTCCTCTCCACATGGTTCTGCTTATGCCTAAATCAGGGGTTCTCAAGGTTTTTGCACCGTGGGCCAGGCAACTTCCCCTGAGACAGCTGAGTGGGCCAGATATCTGGTTTCTCCCGCCAGTGGGTGTGTTTGTGCATGTGCATGCATGGGCACATCAGGTTCCACTTCTGGGGTCATCGCTGCAGGCTGGATGGAATGGTATTGGGGGCCAGGGCTGGCCCACAGGCCATAGGTTGCAAACCCCTGGCCTAAAGCATCCAGCTCTAAACCTGCATCATCCTCTTATCCTGCCAAAGAAATGGGAACTGTTGAAGATTTTGGCAGGTCATATTCCCTCACTTGCCCCGTTGAGAATTCAGGGCTGTAACTCGCAATCCACCCAAGGCAAGCAGTGTAAAATGTGCCCTCAAACCAGTTTTTTGCTCATGTTGTGAAAATGATACAAGAATAAATTACAGCACTAAAACCTTTGCCAGCATCTCCTTCTTCAAGGGGAGATCAGTAGCAGTGTCTGAAGGCTGATCTCTTAATCATCTTTTCCTGGGGTGGTAGTCCTGGTGGAAGAGGCAAGCTATCTAAATTTGACACCCTGGGGTAAACTCCTGATTTACCAGCAGGATGAATCAAACTATTTCTGGTCCTTGACTATTGTCTCACACCCAGATCAGTCAGCAATTCTAAAGCACACACACAATGAGTAGGGATTCACACTTATTTTTGGTTATTGCAGTCCCCTCCCCACCAATGTATTTCATGCAACTTTTCATAACGTATACTTTTTTGTGTATCCCAAGAACTGCATTGCTTAGATCAGAGAAGTGTGCAATCCAAAAGTAACCTCATTCCAATCTGCTCGTTAGTCCAGGAAGTGGACTGGTTGACTTTAAAATGTGGGTCAAATTAAATTCTCAGTCCATCCTTTCCATGATACCACAATACATAATTTTTGAGTAGAGCTCCTTCTCTCTTTCAGTCCTTATAGGTCTATAAGAAATAGGCAAAATTCCTATACATGAAGAATCTAATGAACCATTTTCAGGCGCTAGCATACCAAAAAGCATTATAGAAAGAACCGTGACTGTAGTGTTGTAGGGCATCCTGCACCAATGGGAAATCTCACACCAAGAGTGAATGAATCACATAAAAATAAGGACGGCTTGCTTTGATTTGCTCATTTTGTATAATTTATTTGATTTGCAAGATTCAGATTTTCAAGCTGCTTATGCATGGAACTGGAGGATGGAGAAGAATGTAGGAGGGTAATGTATGGAAATAGGACATATATTGAGGTGGGCGACTTCAGTAGGGCTAAGGGCCATTTTTCAGATCTGTTGACAGGCCAACAGGCCAACCTTAACTAACTTTGCAGATGACACTAAACTGGAAATCCCAATGAGTAAAGAATGTAAGAGGGGAGAAATACACAAAGGGCTTTAGAGATTGCTTAGAAATGCAGGCAGGAAATAACCAAATAAAATTAATTCTGAAAAATATGCAAAAGCCAGCACACTATACACCTGGGAAACATATATAAAGAATTAAATAAATAAGCATAGTTGGATCACCTGTCATAGGGCATAAGTTGGTTAAAGGAAACAAACTATGCCACCCGCTGGCGACCTCCAGCACAGAGCAAGGGTGGGCAATGTGTGAACTCCTGAATGTTATGGAGTGGAACCTTGAACGCACAGTTAGTATAGCAAATGGTGAGGAATGTTGGGGCTTGTTCAATAACCTCTGGAGAAGTATAAATTGCCCAGCTGTGGTACAGGGGTGTGTTGTGGGAGGTGACTATTGAAGGAAACAGACATAGCTTTGGGAAGGTAGGATGTTCTGTATGCATGCTTAAAAGAATGAGTTAGTTTCAATCTCAAAGTCTCTGATGTTTACTTTCTTTTGAAAGTGATTAATCTTTTAATTTGTAAATGCATTTAAATGCATATAAAATATGGGGGAAGTAGCAGTAACAACAATGGAAAGAAATACAAATTATATTACAAAAGCAGAAAAATCAATTTGTTTCAGCTTCTGAAAATAAATAATTTGTGTTTTCACATTCCATCATCTGTGCCTTGCGTCACACCTCAATAATCCATTTCTTCATTATAGTATGTTAATTATGCCATTGCATATTTGGTACACAGGTGCAATCATGTTAGCTATCAAGAAATCAGAGGTTAATAAGGAACACACACCTGTATCATTTAATCTTTTAAACAGATAGTGGATAGAATGGCCAGTCATAAATTATCATCATCATCACCTCTCCTAATTTTATCCCTCTATATAATTATGGATAGACATTTCCACCACACAGGCTGGAAATTATCAGACATTCAGCAGAATCATTTGCTTTTTCATGTTCAGTCAGTTAATCAATACCATTTAAGTGACACATATATTGCCAAACTGTCTACCAAGAGAGTTGACTTTTTGAGACATTTAACAGATTGTCTAAATTCAGCACTGCACAATTTGCTCCCTTATTCTTTGTGCCAGCAGTGCAAGCAGGCACCCGAAGCAGCAGAATCCCAGTGTTAAGCCAAGCAAGGCATTTAGATGTTTATAGGACAAGCGCTCCCTCAAATGGCAAAAGACATTTGTATGTTGTAACACAAGATTTTTCTGCAGAAATGTATCTTGTATTTAGTGCACTTTGATTTATGATGAGTCTTTAAAAAGTAAACATGAGCTTAGCATGCGTTTGGAAGTAAGTCATATTGTGAGAAGGAAAACAGATTAATCATGGGGAGTATGCACTTCCTTTCATGACTGGTTTGACCTATAGGCATTATTGGACAAACTGCAAATATTCCTTAGGGTCAGTACGTATGTCTTCCCAGAGCTCTGAGATAGTTACATCTCATCTGCAAGAACAACTGTGCTGCCACTGCCATTTGCCTGCTACAAGTCCTTTTTGTAGACTTCATTTCTAAGAGAAGAGAAAATCTCTTCTTTTCATTGCATTTACCTGAATCAAATAGGAAAAAGGGGGTATAATTGAGGACCATTCCCTCATGAAAAGAAGCACACCATTTACAACTGCCCCTTCCTACTCCCTTGAACCATGCGAAGGGAGGATTTTCATTTAGAATAGCTGTGGAGTGCTGTGGCCCCAAGGACCGCACACTACAGTTGCATTAAACTTTCACCCTTGGAAAGGTATACAAGCTGCAGAAATACTGTACATGATAAATCCAAGTTGGTAAGCAGCCTTTTCACGTGGTGGTGGTGGTTTGCTGGCTTCAAGAAACAAATATTTCGTTAGCGCAGAACCTCGGATAACATAGTGAAGAAGCATGGGCTAAGCTACAGAAAGTTCTCTTATGACACCTGCTTTTATTATCCAGTTCCTGCTGGATGTGCCTTGTCTCATTTTCAGGTGTTCAAAGAACACAGTCAGAGGTATTGTGCCTAAGCTCTTACTCAGACACAATCTGGCAATGGCTGAACACACAGAAGCTAGAAGCACAGGTGCATTATGAAATCTTGCAACAGACTCTGTTATCTGTATGAAGCAAGCTCATTAAGGCCCTAATCTATATACAGGCTCTTGAGAGCATGCAAATTTATGGATGGCGTGAAGGAGTGATTCCCATGGGGCAACTGAATGTTGTCTTTAAACCGGTATGAGTTTCTGTCTTTACTATTTACTGTTTTGAACTTCTCTTTACAACTATAATATTTCATTGCATTCAGAATATATTACTTCTGCAAACCCCAAATGGATTTGGTCCAAAATGTGACAGTAGTTTGTTAACTGGCAATTGCCACACTGAACCCATTATATCTGTGCTTATATCATTTCAATGGATTCCAGCTGGTTTCTGGATCTTGCTTGTGGTGTGGTTTGGAAGCAGTAGGCAAAATGGAGAACAGATGGAGAGGTCCACACACCAGCAAAACTCATCAAGACCAGGATTATAACTCACAAAATTCCCCTGCCAGTCTGGCCAGTGGTCAGTTCTGGGAGATATTCCAAAAAAGTAACTTTTCTCATTTCTGGCCAAGATACCTAAAGGATTGATAGCATATGAATGTGTCCATTCCCAGTAGAGGAATGAGAAGATCTGTTATTGAATGAAAGGTAGATAGTGACTGTATGGTTCATTTCAATTGTAATGCCTTTGCTTTATTTTAACACCAAAGCACCATACCAGAAGCCCCTCCTAATGCTTCCTTCTTCTGATGTAAATGACAAGAAGCATTCTCCCCCCCCCCCCACAATTTTTCTTTCAAATAAGAGAAGGAGAAGTGGCTTTAGGTGATTGTCATCTAAACTGATTTTTCTGCTTTAATGGCTTCTCTCTCTTGCTTTCTCTCTCTCTCTCTCTCTCTCTGTGAGAGAGAAAGATGTGATTGAGTATGCTGGACATATTCTATTAGATGTTTCCTGTCACCCTCTCTCTCACACACACATTTTACACTAAGAAAACATACTGTCCACCACCACCATCCTCAGCAAACTATATACTGTACAAAGAAATGGTAATGCTTCAAGAGTTCAATTGCAGCTATGGTTCCCAATCTTGGATATCCAGAGGTTCCTAGACTAAAAGTTCTAGAAGCCTTCAACATTTGCTGTGCTGGCAAAGAAGTCAAAGAACATCTGGAGAGCCAAGAATGGGAACCACTGGATTACAGAGTTTGGGAAAAGTGGACAAGTTGGAGAACAGATGGAGAGGCCCACACACCAGCAAAATCCATCAAGTTTTGTTTATAGCCTGCAGTATTTGGCAATCCTCTTGTCTATTCAGGCAATCCAGAGACTATTTTCTGCAAATTGTTGGAAGTAATAGATAACAAAACATAAACCAAGTACCTTGCCCCCTAAGAGAACCTTGGTTCCATGACATCCAGTAATGATAATCTCTTGGCAGTACTAATTAAGGGGGGGGGGACACCTTTTACCTGTTGTTCAGCATTTAAAGCAGCATTTATACTTTGGTTCAGAATGAGAGCTTTCCTTCTGCAGCAAATTTGGATTTATTTATTTTTAAAATGGAACAATGGTAAACGTACTGGTTCCTGTTTAGAAACAAGAGCTTCATCATCCAGAGAGAAATCCAGAGGAGATAAATTTTGGATGCAGAGTTCTCTTTTGAGATTAGGAAAGGAAAATAATGCACAACCACTGTGAAGAATATGGAACAAAGCAGCCTAAACTAGGGGATAATGGCCGCTATAATTGCTGAGGTTAGCAGGTGAAGGTAATGGCATACTTATTGACCACAGAACACACCCCCAAGACATAGAAACAGGAGCTGTCAGCCTCAAGCCTCCTGGAGTTGCAGCTCCATTGCTGTGATGATGAAAATATATGTAACAACTACAGTGGTACCTTGAGTTACAAATGGTTCGAGTTACAAAATTTTCACAATACGAATGAAAATTAATTTAAAATAATGGCTTGAGAGACAATTTTTTTCAGAACAGATTAATTGGTTTCCAATGCATTCCTATGGGAAACCATGTTTCAAGTTTTGAATTTTGGTTTTCCTGTGGGAAATTCAAGTTACAAATTTTTCATAACATGAAAAATGCCTTGGAACGCATTAAATTTGTAACTCGAGGTACCACTGTACATATGTTAATTCTGGATTTTGAGATGAGCTGCAGTGCCTCTTGGGATCAACAAAGCCTTTCATGATCCTAGGGCATAATGGTTATTGTAAGCTCATTCTTTCTTCAACAACCAAGAGGTCAAGGCCAAAAGATGGTGGTTGGAATACAAGTTTATGATTGGTGAGACAGACTACAAGGAGGAAGCAAGCACACCATTCCAAAGAGCACATTGTGGATTCCCATTTGGGAACTGAGGACTTGAATTACAGTAGGTCCCTGCTCTCCTATGTCCTGTTCCTGGTAGGCAATGGGGCTGCTGAAAATTAATAGGTTGTTGTGGATAAATTTGACAAACTAGGACTCAGGAGGCCCACAACAACAAATGGTACTATTGGTGGGAAAATGTCGCTAAACACAGGGAGAATCATTGGTTGGAACCTAGTATTCCATTAAGTCCCTTGCCATATTTCTCACCCTTCTCCAATCTGAGCACTTGATTGGCTGCAATGCTGTGTGGAATGAAAAATTACTGGTGTATCCAAATTTTTCTTCTGTGTGATGTGAGAAATTATCTCAAATCTCTATAGAAATCAAAGCTCCTGAAGGGAGCAACATCCACCCACCCTATACACATATGCATAGCCACCAAATGCCAGTTCTGTCAATTTAAAAACCAAGCTAGTGTTTAATCTCCTGTTTTTAAGACCTGAGGGCTCTAGGGAGAGCTTTTACACAGCCAAATGGAAAACTTCCCAGGAACCATTTGGGCTGCTCCTAGCATCCAACACGTTGAAGTGAAAGCTCATTGCAACAGCGTGTTGCCACAGGGAATGAGTGAATGCAGCAAGTTCCCCATGGCAGTTTAATGAACTTATGCTCAAGAATACTTTTTAAAGCTCACAATTAACCGACACACTGTTGTGCTTAAATTAAACAAATCCTTTCAGTCAGTGACTGTAAATATCTGTAGGAAATGACACCCGTTTGCCTCCTGTGACAAAACCCACACCTTGTCATTGCTTGTTCCTTTTGTTGAAGATACAAGGGGTTGGAATGGAAGTGGGTAGACAATTAAGCAACAAATAATTTAGTATAGCTTTTCCTCCTCTCCTCAAACACTCCTGAAAAAATGCTACATCAGAGATTGTACTTGCAAAGGCAAGGTACCGTATATACTCGAGTATAAACCAACCCAAATATAAGTCAAGGTACCTAATTTTGACCTGAAAACCCAGAAAAATAGATTGACCGAAGTATAAGCCGAGGATGGGAAATGCAGCAGCTGCAAGTGAGTTTCAATAATCAAAATACATGAAAATATGGTAAAATTAATTAAATTTTCAGTGCATCTCAAGCCAACACGGTCTTGGAACACTTGTGGTCACTGACCTGAGTATAAGCCATTTCCCCTTTTTGGGGCTCATTTTTGGAACCAAAAACTAGGCTTATACTCAAGTATATACAGTACAGTTGTACCTCACTTGAAGAGCATAATGCGTTCCACAGGATTGCTCTTTAAGCGAGTTTCCTCTTTAAGCGAAACACCATTGTAAGTGACCAATTGTGTGTGTGTGGATTATGAACCCCGATTTATTTGTTAAGCGAGTTTTTGGTTGGTTTTATTTGTTTAGCGAAGCGAACATTCAGAGAAAATTCTGCTCTTTAAGCAAGTTACTCTTTAAGTGAGGTGTTCTTTATGCGAGGTTTGGCTGTAGTTTCAAGGTAGGAAAATTTATTTTAATCAACATTCATACTACAGTATTTATGTAAAATAGATAGGCATTGTAGCAGATTCCATTTCCAAAGCATTGAGATGTGAAAGGCAGATGAAAGGCCACATCATTATATTTGCAGGACAGTATTCATGGCTGATTGCCATGATGATCACTAATATTCGGAATCAGATATGACACAAAGGGAAGAAACCCAGTTAAATTGTGCCATGGTATAGTGACGATACTTTCACAGATGCTCCAGCAACATCACTTTTTTGCAGCTTCACTATATACCACGATCATTCCATGTGGCATTTACACAGTGATATTAGCTCTTTTTTCCACCGTAAGTCCCCATCTTCTTGAAGTTACACATCAGTTGTTTTAGTGTGGAAATTCAAGGCAAGACATTTTCAAACAATAACACTCAGCTACTTTTCAAGTTGGTTTTAAGGAATGCAATAATATGATTTGCATGAAACATGTTCAGCATTTGAAAGGGCTTTGTAAATGCCATTTTAACTTTATAAATGGATCTCAAAAACATTACTTTGTTGCAGTTTAATAACTTTATTAATATAGTATTTGTGTGCCTTCAAATTTATTCCAGTGATTGGTTACTCATGCAGGGTATTTGAGATATAAAATACAATAAAACCCTGACTTACATATGCCTCGAGTTACTTAAAATTCAACTTACATAATGATTTTTGCATTAAACCATGTCCCGATTTAAATAAATGTCCTGATTTACATAACACAATTTCCATAATAAAGTAAGTAGTAGTAGAAATTTCCTATGGGTTTGCTTCGAGTTATGTAAAAAATTCATTTTTCCTATGGGGTTGCTTCAATTTACGTAAATATCATTTTCCTATGGGTTTGCTTTGAGTTAAGTAAAAAACCGATTTACATCAAAGCCTATGGAACAGACTTTTTGCGTAAGTAGGGGTTTTACTGTACTCCAAAAGTGGTTTACTAGTCTTTCTTTCTGTTTGCACTCTGGGACTGTGTTACTGGCCCAAGGCTGCACACACACAAGGCTCATCAACCCACTAGCCACATATTTTCCATAGGATCTTGTTTGCTACCCCTGGAAGCATAATGGGGATCTGAACTCTTGACCTTTGACTTCTACCCACTGAGCTATAGCAGTGCTTGCTTTATAAACACTATTTGTTATAAACACAACCACAGTATCCTGCATGCACAGGGTAACTGCATGCTGTTCTGCTTCAGCAGAACCCCGTCATGCAATTGATCACACAACCAGTTGTATGACCAAACTTGCAAAGAGGAGCCAAATGGAGAAGTGACATCTTTTGAGCAATCATGTGATGCAACTTGATACTGTCTGTTAATTGTTAGTGAAATCTGAATATTTATGCCGTTCGTTTCTTTTCTTTTCCTTTCTTTTTTGCAATTTCTTTTGTCGAGTTGTATCATATTAGGAAATAATCCTTAGTTACCCTTTTTAATATCCTTGAGTTTTAGGGTCTATCGGTTGAAAAACATTTAATGGAGATCATCTATTCATTAAAAGTAGATACAGTGAGTGAGAGAGAGACTATACTGAATATGCTGCCAAGTTTAGGAATTTTTCTGATGATCTGTAACCTCCAATGGTGAAGCTTTTTTGCTCATAAAGCCCCATTTGTTCATCCAGCTGATTGACAGCTTGTTACTGCTGATGGTCTTTATTTGAAGAGACTGCATCATACGCTGACATATCAATCAAACTTGATATGTTTGTATTTTAGCTCAAGCCTAGTACATGTGCTTTTTATCCTAAAGGAGAGCTCCAAATATGAGGAAGGCAAACAAGAAAAAGAATCTAATTTTTCAAGGTGCCACTTATGCAACCCCTATATGGTGAAGAAATAAGGTCCTCCCCCCTTTGACCTTAAGGTTTTTAAAGGGAGATTGTACAGCATGATTGTATCAACAAGTTCATGGCCCAGCTCTTAAATTCACTTAGGTACTATCCCAAGAGGGTCCTCTGAATGGTTTAATCATTTTATAGTACAGTAATACCTCGGATAACGTTTACTTCGGATAACGCTAAAATCGCATAACGTTAAGTAATCTGGGGAGGAGAATTGGATCGAATAACTTTAAGGTCCTATGAGATGGATCGGATAACAACCGCTAAAGCCTGTGCAGTTACATTGTATCTCTATGGAGCTTTAACGTTATCCGATCCATCCCATAGGATTTTAACATGCATCGGATAACACTAAAAATCGGATAGCACCAAGACTTGTGAAACCAAGTCTTAGCGTTATCCGAGGTATTACTGTATTTGGAATTTTGTATCTGTGCTTGTTCTTTCTTTGTTCTTCCAGTTTCTGACATTTCTAAAACAAACATCTAAATATATACATCTTGCTGGATTGGTCCCCCCCCCCCATGTGCTTGGCTTAATATTTCCAAAGCTATCTCTTGCGCTCTTAGCATTTTCATAATATAAAAAGTTATGGTGGTTTGCTTTTACGTTGCTTTGCTAGGGTAGTACAGGTTGGCCCTCTCCTCCCCATCCCAGAAGAAGGATGAACAGAAGGACACTTTCAGCAACTGGGCTTAGAAATTCTTCACTACGGCTGAGAATATCCCAACCTCTTACTTTTAGCAAGAAAGTGGTGGTAGTGGTGGTGAACTCTCCTCTACTCACAGCGAGAGTTCTTTCCCTGAATCCTTCCCGATAAGAAATCTTATGGGATTTTACACATGATTCCTAGTTAGTTTTTTGAGGGGGGAAAACATCACTCTGTGGAGAAGTTCTTGCACAAGGCTGTCTAGAATAAGTTACTGAGTTGGGTGGAGTTTGGCAGTTTTTGCACCAAGGACCAGATGAGAAATTTGAAAAGGTGTTGGGCAAAAAAAAAGGTCAAGACCTTGTTTTCACAGGAAGCTGAGGTATCTTGCTCATCTGTGGGAGGTCCCTAAAAGCTGAGGTTGCAACTGCACAGTCAAATGGGTTGCACAGTATGGGTTGATTTGAAGTATTTCTTCTGATCACATGATACAAAGGCTGATTGAAATCAATCCAGCTTCCTTTTTTTACTCAATGTGCTTCTTTCCCCATCTGCTACTTTGGGCTTCTATTTTTTTCAAGCCAGAAAAGAGTTTTCCCCATGTAATCAGTTTGATTCATTGTAAATACAGGGGAGTGTGTTTGTAGGTGTTGCCTTGGTGGTGTAGGCAGTTGCAGCACGACAGGAAGTTCTTTCCCTTCAATTGTCCTCTGAATCTATCATTTAAAACATATACTAGATTAGCACTAAACCACCTTATCACTTTATCACTAATATTGATATACTAGTTTAGCACTAAATCTCCTCTAGATTAGGAAAAAAACATTGTCCACAAAACAGAAACAACCCAAATGAAATAAAAGATGTTTGTTTGTTTACATTTATACCCTGCCCTTTTGATACAAGCACCATTCAGGGCAGTTTACAATACATAAGACATACAACTCTAATCCAGAGGAGATATAATGCTAAACTAGTATATATATACAGTGGTACTTCGAATTACAAATGCCTTGTGTTATGAAATTTTTGCGATGCATAAGAAAATCTATTGAAAATAATGCCTCAAGTTACAATTATTACTATTATTTTGCAATACAAAGCAAGTTTCCCTATAAATTACATGGTATACAGTGGGCTCTAGTGGCTACTTCTGTTCTGCATTGTGTTTCGGGTTACAATTTTTTTGCAATACGAAATGTCCCGGAGAATGCATTAAATTAGTAGCTCAAGGTATCACTGTATATATTATTCTGATAGATCATGACTATATTCCAAGGATTTATATATGTATACATATATACATATATACATAATATATATGTATATATATAAACAATCAGAATAATAAACATCCAAAAATAACAAAAAAATGGTATATTTCTGTACACATTAAGAGTAACTTTGGGATACTGCCACATTTTCTGGAACCCTTTTCAAAACAAAGTGGCATTGCATGAACCATTAGCAGACCAGCAACAGCAGGACCAAAGGAAGGAAGGAAAGAAGGGGAGCTGTGGGCAGAAATGTAAATCACATATCAAGCAATAAACCCAGACTTCCTCTACCTGTCTGATCACCTTGGCACTTATCTCTTTGGGAATCAGTAGTGTCAGCCAAAGGCAGTGCTAATCATAAGGATTTGCATTTCCCTTAATTTCTATTGAAAGCTTAAGACATCTGGTGGGGGGCCAGGGATGCATGAATTTCCTGGCCAAGACAGGATCTTGAAGTTGACTTCCACCAGAGAATGGCCATTGATCTGCCTTAGATTTGCATGAGTAATTATACCGCCACTGCCCCTTGATCTCAAACAGATCTGCAGGAAAGTGAAACCTTGCTCTCATTATCAATTCCGTCTGCATGATACCAGAGACAAGACTAGGGATGATTTGTGCCATGGGTGTGGGATGGAGGAATAGGTAAATTAGAATGCAAGTTGATAGAATTTCAGAAACAGAGCTTCTAATGGATATTTCCAGGCAGAAGGGAAGCACATCTGTGCTGTTCCTTGCTTTGTCTCTACAGTTCCTCTCGCCTGTGTTCAAAGCATTGTCTCTCCTTGTTCAGATCACCAAAGACAAACTGACCTCTTCTCCCTCCCAACATGCATGCTACTCTCTCATGTTTCAAGTGCTTGGTCTCTGCTGCTGCTGGACGTTTTCAGTTACAGCATGAAAAATGGAGTTGAGGAATGAAGATATTTCCCCTTTGACCAACACATTTGCAGAAGATATGTCAACGTTCAGAAGCAAAGGGGTGAAGGCAGCCTTTCAAGAGAAAGAAGTTTCTTTGCTGACACCCTTTCCCCCTCCTGCACTTTTCCTTTGCTTGCTTATTGGAAGAGCAATAAATATCAAGCCGACAAGCCCATCTCAGAGTTACAAAGCCTACCTGTAACTGAGCTGGATAATTAGCAGCCTTGAAGATGATATATGACTTTCATTACCCTTTGGGACTGGAGACTAAATGAGGACACAGCTAATTGCCGTGCAAAGCAGTTTGGCATGAATGAGAAAAATGCAGGCACTGTCTCCTGCCAAAGAAAAAGGGGGGAAAAAGTTCCTATTGCCGCTCTGATCTCATGGCTGCAGTTTTGCCGCAGGAGTTCACTTGGTGTTCATAAATCATGGGCTGCTTACGGCTGAGACGCACTGAGTCATCAACATATAATAAGCTGAGTGACAGATTCCAGCCTGACTACATTAGAACTTCAAACTTTGTGCTCCCTCCCACTCCCATCTTTCCAGAGCCCCTGACACCACTCCACTTAGAAAATTAAACCCAGACAATGCAGAAAGGGTGACTACCAAACAGAAAGCCCTACAAAACCTATTTACTTCTCAATGTGCTGTTTCATCCAAAGGTGATATGGTTTGCCCTTTCAGAGGGAGAAATGTTCTTCAAATGCTTCCAAGGGGAAGGGCTTCACTGAGGTGAAAAACTAATGACTTTTGCAGTGTATGGTTTGTCCTTTTTAATATATTACTGCTGATTAAAATGTATTACCTCCCACAAATGAACTAAATTGGCACTCTGTCATCCTAGTTCTCCTGGGAGATAAATGCAGCCAGTGGTCTTGGAAAAGAAATGCCTCCAATGTAATTCATATACAGTACAGTAAAACCCTGACTTACATATGCCTCAAGTTACATAAAATTTGACTTACATAATGATTTTTGCACTAAAACCATGTCCCGATTTACATAAATGTCCTGGTTTATATAACACAATTTCCTATGGATTTGCTTTGAGTTAGGTAAAAAATTCATTTTTCTTATGGGTTTGTTTTGAGTTAACTAAAAAACCGATTTACATAAAATCCTACGGAACAGACTTTTTATGTAAGTAGGGATTTTACTGTATAGCTATCTGGTAGAGCAATTCTTGTCAATCATTCTACTTCTTGTGATCTCTGTCCATCTTGAGTTGTCTCCTACAGAGTCCTCGCCCTGGAGTGCTGGTGCTGGAAGATATGTTAGGAAGTACATTGGATTTACACAAAAATATTGGTTACATTTTTAACACTGAAGGTTGTCTTGCGTAGACTAGGACTCTATGTTATAACAGACTCAGCACTATTCTGTAGCTGGATATTGTGGAGAAAACCAGTAGTGTTAGAAAAGCTTTTAGAGATGCTTGTACACCATGACATCTTTATATCTTTACAGTGAAGAGTTTCTGATAAACTTTTGAGAAACATCAAGATTTTCCCACATACAACACCTGTTGGAAAATGTGATTTCAGATCTCTGACTTGGTTTACTCATGCCTTCATAGAAGAGAGGAACACTTTTCCTCTCTACTTCCCCTCTTTTTGTTTCGAGAGCTGATTTGTTCTTTGGGTGTGTACATTTGAGCAGAATATGTGAGATTTGTCCTGCTGGGACCTCATCAATTTAATCTCTATCCAATTAATTTAGAAGTGGGCAATAATTCAAGAACATCCTAAACCTGAGCTTTTTCACATTCTCTAAGAACAGATATATATTTTATTCTTGGAAATGCCAATTTTCAGTAAACCTCAAGACACCATAATACAACACCCTAACTAAAAATAACGTATTAGCGATGAAGCCAAAGGATAGTGGTATTTCTTTGCCATTAAAAGTGGATTGTATCTTTTCAAGAATAATGCACTTTGACAAAACATTCATGGCCTAGTAGTTTTCGACTCATGAGTCCATGTTACAATATTCATACATTCATCATCACAAACCACTTCGCTTGGTACACATAACCTTTAAATATGTGCATCAGATTAACATGGAGTTGAATCTGAACTAGATCCATTCAGACTAGCTGAAGTGGCCCTGCTGCTGCCACCACTTGTGGCAATGGGACCACCCTCAGCCCCCACCACTCCCTCGCCACCACTGCCACCAGTGGCAGGACCATCCCAAGCCACCCACCATTTCCCTCATGGACACCACCAATGGTGGGACCACCCTGACACACCCACCACTTCCCCTGCCCCACCCTCACCACTCCCACCACCACTGTCATTGGCAGGAACACCCTGAGCCTGCTTGCCACTGCTTCCTTGCTTACTGGCCTGGAGGAGCTGCATGGACTGGGTGAATGAGGAGTCTAGGCTGTCCTTCTCACCTGTGCTTGGCCAGAGCAGCCCTGGGAAAGATGCACGTGGCTGCCCATGGCTGTGTGTGATCACCGCTTGTTCTGCCAGATGATTTGGGCCAGATGATTTGGTGACATGGGCCAGACCCAGCCTGCATGTCATAGTTTGGGGACCCCCTGCTCTACATTTTCCCAAGCTTGGCTTATAATAACGTGTTGCAGCTTAGCTTGGTGCTTTTTGCTTCTGAGTGTTTTTGGTTTGTTTGTTTGTGATTGGTCATTGGAAGGTAAAATGGGCATTGTTTGTATACGTGCCAATAAGGGAGAAATGGCCATAGTAGGAAGGATTCATTTGTCTCAATGTATGATTTGATGGCAGTCTTGTAACCATGCTACTCTCCTTTCTGTCACTGTAATGTAGCACAAGGACCAGATGGTGCTCTCCTCTGGTCTTACCAACATTTTAAAATCCCTTCTCTCTCAGATGCTGAACCACTTCTCCATATTTCTTTCTTTCTCTCCCACTCCTTCTCCAAGAAGCTTTAGAACCCCTGATTTACTCAGCCCCAACCTTTGTTGCTTCCCAGAATTAGTGATCGAGCCCACTTTAATCTGTTTTGGCTTTGTGCCTGCTTTTCAAGCCTCGCCGCTCTCTTTATTGCAACATGTGCTGTTTCGAATTAAATTATTTCACAGTTATTATAACTTGGTAAATGGATGTTTGTTTTATACTTGTTTGCTCTTTCTTCATTTATTATGTGCATGTTTATTTGCAGTGCATGAACCAATTAATTCTGTACTAGATACTTCCAATTCTGCTAATAAATAAAAATGCTATTGGCAGTTCCCTTTATTTAAAAAACGAGCTTCTAAGATGTACAGCACAAAAATATCAGCATCCTTTTTTGTACAATTGGACCAATATAATGTCCTCCTTAGCTGGCCAATGAGCCGGCTAATTTCATCTAAATCTAGCAAAGAAAATGAATGTTTTAACCAATTATAAAAGTCCACAATAGTGAAAAGGGTGCACAAATCTTCAGATATCCAGGCCTTGGAGCTGGATCGCAAGTTAAAATGGATAGTGTCCAAATTAGTCACAGCAGAAGTAGACAACCACCACCACCACCACCCAAATCATCCAGTCAGAGTCTGAATAAAATCTTTGGGTCCCCCTCCCCTTCCATGATGACACTCTGAGGGGAGGACTCAGGGCATGGCACTTCGGCGGCGATAGGGGTGCCCAGGAGAGCCTGACATGACTTCTCCTCCTCTCTGACCTTGGCTCTGGCAGCTCCTCCTCTTCTTCTTGGCTCCTGGTCATGCCCAGAGTGTGGGGAGAAGAGGAAGAGGGAGGAGGGTGGGACAGGGGCAGGGCAGGGCAGGGAGGTGGGCATGGCCAGCCAGTTTTGCTACCAGTACAGGCGATCCGGTGCAAACTGGCTGATGCCGACCACTGGTTTGAACACCGTAAAAAAAAAGAGAGCAAAAAACACTTGCCTGGATGACTCCTCAACCTCATCCTGCTCCCTTTAATGGTTCCTCACTTTTCTCTTTCTTCTCTGAAGCCTTCAAGAACTCTCTTCTTTCAAAACCACAGTTCAAACTAACCACCTTTGTCTTTGGCTTATCTCCAATTGGATCAAATCTTAACCAAAAATAATAATTAAAAATATGTACTATCTTTGCTTCAGTTTATTTCTTTTTATTCATGGCTCAGTAGTCATAGCCAGTCATTCTTACCTGCTTATGGTGTTCTAGCCCCATGGCCCCTTTCTTCAGTTCCGTCAGCATCTTGCTTTTGGAGTGTGAGATGTCAGAAGAGGAAAAACTTCTACAAGGACTCTCCACAGTGTTCCAACTGAGGTGGGAAGTGTTCAGAAGTAACCCAGTATTGCTGCTGCAGAGTCACTGCTGTCCACATACAGGAGGGCAATGAAATTGGAAATGGAAGCTGTGGCGCTGAACTCTCTGATCTTTGAGTGAGTTTTTTTCAAGAGTAAAAATGACTGACTAGGGTTTATGACTTTCCTTCTTTCCTTGTGCTGCTTTCCTCATGGTCAGAAGAAAGCTACTCTTTTGCTTATTTTGCTCCATAAAATGTCACATCCACTGTTTCTTGCTAGATAAAGAAATGTCCCCATTTAGGGTACCTGTTTTTGTCTGCCTTGAATCATCCACCATTCAGCTTGAAAAAGACACTCAATGTGGATTTTTCTGACTCTGTATGCTGAACAAAAGAGCAGAGGTTGGTCTACACTAGCTTATGAGGAAACGTTTAAAGTTCTAAGAATAGACCCTATGAGGAGCATGAACTGAAATTTAAGCCCACTTTTTTGTTTAAAAGCCGTACTATTCACAACTGTGCCACTTGTCACTTGTAGAGTTATATAGCAATTTTACTCTAGTCTTGTATTTGAGTTTAAGGCATCCATTGAAAACTGCTGCTGCCACTCAAAGCTTCTGTTCTAGAACAGAACTGTAAGGTTCTAATTCTCAACATAACGTTCTCCAGTGTTACTAAACAATTGCCCTAATCAAATTAACAGCCACTTTTCTATGCAACAGCCAAACTCAAACCTTCCCATTAATGTTGTATGTGTAGCATGCTAATGTACAGCTGCTAATATCAAGTTTTCCTCGGGGGATGATGACTCAGCAGTGTATTGTGACATTTAAAGCCAGTCCTACCATTGGCAAGCTGAGCCAGTTGCTTCAGGTGGTGAAACAGTAGGAGTGGTGAAGCCACTGCTGCCTCCAACCACAAAACAGCATCTACTGTGTCCTCATGTCACCAAAAGCAACCAAAGGAGAGGAGGCGGGAGAGTCCTGCTCATCTATTCTGCACCAACCCAATCCTGGATCTGAGGGATCCTTCTTAAGCCTGGCAGTATTGAAGAAGCTGGATGAAACTGGATGGTGTTATTGAAGTAGAACACTTTGGCAAAAAGGAGAGAATAAGCATCAGGCCTTCCTTTGGCAACAAGTGGAGACCATCACCACTTTGGCAACCCACAGTTGTGCATGAACTGATGAACGGTGGTATAGCAACAAGACTCACTCGGTATTGATGTGCTTCTTTACTTCCTGCCTCAGATAGCAGAAGACCTTAAGCCACTCCTGGACATATATATTTGGTGACGAAGCAAAAAAGGAACATCATTTTCATAGAAGGCAGTTTGGTAGAAGATGAATTCACTTAGGCTTCAGTTAAATTATACTTTTCAGAGAGCTGAAAGCAATGTGAGACAGGTGTCATTTTCCTGGTGTGCTCAGCTCCCCACCCACCCTTTTTAACCCATTGACAAACACATCTTTCAGATTTACAAGCATTAAAGAAACTTTCAGAAACTTTAAAATCTCTGATAGTGGCGAGGGGCTCCATCATGAAGGATGATGCATGTGATGATAATAATAATAATAATAATTTTTTGTCAGAAATTATTCTGGGTTGAAAGGATTTTTGTGGAAGAAACTCCATTTAGGGAACGCCCAAATGAAGCTCCTTTCATGTCCCCAAGAGCTGGGACGAGATGGGTGCTCAATCTGCCATGCAGTACCCGAGTTTCAAACTGCCAACTTGCAAGCCTTCCAGCTAACAAGGCAAGCTTCTTAACCACTAATGCATGTGATGTGCCACCTACAGCTGTCTAAAAAAGGAGACGGGTTGTTTCTATCCTTTATCATCTTTATCTCCTGCTGTGGTTCCAGACATCTGACACCATGTACTCTCACAGGTTCATAAAGTGTTTCCGGTGGTCTGGTAACAGGATGTGAAGCAGAGTGATTAATTAAGATGGTCCAGAAGCAGCTTCTTCCTTCCCTTCCCCACAGACTAAACATTTGTTCATTGGTGCAGGTGCCGGAAAAATACCATTCAGCCCCATCTCTCCATGCGCTGATGTCAGAGTTATTTTGATGTGTCTCCAAAGTGTGTTCAGCATTGTAGCCACAAACCTCATTGAAGGAAAATGACTTTGGTCCATCTCAGAGTTTAGAAAAGTTACTTTTGGATACTGGTTCCTAGAATGTTCCAGCCAGCAGTGGCCATGCTAACTTGTGTGTGTCTGTGTGTGTGTGTGTTTGTGCAGAGTATCCCTGAAATGGGCAGAGGAAGCATAAAGCTGCACAAGATTGCCATTCTTATAGAGAACAGCATCTTTCCTGTGGAAGTTTCACCTAGAATGGGCAGAAGGATATAATTTCGGTGCAGAATGGTATCTTTCCTGCACAGGATTCCGTCTGGAAAGTACATAAAGCTGGGTAGGATTTGACAGGTCCTGGAGAACAAATAAAGATAGGAAACTGGGAAATCTTCACAATGTTGGGAATTCTCAGAGAGTAGTTTTCACATGGCAACATTCAGAAAATATCTCACAGCTAAAGATTTGGAAGATATTCATTATCTTCCTATTATCCTCCCTTAGTCCAGAACAGAGGAGCAGAGGTTCCACATCTTTATTTTATTATTTTCTCTCTAGCCACATCCTGTTTTGCTTTCACTGTCGGTATGTGGCGTTTGGCATCCTATTGCTTTAGCATCAGGCTCTTTCTGACCTTCTCATTCTGTTTGCCTACATGGATACTAGCCTTTTAGAAGCACATAAGCCCTACTTCAACCATGGCCACCTTTCCATGCCACTCCTCTAAAAACAATGTTTACAAGCTAAAGACAATGTTGGAAGGCAAACACTGTTTCATGGTTCTGGCCTTCATTTGGGAGCAACTTTTTGCAAACTGGAGGATGTAGCTGAGAAGCCGCTGCTCCTCAACCAGAGGAAACATCATTTGATAATTCACTTAGGAAGACAGAAATTTGGGGCAATGTTTTTGATTAACCATATTATGAGAGCTCCAAGCTTTACCCAGAGGATATGATTGGTTTACTAATGAATAAAGAAGTTGTCAAGTTCTTTTACCACCAAAACAGTTTTTTTGGTACCATGTCATCCATTTTAATGTGTGTTACACATACATATCTAATGCTGGAATCAGTGACCTCTTCTTAGTGGGGAGATTTTGGAGTTGATGGTCAAAGAAAAACATTTTTTTCTTTAAATATGAGACATACTCCTCCTAAGCAAAATCAGGGACCATTTATTAACATTACCACAGCTCCTTAAGAGGACTGTTCATATAGCCTAGTGTTCAAGAAGTGCAAATCCAGAAACTGTCCTAAAAATACTGTGTGCATGTGCGTGTGAACACACACACACACACACACACACACACACATGGACACACAGAGACACACAGATGGATGGACACATGGACACACAGACACACACATGGACACACACAAACACACAGCAGTATCTCAAATAGTTTTTTAAAATTCCAGACATAACCAAAAATTGTGCCTTCACAGCCAGTCCATCTGGCACGACCTCTTCTGCCTCCTTGACCATTGGGAATCAGAGTTCTTTCTCTGCTCATTTTGCCGTTGGGCCCAATACAATGGTTTCCAGTGGAATTTCCTCCATTGAGGGGGCCATCACCCCACCTAAAAGGGCTCATCCATCCACAGCCATTGGTCCCTTTAGGGAGTCAGGTTATTTACTGCCACCCAACACTTGGTGTTGAGTAGCTGCCTGTCCGGTCTACTCCATTACCATAGGATGTCCGACCAGACATCTTGTCCACATCCTCAAGGCTGTGGCAGTCCATTGCAGTCCCGGTGTTAAATCCTGCATTTTTCATTTCATATGTGCCACAGGAGATGGCTCTGAGATCATAGTGTGTGGGTCTCTTCATAGCAAGCTGGGGTTCACCTTAAACAAATTCACGCCAGTGGTATTTTTCCTGCTTCAGGAAAAAAAAATGCATTCTCAAATATGAGTTGCAGCCGATAATGATGAACCAAAAATTAAATTAAGATAAATTGTTTGCACTGCTGGGTCAAACATTCCAGAAGAAAATTTGCTAAGTGGTAGCAGGATATATGAGAAACAGTGGGAAAATGAAGTAGGGATTGGGGGTGGGGGGTGAGGGGAATAAATTGAATAAAAGGGAAAAATAAGCTTGTCTTCAACTGAAGGGAATCAAATTGAAGCTGTTTAACCTTCCACATAAGTTCCACACCGTTGCCTTTTAAAATCAGTTGAAAATCATTTAAAATCAAATTGATTTTGGCTTTTACATTCAGATGCTCTTCAGCTTTTCACTTACGGAGCTTATTGGAGAAGGAACTGTAGCCAACCTGGGTTTCAAATTGGCTGAAAATCAGTTCAGCATGTTTGCCCGCTTAGTGGAATTTTCCCATTTCCATTTCATTCACAGCCAATCACAATCAGATTAGCTTGCTGGAGCAACTGTGTCAGGAGGCAGATTTCATGGGTGTTTTAGCAAAGAAATGGTTTGTAATGCAATGAAACATTTGTTTATAACAAGCCACAAAGCTGCTGCCCATTTCGATATCAGTAGACCAAAAAAGTGGAGAACTGGGAGAGACTGTAGATCTACTCTGCAAAGTGCTTTCCTCAGTCTCTTGTTAAAGAAGATGAGTAGAGACACCAGCAGGTATTTCACGGCATGCATCCTTTTCCACATAACATAACCAGGGGCCCAAACTGGACCATTCCCTGATCACCTGTGCAAGCCCATTCTTTCTGACACTATGTGTCTCTCCTGAAAGCAAAGAAGCTGAAAGGATGCTGCATTAAAAAAGACTACCAGGGCTATGATGTGATACAAACCACCTGCCATTGACTCCAGCAGGAAAAACAATATTAATCCGGCAAATGGGTTTGTTTATAACAGTTGATTACTTTGCTACACTCATCAGGTGCTTAAATTATACACATGCATGCATGTGCACGCATGCACACCTTTGAAGAAGGAGGGAACTAATGGTTATCTAGTTGATTATAATCAGAGGAACCCTACCTTCTCTTTGGTATTTTTTTTTCAAAAACAAAGCAATACACCTGGAACAGTGTTTTTACAATAATCTCTGATTACCCAAGGCTCTGATTACTCTGTGACTGGTCCCAGAAGTATTGCTTTCTCACTTATGGGCTTGTTACATTAGCAGGTAACTACATTTCATTGTCAAAAGAGCTTCATGACAACCTCATATTTAGTACTTGATCCCTGATTGATTGGTGTCACTCAAGAGAAAAGAGGGCAGGAACAGCCAAGAGCAATAACCAAAAGGGGGGAGGGGAATGAATAGGGTTGCCATACATCCCAGAAAACCGGGACTGTCCTGGATTCAAGGTTGGAAAAATTGTCCCAGCCAGTTCAATAAAAATCATGTTAAAGTCCTGGATTTTTAAAAATTACTGATTGTGTCTTATAACACACCATTAAAATAAATTCGAACTCTCGTCATCAGACAAGTGATTTTCTGCCACATTGGAATTGGAGTATACCTGGAGACACATCTTAACGTCCTTGCCTCACACCACCACCCGATAAGTGTGATTAGTGTGCTTCCTGGAACCGAGGATGTTAAGAGTTGACCGCAATGCAACTTCTCAGAACTACAATAGATCATCTTACAGTAAGAATTAACTGTTGTAAATAAATTCATTTATGTATTGATATATTTAATGCAAAAGTGTTTTACATTATATTATGTTTATTTTTAAAAAGGGTATTTTGTAGATAACCCGTCCATTTTTGTCTAGCATACTTCTGTCCCGGTTTTGTGGGAGAGAATTATGGCAACTCTAGAAATGAAGGAAAATAGTGTCAGCAGCTGCAAGCAGCTACAAAAAGGCATATGGTTTGGGGAGAGTTGCCATCCTAAACTCATTAACGCAGAGTTCCAAAAAAATAATTCAGAACAATATTTGCTGTGTTTGAAATGACACGTTCTGAGCAGCTGGTGTATTCAGTGTTAAGGGTATATTTGAAAGAAGGCAGAGATTGGGGAATCTCCCTCTCCCCCGTTCCTCCAAACCACTATTCCCAGGATATCCCAACTATCATCTCTAGCATTTATGCTAGCTGGAGCATTCTGGAATCTGAAGTCCAAAAAAACCCTTAATCATGTGTAACTCTGACTTGGGAGAGGGGAAGGCACTAATCCATTTTGGATCAACCCCAGAGACTCATGCTTCAAGATACACATAACTTCAGATCCTTCAGGCAGCAATGCCTGTATAATTTGATAGGATAATTCCACAGCCATAAAGGGCAGGAACTAACATGGTTGCTGTTCTTAAACATAGTCAACAATGTCAGGAAGCAAACTTTTATGGCCAAGACCCAATTCTTTGATTTTTCTGTACTCTAGTGAAAATACAGTATACAGAACCCTGGCTGGGTTTCTTTAAATATCAAATGGAAATTACACAGTTTATTTTGGGAGGAGAGATTGAACAATAAACTGGTGACTGGCCTTGCACAAGAACAATTCATGTCATGTCTTACTCATGTGCCAACAGCTATTATTTATTATACCTCTGCCCTTTTATCATGACAACACAAATGCTGAGCAGAACATATGCAATCTAAGCATCACCACATTCAGGAAAAGGGGGGGATCCCACTCTCTGGAGATAAATATTATGAAGGGAAACTTGCATTTGGAGTTCCTGGATAATGTCTTTTAAATATTCTTGATGTCCTTGTTGTTTAATGAGTTTCAGCTTTTCACCCTGCTGAAATCTTGCTGAATGAAAGCTGACTACTGAAGCAACTAAAATATAGGTCTGGGAAATGACACTCATGGAAACATACTGGCCTCAAATCTGTTCCATATCTGCTTCTTATTCACTGTACTCTTAAGTTTCTAATTCCATCAACAGGACACCTCTTCCTTTGTATAAAGCACAGCTAGACTCCTGTTATCTCCCTGGCTTCTCTCTGCAAGAGAAAGACACCACTGGGAGCTTAAAAGTCTCCCCTCAGTAACCTCACCAACATTACAGTAAAGTAGGATATTACTGTCATTCTGTTTGTATTTTTAAAAAATTCCCTTCAGCCATGAACTTCCTGCTCATGGTGAGGGTGCCAACTTCAAAGCATTGAAACAACAGCACGTCTTTGAATTGACTTCCACATTGCCAGACATCCTTATCCAAGAGAGAGTAGGGCAAAAGTAAGCAACAGTGGCCTTCATTGCTTGCTGTCTTCTGCAAATAGAAAGACTCACTATAAGAGCAACATCTCACCCCAACCTTGAATACAACAAGTACACAGTTAAGGGTGTGCTGGCCACCTTGGGAGAGCACTGGACAGGAAGCACCACTCACCGAGCAGGGCGTCAGGGCGTCCGCCAGTCCAGCACAGGCTTTTCTCCTCCATGGCGGTGGTGGTGACAAGAGCCCTGAGGCTTGGTGCTCCTCCACCCCCCCCCCAGATGTGGCAGCAGGGCAGATGGGGAAAAGTTTGCTCCACAGCGGGTGGTGCATTCACCGCCACCACCACCATCCGTGACCCCTCCGCCTGCTTGTTGGCTGGGGCTGGCCGGGGGTGACTGGCCCTCCCACACTTCCAGGCTCTTCCCCCACCCATGGTGCAGCTCAGCCCAGCTCAGTCTCCCACCCCGCAGTCCTTGCCTCACATGTCCTCCCTTCACTTTGCCTGCCCAGCACATAGGCATGCAGATCCTCCTGGCAGGAGCAGTTGCCATGAAAGAGGAGAAGCACCAGGCTGTTTTCCCCCCACAAAACCAAGGGGCACCTTCTGGTTTGATGGAAAAAAACCCAGCCTGGTGCTTCTCCTCTTTCATGGCAACAGTGAGGCAGTTTCTCCTGCTGCTCCCGCCAGGCTCACATGAATGTCCATGGTCAATCCAAAGGGTGCGCCACTGGTGCTGGGGGGGGGGGCTAGGGCACCCCAGGATGAGTCCTGGTAGCCCAATGGGCCAGGCCACCACTGTACACAGCTACAGAGCAGATGCCAGGCAATCACAATAGGTTCTGAAGGAACTGAGGAACAAAACTGCTAAGTGAGATGGTAATGACTCTGCAGGATGCACTGCCTTCTATCAGAGAGGTTTTAATAGCTGCAGCAGTGACTCCATTCTACGGGGACTGGGTGCTCGTCTAGAGTCCAGTTCCCTTGTTCTAACTTAATTGAAAAACTGGGAACAACATGACATACAGCTAAATACACATTATTTGTATGTATTTAAAATATTCTAATTCTTCTGTTATATTTTAATGCAGCAATTAAATAAATAAATAAATAAGCATACATTAAAATAAACCACTGGCTGGCAGAAATAAACATCTCAGCAAAGTGTTGTTTATTTTGAATTGATTCTGGCCACACTTTTCTTTGAATTGTTTTTGCATCATCCATCCATCGATCCAGAAAATTTACCACTCTGGGTGGTTTACAAATAAAAGAAATAGAAAACAATGGAGAAAATAACACAAAATAGCATTGCCTAGTTACTAAACAAACCACCTAGTAAATGTTAACAGCAGGAGAGTAAGAAAAGAGATTCATACAGAGATGGGATGCAACAGGTTCTCACCAGTTCTCCAGAACTGGTAGTAACTTTCCCCAGTGTCCTGGAGAACCGGTAGCAGCTTTGGGGGGGAGCCACCTTCGGGACTTACCTTTTCACTGGGCATGCATGCCAAGCCCTTGGTGTGCATGCATGCCTCCATCTTCCACCATGGTGCTGTCCAGGCACTTATACTAACATGTAAGTGACAGGTTTATGTTTGGGGTGGGTGGGTGGGTGGTTTGATTTATGTTTGAGGGTGGGTGGGTGGGTATATTTTAATGTAATTTTTATTTTATTTATTTATTATTTAATTTATTTATGGGTTTGTGTTGTGAGTGGGTGGGTTGGTTGAGGTGTGTGTGTGTGTTTATTTTTATTTTATTGTATTATTATTATTATTTATTTTTTTATTTGGCCCCGCCCATGACATCATGGAGTTAGCTCCGCCCAGACTGTGATGACATCATGGTGGGGTAGTAAATTTTTGACATCCCACTACTGGATTCATACCATTCAAAAGTCAAGCAGAAAAACAGGGGTCACAGTTCTTTGTGGTGGAGTAGCTCCCCATTATCAACACTGAAGAGTTTGGTTCTAAGAAATCTTTTAAAAGACTGGAGGAAAGGAGCCATGCAAACCATCTTCATTTGCCAGTGTAAATGATGCCTTTTGAGTTTGGCAAATTTCGGTTGTCATGGTATTGGGCAGTGGCTTAAGGGAGAGGGAGGGACTGTAAGAGTTGGTCCTTGGGCTGTCCCACTACAGTCTAAAGGTATATAAAGGGTTGAGTCTCTTTTAAGAATAGTGCTATTGCACCATGGCAAGTAGGATTTTTTTTAAAAAAGATTTATGGTTATTTTGATGGTGGCAGCAGAAGAAGGGCTTCTGGAGCAGTGGAGAAGACAGCAGCAGCAGCTAAGACAGTGGTGGTGGTTGTAGAGGAGGAGCAGTGGTTTTAGAGGCAGTAGTGGCGGAGGCAGTGGAGGCAGTGGTAGTAACCAGAGATAGGTGGCAGAATCCTGTTGAAATAATCCAGGATTTCCTTTGGAATTTTATTTTTATTTTTAGGATTCACATACCAACACAAAACCATGTGACATGAAAGTAAATTAACTTTAGGGGAAAAAATTAGGGAACTCCCAAATTATTTCAACAGCACAGACGAGCCCGGAAAAGCTGACAAAATAAGTGTGCTTCACGCAGGGACGGCATACAGCAGGAGTGCCCAAAGTTTTCCTGCCAGAGGCCTGACCATGCCCCTTCAGTCAGCTGTGTGGGCGGGTCACATGGTTCCTCCTGGCAGAGGTGGCAGTGTGTGAAATCGTGCCCTGTTTCTGGGCATTTTTCCCTCTTCCAATGCTTCCCTTGGAGGGGGAGCATTTTCATGCCCTTTTTTAAAAATTGGCACGTTTAGGCATGAAAATGCGCCAACTTTGGCACTTCAGGTGACATCAGAGCACTTCCAGCATCGGCGACAATCTGGCCCACGGGTCAGATGGTGATGTCCTGTGAGTCAGGCCCAGCTTGAGGGCCATAGTTTGGGCATCCCTGCAGTAATGTCAGGTGGAATTCAGCTGCCCGGGACTGAAGCCAAATTTGCTGCCCCCTGGTGAACGCTGGCGCCCGCTCCCACTAGGGCTTCTGGGAATTGTAGTCCAAGAACATACATAGCCCAAAAAGTGCTGACTGGGGCCACTGCCGCCCACAGCGCCCCCCCCCCCAGCGACACCACTGCATCCCTGGCATACAGAGAAGGTAACAAATAGAGAGTGTGGGTAGGTAGGTTTGCACTACAGCTTCCAGAATATGGCAACCAGTATGTCCAGCAGCCATCCTATCTGAAAGCTGTAGCTCAACAAAATAACTTTTCCAATCTTTGGCAACAGATATATAATAGAACTGATTAAATAAATGTTTGTACAATTTTTAAATTAAACAAAGCTTAAAGAGAAATTTTTGTTTGCTTGCTTGCTTGTTGCATTTCTATGCTACCTTTTTCCCAGCAATGGAACTCAAAGTAGCTCACAGATCATTAAACAAGACAGAACAAAAGAGAAATTAGAACAACATACAAGAAACATTAAATAATTATTAAGCATAGAATTATTAAAACCATCATTTAAAACAAATTAAGAAATATAACAGCATTTAAAAACTAGATTAAAAGGATATACTGCCAGCAGGCATATGGCATCTAGCTATATTAGAATTAGATATTAGATATTTAATGACAATGTTATCAACAGTCAGTAAAAAGAGAACAAAGAGATGTCCAGCTTAGAGTCATGGAGGAGAGCATTTCATAACCTGGGGGCAATCACCAAGAAGGCCCACTCTTGGGTCCCTTTTATCCTTCCACCAATAGTTGGAGACCCACCTTTTCAGACAGGCTTTTAACTTTTAACGTTCAACATGTAACTTTTAACTGAGTTCCTGGATGTTGAGTTCTAATTGTTTTAGCTAGTTATTTTATTTTGAAATGGGCCTGTGGTGGCTTGGTGGTTAAGATGTTGAGCTTGACAACCAGAAGGTTGGCAGGTCAGCAGTTCGAGACGCAAGTGTTGCATGACGGAGCAAGCGCCCGTCATCTGTTCTAGCTCTTGCCAACCTAGCAGTTCAAAAAAAAAATTGCAAGTAGATAAATAGGTATCTCTTCAGTGGGAAAGGTAATAGTTTTCCATGTGCTCTGGTGTTTAGTCATGCCTGCCACATGACCATGGAAATGTCTGCAGATGCAGATAGTGCTGGCTCTTTGGCTGTAAATGGAAATGAACACCTACGCCTAGAGTCAGTCATCACTGAGTTTTGAGCAAGGAAGACCTTGACCTTATTTTGAAAGTAAATCTGTTCATCAATTGATTTATTTTAATTATTATGATAGTTTAATTGTTTTTAATGTGTCATTTAACATGTTTATAATTTTACTTGTTTTAACCTGGTGAGCCACCTTACGTCCTTTCCTGGGGGGAAAGACAGGCTATAAAAAGACTAAAAAAATAAATAAAATAAAACTGCTCCTTAGAAGGGCAAATAGTAAAGATGAAGCTAAGGTACTTTTGACATCAAATGAGAAGAGAAGACTCACTTGAGAAAACCTTGATGCTTGGAAAGGTTGAGGACAAAAGAAGAAGGGGGCAGCCAAAAATGAGATGGCTAGATGGTATTGTGGACACAATGAGCACAGAGCTGAGCGAGTTGAGGGGGATGGTGGAGGACAGAAGTGCCTGGCGGACAATGGTCCATGGGGTCATCGCAAAGGGTCAGAATCGACTGTGCGACTGAACAACAACAACAAAAAGGTAACAAGAATGAGAGAAGGGGCACCTTAGATGCATAAGACCTATGGAAGGTTATATGGGAAAATACAGCCCATCAGATATCCTGGACCCAAACCATATGGGGCTTTATAGGTCATGATTAGTGCTTTGAATTGGGCTCAGAAACATACAGATAGTCAATGAATCTGCGTAACAGGGGAATTAAATTTTTCTTGTAACCAGTCCCCGTCTATAGTCTGGCTGCAGTATTTTACACCAGCTGAAGTTTTCAAACCCTCTTCAAAGGCAGGCCCACATAAAGTACATTGCAGTAATCTGGATGACAAGTGCCACTGTAGCAAATTGGACATGTAAAGGAATGGACAGAGCTGGTACACTAGCTTTACCTGTAGAAATGCATGCCTAGCCACCTCCCGAGACCTAGTCCAGGCTTGGAGATAAGTCAAGCAGTTCTCCCAAACTTTGAAACTGTGTTTTGTTTTTTAAGGATGAACCTAATCTATCCTATACAGGTTGAATCCCTAGTTTCTGGTCTGCCTTTCGATTGACCAGAGGTACCTCAGTCTTTTTATTTTATTTTATTAAGTTTAAATCTATTTGCACTCATCTAGTCCATCACCAACATCAGACACTGGTTTAGAACAAGAATGACTATTATATTAAAAAGGTCATGTTCCTTGGGAAATATATGAGTTTTAAAATCTCACTGGTTTAAGTACACTAAAGTCAACCAAAATGTATATTACATCAAGATGAGACAAGTCTCCATATTGTTTTTGCTAAAACAATTAACACAGTTCATTTTAATAATGGAAGTACTTGCATTTACATTTATATTTTCATTTTAATAATGGAAGTACTTGCTGTCCTAAATCTCTCCAATTGGAACAGAATATATTTGCTATACCTAGATATAGCTAATGGTAGCAGATGACAATGATGGTAGGTGATTATTGTGAAACTATCATACACCTGAATTGCTAAATCCCATCAAATTAATCAGTCAGAAAAAGTGAACTGAAAAGAGACATTTCTGAGTCCAGTACATTGTGTACAAATTTACTGATGACATTGAAGACATATGGAGTATTTCCTATTAATAAAAAACTTCTGTGCAGCCACATAAAGCTCTGGATTTGATCCACAGAATAGCAGGGAGGGAGGTGGGTATTGTTCTTCTGAGCAAAAAGTATCCATCTTTTATTACTTTCTCAGGGGTGGGTACAATTGACTAGGCTCATGCCCTCCCTTGAGAAAAGAAGCTATCAGAATACACTTTCATCAAACAGCCCATGGGGAAATAATTGAATGATATCTGCAAAGTAAACAATTCACATCATTGCTGTTGCTGTACAATCACAGCAAATTAAACACTTTCCACCCTAAAATTTGGCTGTGAAGACAGGGCTGCACTTAAAATGGGGGAAAGACATGTAGTTAGATTCATGACAAGAAATGGAATTTGGAAACCTACCACATTTAACCTATAGATTGCTATTCATTGGGTTATAACAACAAACCTCTTAAAAACTCCTCCCTATCATATCAGCCCAGCATGGGGTAAAACACAACCCTGCATATGTCACTCAAAGGTAAGCCCAGATGAATTCAGTGAAGCTTCCTACCTGATTAGGAAATATAGACTTGCAAGCTGAATTGTGTTTAGATAAAACATCAGAATACCTTCTGAAATGATGATCCTGACAATTAATCTACTAATTTACAACAGTGTAGTGCCAGAAGTGATTCAGTCATTTACACCCTATGCTTTCGTTGTACTTGTACTTTATAACTTAATTTATTTCCATTATTACCTCTGATGAAAAGCTATACATTGTTCAAAAAGTGTTGGGTTTCCAGATGTTACTTCTTGTAATAAATCTGCCTTTGTAGTCATTCACTGACTATATCTTTACTGAAATTAATTAGCTGCAAGCTGCTTGAATATTTGCTTCATTTAAAATTAAAGAGATTTCTCATGTTTTATTTATTTAACAGGTAGCCTTTCATCTGGTTTGTAGTAACCAACTACAAAAATTACATAGCCACAAAGATTATATGCCCTTAAATTTTAGACCAACATTCCTTCCAGACATCTTTCAGACACAAATCAAACAATGGCCAGTATCCTGCTCCTTAGCAAAGCAAATCGTACTAGACTAGGCCCATTAAATCAACTGGGACTTAGTGAGTCATCTCCTCCATAATAATTTCATGTCAGAAATTATTCTGAGTTGAAAGGATATTTGCGGAAGAAACTCCGCTCAAGGAATGCCCAGATGAGGCTTCTTTCATGTCCCCAAGAGCAGAGACAGGTGTTCAATCCATCATGCAGTACCTGGGTCTTGAACTGTTGATTTCCCAGCCTTCCAGCTAACAAGGTGAGCTACTTAACCACTGAGCCACCTTAACACAGTAAATTGCAATCATAGTAAGCCCATTAGTTACAAGCACAGTTCTCATTTTAAAATACTGCATAACTGTTTACCATTTCTCAAAAACGAAAAATAACAATTTTGTCAGTTACTTTTAAAGAATCTGAAAGCTACAGATTTCTTGTGTATAGCATAAAACACTCTCTGCCATGAAAATACAGTAAAATAAATTAATTTGGACATTTGTGTGGGTTTGTTTTTGAGTTTTTATAGTAACAGTGCTTTTTTAAAACTGTATTTTTTGGGACCCTCAAGGTCGTTGACCCGAGTATAAGTTGAGTCCCCCTTTTGGACCTCATTTTGGGGGATGAAAAACTAGACTTAAACTTGACTATAAACAGTACTCTCCTAATGGGATGCCTTTTTTTAACATGAATATTTGAGCGTTGTCAACTACAGATTAGAAATATTCAACAGTTCCTTTGAGAAAGAGAAAGAAAAGAAATACTGTACAGAGATGTTTGTGTTTTTAAAAGGGATTGGGCTGCTATGAATACAAAACTACAGCTTTCGTACCAGAGAGGAAACAAGTCCAAACAAAAAAGACAAAAAAGAAAGGGAAAAAAGACCAAAAAAATGTGGCACTTTAAAGACTAACTCCTGTATTTTAATGTTAGCTTTTGTGTATTACATTAAAATACAGGAGTTAGTCTTTAAAGTGCCACAATTGTTTTGTTTTGTTTTATTTACTCTCTGATAATGATAATTAGCAAAATGCTAATTAACTTGTGAACCGCCCAGAGAGTGCACTAAGTGCTATGGGGTGGCATATAAGTATGATTGCTTTGCTTTGCCATGCTTGCACAGACTAACACAGCTACCACTTCACAGATTCCCATATGTTCTGCAAAACACACAATATCAGTACAGTATATCCGAAATTCCACTGTTCATTGTGGCTTTTTAACTCTTTAAAGAACTATAGCCCTCACAATTCACAATGAAACCTCACCCACCCACCCTGCAAAACCACCAGAAAAAAATCTCTGAAGTTAGTTCTAAAAAAGTTGTCTGCAAGCATCATCTGGAATAGTCTTCTTTTCATGTCAATGAAATATAACATTATTTACTAGCATCTGGCAACCAACATAAATTATACCTTCTTTGCAGTTGTTACAGCAGGGCAGAAGAACCACATCAGTCTACCGAGTCATGTGTGCTTCCTTCATTTAATTCATACGTTGCCAACACCTGTGAAAACAGTCAGCATCAGAAGCTTAAAATTTGCCTTATGGTATGCTGAAGCAAGTGCTTAGTTGTTTTTTTGTTGAGGGTGGGTTCCTTTCTAAATTCTATGAATTATTAGCAAATCCAATACTGTGAATCCCTGTGTAATTTAAAAACAAAGACAGCTGTGTGATTCTTACACAATATAAATGCAAGAGCAAGGTGATGCTTTCATTGGATCACTGAAATATCAAACAATACATGTGTTTTCATGAGTCAAGACCACTTCTTTAGGTATCCACCAATTTATTTTGGATAGTACAGGAAAATTATTTTTAAAATTCTAACTTGCCTCTAGGAAATGTGGCTGGAAATAAGATCTGCCAAGAACTTTTGGAATTCTCATTTATAATTTTCCTACACTATCCACAAGAAATGTGTGCATTCCTGAAGAAATCACAAAAATCTGTGTAATATTTGATTTTTCAGTGACCCAATAAAGGTATTGTCTTGCTCATGTATTTGTGCTGTGTAATTTAAGCATGCTGATTTTGGCTTTGATAACTCATTCAGAATAGAACTCTCTCTCTCTCTCTCTCTCTCTCACTCACTCACACACACACACACACACACACACACCTACTCCCTAGGTGGTGTCAATCACTACAGAAGTTGTGCATATATTTAACACATATACCTTAGCTTAGTCATTACAGCAGGGAGGGATTTCAAATGACTCTGTCCTTCTACATTAGAACTACTAAAATGTCTGCTTTCATTCCTTGTAAACATTACATCGCAGGTTGTGGCCTCTAGTGGCCAGGTCTTGTAATGCTCCATAGAAATACACATATTATGTATTTCTGAGATTTTTTTATTGAATATACTTAACCCATAGATATGGGTGGTGATTTGTATGTTGAGCATATAATGGACAATTCAAATATTTGCTATTTTGTAGCTGCCCACAACAAATAAAAATGCTGTTAGTAACACAGAGGAGCCTTGTGTTTGTGCTTTTAACCTCAGTTTCCACTAAACCTTCCTAGTAGTCAGTGGCTACTCTCAAGAACATTGTTGCCCATCATGCTAAACATAATTAGCAAGGGAAGCCTCAAAAGTTGTTTTCCTTTTTTGTCTACAGATAGTAGCTTTGAACACCCACACTAACCCCAGCAATTTAAAAGAAGCACTATTTTGTTAATTGCCAAGAGCAGTAAAGTGTTTACTTATAGCCCATTTATTAACAGGAAAGAAAGAAATGATGGCTTATTTCTCCTTGTTGATGAAGTCACTGTTCACTTGCCAGACAATTCAAAGCAACCATTTATTTTAAGCATATCAGAGAGTAAATAAAACAAAACAAAAAGACAAAAAACATTGTGGCACTTTAAAGACTAACTGCTGTATTTTAATGTTAGCTTTCATGGATCAAGTCCACTTCATCAGACCTTATGGCATCAATTTATACACATCAGTTACAGAGGTACAAAGTGGTTGGTTAGCATAACAGATAAGTATGCAAATCAATATGGCTTTTTACAACTGGTAATAGCAGAAGATCTCTGATTGTTATTCAGATTAGTTGTGAAGGAATCCCCGCTGCCCTTTCCAAAGAGGCAGGTGGATTGAGCCAAGCACCGGTTTGATTGGGATAAGGGTGTGTGCGCCTGGTCTCCCTCCCCCCCAAACCGGCAATCTGAGCATCAGACCACTGGTTTGGTTTGGGACAGAATGGGCATGCGTGCCCTCTCCCCCAACCAAACCGGCAATCAGATGCTCAGACTTCTGGTTTGGTTGGGGAGGAGGGTACCCGGGCCCATTCTCTCCCCAACCAAACCAGTGACCAGACACTCAGACCACCAGTTTGGTTGGGGGGAGAGTGCACACACCCATTCTCTTCCCAACCAAACTGGTGATTGGACACTCAGACTGCCAGTTTGGTTGGGGGAGGGTGCATGCACCCATTCTCCCCCCAAACAAACGGGCAATTGGATGCTCAGACCACTGGATTATTTGGGGGGGGCACCCGCACCCATTCTCTTCCCCCCAGCTAAACCGGCGATTGGACGCTCAGACCACTTGTTTGGTTGGGGGGAAAACAGGTGTGCGCACCCTCCCCCCCCCAAACAAACCACCACTCTGAGCAGGGATCTCTACCTCAAAGCCTGCACACCTGTGATAATTGCCAGTGTGTCCCTTCCATGGAAGAAGGATCATAAGAGGCATATTTCAGCACTGGATGGAGCTAAAGACATGAAGTAAGGATTAAACAAAATAGCTGGGGGCATATATAACTTCTACCCATTTGGACATATTCTCAACAAGCACACAAAGTCTATGCATGGCCACTTTAAAATATATCTCAAGGTAACAGATGGTGTTGGAGGAGAGTTTTGAGAGTCCCCTGGACAGCAAGGAGAACAAATAGGTCAATCTTAGGAGAAATCAACCCTGACTGCTCCTTAGAAGGTCAAATAGTAAAGATGAAGCTAAGGTACTTTGGACATCAAATGAGAAGAGAGGATTCGCTTGAGAAAGCCTTGGTGCTTGGAAGGGTTGAGGGCAAAAGAAGAAGGGGACGGCCAAAAATGAGATGGCTAGATGGTATTGTGGACACAATGGGCACAGAGCTGAGCAAGCTGAAGGGGATGGTGGAGGACAGGAGTGCCTGGCGGACAATGGTCCATGGGGTCACAAAGGGTCGGACTTGACTGTGCGACTGACCAACAAAACAGATATCCAGGCTGCAAACCTGATTTAGTGCTACACAACAACCACACTGGCTGCAAACTACAGCTGAATTCCACACAGCAACCACCTGAGCTAATTCAATTTCATACAACAAGTTACAGTATTTGGCCTTAAATTTCTTGTCACCGGTTATTTCTAATCACTGGTCAGAGATCAGAGTCCCAAACTTTGCCCTACAGAATACTGAGAAACCTACCTGGAGACTATAAAATACCTATGGTATCCTTTTTTAAAAAAAAATCTGATCTCCCTTCTGAGCTTTATTTAACAACACTAGTTATGTAAAAAGGTTTTCCTCTCTCTCAGCCTAATTTCCATGGTGGGAGTTATTTGGGTCTTCTCAATATACCATAATCCCACTATGGTGGTAATTAGTGTGAAAAATAACTTTCCATTTGTGCTGAGGGGAGCTTTCCATAAAGCTTAATTGTCTGATGGGGAAAGTGCTTTTGACAGTGAGGGAAAGAGCAAAACCCAAATGAGGTGGGAAGACATATGAGAGAGATCAGGCAAGTGAAATGAGGGAAGGAAAAGAATGACTGCTGGTCACTGGCCCTGGTCCCACCCAGTTCTGACTCCTGCCCACCCTTTCTACAGAATCCCTCTAAGTTCCCAATGTGGGGCACATGCCCCACGGGGGGGGATTTGATTTTTAAGGGGGACAATTCGAGAATGAGTTATTAACAGAGACTGGCCTTTGAGCCTTCCTCCATGTGAATAGGAGTTCATTTTTTGAATAAGAATTATGTGTCACGGCAGGGAGTGAGGGTGGCATCAGGATTTTAGAGGTACTTAGGTGGGGACATGGCCCAAAAAGGTTAGGAACCACTGTTCTAAGGTGATAGAACCACCAATATGAAAAATAAATCCTTCGCATCACCCTTGAAGCTAGAGTTACAGGGCAAGCAGCCTCTGCTGAAATCCTGCCTGTTATGCAGCTATGACAGCTTGCGTCAGGGAGGATGTGGTGTCAGTCCTAGCTTAAGTTCCCACCTAAGCCTTCCACATCCAAACAAACTGATTCATTCCCTGTCCCACATTTGCCTTCACGTGTGAAGCAACTTACTCTGACATCTGACAAATGTTGAAGAGAGCATAAAATATCATTATCACTTTGTCTCCTCTTGGAAGCTGTAATATTCTGTCACTTGCCTGTCAAGGTGTTCACATTCATTGTCTACAGCCTTCATGAGAACCTGGAAAGTGGAAGACAGTCTAAACTTTTCACTGAAATGATTTCATCAATTATACTACCCTTAAACATTAGCTTAGATGTAGGAATAGAAGCTATTTTTAATATGTCAGGACCCCATCTGTCTCATTTCAGCAGCACCCATAACCAGGCGCTCCCATCTAGCAAAGGAGATCCATGTGTACATTTCTGCCGAGGCTGTACTTGCACTTTGCAGTACATAACCTGTTCCCACTAAATGAGATTTGTCTGTCTAGCATATAGGGGCCATTTCCCATCCAGGGCTGACAGCTGAAAGCAACAAAGTGTGCTTAAAGCTGGATTTCAGCCATATTGATTCATATCACAGTAGTTTTTCTTTGAATGGAAGGGGGCCTAAGATATTGTCTGTCCATTCCAATCTCCCTTTTCCCGTTATTAGCTCCAAAACACCCTTGCAAAGCCACTGCTGCTTCCTTCCAGTTATGATGTTGGCAGACTGATACATCAACGATTGCATCATCATTACATCATTAGCTGCCTCCAACAACCCCTTCTTTTTCCTGCTTACTGGCCTATTTATGTGTTGGCGGCAGATAACATTGGATAGAAGGGGAGGGAGAGAAACTCTAGGCTCATTGAGAGAAGCCTTCTTATCACTACTCAACAAAAGCAACAGTCTCTACTACCTACATCCCACCTTACCAAATCTGGCTCTATCCCAGTCCCTCCAAGCCTTCCATCAGTTCTTCCTACCCAGTACCATTCACTACATTGTCTCAGCAAGTCCAATATTTTTAAACAAAAAATAGGCTGTGTTAGAATTAGAAAGGTTATCTTTAGTACTATCTAGAAATTGGTGTCTGAAGTTGCTAACACCATTTGTCAGCATGACCCTGGAAGTATCGGTCTGGGCCAAGGTGGTCTGGAAACATAGCAACACCCAATCTGGGGGGAAAGGCTCAGAGGATGGGGCTCCTGGGTTGCAGCTCAGCCAAGTAACTCCCTCCCAAGCACTGAATCCCTGACACCTGCTTCCATCGTTGGCTGATTATATTTTGTTCTTCCAAAGTGTCCGCATGCTATCACAGCAGGCTCTGCTAAAAACAGGAAATCATGATTACTTTGCAGTGTGTCCCGATTGCCGCTACCGTTAGACACCTGTCCTTCTGGCAGGCATCATTATGGTAATGGAGGGGGGGGGAGAGAGAAGCAGGTTGGCCTTCGAAATGTCAGAGATGACTGGAAACATTTTGACCCAGTCCCAAGAAGAAAACTTCCTTGTTCCCTTTAATTAACTTTGGATGAAAATATTAACATTCAGTATAACGTTCTCAAATGTTCAGTTCATATGCTGAAGCAATATGGCAGCTATTCTGTTGGACAAAGAGATGCAGAGATAGCCAGAGACAGAAACAAATTTAATGTGGCATAGCCAAAACATAGTCAGGAAAGGTTATCTGCTCCTATGTTTTGATGGGTCTCCACACATGTCAGAATTGGATTTCTTTTTCCTTCCTCCACCTAGAGTTCAAGGAGCATGGTACGGATGGGATTCTAGGGAAGTATCAACATTCTTGGGAGTTGGGTTCTTGCCTCTAACATCAAACTCAGTGCTGCATTGAGAGGGAACAGGTATTGGAAAAGTTCCACTTTTGTACACATACCCTTAGATGTCCTCTTGTCCAAAAAATGGTACAAAATGTAATTTTCTACTCCTGAATGCTGCCAGGTGCAAACATTTAGCAATAAAATGAGGTGCCATCCTTCCAATTCCAAGCCCATGAAATCAGCCCTCCACACTCTTCTTAGACACCCACCACAAGTTAGAAGAATACTCCTTCTCATCTAGTGTTGTATTTTTGGTAGAGATTAGAGATGGGCTGCATATTCAAAGCAAGGGCAAAGAGGAGCTCAACAAAACTCCCAAGCCAGAATCCTCTTGGAACTAACACTTTCAATCTGAGTCCTTTCCACATGGCTCTTTCCACATAGAGAGCATTACAGTAGTCTACTTTTTTTTTAGATTATCAATGTATGAGCAGTGATAGTTCTCATCCATGTAGGGGTACCACTGGGTGATCAAGTAGAGTTGATAAAAGACCATTTTAGCTATGTGTGCTGGGTCCAAATTATGGCAGGCGGGATGTTAAGAAAAAAACCTGAGGCTGTCCTTGTACTCATTATGGTTGCCAGCTAGTACATGACAGCAAAAGTGCATAAATCCAACACTGCTTGCCAGGCCCAATTCATGGTGCTGGTTTTGAACTTCAAGCCCTTTAATGCAGGGGTGGCCAATCTATGGCACATGGGCTTAATCTGTCCCATGGCACCAATTAATCTGGCCCACAGTGGGTATCTATGCACTATCAGATGCTCCCCATCACCGCCAGAAGTGCTGAAAATGTGGAAAAGAAAAATGTGGCAAAAATGCTTTCTCCCCCCCCCCCCCGCCACCACCATGGGAAGTGGCAGAGGATGCAAAAGCAGCCAAGAAATGCCAAGATTGCACCTGCCACTGTGGAAACCAGAAGCACCAGAGGCATGGAAGGGTGTTCCACATCTCTGGCCTGCACAGCTGTGTGTTGGGGTGGGTCCAGCCCGTGGCGCAAAAACATTAACCACCCTTGCTTTAATGGATTGAGTCCTAGCTATCTAAGAGACCACATGTTCTGTTATGAGCTTCTCTGGATATCAAGATTTTCAGAACCGTTCTTTTTGTAATACAGACAGAGGCAGCTTCATTAGTGTGGGGGAGAAGGCTTTCTTCCTATGTTGCTTTCAGGTTATGGATTGCACTTGCTCAAGTCATTATCACTTTTCACTCTCACTGCTCTTAAGAAAAGTGTCAAGATATATCTGTTAGAACTGCCTAAAGCATTGTTTAATTTTTGTGATGATTTTAACCATTTGTAGACGTAATCAGTGTAATGTTTGTACCCAGTTTCTGTTTTTGTGATTTTAGTGCTTCCCTGGCTGAATTGGTTTTTACTTGTTGCTGTTCCTTCTGCGCTGCGGTGATTGTAAGCTGTCTTGAGAACTGCTCTGCAGTGAAAAGATGGAGTAGAAATGTAATACATAATGAAAACATGAATTCAGGGAGCGAAAGCCATTCTCAGACAGACTGAATACCACCTCGGTGAGCAGACAAAGCCACCCACTAGGTGTACCTTTTTCTCACTCAGATTGAGCTTCACTGTATTGGCTCCCATTCAGCTCATTACTATTTTTAGGCATTAATTGTGACCCCGGCCCCCATCCCAAATGGAAAGGAGAATAAAAGCTGGGTGTCACCTACATGTTGATGACACATCATTTCCAAATTTACTTTGAGCAGTTTCATGGTGATGAGAAAAAGTGTGCAAGACAAAATAGAACCCTGTGTTGCGCCAAAGTACACTCCTTGGTGGATCTCAGTGGTGGATCTCTAAGCACCACTTTATGGAAGGAATGAATCATGTATGTTTGGGTCACTGGAAAGCAGAATCCCTAGCATAAGAATAGTTGGTGTATATGTTAGCAAGGTGCAATAAGCTAGATTTATGAGCTTACAATGATATGAATTGGAGAAAATATTTTGGCTGCTCATAGGAAGGACTTGTATTGATCTAAGGAACCTGCTCAGGCTTGGGCAGGACAGAATGAAGTCAAAATAGTCATGATTACAGAAGTCTCTAGACCTGGCTTTTGTTTGGAGATACTGTATGTTGGTAGGTAGGTGTCCTGGAAACAAGAGTCTATGTCTGAACAATCCTCCTTAAAAAAAAGAAGGAAGAACAATGATTTAGCTGACTTATCAGAAGAACGAGAAAATAGAGCTGTATAACAAATGAGTGGTCACTTAGAAAGGATGCTTGCACCACCTATCTGTTCAAAGTCAATACCCCCACTGTCTTCCATTGCTGCCTGACCTTACAACACCCAACTCAAGTGAACATCCCACAAAACTGTTTGCTAGTTTCATCTCTCTCTTGTGTGTGGTGTGTGTGCATCTACACACACACACACACACACGCACACGCATTACCTTTAAAGCCCTATATGGTAGTGGGCCAGAATACCTAAGAGACCACATCGCCCTATGTCCGTCCCACCAAAGCAGGGCGGAGAGGCTCTCTGGTTGTACCATCAGCTAGAGAGGTGCACCTCTCTAGCACTAGAAGGAGGGCTTTCTCCTTGTCTGCTCTGGCCCTATAGAACCTCCTGCCAAGTGAATTGTGTCTCCAGACAGAGCTGCTGCCCTTTAGGAAGGGGGTTAAGACCTGGGTGGCGGGGCATGTGTGGCGTAGGGGCCAGACGGTTGCCTCAGTTTGTTGGCTCATCTAACCCCTCCCTCTCTCTGTGTGATTTGTTTAATCTCTTTTGATTTTTGTAACTTTTTAATCCTGTTTAATTCTGTTTTTATACCATGTTTTTACTGTGTTTTAAGTTTGTTAGCCACCCTGGGTCTTTGTAAGGAAGGTGGCATAAAAGTTTGATTAAATAAATAAATAAATAGATTGTCTTATTTATCCCAATAAAAATTTTTAAGGAGAAATAAAAATATTTACACACCAGCATATGTGCATTCTACATGACTTTCCAAAATACATATGATATGAATAGTATCAGACATACTACTGGTGATGAAAATGGGCAACGTGTTTTCTAAAGCTCCTAAGGATATCCTTCTACACACTAATAGTCCTATCATAGCTCTGACTAAGTCATATGGTGCACACCAGTCCAAACTTATGTCTAATGAGTACAGTAGCTGATAAATACACGAGGCACAGATATGTGCTGTGACCATTCAATCAAACTATCGTTGCAGAGTTTTGCATTTCTGGTAAAATTCCTTTTAGCTATGCAGCAGGACAGAATGATCTCCTGTCTTTGTCCCAGCTCCTGCCAACCTAGCAGTTCAAAAGCAAAAAATTGCAGGCAGATAAATAGGGACCACTTTAGTGGGAAGGAACCGCATTCTGTGTGCTCCAGTGTCTAGTCATGCCTGCCACATGACCACGGAAACGTCTGCAGAAGCAGACAGCGCTGGCTCTTTGGCTTTGAAACAGAGATGAGAGCATTGGACCCTAGAGTCGGATATGACTGGCTTTCGAGCATGGGAAACCTTAGAAGAATAGAAACCTGCAGATAATAGCTACAACCTTACCAGAGTCCATCACTTTCCCATTAACTGGTATCCACAGTCTCAATAATTTACTCTGAGACATTTGTAGGAAGGAAAAAGAATAAAATGTTGTCTTTACTTGCAGTTACTTGGTATAACAGATGTGTGTATTCTGCTTTCTCTACTGCACACATGCTAGCAACCAACCAAACATTATCAGCAACAAACCACCTGACATCAACCAATGAAGAGAGGGAAAGAACACAGAGAATTCAGAGGTGGAAATGAATGATTGGTTAGTACTAGATGGATAGACAGTCACCTCGGCCCAGAAAAGTCCTTTCCAGTTCCTCCAACTGTAGGCAGCATGCAAGATTGTTTTTTTTTAAACTCCAATAGGAGATTTCCAGATAATCTCAAAAAAGATGTAATAAAGGAATTAGATAGAAATGGGACAGTGAGATTAAGAGATTGATTAGACAAAGCTTCTAATAGAGAAGATATGGGGGGAAATTGAGGAAATTAACTTGTCTTGCTTTAATGGGCTACAATTGGAGAAATGTACCAAATATTGGTTAAAAGAATATGGTAACTGTAGAAAGCAAACTACTTCAGAGGAATTAATAATACAGTTATAACAAAAGGGAATAACAACAAGGGTTTAATCAGTAAGAATTATAAACTATTAAAAGAGAGTGAGGATGCACAAAAGCTCTGAGATCAATTTGGGAAATGGATTTAAGGGTTAAAATTAGAAAAGAAGAATGGGGTAGATTATGAAAACATAGGATTGTGAAAAGCATGTCACTTAGAATTAAAGAGAATTGCTGCAAAATGATTTGGAGATGGTACGGTATGACTCAAGTATAGTTAAGTTATTATGATCTAAATATAAGAAGGGTCACTGGACGTATCTCCATCTATGTTGGGATTGTAAATTTGATAAAAAATATACATATGGAAAAATGGTTTTTGAAGGAATCAATCAAATATTGTCAATAAAATTAGAGATGTGTCCCAGAATAGCCTTATTAATGAATTTTGGAAATAATTGGTTAGAAATAAATAAATAAATAAATAAATAAATGATTTTTGTAATGGTAACAGCTATTGTTAAAAAAATGGAAAGTAGACTGTGAATTTGAGCTGAATGACTGGTTTAAATAACTATGGAATATAGCAATAAATGACTGACGTGTGAATTCAATTCAAAGAAGGAATTAACAAAAATAAATTATTTTAAAGAGATTTGGGGAGAATTTATTGATTATGTCTTAATTAAAGCAAAAGAAACAAGACCAGGACAAGAACACTCAACTTTCTGGAAAGGGGGGGGGGACAAATATATAAAATTAATGATATAATATCACATTGGTGGTGGGGTGCACATATTTGATTATGTAGTTGTCTACTTTTTATACATACAAAATGTTAATGTAAAAAAAAAAAAACTCCAATAGGTATTCAAGTAAAATTGGAGTAAATAATTCATTACCCTGTAAATGTTTTGGACTCTAACTCCCATTTATCCTATCATTGGCCTGGCTAGGGCTGGTGTTAGTCTAACAATTTGGTGGGGAAGAAATTATCTATCCCTGAACAACTAAATCTATAGAAGTTGCTCAGCAATTGAATGCAACTTCTGATTCATGTTTTTGGTGCACAATCTGCAGGCAGCTGCCCAGCACTTACTATGACCTTGTCCCTGTGGAGGCCCAAATTCACATTTTGCACTAAAATAATGAGGAACATCTTTGAGTTCTTAGGAGTTTGAGAAATTCAGTTGATGGCCGCAAGGAGATTTTGATTTGGGTCTCTCTCTTCCCCCCCCTCCTCCCTTCTTTCTGTGTTGTGCTGTTTTTTGTCTTCACCAGTCCATCTATCACTGAGTGGACATCACATATTCCCTCAGACCCTGCAGAACTGCCATCTGGCATGGCCCTGAGGTATAAACATTTGCAAAGCACATCCCTCCCAAGCAGGAACAAACTGTTTGGCTCATCATGAACTCATGGACCAGGCAGTTGACGTTTGGACTGAATTGTGCCTTGAGGAGGAAAAACAGTGTTGGTTAGTGAAAAACACAACAATCTAAATCTCTTACGCAAATTAATCCACAGGTATTCTTAGGCAACTTGGTGTTTCAGAATACTGAAATGGGGGCCTATTTCCCTCCTTCGTGCCCACCTTTTTTAAACAAAGAGTTTGCCATTTTCACCTCAGCTTTCCCAGTTGCTTGGGGCATGACTACTGGACATACATCAGCTTCAAACATCACCCTATATGTTGGCACCTTTTGATACTCTGCTTCTCAATGACACTCAGATCCTAATAGGGTTTCACCACACCATCTCTTGTGGGCTTGCAAGTTGTTCTCGGAATACATATTTAGCCTAAATCCAGTTGCTAGTCCCAGTTAGGTAAAGGTAAAGCTTTCCCCTACTTGAAAGCCAGTTGTGTCCGACACTAGGGGGTGGTGCTCATTTCTGTTTATGGCCAAAGAGCCAGCACTGTCTGACTAGACACTGTAGTAGACAGAATGTTGTTACCTTTCCTGCCAAAGTAGTACATATTTATCTACTTGCAATTTCTTGCTTTCAAACTGTTCGGTTGACAGGAGCTGGAACAGATGATGGGAGCTCACTCTGTCACACAGCACTCAGGCTTGATCTGCTGACATGCTGACCTTCCAGCATCTTCGCCACTAAGCCGCAATAGCCCCTTTCATCCCAGTTACTGTAGACCAATTAAATCAGTTCCTGGACGGTGTATCAATGATTACATAAATTCCTTTGACTCAATATATTTACTCCAGATGGGCTACCGACTGGGTGCAGGCCTAGGTGTTTTATATACTCACCTGAAAAACATGTATCCATGCCTTTCCATATACTGAAGTCAATCACGTTAGCTTTGAATAAACCAAGCACTCAAAAAAATTATCAATGAAAAAGTGCAATCAATAAATCAATGGCATAAATAAATTGTCAAGTTTACTCCAAAGGCTTTATTACATATTTTATTTCTTGAAATACTTATATTTCACCTTATATCAAAGCATGACAAGTGGGAGATGGACAATAACATTAAACCATTTGAAAGTATTCAAAAGCGTTTAGAACATTTTAAATATTTTTAAACAAACAAACAAACAGTCCAAACAATTTACAACACAACACACAATGTTAACAAGTCTACAGTCTAGCCAGACTGAGAATCCCATGTCTCAAATGTTTTGGCAAAGGGCCAGCCTTCACAAGGCTGAGCAGAAAGTAAATGGTTTTGTGACAAACATTTACAATATACTGAATTTGATGGACTAATGAACTTTCTTTAGCAGAGACCTCTACAAATGAAAAGTACCCGATTGGTCTGGCATGACTAATGTTATCTCCATTAAATGAAAAGAAATACATTACAAGATTATCTTAATATGGGATATTATAAAAATACTGGATTCAGATTGGTTTCTTCCCCCTGGCCTTCCCCCTCTTTGCCCCTCTTCTTCTAGGCCAGTGATGGTGAACCTTTTGGAGACTGAGTGCCCAAACTGCAACCCAAAACCCACTTATTTATTGCAAAATGCCAACACAGCAATAGGGGAGGAAGGAAACACTCCCATTGGGCTGCTGGGCAGAGGGGCAGGGCAAACTCTGTGTTGATGGGAGGGAGGAAGTGATCCCATTGGGCAGCTGGGCAGAGGGGTGGGGTTAACTCTGTGATGGGGGGAGGGAGGAAGTGTTCACATTGGGCTGCTGGGAAGAGAGGCGGGGCAAACTCTGTGCTGGGGTGACTGCACAGGTGCCCACAGAGAGGGCTCTGAGTGCCACCTCTGGCACGTGTGCCATAGGTTCACCATTATTGTTCTAGGCCAACAGTAACAATGCAAAAACAAGGCAGCACCAGGAAGAAAAATCTGTGGCCACTTACTACAGCAGAAGTGTGTGGGGTGTGCACTTAAAAAAAAGTTAAATCCTGAACTCTGCACTGAATTTGTAAGAACTTCTCCATGTCAGAGCATGGACCTTTAGGGTCTGGCAGCTGGAAACAAACTAATGGCATTCAAAATGCAGAAAACTGAAGAAGCTACGATATGGAGCCAGTATTATACAACTTTGATTGTGCCTTCTTTCACTTGTTTTTTAGGGATCATTGTAAAAGAACTGAGAAGCAATCTAATGATCAGTCTGATCCCTAATTGGCTAGGTTTATCCATGTGACTAGTTTAGATATTGTCCTCATTGCCATAGAATTCATTTGCCTTTTGTGATGTCAGCACACAGCTTAATCTGATTGATTACACAACACTATGTTTCCATGCCAGATGTGCTCCCTGATTACCTGGGATCACTCAAGAAGGAATGGAACTTAGTAGGAAAATGGGAAGCAAAGCAGCTGGAAAGAGGGAGAAACTGGAAAAGGAATGACTGCCAGCAATTCTGAATGGCTATTTTAAAGTCAGTTTCTCAAAAGGTGTCACATCCCTAGTGATCAAACCTGGAGACATGCAAGTCACAAGGAACCACATACTAAATAGAAGCAAAACCTACCAAGGCTTAACTGCATTTGCTTCCATTCATTTCTTCTTATCCTTGCTTCTCTCATTCCTGCTTTGTGTATATACAGGGTGGCCCATAAATCCCTACCTGGCCTGTAAGACCCTGCCAGTCCTCTCCATGGGGATATGCAGGTCCATAGCCAGGGGGTGGCCAGGGTGGGCCACACCCCTGTGTTAGCAGTTTGCCCAGCCTCAAACTCCTGGCTGCTTATATATATAAAACACATACATATGACATTGTTGCCAATCATGAAAAAATATTCCCCCACCCACATCTAGAATCCTGGCCACGGCCCTGGGCATATGCCTCACCCCTCTGTCCAGTAGGCCAATGGGAGTGCTTCTTCCCTCCTCCCAGCACAGAGTTCACCCCGCCCCTCTGCCCGGTGGCCCAATAGGAACACTTCCTCCCTCCACCAGCAGAGTCCTACTCTCTTTGTGGCCAGGTAGGGGTTTACCCTGTATGTGCCAGTAAAAGACACACACACACAACACTGTCAAGGACACAGTAGGGACTCTTCACATCAGCTAAGCAAGTCTGCAAATTGAAGGAAAACCTAGTTCCAGCCCCTAGTTTGTATTATTAATTTGGTTTCAGCTGGCTCCGGCTACTGGGTAGACTAAATTTTAGCCTCAGTTCCCTGATAGAGGTGCCTCAGGTTATTGGGTTGCCCTTGTCCTGTCCCCAGCCAAATGGGACTTTAAAATAGCCATCCACTGGAAAAGAAGGCAGGGGGTGGGGCAGATACTAATTTGTTTGAGGAGCTGTAGGGTGATATCCAACCAAATGCTACCATGCAGATTGAAAACCACACCTCCTATGCAACCTCCATTATTTCCTAATTATTGCTAAGAAACAAGCCTAGCACAAGCACCACCATGCCTGTTCAAAATGCCATCTCTCTCCAAAGAGGCGGATTTAGTATCTAGTATTGTCTCACAGCTAAACAGCTGAAAAATTCAGTGCATGGCTTGAAGAAGTGAACTTGGCTATGAAAGCTCACTGGCGTTTGATATTTTTTGATGATCTAATAAAGGTATTACCCATTCCTAGTGATGGGCAGCAGCTGGTTCACACCAGTTCACCAGAACCAGTAGTAGCGTTTCCCGGTGTCCCAGAGACTGTTAGCGGCTTTTGGGGGAACCACCTCGGGGGCTTATCTTTTTGCCAGTTTCCCCACAGCGCTTGGCACGTCTACAGCACTTGCCACACATTCGCGCCTATAGCGCTTGGTGTGCATTTGTACCTACTGTGCTCTGCCTGCTGAGCCAAGCAGCCATTTGCTGCTTGGAGTGTGGCAGTGCAGAGCATTAGGCGGCCACATGCAGCCACAGAGGAACTGGTGGCTGCTGCTGCTGAGGCCCTCGTAGGCCTCCTTGCTGTCCTCCCAAACAGGGAGGAGGAAGAACAGCTGCTAGCCTGAAGCTCCCTACAGCCTGCTCCCCAGGGTAAGTGACTCGCCTTTGGGTGTGGGGTGAGTGGGTGTATTTTAATGTGTATTTAATGTGTATTTATTTTTAATGTGTATTTTTATGTGTCTTATGTGTATTTAATTTTGTTTTTATGTTTTTATGTCTATTTAATGTGTACTTATTTTTAATGTGTATTTTTATGTGTTTTATGTGTGTTTAATTGGCAATTTTATGTGTTTTTATGTCTATTTAATGTGCATTTAATGTACATTTATTTTTAATGTGTATTTTATGTGTTTTTATGTGTATTTTATGTATTTTTATGTCTATTTAATTTGTATATTTATGTGTACTTATTTTTATGGGTTTTTTCCTCAGGCTCCGCCCATGATGTTGGCTCCACCCATGATGCCATGATGTTGGCTCTGCCCATGACATTGGCTCCGCCCACAGTGTGGTAGTAAAAATTTTGCTTGCTCACCACTGCCCATTCCTGCATTTGTATTGTGTAAGGACCATACCATTTTGGGTTGCTGTTGTTATTTTTAATGTAACCATATTTTTCTATTAATACGTGTGAATGGTTCATGTAGCAACACAAGGACAGTGTTGATTTTTAACTCAAAAGGGTGGTGTGAACGAAGCTGAACCCTCTCTCCCCAAATGGCACTTTGATCCAATGCTGGTGGTAAGCCAAGCTGTGAGAAAAAAAGCACACAAATGATAGTATGTCAACCAAAGGTGAGGGTTAGGGCAAGGTTTATTTCCCTTCAGATGCTATATCCTTATTGATGTAAAGTTAGATGTCATCATCTTCTAATTTTTATATGAATGGGGCAGATCGATGAGAAACAAACCTGACTAACCCAAGCATGTCTAGCCTTACCCTCCGTTATGCTGTAATTCTTCATTACCAGGTGCATCTACTTCAAGCTAAAATCTATTTAGGCAAAGAAATTCTCTTGAAGTTGTTCTGTGAACCCTCCATGGACTATTGTGAAATCTCTTCTTGGGAAGCAACACCTGTTAATTGACACTGGAATCAGAAATAGCTTTTTTGACAAAGGCCAAGCCAGCCAGATGTGCTTCATCTAAATGAAACACCTCCATCAATTTTATCCTATTCCAGTAATGAGTAGCCAGCAACATCTTCACCCATTCAGATGAAACTCTGGATGTGCATGCATGTGTGGATGTGCACATACAACACAGTAATGTTTAGAGAGGGAAGTAAACAAGGCTGATGACAATGGGAAATCTGATCTGTACTATTTCTCACACTTAGGTAAAAGCAAAAAGTCTAGGACCATATTCTGTAAGTTCACTGTAAGCAAAAGACCACTACAAAAAAAATATGGAAAGTTTGTTAAATCCAATAAAATTGTTTGCATTTGATTTATTAACCAGGGAGTCTGGTCTGTATCAGAGCCAGTCTTTAGCAGTGGCTTCAAAGAGAGCATTGAGTCATTCCATGAACTGCAGAATGGTGCTAGAGTCTAGTCTGGAAGGAAGGATGGAAAGAAAAATGGAAGACCCTAGGGTGACTATTAGAAGAGCTCAAAGAAAAAAGAGTCCTGGTGATCCAGTGGTTAAACTGCTGTACTGAAGCCAAAATGCTGAGAGTTCAATCCTAGTGGGTTCCAGGTTGATTAGGCCATCTATCCTCCCAAGGTTGGTAAAATGAGTACCCAGCATGCTGGGTATACTAGTGTTATTGCTATTGCATCTTCATGGTGTGCCTAAAAGACCCACAATGAGAAGCCACTGTCAGTCAGATGGAGATTATGTGGGTAGATGGAGCAATGATTTAATGTGCTTTCAGGCAATTTCATGGGTTCAGTTCTTGAAGCCAACGTTCATAGTATCTAATCTTAAAACTACACCCAACCTATCAATTCTCCCCTGAGAATTTCTCTTTGTTATTTCAAAAATTCCCCTTCACCGCAGCCAGGTTTAAAAACAGGAAGTGAGCCTGACTGGAGTTGGATGGATAGAGCAGAAGACTTTCAGGGAACTGTGTGTAGGGATAGGAGAAATTCCCCAGGCACCCAAGGGCCAAAGATCCTCCTCTGAAAGGCCCCATGACCTTATGATCCTCATCATCTTAGAAAATGTGAGGCTAAGATATGTATGTGCTGAAAGTTCTCTTCCCAGACTAGTCCTTCTGTCTTTCTTGCATGATACCTCTCTGGGCCTATGGGATGGAGAAAGGGGAGGTCACATTTGAAATCCACAGGTGAGGTTCTCATAAGTTTGTTTCCATTCAGGTTCATGCACTGTTTCCATATGTTTGACTCTGGACTAGTGATGGCTAACCTTGACACTCCAGGTGTTCTTGGACTTCAATTACCAGAAGCCCATGTCAGCACTCTGGCTGATCAGGGCTACTGGGAATTGAAGTTCCAGAACACCTGGAGTGCCAAGGTTAGCCATCACTGCTCTAGACCAAAGTGTTCCATGTCAGCTCCAAAACAGAAAACAAAACCAAAATAAATCTCTCACCTATGCTGAAGAAGTAACTGCAAAACCTTCCTTCTCCTATGCTGGGGACTCGAATACTCCTTTATAATCTGTCATTTGTACTTTGGTATACTAAAGGTGACAGTCTAATTCACATATGACCAATGCCGATAAATCACATTGGGGGTAAGGTGATGGGGGAGGAAAGAGAGAGGAAACATTCATAAATCCATATCAAACAGCACCCAAATTATGACAAATGACATGGCAGTCATAAAACTGCACAAGCACAACTCACCAAGTCATTAATTTCATGGCCGTGGAAAATAAACAGACACTTTTTTTTCCATAGCCCTAATAAATTTCAAAAAAACTCAAAGAATGGTCCATCTGCTTCGAATAATTTTTAATTTCCTATTCTGTCTCATTCCCATTAGCTATTCCACTGAGATATTTGCAAAATTCTTTCATTTGCCTCCTCCCATCTGTATTCAATTACCTTGTTCCCAAACAGGGTTTGGCTTTTCTCCCCCTCCTTCTCCTAAGCAGAGTACAAAATATCCCCACCTGTACCTTAAAGCAAATGTTATGTGTGTTTTATTATCTGTTAGACTCTATGAGTCATTCCAGCTCAATTGCCTGTGCTGAAATACTTGGAGGGCAATCTGATTTTGATGTTTTCTGGCTTTGGTGTAAAACACCTGCCTGATTTTCATAGCTAATCTATTAACTTGGTAAATGCCTCAGCAGATGTTCTGGAACTGGCTTGGGACCCGGGGTCCATTCTCGTGACAGGGCCCGCTTGTAAGCTTGAAATATTTTAATGTTCAGAGTTCAGAGGCCAATGATGTGTTTTGGGTACAAGCTTTCGCTAAATCATATTTTCTTTTGCCCCCACCCTGATCTGTCCCTGGAGTGCAATCCACCTATAATAAGCGACTGAAGCATTTTGGCAATATGGGCCAAAAAAAGGGAGGGGGGGCTCCTTGAACTTTAAAAGATGTGGATTTCAAGGCAGAATTTTCTTTCCACCATTGGAAAAGGATATGCTGATCACTTTCTCCATTCAAATTTCACGTTTTTCACCATGCTTCCCCTTCTTTTCTTTTGCTGCCTTTGTAATGAAATCTGTGCAGATAAATAAGGATGGATGGCCCAAACACCTGTCTATTCAAAATGCCATCTCTCCTAAAACAGGCAGAATCCTCTAGTACAGTGCTGGCGAACCTTTTAGAGACCGAGTGCCTAAACTGCAACCCCAAACCCACTTATTTATCACAAAGTACCAACACAGCAACAAGGAAGGAAGGAAACCCTCCCATTGGGCTACTGGGTAGAGGGGCGGGGTGAACTCTGTGCTGGGGGGTGAGAGGAAGTGCTCCCATTGGGCTGCTGAGTAGAAGGGAAGGACAAACTCTGTGCTGGGCCAACCACACAGGTGCCCACAGAGAGGGCTCTGAGTGCCACCTCTGGCATGCGTGCCATAGATTTGCCATCACTGCTCTAGTATTTTCACATAGAACATCTGAAAGTATATATTTTCTTCCATACTTTCAGCTGGTTGCTTATCTTTTAAATTCACCCTGTGTTGTCTGAAAGACACATTTACTGCATTTTAAACTGTGGAGGCCTACTGAAAAATGGAATGTGGCTATAAGAATGCAACTCAACTTCTTCATACAAAGAAAAATAAACTGTTATCAGTGGCTGGCTAGCTACAGAATTATCAAGTCACCTTAATGTAGGTTAAATAAATCCTAAAATCTAGGGCTTTCCTTTTTCTCTACAGATGTGTAAATTCAAGTCAATCTTTATTTCTCAGTCACATACCCATAAACTTTCTTATCTAAAAGAGACCAACTTTATGAAATGAGGCCACCTCTCCATCCCAAAAAAGGAAGACATGGAGGAAAAGGATCACCAAAAACAGAGGACATTCTTCATTTTGACATTTTAATTTATATTAATGTGTGCAGATATTACCCTAATTACACATGCCTTCTATAATTTGAACAGGAAAAAAATACAACTCACCAACATCTGTCCAAATGGTGGAGTGGGGTACAATGTAAAGGAGGAGGAGGACAATAACACAATAGCACCAGTCATGCCCCAGTGTTCACCACTGATGTTAAGAAAGGCCATTACTACCAAAGGGCAGTTACTGTTCTGCTTCTCCAAGCCATATCCCATACACAGCCAGACCTCTTCTTGGCAGACTCTTTCTGTAAAGCCAGGCTTTGTGAGGTCTTCAGAGCAAGCCATTGTGATAGGGGTGATGTAAAGCCTGTGCCATGACATGGTCATTAGTTCACACACAGACACAGACACAGACACAGACAGACAGAGAGACCTTAGAGCTTTGGTTCTATGAACCCATAATCAGACCCAGACATTATTATAAAAGAACTGACCAAGAAGTGGTCAGGCTTGCAGGAAGCATGACATAGAGGAATAGAACAATAATGGTACTCTGACACCAAATTCAGAGGTCAAAGGGAGAAGGGCGTGCTCAAGCAGAATAACCAGGGGCGTAGCTACCGCCGTATCTGCCGTATCAATTATACGGGGCCCCCTACAGCAAAAATTAATAAAAACTTCCCAATTTTTTTTATTTCACAAGGGCCCCCCAAACAAATTTTTATACGGGGCCCCGTTAAGGCATGCTACGCTTCTGAGAATAACAGACAAGCAGGCACAACAATACAGCTTCCCACAGCCATCAGCAACAATAGATAATTCAGATTAGCTCTAAATGTTTCCCTTTCAATCTCAAAGGTGTGGATCAACCTCTTACCTGCATGTCAGAAAACAAACAAAAACACTCTACCTAGTTACTTCCTGTTTTGCTAAAGAGAATTGGCAGGAAGGTTGTAATATAATATATAAAATATCTAGCAGCATATAGCAATCTGTGTATCAAATTTGTTAATGTCCCAGAAACCCTTTGCTAATATTTAATCCCCTGTGATGGGTGTCTAACAGATGGGTGTATTTGATTTCTGCTGTCTCCCTTTCAATCCTAGTTTTGTAATTTCTCTGTTCCAGAATTGTAACTTTCAGGTCTTGAATAGAGTGTCCAGTTACAGTGAAGTGGTTTGAGACAGGTTTCTTTGTGTTGCCATTCTGGATGTCTGATTTGTGTCCATTAATTCTTTTGCATAAAGATTTACCTGTTTGTCCTACATAAATCACAGACTGACATTTTTGGCAAGATGATGCTATGTCCCATTGTATCTTTGTGAATGGCTGACTCCCCACAGATGTTTATGATGAAGAAAACAAAATTTATGCCTGGAACACCATTTCCTGGTTCTGATGCTGTTGTCTCATTATATAGACTTTTTAAAAAATCAACTTAAAAAAAAAAAACGTTTTTGTATTTTACTTGTTTTCCTTTGGTGTGGTCACCAAGCACTCTACCAGGTGTACTGCATGGAAAGATACTTCTGTGGGGAGTGTATTCTTCTTCTTCTTCTTCTTCTTCTTCTTCTTCTTCTTCTTCTTCTTCTTCTTCTTCTTCTTCTTCTTCTTCTTCTTCTTCTTCTTCTTCTTCTTCTTCTTCTTCTTCACTGAGCTAAGTATTTGAAAGTGATGACAAGTTTATGTAGTTCACTTCGACAGATGGCTCTGTAGTAAGAATTTTATCAATAAAAAATTTCCTTCTAAAAAATTTCCTTCTTCTTCTTCTTCTTCTTCTTCTTCTTCTTCTTCTTCTTCTTCTTCTTCTTCTTCTTCTTCTTCTTCTTCTTCTTCTTCTTCTTCTTCTTCTTCTTCTTCTTCTTCTTCTTCTTCTTCTTCTTCTTCTTCTTCTTCTTCTTCTTCTTCTTCTTCTTCTTCTTCTTCTTCTTCTTCTTCTTCTTCTTCTTCTTCTTCTTCTTCTTCTTCTTCTTCTTCTTCTTCTTCTTCTTCTTCTTCTTCTTCTTCTTCTTCTTCTTCTTCTTCTTCTTCTTCTTCTTCTTCTTCTTCTTCTTCTTCTTCTTCTTCTTCTTCTTCTTCTTCTTCTTCTTCTTCTTCTTCTTCTTCTTCTTCTTCTTCTTCTTCTTCTTCTTCTTCTTCTTCTTCTTCTTCTTCTTCTTCTTCTTCTTCTTCTTCTGTCTACGCCAGACATGAAATTACCAGAGCAGGAGGCTGCCCCGCCCCCAAGACCAGCAGAACTTAATATGGAGGCAGAAGACAGATACCCATACAGTATTTGAATAATGTATTAAGAATAATAAAAACTCCAGCTGGTTGAAAATGTTCAAAAGGGTCTCTCTGAGCAGAGAAGACAGGCAGCCAAGTGTAAGAATCCATATAAATGTAAAATTCTGTACAGATGCTGATGAGACCTGAAGTGGTTACAACTTAGCAACCTTGGGGTGGTGATGGATGGCTCAAGGGAAGAATCCAACAATTCGCAGTAGAAGTGAAGAAAGAACAGAAAAATTCCATGTACAGGATTCGAGAAAGGAATTTGGAAATAAAACTGCCAGCACCTTAATGCCTTTATATAATCTACGATGTGGTTGCCTGTGGAATTCTGTACATAGTTATGGTCACACCATCTGAGAAAAAGGATATCAAAGAAAGAAGAAAAGCAAAGAGTGATCGAATGGCCAAGCAATTAAATCATCTTCCCTATGAGGAAAGATTAATGGTTTCAAGGAGTCTAAATTGAGAAACCAAATCCAAAATCCACCAATGGGCAATACCTTTATGAAATACCTTGGAGTTGTTATTCAGAGAGGATTATGCACATTGGTAGATGTCTCCATGACGTCATTCCACACGTGCATTTTTGAGTTCTCCAGAACACTTCATCATGATGAAGATTTCTCGAGAACTCAAAAGCTTGCCTATTCTTTCAGTTCATATTCATTCCTAGTTTAGCTCTTGCTCACCAGAATATTTTGGATTTTTAGTTTTTTTAATCCTCCCCCCCGCTCACATAGCACAGTCCTTTAAAAGACACAGTTTAAGCAGAAGATAATGCTAGATGCATTGGTGGGATGTCAAAAATTTTACTACCCCACTGTGACTTCATCACAGTGTGGGTGGAACTAACATCATGACATCATGATGTCATGGGCAGAGCCAACATCATGACATGGGCGGGGCCAAAAATAAAAAATAAAATAAAAAATAAAATAAAAATAAGCACGCACATACACACACACCCCTCAACCCACCCACCCACCCACAACACAAAGCCATAAATAAATTAAATAAATAAATAAATAAAATTTCATTTCATTTCTTTTCAAATTTATACCCCGCCCTACTCAGGTAAACCTGACTCTAGGTGGCTTACATATTATAAAAGTAACAGCAATACAATCGCAAATTCCCCATTATCATAATCACAATCATCACAGTATCAGAATATGTATATAAATATCAATAACACAGTAACAATCCAAAAGTATTAATATCACAATAAAATGTTACAAGAAGGTATTACACAAAAAAACAACCCAACAGCAAAAACAAAAATCACATATACTAAGTCCCGCAATGATTATAAAAAATACATTAAAATTTGATATAGAATGAAAGCTGTATAGATACCATAAATTTCAGAAAGACAAATAAGTGAGTTCCAAATCAAATCAAGTCTAAATTCTTTTTAGAAGCAAAAATAACTAAACTGAGTTTATTGTATTCAATTGTATTCAGGACAGGAGAGGACTCACTGAAAATAAATAACACTAGGAAAAGTAGAAAGGACTAATTCACATGGCCGCTGTAACTTGAAAACAACTCGATAGCACACAACAATAATGATATAATGGCTTATATCCACCACCTTTCAGAATGAAGCAATTTGGAAGTGTGATCTGAATTGGGGAAACTGTGCAAAGAAGAAAATTAAACTTTCTACCTCCTTGCTGCTTCCCCAGTTAAGCTGACTCTGCCTATGCCTCCTCAACCATGGCTGCCATTATTTAAAGGAAAACCATGACTGCAGTTTGCTTGGACAGAACTCAAAATAGATCAAATTGTAGTAGTAGTGAGAACAGCCTATGGAAGCAAACCTATCACACATGTTCTTGCAAGTAGGCCCACTGAATTTTATGAGTAGATACCCATAGGAATGGGATGTATGCAAAGCACATTAATCAATGTGGAGTTTTGTTGCCCTCTAATGGATAATCAAAGAATAGGTTAACAAGCCACATACTGAGGGTGCTGTCCAGAAGACTTGCCACTCCAACCCAGAGATCAGAAAATATGCTTTTTGTGAACTACAACTTCTATAACACACCACCCAACATACCTACTCTGTGTTGGCTGTCATGTTTGTAGCCTAAGAAAGTAACTATTCCCTTCTCTTGTCCAACATTAGCTTCTTGGCTAGAACTACAAACATCCCTGTAGATCATCAATGCAGGACATGAAAATAAGTTGACACAGTGGGTTTCTCTCTCCCACACATACACACAATTGTATGTAAGTGCATAAACACACAGCTATCTCTAGCCTTCCAAGGAATCACAGCCATCTTTTAGAACATTTTAGATAGGTCATTCATTAAACTTACATATGAAGAACAAACAAGTTCTTAAGAACATCGCCTAAAAACTACTGACATCTTCAAACAGAAAGTCAGATATGCTGTAGTGCAAGGGATGGGATTTTCACATGAACATCTGCTGTGCATTACCTATTTAATCTCTCCAAACCAGTGAATCATGTGAGACCCACGTTAAATGAGACTATCTCCCTATTCTACATAAAGGTACTACAAGACTGACATGGCCAATAAGAAAGGGTTCTGGCTAGTAAATACATTATTACCTTAATGACTGTCTGTACATGTTGTAACTTATTCATCTTCTGCTCTTCTGAAAAAATCATTTTAAAAATTAGTAAATAGAAAACATGCTTCCGCCCCCTTCAAATTGCTTATATGAAAAAAGGAAAAGGCAAATAAAAGGAACAAAATTTTATTGTGTGTTGAACTAAATTATTAGGGCAGTGCAAATGAGAAGCCTGTTACAGGAAACAACATCACATCCTGTCACCTCAGCATATAGGACAAAGCATGTGAAAGCATAGTTTACCTCCCTCCTCCCCTGGGTGCCATTGCACTATTAATTAACATTTCATGAGACGTGATGCTGATTCTCAAGGTGAGGCCTAGATGGAAACTCTCCATGCTGCTATGACATTTGGCCAAAGATGGAATAGCACTCTCCCTAATCTTAGCCTAAGAGGGCACCATAATTATGCATCTTCCACTGCACAAGTGGTTTTGTTTGAGTATACAGCAGACATAGCCACCAAACTTAAAACAAGCAAGATGTGGATGTGGATCGAAATATAACAGAGTGTAACTCACCACCCAATCCAAAATTTTCCATCTCATTTATAGGCTAAGACATCTGCCATTGCAAGGTTTTTCACAGGCAGTAATTTTTTGCAAAAAGTTCCGTGGGCTTTATTCTTGGTGGCAGGCATTGATTTTTAAAACTGCTTTTTTTACAGGGCCTTTCTACCACCACCATCACTACCACCACACCACTCTCTTTTGGGTAGGGAGAAACATTGGGTATGTCTTTCTGATCCATATGTCAGGATGGAGGGGACATTTTTTTTTAAGTTCAACCATTTATACTATAAATAATAAGCTAATTTGGTTTAGAATAGGGAAAGGAGTATGATAAGGCTGTATATTGTCACACTGCTGACTTAAATTATATGCAGAGTACATTATGCGTAATGAAGGGCTGGATGAATCACAAAGTTTTTTGGGGATATATATATATCCCCAAAGTGAAGAAGATCTAAAGAGCCTCTTGGTTAGGGTGAAAGAAGAGAGTGCAAAAGTTGCTTGAAATTAAACATCAAACAAACCAAGATCATGGCATTTGTCCCATCCCTCCCTGGCAAATAGAAGGAGAAGAAATAGAAGCAGTGACAGACTTTACTTTCTTGGGATCTAAGATCACTGCAGACAGTGACTGTAGCTTATTCTTTGGGAGGCAAACTATGGCAAACCTAGGCATCATAATAAAAATGAGAGATATCACCTTGCAAACAAAAGTCCACATAATTAAAGTGAGGGTCTTCCTAGTAGTAATGTATGACTGTGAGAGTAGGACCATAAGTAGGTTTAGCTTATGATTGCATTTTATCTTGTAAGCCGCCCAGAGTCGGGTATACCCAATTGGGGCAGGATAGCAAATGTGAGTAAATAAATAAATAAATAAATAAATAAATAAGGAAGGCTGAGCGAAGAAGAATAGACACCTTTGAACAGTGGTACTGGAGAAGACTTTTGACAGAAGTCTCCTGAACCGCAAGGAGATCAAATCACTCAATCCTAAAAGAAATCAACCCTGACTGCTCCTTAGAAAGACGAATACTGAAGTTAAAGCTCAAATACTGTGGCCACCAAATGAGAAGAGAGGATTCACTGGAGAAGGCACTGATGCTAGGAAAGACTGAAGGCAAAATAGCAATCACCTAGAAACTCCAGAAAAATCCATCTATAAACAAAACCACGGAGTTCAAAACCATGCTGTTGAAGGGTCAGGTAAGGTAGGTCTAAACTTGAAATGTTCAACACAGCGTTTTTCTCTTTTAAATGAACTTTTTCCCATTGTTATTTTAGACTAACTCATTCATCTTCCTCACTTATGTACTTCCTAGGCCTGTGGGTCAATCCTCTTTGTAACAGTGCGAAAGCACCATTAGATCTTGCCTGAGCGTATTATGCTTTTTGGAAAGAACCAGGAAGTAGCTAAGAGCCACACTCACTTCCTTTGATCTGGGGTGGGTGGGGAGAGAGACTGTCTTCAGATTAAGGAAATGCTGTAAAACTCTTTAGGTTGTATTTAAAAGCTAATGTAGAAGAAAGAATTTGTTTAATGTTGTAAGCAATCACAGTCTTAAAACAATGTGGATCTGTCCAAGACCAAAACCCAAAAGCTAAACTGCCAAGTTTAGTAGGACTGATTTCCAGAGTGGACGTCTGCAACCTTAATCGCATTTTTGCAGGGAACATATAGGAAATATATTGTTTATTTTCCATTTGTCTAAAATAACATTTAGAGAATAAATGAATTAAGGTAGCCTGGCAAAGAAAGGGAATTGAAATTCTGCTGCAAGTTGAATTTGTGGCCTAACCTGCTGAATTTGCAAATAAACAATTTCTTTTGTGCAAAGCATTAGAATATTATTTTCTTGCTAATCGAGAGGAAATGAAAGGAGCGATCCGATGTGGTGGTGGTTGTTATTGTGTGCTATCAAATCCCATTTCACTTAGGGTGATCTTAATAGGGCTTTCAAGATCATGTGAAATATTCAGCGATGGCTTTGTGATTGATATCTTCCACCCACCTCATCCGACCCATGTTTCCATGGATGAGCAAGAATCCCTCCCTTTCCCAAGGATGAAATTTAAATTCAGGTTGTTCACAACCTACCCTACATTCACATGAGATCAGAATAACCACTTTCAAGTACTTTGCAGCAAGAAGATGGAGTGGTAGAAACAATGGTCGGCATTCTCAAAGTGCAGAGATGTGTCTTTAGCAGGCACCTGCCCCATCCAAATTTGATCTTAACTACCATCCTCACACTCTCTAGTGAATGTGAGAATGGGTTCATATTCTTGCAACAATATATCACTTAGACTATAACTCTTTCAATGAAAAGCAATGAAAGAGTGTAGCCTAAAGTGATATACTGTCCTGGTATTCAATGGACAATTTTACAAAATGCTTGTTTCTGTTGAAGACAAAGCCTGCTAGAATTGATTTGCTAACATGAATCAATGCAGCTGACTGCATTTTGGACACCCTTTGAAAACACAGCTATCGGTACTATCATGATGACTGCCTACACTTCAAAATTTCCATGACATTGCTCCATAAATATGCTTTTTTTTGGGGGGGGGGGGATTAGTTGGTTTAGATTCTCAACAGGTTGGCTGTCCAAATCTTCTGTGTGAAATTGATATCCATAAACCTCACATCACTCCATCAGAAGTGGAAGGATTAGCCAGACAACTACTGCTGTCACTGCCCATGGGATACCTGAATGTGTTCACATTCTTCATGGAAGCTCCTAGAATTCAGTCTATGGAATTACAGGAACTCAGTGTAGACTGAGATTTACAGGAAAATTACAATCCCAGAAAATCATCTTAGAACATTAATTCTCATATAAGGCTACCTCTCCCATCTTTCAATCTAAAATGTCTATCAGCAGCAAGCAAATTAAAGTTTAGGCAAAGCATATCTTTCTAAGTCTTCTATCCTGAAGAAAGGGTGAAGTTAGCCATGCCCTTCAAGAGTATTCACAGGCTCCTAGTTGCCAATATTCAGTGTTCATTTCAAAAGTAATGTTTATTTGGGGAATGCTTAGGCAACAGATTTACTGCTATATCATTTGGAAGTCTGAACACAGATTTGTCAAACTTCCTTTAAGGTCACAAAGGGGAAGAAAATGTAGTAATATTAGTTGAATGATTTCTGGACTGTCTGCACCTTTGCTAAGGTCAGTGACCTAAAAAATTTCCAGAAAAATAACTACTGTCCTTTCACAGTACAGCTACAATTATTGCACTTCCTCTGCCAAATTTATATGACAAATACTTGACATTCCATCTCAATTCACAAGCCAGCAAATTCCAATGTACTGAAGAGAATTCTAGGACATAGCCTAGAAGAGTCAGAACCTGTCCAGGCAGGCCTTAGGACCACCCCTATAAAGCATTTGGAATGGGTTGGTCCACTGTTTTTTAACATCACCCACACATGTTGGATATCTAAGTGGCTTCAGTCACCCACAACATGCGCCTTTGGAGTCTTGGTCAGAGGGTGTGACTTGTTCACTATTCCCATATATGCCATTCCCATTATGTGGACAGTAGAAATGTAATAAATGGGACTTTTGCAGTTGTCAAAAGCTGATTACACTGTAAACATATAGTATGCTGATGATGGTGCTAGTCTCTGTGTGAGTGTTGCCAATTGAAACCATGCTAGTGGGAATAAAAAACCACTTCTGGGTATGCTATATCTAGAATATCCTGGAAAGGTATACATTAAGTCAGCATTCTGAAAATCCCTCACTACTTTAAATTGTCCATGCAAAAAGTGGTGGAAAAGTCATAAGTTAATAAACATTTTTGGTGAACAGGACGCAGTAGTTTATTTCCCATAGCTAGGCTTATTGCTCAGCATAAGCACGGTGATAACAACAAGTGTCAGGAGAGATAATGTTTGAAATATGCTTCTCAGTGGAAGCTAGAATTAAAAATGAAAATCACATGAACCTAACTTTCTTACTGCACATTTTGAATATTTTTCATATGCAAGTTTGCACAATGTACAATTGTGAAGTTAGATACAAAACTCCTAATATGAAAACCCAGAAACCTCCCCAGCAAACTATGTATCACACCATCCTATATCTCCAGTTTTCAGAAAGAAATTCAAAAGATAAAATTCAAAGTGGATTCTAACAAGTCTTTACTGGTTCATAACCCAAGAATTTGAAACCACAGAATTCAAAAACTTAGAAAAACCAGGATATGACCTAACTTTTTTTGTTAACATGTTAGTTTCCTTCCTTCCTTCCCTCATTCACTCATCCATCCAAAGAAGAAATCTAATTAATTCAGATTGCCTTGCAGATCCATACTGTGGTGTTCCCAGTTGCTATGAGAAAACTGCTAAGAAAGTAAAGAAAGCTAATATAGGAAAAAATAATTTCAAATGTGGTGTTGGCAAAGGGCTGGTATTGGAGGATCTGCAAACCAAAAAAGTGAGTTCTAAGTAAAATCAAGTCTCAACATCCTCTAGAAGCAAAACTGACCGAACTGAACCAATCATACTTTGGAGACATCATAGAAGAGTCACAAGAGAAAAAAAACTGTTGTTTCACAGTTGATTCTGACCCTTTGCGACCCCATGGACAATTGCCCTCCAGGCACCCCTGTCCTCCACCATCCTCCTCAACCCACCCAGCTCTGTGCCCATTGGGTCTACAATACCATCTAGCCATCTCATTTTTGGCCATCCCCTTCTTCCTTTGCCCTCCACCTTTCCCAGCATCAAGGCTTTCTCAAGTAAATCCTCTCTTCCCATTTGATGTCCAAAGTACTTTAGTGTCATCTTTACTATTTGACCTTCTAAGGAGCAGTCAGGGTTGATTTCTTCTAAGATTGACCTATTTGTTCTCCTCGCTGCCCAGGGAACTCTCAAAACTCTCCTCCAACACCACATCTCAAAGGCATCTATTCTTCTGCACTCAGCTTTCCTAATGGTCCAGCTCTCACAACCATACATTACAACAGGGAATACCATTGCTTTGACTATGAGAATTTTTGTTTTCAAGGTGATGTCTTTATTTTTAACTATGTTCCCCAAGTTTCTCATAGTTTGTCTTCCAAGAATTAGTAGCTTTTTTATTTCATGGCTGCAATCTCCATCTGCAGTGATCTTGGATCCTAAGAAAGTAAAATATGTCACTGCTTCTACTTCTTCCCCATCTATTCTCCAGGGACTGGTAGGGCCTGTTGCCATTGTCTTTGTTTTCTTGATGTTGAGTCTCAAGCCAGCTTTTGCACTCTCTTCTTTCAACCTAAGCAGCAGCTTCTTTAGGTCTTCCTCACTTTCTGCCACTAGGGTGGTATCATCTACGTATCTCAAATTGTTGATGTTTTGCCATGCAATTTTGATTCCAAATTGTGATTCCTCCATCCCTGCACTGTGTATTATGTGCTTTCTGTATAAGTTGAATAAGCAGGGTGATAAAACACAGCCTTGTCTTACTCCTTTTCCTATTCCAAACCACTCTGTCATTCTGTATTCTGTCCTAACTGTTGCCTCTTGACTCATGTACAGATTTCTCATGAGGCATATAAGGTGTTCTGGTATTCCCATATCTTTAATTACTTGCCACATTTTGTTGTGGTCCACACAGTCAAAGGCCGTGGTGTAGTCAATGAAACAGAAGTAGACTTGTTTCTGATATTCCTTTGTTTTCTCCATGATCCAATGTATGTTGGCAAAAGTTTGAAAGCAGCAGAAAAGTGTTAGACTGATATGAGATGGATTCCTTTCATAAAGGAAGCTACAACCTTGAATAGACCTGTGCATATGCTCCCATCCACAGAAAGGTAATGCTAAACGACAGACTGAAGTTAACCCCAAATGTTAGTTTTAAAATTATTATGAAAAAGCAAATATGTAATGGGAAGGTGACAGGCATAATCTGTACATTTATTGCTCATTAATGAAGCTGGACTGACAGCTCAATAAACCTAAATCTGTCTTTACCATCTACAAAAGGAGACTTTCCTGTCAGGCTCCTTTGAACCATTCTGCCAATAAGCCTCAATCTTCCTGAACTAAAACCCATTAAAACTACAGAAGAGCATTAATGGATGAGATCCAGATTCCATATACAGTACTTGCCAAGAGCAGCTACTTCCAGAAGCTTTGGTTGGAAACATATAAAAAAACTCAGGGCTTGAAAGATAGTTATGTCTCCTTCCAGATCCCTTCAGGTACCAGCAGCAGAAGGTCCAGGGAAAATCTCTCCAGATCTTACTTATCTTTGTGCAGAACATCACTGAACAACCAAAGGCAGTTGTAAATATTGAGAGTGTGATGGCAGGAGTAGCACCAAGACAATCCATCCAGTTTCATCTGGATTCTTCAGAAGATATTCTGCAAGAAACAGAAATGTATCCAAAGCAAAGGACTATCAGTAATGTAGGTAGCATGTTGGGAGAGTTCTCATAGATTATTAAAAGTTAGTCAGAACCAGAGGAAGATATGAGGATTGCTAGAACTCTGCACCTCATGTGAAGCTGTAAGAAATTTTAAAGAGAAAAACATGCCATTTAGAACAAATTCATATTTGGCCTTTATCTCATAGGTGTCTATGCAAGAGGTTATGAAAAAAGAATGCAAATAGACTGAGCACTTCTAAACATTTGTCTTTAGTTGCTGCATTTGAGAGCAGCTCCACACAATAGAATTGAACTAGTTCAATATTGGGGCATTTTATATTTGCTTCCTATTCCCTGAGATTTCAGAGACAAAACTTGACACTGGAGGATTATGCCCCCACCCTCAATTTTCTTTTCTCAAGGCTAAACATGCCCTGTTTCCTCTATCTTTCCTCATTGGCTTTCATTTCCAGCCCCTGATCACCCTTTGTTGCCCTCCTCTGTAATTGTCCCAGCTTCTTGGCATCCTTCTTAAAGTGCCATGTCCAGAACTAATACTCTAGAGCAGGGATTCTAATCCTGTGGGCCATGAGCTGGATGCAACCCACAGCACCATTTCATGTGGCCCACCACCACCTCCACCCCATCAGGAAGTACCATGTGATGGAGGAAGGGCAAAATGACCTTATGGCCCCCGAAGCTATCTGGGGCCACAGGTTGAGAATCCCAGCCATTGAGTAACTGATCCACTGTTTCTTTTCTCTGTCTTTTTTTTTTTTTGCTTCACATGTACCTGTGTAATCTAGTCTGGCCAGACATCCCGCTACAGTAATGGAGTAGACCGTACAGCCAGTGACTCAACAGCGAGTATCAGCTGGCGGTTAACTAACCTGCCTCCCTAAAGGGGCCAATGGCTATGGGTGGATGAGCCCCTTTAGGTGGGGTGATGGTCCCCCTCAGTGGAGGAAATGCTACTGAAAACCATCATTTTGGGACCAATGGCAAAATGAGTGGAGGAGGAACTCTGATTCCCAAAGGTAATGGAGGTGGAAGAGGCCATGCCAAATGGACTGGCTATGAAGGCGCACCTTGTCCATATCCTCAAGGCTGCGGAGGTCCATTGCAGTCCCAGTGTTAAATCCTGCATGTTGCACTTCAAGTGTGCCATGAGTGATGGCTCCATGATCATAGTGTGTGGGTCACTTCATGGCAAGCTGGGATCCACCTTAAACTAATTCACACCAGTGACATTTTTCCAACTTCAGGGGGGGGGGATGCATTCTCAAATACAAGTTGCAGTTGATGACCTGTATAATGTTTTTTGTTGATCTGAGTATCTCTTGCAAACTTCATTTCATTAGGAGCGTTTGCCTTCCTAACACCAACCCTACAATACTTTGCTACTTGTTTTTTGTGGAGTTACATTGGCCTTTTTTGGCTGTCATCCTCTTTTTTTCTTGTGGGAATTGTTTGTAGTTGCCTTTAAAAATTCCTTTTTAGAAACTTCCACCCACCTTGGACTCCTTTTCCTGATAGTATCTCCTGCTATGGGACTTTACCTATCATTGTTATCAGTTTATTAGAATGGGCTTTTCTAAATTCTAGCATCTATGTGCAGCTATGCCCTGCTTTTGTTTATTTCAAAATCAAGAACTCAAGTAGAACATAGTCACACACACACCCGCCGCCAAGAATTCCTCTTGGTGCCACTTCTTCCATCAAGTTATTTCTATTGGTTAGAATCAAGTAGCTTCTCCTCTAGCTTCTTCCTCCTGGTGGTGCAAGGATGCGACCTTACAGAGAGACCATTTCTTTTACTCTTCCAGCAATACTGACTCCTCCAGCGATAGCGGCAAACTGTGCACATGCCAATATTTAAAAAGGGTTTTAATCAGCAGTAATCTTGCAATGACATCATTTGTGTTGCACAAACAGACTGAAATAGGATTTTGGCCACTATCCCTATATTTTTCTTTAAGCAAGCCAAAAAGAAAGGAAGAAAGAAATCTGACAAGAAACACATGGCAGTATCCTTCAGTTATAAAGTAATCTCTTCATAACATCACTGTAAACATATAAGACAAAACAAAGGACCCAAGAACAATTACAGTTCTGAAATATGTTTGGATTCATACGATGAAAAGAAAATAAGCAACAGAGTGTTAAAGATGAAGATGTTACTCAATTTAAGACAATAAATGTTGATTTTAAAACTAAATATGGTAAGAAAACACTTATAAACAACTATGTATATAATCAGATGATGTCCATTTATGTATACAGTATGTGTGTTATCTCTATTTAGACACACACACACACACACACACACACATTGTTGTTGTCATATGCTGCTGTAAAGTCATCTCCAACTGATGGCAACCATATGAGTGGGAAATCTCAAAACAGTTCTATCCTCTGCAGCCCTGCTCAACTCCTGTAATTTATAGCTGATAGCTTCCCTAAGGGTGCCCAAACTTTTCGGGCCCGGGGGCTGGATCCAGCCCATAGGCCGTAGTTTAGGCACCCCTGCCTTAGGGAATCAATCCATCTCTTGCTTGGCCTTCCTCATTTCCTGCTGCCTGGCCTGGGATCGAACAACTAGTGTTTATGTATATGTTCTACTTTATCATCATACTGTATGGTGAAACACAAGTCCAATCAACTATTTCAAGAGAATGAAATAGCTGTCAGTCAAATACAAATTGGAGGGGAATCAAAATCAATAGCATTATAATGATTACGAAGATCATAATGGCAGTAACGAAGCTATGCTGAGCTATAAATGTGACGCTTTTGTGGCTGGAGCACAATTACCGGCCTGTTTTCTATTATACCATTACTGCTGCTACATTGTATGTTACTGTTACTGCAGCCTGTTGAGCACAGGTGTGATATTGGAGAGATCAAGGGACTCAAGTGACCAATAGGATCCCACCTGACCATATTCTGGTATCACCAATGGCACGACAAGTCTGAGAGACCCTTAGAATAGTGATGACAAACCTTTTAGAGACCAAGTGCCCAAACTACAACCCAAAACGTACTTATTTATTGCAAAGTGCCAACATAGCAACAGGGAAGGAAATGTTTCCATTGGGCTGCTGGGCAGAGGGGCAGGGTGAACTCTGTGCTGGGGGGAGGGAGGAAGTGCTCCCATTGGGTTGCTGGGCAGAAGGGCAGAACAAACTCTGTGCTGGGGTGACTGCATGGGTGCCCACAGAGAGGGCCCCGAGTGCTATCTCTGGCATGCATGCCATAGGTTCACCATCACTGCCTTAGAATGACTAACTTTGTACAGGCTGGCTATCCAGGCAGAATAATGTTACAAATGCTGTATTTAGAATTGTTTGAGGAAAGAAAACAGAGCAGGTTCTGCTGATGTAATTTCCCTCTTGCTTATAACAGTACCAACTGTCTTCCTTTACTGCCTCTCTTTCTCATCTATGCAGATTAAATATGACCAGAAAAATCACCAGCTCTTTATACTTCCTGTAGCTGTAGCCTGTTTCTCCTTGCTGCTAATGAAGTATGAATGAATGATGGGTGTTTTTCCTTCTCACTTTACTAAATCAAATTGAACATTCTTGACACTGCAGCTGGATAAGCTGTAACTAAATCATCCCCTTTTGGGGGAAGCATGAGGAAGGTGTTGTAAACAAAGCACACTTCCTGGGAAACCACAGAGATTGCTTCCTCCTTTTCTCTTCTTTTGGTAAGTCATTATCCTTGACTGCTGACCTGTTCCAAATTTGCAGCTCTGTGCTGAGATGGATGAATTACAAGCTTTCTGTGAGCGGACAACAGATGTTGGGAATAATCTTGACAGGGCTCTGTAACCCACAGGTGGGGAAATGTGTTCATACATTCCCATGGGCAGGACTGATGCTTGCTCCTGCCATCCATGCCTTTTGATGCCCTCCTGGTTTGGCTTTATAGCTTTCATAATTTAATTGCACTTCAGGTTTTACAAACAGTGTGTGAGAGAGAGATAAGCATTTTTATTGTTTTATGTTTTATTTGAAATTCGTCTATCAGAAAATGATTATTACCACACACACACAAATAGCCAAAAGGTTTCATCAACATAAAACCTTATAGTATTCCGTTTCGGCCAACAGTCCTCTCTTTAGTCTTGGTTTTCCATTGTTGATTTGTTAGAGGGTCAAGTGGGAAGGCAGGGTTTCACCAGAAACTCTTATCTTAAGCACTTCAACCATAGGGTGAGTAACCAGACAAATTTTAATTATCATCCAAGAAAACTGCATTTCCAAGCACAGAACAGATATAGCTCAACAAAGACTTTTAAAACTCATTCCCACAAAGTTTTGAATCAACTCCCCAGGAAAGATCAGAAGTTGTGCCCTTTCCCAGTCCTATCCTGGCACGGTATTCCCAGAAGAATAGTTTGGTCTGTGATACCAAGGGCCGCTAAAATGCCCAGGGAATCAACAGGATTGCGTCCCATGAAGCCCACAGTGTAGACCAGGGGTTCCCAACCTTTTCAAGCAGGGAGCTGGGTCACACTCTCTCAGTCAGTTTTGTACCCTGCCTGCATGATGGGGGTGGCCATTTTCTCCAACAGCTTCAAAGGAGTGGCCATTTTGTTTCTCAAATGCCCTTGGGATGGTGGGAGAGCCACATGAAATGTTGCCATTGTCTGGATCTGGCCCATGAACCTCCAGTTGGGAACCCCTGGTGTAAGCAATCCATCAGGTAACACAAGATGATTTCAGTGCCCAAACCAAGAACTAGGTTGGAATGGAACTAAACAATGTTTGCCATTTAAGAATATTCTGAGCTGGGGAGCTATTACAGATTCAAGCAACCTGTAGTCTTGATACTGGGTATTAGTATCTAATTTTATGGTGTGGCCATAAAACTGTTATCCATTCCCCCGACATCAGCATCTTCTGAATGCATCTGTTCTGCCTATGGGAAAACACACACTATGGCTCAAATCATTTAACAAATACAAGAGTCAATAAATTAGGGGCTATCTGTTCCCACCTGCTCCTGGAGAAAAGTGGGGGGTCTTCAAAAGAATACAGTAGTGCCGATACAACTGAACTGAAGAAAGTGCAAGTTTTGACTCATCTGATGAGAGTGGAAGTAATTAAAATTGTAGAAGTTTTTGAGAACATAAAGTAAATGTAAAAAAAACCCTCATTACTTTGTTATCCTCTACTTACTCACTGAATTTTGTTACTCTAAAATTTCCAATTATAATTAGTCCATTAGTTCAGCTAAATGGATTATTATATTTTTTAATTAGTAAAAGAAATATGTTTACTTCATTAATGTAATGTAAGCCATAGAATGATTTTGAGAACTACTATCTGAAATAACATTCAAAGGAATAAAAAGGATGTCAATTTTAGAAAAATCTATTGTATTTTGAAATGCATTTATTTTTTCCTGTACGCTCAACATGCTTAATTTGTGTGAACTTCCCTCCTTTCAAAATTCCCAGAAGGTTTACATCTCTAATGTATGACTTATGTGAGTTTATGGTGCTCTGTGCCATGTGGAATTCTATGCTCCCAGCCTGCTAACGGCTTTTCTTTCAAAATAACTCACACCCATGAACTGTAGAAGCATCAATTGTGTTTTCCCCCAATTTTCCTATTTTATTCCCAATCAATTTTCCCGAGGTAAAAAAACCAAATTTACCGGGTCCCCCCCCTTTACATTTCTAATGAGAATCAACATGAACTACAGCTATAAATCTCACTTACTAACATTTTGTCATCTTGTCATATAAATATAATATGAATGTTAAATGATTATTCTTGAAGCCAGAAGAAAAACAAAGCTCTAATGATTGACCAATGAAATGCTTTAACATATATATAAATAACCATGGTTTAAATTCAAACATACAGTTAAAAAAAAAAGCACTAACACTACCATAAAAATTCAAAAACATACCCACACAAATGTCTAAATTAATTAATTTTACTGTATTTTCATGTATTTTAATTATTGAAACTCACTAACAGCTGCTGCATTTTCCACCCCCAACTTATACTCAGGCCAATCTATTTTCCTAGTTTTAGAGGTCCATATTAGGTACCTCGACTTATATTTGGGACAACTTATAGTTGAGTATAATATGATAAGCTTTTCCCCATTCCAAAAGATCCCCTCTTGCATAACTGATAAAAAAATATTTACACAAGTAATATTTAAACCTGCCTGAGACTGGACATGCAATGGGAATAGGGTTGCAATAATTCTTTCCCACAAAACTGGGACAGCTATGTGATGTCATTGCATTCTTCAAACTGTGCATGTGTTGGATGGGGCTGTCAGAGAGATGCAGCTCTAAGACTCTGCGGAATCCCCATCCAGGGCGGACGGCCTTTGTCAGTTTAAAATAAACTGTACTGAAGAGGTTTTTCCACATGTGATTCTTTTTGCAAAAGACAATTCTTGGTGGTTCTGGGTTTTTTTTTTTTTTTTGAATAAAATTTCTTGGGCTACTCTTATGGTTGCCATATGTCCCAGTTTTCCAGGATTTTCCCGGATTCAAGCTGTCCCAGCCGGTTCAAGAAAAAACATAGAAAAATACTTGATTTTTAAATTTGAACAAAGGAAGCAAGATCACCCCTCACTAAGGGATTTTTTCAAAAAGTTAATTCACTGCCTCCCTGCCTTTCTTTCAATTATCCTGTTTGAAAGTGGCAAAGGCAAAATAGCACCCTGTGAAGCCCACTGGGGAGGGGAGATACTTGCAAGTGAGACAACTGAAAGAAAGGCATGGAGGCAGTGAAAAATCTCTTTGCAAAAATCCCTTGGTTCACCTTGAAGTTTGGGGCACAAGAAGTCATCCTCAGCCCTTTTCCTCAAAAGCTAGGAAGGAGCAAGAAATACCCATATCTAAGAAGCCAAACCTCCACCATACACTGGGATGGAGGATTCCTTCTTCACGTGACCACAAAGGGTTAATTGCATAAGGTTGGTATTCCTTGAAGGCTGTCCACCCTGGACAGGAAACAGGAAGGGACTTATTTTGGAGGAGGACCTTTGTGATAGAGGACTCTTCACTTTCTGCCCACCCTGTTCCCTTCCTCTCTAGGTCTGGTGGAGGTTTGGCTTCTTAGATATGGGTATTTCTTGTTCTCTCCCAGCCTTTGAGGAAAAGAGCTGAGGATGATTCCTGGTCCACCAAACTTTAAGGTGAGCCAAAGGATTTTTGCAAAGAGTTATTTCACTGCCTCCGTGTCTTTTTTTCAATTATCTCGCTTGCAAGTGTCTCCCTTCCCCAATGGACCTCTCAGGGTGCTGTTTTGGCTTCACCACTTTCAAGCAGTATAATTGAAAGAAAGGGAAGGGAGGTAGTGAATTAACTCTTTGCAAAAATCCCTTGGTGAGGGGTGATCTTACTTCCTTTGTTCAAATTTAAAAATCCAGGATTTTTCCATGTTTTTTCTTGAACTGGCCAGGACAGCTTGAATCTGGGAAAATCCTGGAAAACCAGGACATATGGCAGCCCTAAATGGGAAGCATACTGGACCATGGGGAACTCTTAGAAAAAACACTTTTCCACAACTGTGTAACACAACAGGATACTAGCCAATACCAGCACCAGAAGATCCAATGACTTATTATTTTAGGGAGGAATTCACAGGTGATAATAAAGACAGGTGTAATCATAGATAATCTGATTTGAATCTCCACCTTATTAGTGGCTTGTCTTAAATCGATGGCCCCATTCCCCCTTCTACAAATACTGTCAGAACACAATGTGCAAATGAAGAGAGGTGAACATGCCTCTTTCCCCACAATTCCTCCCTGAAGTTCAGGGGTGGGCAATGTCTAGGGGTCCCAGAGGTATGCATGCCCATTGCTGGATTTTGGAGGGCTGTCATCATTCCCATATTGCACCATCAAACTAGAGCACACCTTCCAGAGGGCACAAGGCAGGGGACTTTTCAGCTGATAAATTTTTTTTTTTAAAAAAACTGACGTTTTGGAGTGTGTGAAATTGCTGGTTTGAGGAGCAGGGGTAGGTAGGCAGCACATTTGAGTTTCTGGTTGCAGCATGTTCCCATTCCAGTTGCTTTCCATTGCTTATCTGCAAGCCAAGAAAATGAAGAAGCAGAGTAAAAGATAAAGCAGGAGGAGGAAGTCTAGTTCTCTCTAACCACACCCTCTTTTGATGTAAAAGATAGACACAGACCTCATTTTCTTGCTTTGTACACAGATGACCAATCTTTGCTCCCATTGTTGTTAGCCAGCTCTTAAAAGCATACAAATCTCTGCTTTGAGCTTAAAAATCACAGTGCTAGCACACTGGATTAATTGCTGCTACGGTGCAAACTTTTAGCAGGAGCATATGGCTGTAGATTGAATATGTGGTGCAGCAGGGAGGAAGTGAGAGAGGTTTTTGAGGAGGAGATGGCAGCAATATTTCTGCCTGTGAAAGAGCTGCTGCTCCCCCCCCCCCCAGTTTCTGAATGAACGAACCAGGAGTTAGCCAATATAAAATTAATGTGATATACCAGGCAGCAGAAGGAGTCAAGCACATAGTTTATGGTGATAAATGGTTTTCCATGACAGCAAAAATATGACAATGAAAGGAAGACAAATGCATTTCCTGGATTGCTCAGTAATTCTGATTAGGTTGCCTTTCCTGTAAAGGATTATGTAGGACAAGCTGACATGATCACCTGGAATTACCTAATCCAACAGGCATTATGTGTGACAGATAAAACATCTGTTTAAAGAAAATAAAGTGCACTTAGCCATGGGGCTTCAGATGCTGACCAAAACCAGATCAAATAAAAAGCGTAGTTTCCTTTGCAAAGACACTGTCGAGGGTTTGCAAACAATTTATAGTTCAACAAAGCCATGACTTGCCATCCATTTTCCGTCTTATTGATTAGCAAGCTGCAGTTCACTTGACCAAGCTAATTGCACAATCCACTGAGAGAGGGCTATGAGTGAGATTTAAAGCAGAAGTCACTCCAAGAAGAGGAGGGCTATAACAAAAGAGATTGTCTGGAATAAATGTGGAGGGAGGGGGAGGTAAATCTGGATTGCTCTGAGGCAGCCCTAGGCAAGGAAGAAGCACAATTATATACACCTCTCTCAGATCTCCTGTTTGCACCAGCTGCTGCAACAACCCAACATATGTCTTCCTAGGAAAAGAAGTCTCCTTGAGTTCAATGGGACTTTCTTCTTTGCAAACATCTTAGGCGCCTCTGTACTTCTCCACTTTCTCTTCCCATCAGGCTGTCTGGAAATGAAGAGTCTGCATGATCATGTACATAAAAAATCATTTCTGGGCAGTACAAATGACTCTTTGCAAGTAGGGCTGAAATGGATATTTCCTCAACAGAGCAAGTGAGAAAGGCATGTTCTAAAAAATGAAAATTTGTATTCAAATTAAAATCTGCTGTTCAAAGAAGAAATTTTAGCTCCCAGTTGAAGTGCCTTAGATATGTTGGAAACAGTTGGTTGCCCACTTTTTAAATTTAATTTAATTTAGTTTAATTTTTTGACTTGTATGCTGCCCCACTCGCAGAGCGACTCTGGGTGGCTAACAAAGTTACAGAAAGAAATACAGTTACACATTTACAGGGTACAATACAACATATCATCACAAATTCAATATCAAAAAGTCAGTGTCATAATAACAAAGTATCACAGTACTCATACAAGAAGTCCCACTGAAAGAAGTCCAAAGGATGAGTCCAGTAATAGTAGCTATGGCAGCGGAAGCAGTGTTTTTATAGCCGGCCAGCCCAGCTCCATTGGCCAAGTCCCGGCTTTTCATCCCCTGGCCATGGGTGGGACCCGGGGGAGGAGGGGCAGGCATCCTCGGCCAACTGAAGGGCAGATTGGCGGGGTGTCTTCTGCTGTGGGAGCTGGCACAACTTTTCATCCCCCGGGCATGGGTGGGGCCTGGGGAAGAGGTGGCAGACATCCTCAACTGATCAAAGAGCAGGTCTGCTGGGTGTCTTCTGCTGCGCAAGCCATTGTGGCATTTCATCCCCTGGCCATGGGTGGGGCCTGGGGGAGAGGCGGCAGGCATTCTCAGCTGACCGAAAAGCAGCTTGGCAAGGCATGGCTTTTTTTAAAAAAATGTCCACACATGGGCAATGGAGTGGTTCCAGTTGCCCCTCAATGCACACCTTTTGAGGCCCTTGTCAGGGTTTTTTTTTTTTGCTTCCAACTTTTTGGGTGTACTCCCATTTATGTTGTACCCAGTGCCTGTGGACACTAGGAACAGCATATATGGTACCACTGCACTAGACAAAGGCTGCTTCCAATCATACTGGATATTGAAATTAAACACTTCTCCTGTTCATCTCCAAAGCAACAGGGAAGGTGCAATAATTTCCCCCCTCCTATTTAATCTCTTCCATACTGCATTAGTTAGGAGTTCTTTTTAATTTCACTTTTTCTTTTTAGTGCTACCATATATACAGTTGTACCTCACTTAAAGACCATAATACATTCCACGGGATTGCTATTTAAGTGAGTTTGCTCTTTAAGTGAAAGACCATTGTAAGTGACCAATTGTGACTTCTGTTGGGGGGGGGGGATTGCGAACCACAATTTATTTGTTAAGCGAGTTTTTGGTTGGTTTTCTTTGTTAAGCGAAGCGAACATTCAGAGAAAATTCTGCTCTTTAAGCGAGGCGCTCTTTATGCGAGGTTTGACTGTACTCGAATATAAACTGAGTGTTTAACCACAAAAATGAGGTCCAAAAAGGGGATTCAGCCAATATACGGGTCAACAACTATGAGGTCAAAAAGTATGGGTTTTTAAAAAGTTATTCAGCGTTTTGAAAGTAAGTTTTGGGACTTCCACAGCAAAAGAATCTGAGGCTCAATTACACAAGTGGCCACAAGAGGGTGCAAATTGTGATAAATTTTTTTCCCCCTTAGAATACATAGAAAATCAAGTTCTCCTTTTCTGGTTTGTTTTCAATTAATTCCTATGCAAAACCACAAATGAAAATAGAAGCTCTACAATGCAATTGTGTTCCCCTTCTAAACTGGTGTGGGAAAAGGATTTTACTTACGTACATTCGTGCCTTTGTCCCTGCTCCATGTGTCCAAGATGGAGGGAGGAAGCCATTCTCCTTCCTTGCAGGGGGAGCAAAAGGCTAGGCTAGAGCAACACTTACTGCCTCAGTGTAATTGACCTGCCCACCCACTTTACCTGCAGCGCCACCACTGGTGGGCGGTGCAAGTCCAGTTTTTAAAACTCAGTCAAATAACACAGCTATACAAAAAAAAAATTTTTTTTCCTGGCATGAGCTTTTGCAGTTGTTTTATACTAATTTTAGGCTGCTGATTACAAATATGATCTCAGATTTGCTCGATCACATCACATTTTTATGCTATTGGCCAACCCAATTGTCATTCCTGACTGCATGTTGGTGCGAGTCAGTTATAGAATTATAGTGATAAAATTAGTGACTGATGAATACAATTTTTCTGGCATGAACAATTCTAAGGTAATTTTGAGGTGCTGATTCTGAATCTGGCATCCATTTTTTCCTAGCACATCAGGTTTTTGAGATCTCAAATATTGCAATATAGCTATGAACAGCAAATTTATCATCATATTCATCAAGCTAAACAGACATACGGACCTAATGAAATAACATCCAATATGCAATACTTTATTGAACAAACATATATAATTATGAACTGAGTCACAAAGTTGAAAGTGAAAGCATATTAACATGTAAGAATTGAAACGTTAAGATATGAAAATATGTACAAAAATGTAAATTGACAATATCGACCGTACATCGCCATGAACGACCTTTTCTTGGACACTCAGCGATGTTCAACATGTGTAATGTCTCTCATCAAGGACCAACAGTAATCTGCTCTTGAGTTTCCAAGATATTGTCAATTTACCTTTTTGTACATATTTTATTAGGTCTGCATGTCTGTTTAGCTCAACAAATATGATGATAAATTTGCTGTTTGTAGGTATAATGCAATATTTGAGATCTCAAAAAAACTGATGTGCTAGAAAAATACGGATGCCAGATTAGGAACCAGCACCTCAAAATTACCTTAGAATCGTTAGAGTACCTCATGCCAGAAAAATTGTGTTGACCAGTGTAATTAATATTGCTGTATTTTGATGTATTTTAATTACTGAAACTCACTAGCTGCTGCTGCATTTCCCACTCTCTGCTTATACTCAGGTCAATCTATTTTTCTGGGCTTCAAGGTCAAAATTAGGTACCTCGGTTTATATTTGGGTTGGCTTATACTCACGTATATACTTGGACCCAAAACTGTGAGCAGTTTCTTTATGGGAACTACAGAGAAAAAGGAAGAAACTAGCTCACTATGTCTACCGTTCACTTCATGATACAGGCAAAGGTTGCTTGTGCAGTTTGGACAGCAAGAACTGGCTAAATGCCCTTTAGCTCCTTCTTAATCCTCAGTCAACCTCAGCACCCACTATCCCAGACACCACCACCACCACCACCACCACCACCTGGAGCTGCCTGCACAGCCCCTACTGATCCCCTTTGCGTCCTCCCTCCATAACATAGCCTTAACTTGCAGCTGTTACTATTGTTGTTACATTTCTAGCCTTTCTTTCCACTGCTAGTGATGCTCAAGGTGGCTCGTAATGTGCATAAAACATAGCAAAAATGAAACAAACTCGGACATAAAAATTTTTAAATTACATCAAGCAAAAATATTACATCAAGCAAAAAGCTTGGTGCCAGTAGAAATCTTCTGGAGAAATCATTAGCTTATCCTGGGCTATTGCTCAGTCAGTTCAGACTTCCCTCTCTGGAAACTCTTAGTTTAGTCACTTTCCTTCTTTTCATGTGAAAAAAATAATCTGTTGACATACACAAAAAAGTCATAAGAAAGTTTTGCCATATTGTTAGCATTATGTCAAACTTCTCCCCTTGACTAACAGGCTGTTTGTGAATGTTCCTTTGGAAAGTGAGCCAAGAGTCAAGACTGGACAGCACCACACTGCAAAGCTTCGTAATCCATCCTTGGGAGCTCCTTTACTGAGCAATTCTTAGGATCAGTTTATGTTAAGTGGCTCACTATGCTTATTCTATTTGAAAAGCAACAGACTGATTCTCAACCAATTCTCTCCAATTGATTATTTAATAACTTTACTGAATTAGAACAGGTTGCTGATTTGGTTTTTGACCAGTCTAAAGGATAGCCTCGTTCATGTCCTGGACTGCTTGGCATATTTGATGGTTTAATGGAAGATCTATCCCTTTTTTTTTTAAAAAAAAAAAAGCCATATCCTTCCTTTTTATTAAAACAAAAGCCACAAGTCTGGATTCCCATCTGTCCAACTTATGTATGTAAGTCCAATCTCCTGTACAATACTTACATGTGTGAAGCTACAGTTGCGGAAGCTGCCACAGCAACCTGATGAGGTGCTAGTTGTGCTCCTTATTGTGCATGAGTGCCCCATCATAGATTGCCACAGCAGCTGCAACAGCTGGAGCGCAGCATGCATGTAAATATGGGACAGTTTACTTTCTTAAGTATTTAGCAAAATTTTCTTAACAATCTTTGACGGTGGCATCCTAATTATAAAACACCAGTACACATTGTGTTGCTAAATACTGTTGCATGGTGATAATCAGATGCCCATTAAGTATTCAGGGCCATTTCATGTCAGCCGTGAAATGCTCTTGATTTCTCCATGCCATTGCGGACAGTTGTTAAACACGGTTAGGTAGAAACTGTCAATATATATTATATATTCTGACAACAATTGTATGTGCTTGGTTATTTAGACCTAATTTATATCAATATCCCTAAGGTGGCAATAAGTTGGAACCCTTCTCATGGCGAACAACAAGGATGCCCTCAAAATACATGGTGAAGAACTTTCGTGACGGATTTCAAGACCATGCAAATGAGATGGGAGCAGGGCCATAGCCAGGATTCTAGATGTGGGTGGGTGAATATTTTTTTCAGGATGGGCAACAAAGCCTCTTATCAATGCATTCCTATGGGAAACCGTGCTTTATCAGGGTGGACAAACTGCTAACTCAGGGTAGGCCAAACCCACCTTGGTCACCCCCTGGCTATGGCCCTGCATCGGAAGATGCCAAAGTACTTGCCCAAGACGGCAACTGTTGGGGATTCCTTGTTGCCAGGTATGATGTACACTAGTACCTCCAGGGAGATCGGGAGACCTGATCCAAGCTGTTTCCAAAGTTCCCCCACCTCCCTGGAGGCTGCAACAAGCCAAAATGTCAGGATTCGAATCCTGATATTTTGGCTTGCTGCCCTGCCCCAGGAGGTGGGGGAAGTCCGGAAACAGCTTGGATCGGGTCTCCTCACCTCCCTGGAGCTGGCAGGGGGGGTCAGAGAGCCCGAAATGGGTTAAAATTTTACCCATTTTGGGCTCTCTGACCCCCCCTGCTGGCTCCGGGAAGGTTGGGGGACCCAATCCACAACTGCTGGGTGGCTGGGAAAGCTGACAGGGACTCCCTGTCGGCTTCCCTAGCCACCTGCACCAGCCTCCACAGTTGTGGGGTGGCTGGGGAAGCCAATGGGGGAGGCCCCCCCGTCAGCTTTCCAGCCACCTCACCCCTGCCTCCGTAGCTGCAGGGTGGCTGGGAAGCTGAACGGAGAACCCCGTTCAGCTTTCCAGCCCCCCTGCTGCTACGAATGACTGCATCGGATAAAGCTAGCAGATCGTTATCCGATTTTAGCATTATCCGATGCAGTCGTTATCTGAGGTATTACTGTATAGCAGGGGTACTCAAACTTTTTAAGCCAGAGGCCAGTTCATGCCCCCTCAGACTGTTGAGGGGCCAGACTGGTGGCAGGAACCACCCACCACTGCTACCACCACCGGTGACCACCCTGAGGCACCCACCACTCCCCACCATGCCACTTCCCTGTTTACCGATCTGGAGGAGCTAAATGGCACCAAATCATCCAACCCGCACCCTGGCTCCATCTGCTGCTTCTGCCACCTCTACTTCCTCCTCAATCCTTGTCCACTCCGCTTGGCATGTCCCCAATGGCACTGTTGGGGACACACCAAACCAAGTGGAGGGGACAAGGATTGAGGCAGAGGTGATGGAAGTGGCAGCTGGACCAAGGGCACAGGCTGGATGATTTGGTGTTGTGGGCCAGATTTGGCCCATGGGCTGTAGTTTGAGGATCCCTGCTATATAGCATGGGAGGATCTAAATTTAAGTAAGTATATCAGTATACATTATGTCACTGAGAAATTGAAGAAATGGGTGCACCAGACAAATTCATTTTAACTCTTCATTCCAGCAACTAAGTACTCTTGAAAGAACATGCCATGAAAGTGCCACACTTATTAGTTGTCTGCCAGAATATGCTCTTAGTCCATATGTTGTTAGTCGGGAATTTAAGGACTAGGCAGCTCCATGTATCAAATGTGATGTTTTTCAGTGGCGTCAGTTCACACATTCAATTGCCAATCGTTAAGGCTTTATGATAATCATATAGGAAAATCAAGTCATGTACATGTTATATGTGAAATAACTCTAACGTATAATGGGTTTGATGTCATCTCTGAATAATTGAATTTTTCACTGCTCCATCCTCTATCTGTGGCAACTTTTCACGGTGATTGTGTGAAATTTCCAACTCCTCTGCTGATGGGGAGAGCTCCCTTTTGCTTATGAGAAGTATTACCGAAGAGTGAAGCTAAAAATTCCATGTGAGTAGAAAGTAACTGAACAACAGATGATGTAAATGAGGAGATGAACAGTAAATGAAGTTCAAATGGGTAAAGGTGTGTATTTATGGAAGACAAGAGATGGTGATTACTTCAGTGCCGGTGCTTTGAGTAGACCGGAGGAGATGAGGAGGAAGCGAGTGAGGAACAAAGGATGGGGTCATCACAGTGCCAGATAAACACATTCGCAGAGCTGCTATTTTTCGATGAAAGTTTGAGAAAAATCTCTGAGAAGGAAAACATATCCATGACTTAAAGCAAAAGATTAGCTGAAGCTATGTTATCTAAAGTACAAAAATAGGCCACATATCATTTCTCCACCCCAAAACCATGGATGTTTTGATGTGTCCTTTTTGCATCTCAAGTTCTGACTTAATTAAATATTCTCCCATTCCCTATATGGCATATCAAACACAAGTTTAGGGAATGTCAACATCCAGCAACAGCAATTTTGTGGTAGGATTCTATCCACAGTGATATAATCTTTACTAATTCAGTCCAATTGATCTATATTTGAGTGAGGATGCTTTATTATGTTTAATGGAGTGAGTCCTAAGTAAGAGTGCAACTACACAGCAGGGAAAAAATGTGAATGGATTTACTGTAAAGTCACACAGAGAAACTCAGGTTTCTCTAAGTGCATTCACTTTGACCTGACCACAGAGGACTCAGAAGAGAGAGATGGAAACTGACCAATAGCTTGCATCTTGCTCACCCACAGTGATCTCCTAGATCAGGGATTCTGAATGCGGCCCATGGCACCATTTCATGTGGCCCCTCACCGCCTCCGCCACACCAGGAAGTGTCATGTGGTGGAGGAAGGCCAAAATATCTGTCCAGCCCCAGAAGCTGTCTGAGGGACTGTGACCTGGGCCCCGGCTTGAAAAAGTTGACAACTGTCCTAGGTGTCTTAGGACTAAGGCAACAAGTCACTTAAAAGAAGGAAGGGAGGAGGGGAAAACATGTAGACCTAGGCACTAGGTTTGAGAAGCAGAGGACTCGAACAGCAGCTAGTTTTTCTGCTGCCCTGGCTCTCTCATTGTTAGTGTAGTTGGGTGAAATGAATTCAAACAGAACAGCTACAAAAACCTTTACATTGGCTTAAGCAGTCACATCAACTGAATCTATGTGAATGCACTCACTAAAACAAAAATAAAAAAATAAAAATCAGCAGTAGCAGAGGGGGGAAAACTCAGAATCAACAGGGAAACTCTGGTAGGCAGGAGCTGAGACAAAGACGGGTGCTCAGACAGTCATGCTGTACCCAGGTCTCAATCTGCCGACTTGCCAGCCTTCCAGCTAACAAGGTGAGCTTCTTAACTACTGACCCACCCAGTGGTGGGATGTCAAAAAGTTTACTACCCCACCGTGATGTCATCACTGCGTGGGTGGAGCTAACATCATGATGTCATCACATTGTGGGCAAAGCCAAAGAAAAATAAAAATAAAATAAAAATAAGCACACACACACATCCCTCAACCCACCCACCACACAAGGACAGCGAGGCGGCCGTGAATACGCGCCAAGCACTGTAGGCATGCATAGGAACCAGTGAAAAGGTAAGCCCCAAAGGTGGTTCCCCCCCAAAGCTGCTACCGGTTCTCCGGGCCGCTGGGAACAGTTACTACCGGTTCTGGCGAACTGGTGAGAACCTGTTACATCCCATCTCTGGACCCACCACAGCCCCCTAAGAAAATAGATAATAGCACCTCAATAGTCTGACCTTCTAGTACAAAACAGTCCAAACAGTTCTAGCTGGATCTCTAAGGAAACCACAGGCCCAGTCACAAAATCTTTCTCCACAAGATATACCTGGCACACTACAAGATGTTACCTATCAATCTGTCTCCCATAGCCTGTTGCAGTACTGCTCAACTACTTCCTACAGAAAGCACATTCCAGGATCAAATGTGTTTCATCAAAAGCTAGTCCTGTTGGCATGACTTTGGAAACCAGAACACAATTAATACCTCATTATTACTTCCTACATCTACATCTACATCTACATCTACATCTACATCTACATCTACATCTACATCTACATCTACATCTACATCTACATCTACATCTACATCTATGTGTGGCAGCCGGGAGGCATAAGACCTCGCTCCAGCCACCTCCAACACCAGACTTCCTCGGCTGACTCTCTGGCAACATTAAGAAGAGCTGCTGCCGCCCCAGCAAACTATGGTGCTGATCTCACCTGGCCTCAGACCAGGGAGAGCTGGAACAGCTGTGTGGGTCTTCCTTCCTCCAGCACCAGTATGGACGCTTGCCCACCCACTTTGGCTGAGGGGGAAAGAAGCAGCATGGAATTGGACTTAGTGAGTGGGCTAGAGTTGCGAGTTTTGTGAACTGTTCGATGTGTTTCTGAAATGTTTTTTATGATGTCTTAATTTTGTAATTGTGATGGGGATCTCTTGAAATGTATGTGATATGTGATACTTTGATATGTTTTGATATGTAATATTTTGTGATATATGTTGTTAGCCGCTCTGAGTCGCTTTGGCAAATAGAGCAGCATACAAATACAAAAATACAAATATCTATGTCTATGTCTATGTCTATCTTCACACACATTCACATACAAAGAGGGAGAATGACACAGCAATAGCAATTACACTTATATACCACCCCATAGTACTTAGTGCTCTCTCTAGGTCAGTGATGGCAAACCTTTTAGAGACCAAGTGTCCAAACTGCAACCCAAAACCCACTTATTTATTGCCAAGTGCCAACACAGCAACAGGGGAGGAAGGAAACACTCCCATTGGGCTGCTGGGCAGTGGAGTGGGGTTAATTCTGTGCTGGGGGGAGGGAGGAAGCACTCCCATTGGATTGCTGGGCAGAGCAGCAGGTGAACTCTGTACTGGGATAGAGAGGAGGCGCTCCCATTGGGCTGCTGGGCAGAGGGGTGGGGCGAACTCTGTACTGGAGTGACTGCATGGGTGCCCACAGAGAGGGCTCTGAGTGCCACCTCTGGCATGCGTGCCATAGGTTCGCCATCACTGCTCTAGGTGGGTCACAAGTTAATGAGCATTTCGCTCCCAACATTCTGGGTATTCAGTTTACTGACCTCTGGAGGATGGAAGGATGAGTCAACCTTGATCCTCTTCAGGATCGAACTCACAACGTTTTGCATGCAGTACAGCAGTTTAACCACTGGGCCATCAGGGCTCATACACAGCTTTTATCATTCATTTTTATAGGGGAGATAAAATTGCAGTCCATACCACTTTAGTGAGATCCTAAGCATCAAGAATGAGAACCACAAACTGCCTTTCAGCTAAAGAGCAAGGATACTTACGTTGGGGGAGGAGGTGCTATCATTCACTCCGAGATCATAATTAAACTGTCTCCATATTCCAACATGTGTATTGACCAGTTTGCTGAACTGATTAAAACAGCATGAATGGAAAAGCTAATATTAGGCAAAATGAGAGCACTGCATGTTAATTAGCCATTAGCTTTCTCCAGGGTTTTTATGTATGCAGCTTTGCTTAATTATTTTTCAGGCCATTCTCCTTCTGAAACATATGTATTTATGAGGCACGTATGGGCGGAAGTGATTTTGCGTTTATTTAGGTATCTTATGCAACAAGGATTTTCTCCTTGATTTATTTTAAAATCAAGCATTACACATTTATTTACACCTGCGATTTCCTGTTTTAATTCTAAAACCTTCACTATCTGACTAATTAATATGTTAATATAAATAATATATGTACATATTAAACTTCAATATATTTATTACTGAGCTTGTTTGTAAAGAGAGCTGAGAGCTGTTCATTAGCTCCAGATACTTTTTAACTGTGTAGAGAAAAAGTGTGAGGAGTAAGAGTTCTCTTGCGCGCGCGCACACACACACACACAAATCTGGACCATCTTCTGCACACAAAGGATGAATTTCAAAATGGGAAAGGCTCCACTGTCATTGGAGGAGAGTCTTCCATTCATAAAGTTGCTCTTCCTGTGTAATGGAATAGCAACACATGACAATGGGAGTGGGGAGGATTAAGCAACTCAGAGCCCATCTACAACTGGCATATAGCTTGTTGTTTGGCTCATTTTTACTGTGATGTGACTCAAGACAAATTACAGTGTCCACGTATGTTTTGACTCACAGCACTTCATTTCACTTCTTTTTATACCTGTCTCACTGCACAGTGCTGGGGTTTTATATTTTATTTGCCACACTGCTAACTCTTTTGTTCTGTAGCTCATGTAGATGGTTAGTTCACTCCGAAATAGAGCTGTGGATGGTGTTATCTAAGATGACAACCCTGTGATTTATGGAGTGGGGCGTGATATTAAAAGAAATGTTGGCAGAATCTCTTCCTATATTTCTGGTGGATCTCTCTTTCTTAATTAATTACTTAGGTGATGCAGTGAATTCCAGATACACTGGAGATGCATTACATATCTCTTTTGGTACACTGCATTGGATGTTGTACTGAGTCAATGTGTTGTTGGTTCACTATGTCACTTTATATAACAAAGAGAAAGTTACTCCAGGCCATAGAACAACAGAGGCTGGAAAAGGCAGGGAAGAGGACAGGAAGGGGAGTAGCGGTCATTGAAGGGAGAAGAAATTGAAGCAGCTCAAAGACCAGTGTGGACCATTGTCAGGGTGAGATCAAAACCTTCAGCGTAGACCGTAGATCAGGCATGCACAAACTACAGCCTGTGGGCCGGCCCCAGCCCCCAAAGCCATTTCATTTGGCCCCTGATACCCTCGCTAAGTAAATATGGCTGCTTTTGCGCATGTGTGAAAGTGGCCATCTTGTGTCCTGGTTTGGTACAGGAAACAAAATGGCCACTTTCATGCATGTGCAGACTAGTCAGTGCAAACCAGGAAATCAAATGGCACAAACATGACATGTTCCAGGGGCGTGATCTGGCTTGCTCAGCTGTTCCAGGGATGTGATCAGGCCCCCAGCCTGAAAAGTTTGGGCACCTCTGCTGTAGATGGAAGGGTTGTTCATGTGAGAGATAAAATGTATCACGGTACAAATAAAAACTTCTCAACATGAAACCGGTTGGTCTACAGTTCTTCATGTAGACAGATCCTAAGGAAACTCCACGTTTAAACTCTGGAGCAAGATACTAGCCTCTGGCCTCATATTATCATCTGAGCCAAGATTATAATACACCTGGGATTTATTGCAGAATCGTTTATAAGGCATAAAAAAAGTTTAAAATCTAAGAATGATAACAACCATGTTGGAAACATTACAGTAATTGCCTGCCCATTCTGATGAATTTGAAGTGGTCTAGTTCTTATCTTAGTGCAATCTATTTTATCTCTCACTTGACTGATCCTTCTGTCTACACGGATCCCAGTTTTTTCTTCCATGAGAAGGGTCCACAGCGATCTTTGAATTGCTCCAATTTGTCCCCCCTTTTAGTTTTTGACACTTTCTTCCCTACCTTTCCCCTGCCTTTTCTTGGGCCTTCCTTCAACAGGCTATGGTGACTTACCCCTTTTTGTTGTTAAATAATAAGCAACATAGCAAAACAGTGTGCTGTATATAATGCCACCAATGTATCTTGTTTATCTAAGAAAGTGCCCCATGAATAGCAAAATATATTTTAAAAATGTAAAACAGTAGGGTAGATGTACATAGAGTAGGGGAGGATTCTCTGTTGTCTCTTTTGTCCAGCCCAAGATGGCATGGTCTCCAATTAAAAACTGTGAATCGTGATATATTTTGTATAATCACTGTTACATTTTTTTAATCCCAGTACCTTTAGAGCAGTGGTGGCGAACTTATGGCACATTTGCCAGAGGTAGCACGCAGATGCCTTTCTATGGGCATGTGCACTGTCGTGAGCAAGGCCAGCCCTGCCTAGCCCAACCAGTGCCAATGGGGAGGTGAGAAGGGAGGTTGAAATCCCACCTAGGAGATGGTGGTGGAGGTGAGGTCAGGCAACCAGATACCCATCCTCCCACTCTTCCTAGGAGGTGGGGGAGGTGGCACTGCATGCGCAGGGGGGTTGGGCACACATATGTGGGGTTGGGCACACATGGGGTGCACCCATAGGGGGTCAGGCACACGCAACCACATGACATCGCCAGCATGCGAATTATTGCCTAGAATGTGTTTTCTGTGTATTAGTACCATAGTTTTCAGACCCTCAATGACATCAACATATTTCTTCATTTTGGGAAAGGAGATAACATCCCCTGTTCAAGGATCAACTAGAAACCTTCAAGCACCATTGTGTGGTTTAGACTTTCATCCCAACACTTTATCTTTCCCACTGAATCACAGGTTAGGTTACCGGGGGGGGGGGGGGGTTCCCATGCCTCTCTTTCCCCTTTCAATGCTACAATCCACCAAATACATCACAGAGTGGTCACCTCAAACACCAATGCCCACAGTGCTATTTTAGTGAGAACTAACCATCCATACAAATTACAGAATAGGATAATTAGGAGTGCTCAATATCGCACTGAAAGAACTGGAGCCCTAGCACTACAAAACAGAGTGGGACAGCTTTAAAAGGGTGGAGAAGGATGGAAGACTCTGTATCAAAGCATGTGTGGATGCTGAAATTTGGTTCTAACCAAAAGCTAACCAAATAGTAAGCTATGTGGCTGTGTGAGCAGCCTATAAGATACTGGAAGCAAAACACTTTCTGACCACTGGAAGGTGTTGTATAAATATATTTATTGTGCTTTGTTAGAAGGAGAGGAAGGTTGCCCATACCCCTCCATCACATGAAGACTAAGACTATCACTAACACTACAAATGTCCTGATGTCTCCTGCATTTGGTGGGGCGCAATAAAACCTGAGCAAAGAATTCTCTACAGACATGTTCTTCACTCTTTACAGATTGAATTAATGCTTCTGTAGAAATTAGACTATCATGAATGGAGTGCATTAACTATCCTCCAGTGGGGAAGTTTTTACCATCTGAAGTCTGTCAAAAGAGAGAGAAAACCCCTGGAACATATTAAATTGCCTGATCTTCATTTAGATCATTGGTGTAGGAAACCATGAACAGCTCTGCAGCATGTCAACTAAATGTCAAAGCTCTAGCAGCCAAGTTTCCTTTGAACCTAGAAGAAGAACAAGCCAGGTATGTACAAGAAAAAGAACATGTAGATTGTCAATACTGCAGAATACACGGTGATCATACATTTCATGAATCCCGTTGGTGCTAGACAGGCAAGCCATGGAGTTGAAGGCACAGGGCTAGACATTCATGCAGGAGTATCTAGGACAGTAGACCAGCTAGAGAGGTTACATCATAAGGACAGAACTACAGTACTTGTTCTGTCCTTATGATGTAACCTCTCTAGCTGGTCTACTGTCCTAGATACTCCTGCATGAATCCAATCAAGTAGCTGTAACACAAGTGACCAATATTTTGCCATGGGGGCCACTTGTGATATCAGGATCTGAACAAAGTATAGGACCATGATGGCAAACCTTGGCACTCCAGATGTTCTTGGACTTCAATTACCAGAAGCCCAAGTTAGCACTCCTGCTGATCAGGGCTTCTGGGAATTGAAGTTCAAGAATACCTGGAGTGCCAAAGTTCACCATCACTGGTATAGGAGAAACATCATTTTGATAATAATGGGAGCTAATTATGCAGCTGCCAGCTAATCGGGGACAAATATATTTCCTTAGGCTGAAGAATGGATTGGCCATAATTATCACAACTGAGAGTGTTATTTATCTTTTTCTGGCTGTCTAGGGCAAATGCTAAGCAAGTATTATCATGTGTTTAATTTTCCATTTGATGAGTGTATGGAGACCTGAGGATAAAACTGGATTAAATTATTAGGAACATTTTTTAAAGCTCTGGTGGGGTTCTGTTATGTTTTGTTTTTGTCTTAAACCAGAAAGAATTGGCTGTTTTTCACTCTGGAAGTTCTGTTTCTTGTCAAATGAAGGATATACATATATATGTAGCTGTGCCTTTAAAAAAATATTAGTAATATAATAGCCTTGTGGATACCCCAGTCTCTGAAGGCTGGTGTAAAGAGGAAACCAGGACTATTTCAGCTCAGTGCCACTCACCCCATCTGATCAACCCCATGTCTTGCTTGGCAGGAGGAGAGCGATATGGCTGGGTTGTCTCTGGCCAAATGGGCTTCAGCGCTAATCTTTCTCTGTTTCATCTTTCCCTGGTTTTTTCGCTGGGACACATCATTCTCTTGTACTTGAAGATTCACACACTCCACTGTGGCTGTTTTATTTCACTCCTCGCTCAGTGCAAAGTACAATGAAAGCCAGGAAAAGAGACTTGAGATCTGCAGACTGTCAATGGTACATAGTTCTGGCTGTTGTTTCCGTTTGATGCCTTCAATTTTATCCAAGGATTATACAGGATGGGAATAAAGGAAGATTTACGTGCCTGAACACGGGTCAAATGACAGTCAAAAAACACATGTGTTCCAGCTTTTTCACCTGCATACTATTCCTGGCAAAGATTTCATGAAAAGCTTTCTAATCAACTGTGGCAGAAATTGCTGATAGGAGCTTTCTTCTTATACTTAACTGAAATGAAGTAACAGTTTTGTTTATTTCAAAAGTCTTTGTTTCTTTCTGGCATCAGTTTAGTCCACATCATTGTCAATTTTTAGACCTAGGTCTCAGTATAATAACCCATATAGGTCTGTTAATAAGGAAACAGCTATGCAGATGAAAAATTAGGCTCCGATATATATTTCTGTAGCAATAAGACTCAATGGGACAAATGGAATCTGCAATAAATCTAAACCTCAGAAACCTAAAACTTACACACATACACAACCAAGCAAGTTTTACCCCCCCTAGCCCAGTGTTTCCCAATCTTTGGTTTTTGGACTTCAATTCCCAGAAGCCTAGGTCAATTTCCCAAGGCACTGGTCAGACTTAGGCTTCTGGGAAATTAAGGTCCACCAGTATTCTGTGGAACGTAATTTGGGAAATGCTGCCCTAGTCTATGGATAAGACACAGCAGACTAACTCCAATAGTTATTCCCAACCTTAATAAATCTGCTGAATGAACGGGATTTGCAAAACAAACATTTACATCAGTCCCACTGACTCAGTCTATTCTAGTTGGGACTGACTACTAGATTTAGTACAGCAAGTACTTCCCTTTTACACTGCAATCCCACAGCAACTCATAGTTAGGGTCAATTTATCTTTCAGAATGAGGGAAGCAAGTGCCTTTGAAGCTATTTTTTTTTTGTACCCAACAAATACGGCCTGGGAGCCTTCCTCTTGCTGTACTGTTGTTTTCTGGCTGATGGTCAAGCCAAGAGACTGATGAGACAGATATTGATGGGCACAATCCGTTGAAGAGGATCGTAACAACATTCAGTGAAACATACTTCCCATCTGTCTTCAGCTCTTCCAGTTCAATGTGTGGAGGCAAGGATCTTTTAATGCTATAATTTATATTCTTTGCTGAAATGAAAGAATGGGTTTTCTGATCAATGAAATGTTGTTGTTTTTCCCCTTCAAAATGTCAACAATACCTTCCACAAGTGGAGGAGGAAACAAGGTTCACTTGGTTGGTACTGACATGATTATTTACGTTTGTAAAAAGTGAGATGTTCAAGCAAATCAGTGCTGTAATTCTTCTTGATTATCTACAGAAAAATAAAATATGGCCACGGCATTATCCTTCTTTATACCCTAAACCAGAAGGAATAATTTCTATCTCTTTGATTCAGGTTCACACATTACCCAGCAACAAACCTGGGTGTACCAGCACTCAGCATGAAGCCTCAGGGTCATTGTATGCAGCAAAGAGCAACAAATCTTGTTTTCGCTTTGAATCATCCGAGAATCTCAGCCAAGTTCACTGACGATTTTATCTCTGTGATGGAAGTGCTGCTTCTGTCACATTTTACATTTTTATGTCCAGACTTCTCATTTATAGCTAAAGCATATCATATGTGCAGAGATTTCAACTTTTAAAGCTGGTTATATGGAGGTGGGATTAATGTCTGATCTATCATTTGGAGCACTGTCACATACAGTATATTGATAAGGTTAAGATTTCGCCCTTCTTATTCATTAACCTAGACATCCAGCAGTGCCATTCACAGGCCTTTAAAAACCCTCTTACAAATGTTAATTGGGTTTAACCATGCTTGTGAAGTAGGGCTACATTTACAAATCAGCACGTATTGAGGCAGACAGGGGCATTTACAAACTGTGGACGTCCCTCCGGGAGATCTGTGCAGTTGAACTAAAACTTTGCTCAGGGTGATCCACAATGCTGCCTACACCCCAAATAAATCTGTGGGTTATCAATAAATAATTATTTAATTGGCTTGGATATATTATTTATTCCTGGGAAGATAAGTGAGCCTTCTTACCCAGAAGGTTAGGGGGCCTACACACAACTCACAAATCTTCCTAGATAATCCTTTACTTGAACCAGAAATTATATTGTGCTTTTGTTCTTTCATGCTGAAAGCTGGCCAAGCGGGTGATGATTGATGAAGCTGGAGTCTTGAGTCTCCCGCCACACGGCCCACTTAGTCACCGTAATGGCTGTGAAACAGATCATGCATTCTGAGACAGGCTATAATTTGTGCTAAAGAAACTTGTCCATTTCAATTATAAAATTTAATTTGCAAGGCTCTATAAAAGGTTATGAAGGAGAAAAGGAATCCAGGAAGCCAAACATTATGTTAGCCATGTGTATGAGAGCCACGTGTGTATTGTCAAAAGGAGTAGATGGAAGAGGTTGTTGTGGCCCTCTTGGTCAAACAGGCTAGAAGGCCTTGTATGGATCGAACATCTTTAGATCCTACCCTGCACTCTTGCCTTACCACTATAGTGACTCCAACACTAAGTAACAAAAAGGGATTTGCTGCAGAGGTGACCATACTGTCTGTGTGCGTGTTTGTGGGAGCCTCTTTTGTCCTTAAAAACACAGCTTCAGTCCCTAGAAAATATTATCTCTAGTACCAGGGAGAGGGAAAGATATGTCTCTCAATATTTTTTTAATCAAAACACTTGTCTAGAAACAAGAAGATCTGGAAATGGTGGCGCAAGGCTTGTTATGGTAGATTTTGCAGCCTTGCTTTTGTTTTCCAGAGAGCCATATACCGTATGTGCACAATGGGATGAGACAAAGGAAAGTGCCTTTCTTACTACTCTGCCCAGCATCTCCTCAGGACTGGCATAAGGTATTGTTGCTTTGGAGCAGCACCCGTGTGATGGTATAAGCCACTGCAAAACTATATTTGCAGCAGGTATGAGGAGCTATTGACACCAGAGATGGATGGTTTTGTGTAGAATGGTGTCTCATGTTGCAAACCTTACACTTTTATTTTAATCACCAGAAAATGTCAATAAGGACTTGGACTGCTTGATGAAAAAATATTGGCTCCTCTCTCTTAGAGGAATTAATTCAGTTGTGAGGCATCAGTTTGAAGAAGCTTGGAACCAGCTACAGTACAGTCTTCCTTTCAAACACAATAATAACAATGTTGAGCTTTTGTTATTGATTTGATTTGATTTATTGGATATGTATGCCGCCCACTCGGCTACACGACTCAGGGCGGTACAACAGAATTCAGTAGAATCAAACAGTATCATATCATCATCACAAATCAGAGTATCAAAAAAGCATTACAAAAAGAGGAAAACACTCATCTATTAAGTGTGTTTGTGTTCCACCTTCACCTCATTAAGCAGACTTCTCTCTTACCTCCACCTTCTCCCTGCTTAATGGAAAGAGATGATATATTATCTGATGTGGGCCCACAATAGCTTTCCACTTAACACCATAATCAGCTTGCTTTCCTTTAGGGAGGAGAAATCAAATCAAGCCTATCAATGTCAATGCTGTATGTTATACCCACATGATAGGGCAGCCATAATACTGTCCAGCTGAAAAAAAATCAACATTCTACAAAGCAATTCTGAAAAATAGGAACAGCCCAAAAGAACCAGACTTGTTTTATAGAAATGTATCTTTGATCATCCTCCAGAAAGAGGGGCATTTTGGCATGCATCTTCGGGGAAGTAGCATACAATTTTTAAGGCAATGTTCCCCTTCCCTTTCAGCACACAGCAGCTATAATGTTTTCTAGTTCTTTCAGTTAACATCTTCTTAAAATTTCTGAAACCGAACAGCCTCCTTGCATAAGTTTTCAAAGGAGAACTCAGCTCCACCTCTGAGGCAATCTGAATATTTGACCCTGTCACTGAAGACCCAATTAGATAGTTTTAGCTAACTTTTAAACTCCTTCCTGGCCAAGTAGGCTTATCAGATTCATGCTTGGAAGGGGATTCTTTGTCTGATGGTAAAAACTGAGAAAAAAAGAACATCCTATCCATATTGTCACTATACAATTGCTTAGTAATGTTAAAAAAATCCAAGGATGTTATGTACCATCAAGTCACCTCTGATTTGTGGTAACTAGATGTGCTAATTACCTCCTACATGTCTTATCATTAACTAATCTGCCCAGATCTTGCAAACCAACCAGTGGTAAGCAGCAAAAAATTTCGCTACCCACCGTGAGCAGAGCCTATGTGGTGGGTGGAGCCTACGTCATGGGCGGAGCCTATGCCATGGGCGATCTAGTCATGCCTGCCATATGGCTATGTATACATCTGCAAACACGGGCAGCACTGGCTCTTTGGCTGTAAATGGAGATGAGCACTGCACCCTAGAGTCAGATATGACTGGCTTTTGAGCAAGGAAGATCTTGAACCACTTGCAAGGACAAAACCTGATGGGGCAGAGCAAGGAATTGAGTGTGGGCACCCAATTTCACTATCCCCCCCTGCCCAAAGGCCACCAAATTTCACCACCACCCTGCCCAGTGTCCAATTTTGCTACCCCCCCTCCCCGGTGTGTGTGAACCTGTCGCTGCCCACCACTGAAACCAACAGTATCTCATGCTAAGTTGTTCTCTCTTCTTATGCCACCCCCCAAAAAAAGCAATATTGTCTTTTATAGTAAGTTCTGCTCAGCTGTGGATATCTTTATTGAGTCAACCCATCTAATGTGTTAGATATTTCTTCAAAGGCAGCTTGAATATTGACAACACCAATGACACCAACAGTAAAGATAGTCTAGAGCAGTAGTTCCCAATGTGGGGGGCCCGTCCCACATGGGGACTTCCTAGAAGCCTAAGTCAGTACATTAGCTGATCAGTGCTTTGGGGAATTGACTTAAGCTTCTGGGCATTGAAGTCCAAACCACAAAGGTTGGGAAACAGTGGAGTAGACAGACTCAGACATTTTGATATGAGCCTAGGGGTGAACCAACTGAGTTGACTGAGAAGACCAAATAAAAAATTTCTTTGGAAAAAGGTAGTTGAAGTTGTCCACCCTACCAATGTTCCAAATTTATTAGAGGCTTAATTTTAATAGTCCTGCCTCCAGGCTAACTTGAGCCTGCTCTCTTGAGATGGTCATCCTTTGCTGAGCTGTCATACCTAGTCATAGTACAGGTGAGGATTCCCATGACAAGATAATATTTATTAATACCAAATGCCAAAGAAATTCTCTGCATGTTGTATACTATTCTTCTCTGAGAGAATGACAGGTTGAAATTGAGGGCTAAAGCCAGCTGCTAATCACAGCTAGAATAGACCCAATAAATCAATTGCTAAACTGTGTTTTATATGACTCCTTATAATCAAAAGGGCAATTTAGTATAAACAGTGCTACTAAATGCCAAATAGTGCAGTAACTATAGGACCATTGCTAGCAAAGTTATGCTCAAGGTGTTACAACAAAGCTTTTACCTTATATGGGGTAAGAAATGTCTGATGTTCAAGCTGGATTCTGAAAGACAGGGGCAATGGAGATCACAATGTGTATATTTACTGGCTGCTGGATTACAGCAAAGAATTTTAGAAGAGTAATGTGCACTATAGAATACAACAAAGTCTTTGACTATGTGGATCAGTACCATATATTTCATCTTTATCACAGTAGTGTGCCCCAAGGTGGTTATCTAGTCATACTATCATGCAATATGATGAACAATAATGTATTTCCAAAAAAAATTATAAAAATAATGGCTAATTTTGATTATAATTGCATTTATGAATTTAAATTAGCATTTGCAAATTAGACACAATTTTTTCTCTTTTTTCTGTGAAAAATATCCTTTTTGGTGTCTCTGTCTTCCATTTCCTCCTTCTGGTAATGTCTGTCCTTCCATTTTGGCAATGGAGTAGTGTTCGCCCTAGCTGTGATCAGATTTAGACCCTAGAGTTCAAAGTACAGAAAATCTTGCTCTCAATGCTTCTTCATCCACCAAATTCAATGGGTGTCACAAGGGAGAGGGCTTTCTCAGTAATGGCACTGTGACTTCAAAACAGTTTATCCAGAGATATTCACTTAGTACCTTCCTTGTGATCTTAGTGATGTCAGGTAAAGTCCTTTTATGGTAGAGATGAAGCTTATTTCACCGTTAAGTTCAGCCAATACTCTGTCTTGGGAATGGAGACAGCTTCCACAGGTTTCTGATGCCCCTACTTATGTGGACTATAGTCCTACAGTTTGTTTGGCTTCAGGCACTACTTGTTCTGAACCCAATAATGTTACTCAACCAAAAAGGAAGGATTAGAGCCACTTTATTCACCCTCTTTCCATTTCACAATTTGTGTTGGCTGGATTAAGTATTGCACTGCTTTCAAATTCAGGGTAGAAATCGTTAAAGCCTGCAAATATTACTTGATGGACCAATGAAATGCATCATCCTGTTTCCTTTTCCATCTTGGTCTGCTTCTTGACTACAGTGGCTCAAGTAGTTAAGACGCTGAACTTGAAGACTTGAAGGTCGGAGTTTGAGACCCGAGTACTGCATGACGGAGTGAGCTCCTGTCTCTGTCCCAGCTCCTGCCAAGCTAGCAGTTCGAAAGCAAGAAATTACAAGTAGATAAATAGGGACCACTTTGGTGGGAAGGTAAACAGCGTTTCGTGCACTCCAGTGTCTAGGCACGGCTGCCACATGTCCACGGAAATGTCTGCAAACGCAGACATCAGTGGCTCTTTAGCTATAAACAGAGATGAGCACTGAACCCTAGAGTTGGATACGACTGACTTTCGGGCAAGGGTGACCTTAACCTTTACTTGCTTCTTGAATATTAAAAGAATCAAGATTCCAATTGTTTGTCTGAAATTGGGTCAAGGTTACGTGGTGCTTGTCCCGGTTTCCCATGTCCTTTGAAAAACCTTGTCCAAATGGATTTTGTTTTTTAAAAGTATTCTCCCGATTTCCCCCTTCCCCTCTGGTCCCCTGCAGGGGGTTTTCTCTCTTTTTACTTATCCCTACTGATAGTGGTCCCTGTTTAAAGGAGTAGTGGGAATTTGCTGCCACCACAGTCACCATCTCTACTTCCACCTCTGCTTCAGAGCCACTCAGGCACAGCCCTCGCTGCTACTGCCTGACACACGTTATTATTTAAATATAATTAAAATGTTACCCTTATAGTGTTACATCATTCTTTGCCATGGCAGCTGACTGCTGAACTGTCATAGCGCTATAACAGTAAGGACTGGGGGGAGGGAGCATTTCCAGGCTGTGGGGAATCCTGCAAACTTTAAGGAGCAAGAGGCACAATATACGATATGCACTGGCACATGCATGCACACAGAATGCAACAGTTTAGGGATCAGTACAAAATAAATGAAGCCTGCTGGGTGTTTTAAAATAAACTGTATTTGAGCAAGATAATGCATGCCTCAGCTGTACATCGTTTATTCCTCAGTATCTGAATTGATTCCAATCCTGGCAAAAACAGGAATTTTTTTTTCTAATCAAGACACACCCTTGGAGAGGAGGTAAGGGGCATCCATTCACTGACTGGTTCCTTGCATTAATCATGACTAAGGAATTGACAAATACTTTTGGTGGCATATAGAGATTTGGGGAAGAAGAAGGAACTCTGGTGTATTGGGATAGCTTCATAGTTTTGTCTAGTTTTGTGTGTGTGAAAAAAAGGTTCCTAGCTACCCAGACCTCCAAACTGAGGTCTCTGGGTTTTTCCTGTGTGAGAGTTCAAGCCATAAAAAGAAAATAGTTCCTGGCACTAAACTTGGCCCTCCGTTCTCATCCAAAGGTCACGTTGACTTGTTTGGGGTACACAGAGCCTCCTTGAGGACAGTGGTATTTTTCAACCACAATCAGGTGTACCCCAGGCAATGGCAACCTTGTGGTGACAGCTAATCTTTCTCACACCAGGTCAGTTGAAAGGAACTACGGAAAGAATTCACTAAAAGATGGCTTCGTTTTGGCAGTATAATAGCTAACCTAGACATGGAAGAAGACTGACTTGTTTCATTGCCCATTTTCCAATGTAGAGAAGTATTCGGTTTGGGACAGCACACACTCACAACGTGTAAATTCAAAACTGGGAAGCAATTCTGACTCAGTTTCTTCCCTGATAAAGGCACAGTTTAGGGATGTCTTCTTCTTTAAGGTCCATATTCATAGATATCTTTTCTTTCCTCTGCCATGAGCAGTCTGTGCAGTAGTGTTGCGTGGAGGCCCCGGGGGGCGGGGGGCGGCGACTCGCTCCAGGTGGCACTTTTTGGGTGTATGGGAGTTTTTGGACTACAATTCCCAGAAACCCTAGCGGGAGCAGGTGCCAACATCCACCAGGGGGTGGCAAATTTGGCTTAAGCCCCGGGCAGCTGAAATCCACATGACGCTACTGAGTCTGTGCCACATTCAATCATGTTCAAGAGAGGGTTGTGGAAGGTTAGAAGGAGACAACCTGCCCTCTCTTTACATATCTTTTCCTTAAATGCATGTGGGCTCTATTTAAACTGTGTGCATTGCTTAAGCAGAGGCCTCCTCTGGCTTAAATCATATTTAAACATTGTATGTATCCGAGATGTACACACTCTTCTATGCATACAGTTCAAATGTGTTCATCCCCACACCCACACCTCCCGCCCCCAATGTTTCCAGTCATGCAAGGATTCCAGGGTGTAAATTACTTCTGCCTTGCAGGCAGTTTAGAAAGTAGAGGCCAAGACAAGTCCATCAAATCATGGACAGAGGTTGGCTTCTTCGCACATCCTCACATATGTCATTTCTGGAGTTTATTTTGTTCAAATCTGCCCTCAAGTGGTGAGTGTTGGCATTATAATAGTTAAAAGATTTGAGAGAAAGAGAGAGAGGACTGGAAATGGATACATTTTTGGGACCCGCCTCCAACACCTGCTATTTTGGAAATACAGTAAAACCTCATATAACACTAAAACCTGGTTCCACAAGTCTTCGTGTTATATGATTTTTAGTGTTATCTGATCCTCTATGGGATCCATAGAGATACATTGTAACCACACAGGCTTTCGCGGTTGTTATCTGAAGCATCCCATAGGATCTTAATGTTATCTGATGCAATTCTTCCCCCCAGATTCCTTGATGTTATGCGATTTTAGTGTTATTCGATACTAATGTTATATGAGGTATTACTGTAGTTGTGGAATCTTTATGTGTGGGACTTAGAAGAACATGTTACTCTTAATTTGTTCACAAAGTGATATGTCCTCTGTGTTTAAAAAAACATGATCCTTCATTTCAGCTGTAAACATTACAGGTACCTTGATACACTTAAAAGATGGTCTCATAATTGCTTTGTCAGCAAATATCTAAGAACAGAAGATGCTGTTGACTGCTACAGTGCAGCATTGTAACAGAGGGGAAATACATCAATTACAGTGTTGGTATAAGTGCCTGGGCAGCACTGTCCTACTATGTTGCAAGCTGGATATGGCCATTGTAGCTTTAAGGCTGTTCGCAGAGAATGGCCAGGTGCTATGAGTCAGCACAAAAATCAGTACAGTCTCTGAGCATATTAAGAGGTACATTGGTTGGAGGTTTCAGCTTACATTTTTTGCCTGCCCTTGGCCTGACATGCTGCTGTGTGCATTTGACTGCCAAGATTTATGCCTGAGTCTAGAAAGTGCTCAACTCAAGGACAAAGTTAGTTGGAAAAAGTCAAAGACCACTGAGGTACAAGGAGAATCGCTTCACAGCTTCTTCTAGCTACTCTCAACTGTGGAACTGTTAGAAAACCAACGAGGTATGCTACCCACTCTTGTTGTTGGTATTGGGTAAGCAGAGAGCGGTGTGCTCTAACTTGGCAAGAGAGGAAAAGACTGTGTGTGTTGGACTTTAGGAACTTTGTACATATTGCTCTCTTGAAGGTCAAATAGTAAAGATGAAGCTAAAGTACTTTGGACATCAAATGAGAAGAGAGGATTCACTTGAGAAAGCCTTGATGCTGGGAAAGATGGAGGGCAAAAGAAAAAGGGGGCGGCCAAAAATGAGATGGTTGGAGAAAAGAAAGGCACTTTTTCTACAATTGAAATTAAATTGGTTTCAGACTCTCCAGATAAATAATTGGAATAAGAGATTCTCATCTTATAATAGTTTAGATAGGCAACTTACAACTTTTGAAGAACTCTTGGTTAAAATAAGAAAAGGAAATATGGGAATTAAAGGGATAGTTAGTAAAATTTATAAGATAATGAATAAACGAGGGAAAATGCAGGAAGTTTTAAAGAATATCTGGGAACAAGATTTGAATACGACAATTTTGGAAGAGAGTTGGCATAGAAAATGAAAAAAAGAATTATGAGAACTATGTCTGTAAGAGTAAAAGAACATAATTTCAAGATGCTTTGGAGATGGTATCTGACCCCAATTAGACTGCATCAAATAAATAAGGAAATAAGCAACAAATGTTGGAGGTGTAAGCATTCAACTGGGACATATGTACATATGTGGTGGAATTGTAACGAGGTGTCAGAATTCTGGGGTAAGGTTGAAAAGGAAATTGAAAATATAATGGATATGCGGTTAGAATTGGGACCAGATACGGCACTACTAACAAATGTGGATAAATATAAAATGAGTAATAATGGTAAAGAGCTGATGGCTGTGATGCTGTCCGCAGCAAGACAATGTATAGCAAAAAATTGGAAAGGCAATGTGCCATTGAACATACAAGATTGGTGTAAGGAAATGTGGGAATTAGCTGTTAATGACAAATTGACATGGGAATTAAATGTTAAGAAAGGCATCGTTCAAGTAAATCGATTCTGGGGAATCTGGAGGAAATTTGTGGAATATGTGATTGTTGAAAAGAAAGGAGTTAACCCTGTACCAGAACAAATTAATTTTTGGAAAATGTAAATGGATATAACCCTTCTGGACATTGTATATAGCACAAAGGTGAATTAAGCAATGAAGAACATATGTAGTAGAGATAATAGAGGTATTAAAATTGTTGGTTGAAGAATGATGATACAAAAGTTGAAAAATGTATTACTGTTGTTGTTGTTTTTGTATTCAATATATATCAAGTGTAGTATTCCTGTGAAATCTTTTTTGCATTGTATGTTTGCTTTATTTATTTTTTTATTGAAAATTTATAAATAAAGAATTTAAAACAAAAATGAGATGGCTAGATGGCATTGTAGAAACAATGGGCACAGAACTGAGTGAGTTGAGGAGGATGGTGGAGGACAGAAGTGCCTGGCGGACAGTGGTCCATGGGGTCATCACAAAGGGTCGGAATCGACTGTGCAACTGAACAACAAAAATATATTGCTGAAGTCAAGCTAGTTTTGTTTTCTTCCTTCACTATAAATATATAGCATTCCACACGAATAAAGAGGCTTTTGGTTCTTTTCACCAAGAACCTGGTTGCTTCTCTTTGTCTGCAAGCCACATAAGCTGCACAGCCGGCAGGTGTGTGGCTCTCAAGATTGCGGGTGCAGATTCCGCCAAAATTTTCACCATCATACAGTATTTTAAAATACAGTCTAACCTTGCTTAAAAAGTGCCTCGCTTAAAGAGTAACTCGCTTAAAGAGCAGAATTTTCTCTGAATGTTCGCTTCGCTTAACAAATAAAACCAACCAAAAACTCGCTTAACAAATAAATCAGGGTTCGCAATCCCCCCCCCCTACAATTGGTCATTTACAATGGTGTTTCGCTTAAAGAGCAAACTCACTTAAAGAGCAATCCTGTGGAACACATTATGCTCTTTAAGTGAGGTACAGCTGTACTGTAATTGATTTTTCAACCTGGCATTATTTCAGTTATGTTTCTACTTTTACTCCCAAGGGCTCAGGGCACTAAGGGTTCTGGGGAAAGAACTGTACAACAATGGAAGAGTACATGTTTTCCCATGCAGGAGGTGTCAAGTTCAATTCCCATCATCTTCAGGTAGTGCTGGGAGAGACTGCTGCCAGGTACATTGGGGAGCCACTGGCAAGACTGGTCAAGACTTGGCTAGAAGGAGAGTAGCCTGACTTAGTATGAAGGAATACCCTACAGCAGTGTTTTCCAAATGCTGGTTTTTGGACTTCAATTCCCAGAAGCCTAAGTCATTTCCCCAAAGCACTGATCAGCCAATGTACTGACTGAGGCTTCTGGGAATTGAAGTCCACTAGTGGGCTGTGTACCCCTTGTTGGGAACCACTGCCCTACAGTCTCTAGTGCCTGCCTTTTTCTCTTCTCAAAGGAACCCTGTGAAGTAGATCATCTGGAGCTAATGACTGGTCTGAGGTCAATGAGTATCATGGCTGAATGCCTCTCCTAACTGGTATGCCCCCCCTTTATAGCAAGAACTGGCATATACAGTGATTATGACACTGCTACAAATTAGGTTGTTTCTAGTTTGGCTTCACCTTTACTATCCAGTGAACCTAAAAAGCAACCAGGCAAGCAAAATGTGCAAGAAAAGGATAATAAAATAAGGTTCTTTAAAAATTACAAGAAGTTAATGTATGTGAACCATGCAGACATTCTAAATTGCTCTCTTTCTTTCTGAATATCTGTCTAACTATGCATCTCTCTTTCTATCTATCTTTCTATCTCTGAGGGGAGAGGGAGAAAGTGCAAGGGAGAAAAATCATGGGTTTGCTCAACCCTCAGTCTGTTAATAATAATTTCTTGTCAGAAATTATTCTGGGTTGAAAGGATTTTTGCAGGAGAAACTCCGCTCAGGGGACACCTGAATGAGGCTCCTTTCATGTCCCCAAGAGCTGGGACAGAGATTGGCACTCAATCCATCATGCAGTGTATGGGTCTCGAACTGCCAACTTGCTGGCCCTCCAGCTAACAAGGCAAGCTTCTTATCCACTGAGGCACCACAGCCTGTTAATTCTCCATCAACTGTCTTCGGCAGGGGGAGGAGGAAACAGTAAGCTAAAACTCTGCTCATGATCTGAGTTCAATCCCAACAGCATCTCAGTTGACTCTTCCTTCCAAGGTTGCTAAAGAGTGTACCCAGTGTGTTGCCAGCAAAATGCAAATTACCTTGTGAACTGCCCAGATGCTGCTCTTGGGAAGTATAAAGTGTAATTACTTTCTCTATCATATCAAGATCATCTGTACTGCATGTAGAATTTTATACCTTGTCAACAGAGTTGTGCTATTATAGGAGACAAATCCCACGGTGGAGCCCTGGGCACTTAAAAACCCTAATGTCTTACTATTGCTAAGAAAGGACAACTGAGGACAGATTTTCTATTTGTTTTCTTGAAGGGGGGGTTTCCTCTACCATTACTTGTAGGGAGATATTTAACTTTGCAGGGCCACAATCACCCAGCACACATAATCACACACAGGATGCCTTATTGCAACCCCATGTGGGGATTTCCACCACCGTTTTAGGGACCTTGTTAGGCAGGCCTTCCACTCCACCTATGAAGTGGCATTCTTGCCTAGGCAGCACATTTTCAGCCCCTGTTTTGGGAAGCGCAAGATTGCTCCTGTCAGAGCTGGGAATTGCCTCAAAAGACTGCATTTTATATCAACATTATACATTAGATTTTATTTGGACAATTTTATCCATTTTTACAAAATAGAGAGTGCAATTGTTGTTGGTCTTTTTGCAACAAAATATTGTTTTAAACTAGCGTTAGAAATGGTGACACTGATATTGTCACCTGAAAACTCTCTAAAGCAGAGCTTCCCAACCTTTTTACATCACAGGCCTGACCACACACCCTGGACATATGAGCAGGCTGGACCATGCCACCCGGAAGAAGAAATAAATGTGCCCACTTCCGTGTTTACAACAGCCATGGATGCTTTTACAGCTGACATAACCATGTTTATATATGCCTGGGTGTGTTTTACAGCTGTCATAAATGCACCCACTTCCACTTCTGGGTGAACATTAGTGGGCCACATGGAATTGTGCCGTGGGCCAGGGCCAGCCCGCAGGCCATTGGTTGGGAAACCCTGCTCTAAAGGGATCGGTTCATTAGTTTCTTTAAACATAAATAAAACAGCCATAGAGGTTCTGAAGGAAAAAGATTTTTATCAACAAGGTCATTCTTAACATAATATATGCATATATTGGTGCTTGAATCCAAGTAGATTCAAGCCAATAAGTAATGTTTCAACCACGTTTATATACTTTTTGACAAACTACATGGATGGAAGATGTTTCATATTTTATCTTGCCATTGCATACTTTTCAGAATATTCAGAAATGCACAGTTGCACAAGTCTACTCCACTTAGGTAAATGACACAGGACTTTTTGTGTAACTAGTTCTTTATAACATGGCTTTCTCCAGGCCACACTTATAGATTAGCACAAATAAATTTCTTAAAATTATTGTACAAGCTTCATTAACTGCATGTTTATTTTGTTAAGGAGAAAGGGTTTAATAATTCATATTAGCTAATTTGGGGGCTCACAATATTTGGAGTCAAAGATTGACATACAAATACAGTAAGCCAATAGAAATACAGAAATGTTTAAGCAAGAAGGTGTTTCAATAAACAAAGATTACAAGGCAATGTTTATCAAATGCCAATTCCTCAATATTGCTGGACTTTCCATTCTTCCCCCTAATAATTATGGCAGTTTCACGCCTGGCCTAGACAGCAGCAGAAGCAGAAGCAGAAGCAGAAGCAGAAGCAGATGCAGATGCAGATGCAGATGCAGATGCAGATGCAGATGCAGATGCAGATGCAGATGCAGATGCAGATGCAGAAGAAGAAGAAGAAGAAGAAGAAGAAGAAGAAGAAGAAGAAGAAGAAGAAGAAGAAGAAGAAGAAGAAGAAGAAGAAGAAGAAGAAGAAGAAGAAGAAGAAGAAGAAGAAGAAGAAGAAGAAGAAGAAGAAGAAGAAGAAGAAGAAGAAGAAGCATCCAAGCTTTGTCTAAATAACAGTGCATTTCAATTGTATCACATCTTCTTTTTAGGGCCTCAGGGTGCCAAACATAAACTTACCATAAAGCAGAAACAGAAAGATGGCAGCTTTGCAATTCAAAGGTGGTAAAATGTTATCCTTCCAAATATAGATTTTTCAAGAGCTGTCATACCTGTACAATCAATTTCATGTTTACCTCTGGAAAGCCAATCACCAAATAAAAGCAAGCTAACTTGCAACTTTTTGCAAATGAAGATGCATCAAAAAGGAATTCTTAAGGAAGATCCGCTTTTAATTACAAAGCCAGTGCTTCATCTGTTTTGGCCCTTAAATTAACCTCAAACACTGTTGAAGACAGTTGCTATTTAACGACAGTTGGTGAGCTGGCCATAATTACCAATGGAGTCCATGACTTCCCAGCCAAATCTAACGTTCCCCCCCCCCCCCAAGAAACTACATAGGCAAGAGTGCTTGTTTGGAAGATACTAGGCTAACATCCTCATATTTGTCATTTGATTTTTCTTTTGCTTATGTGCACATATTTTTCTGAGATTTCTGATAACACCACAATCATTTGCTGTATCTTGAAAAGCAGTGCAGCCATGGAGAAAGATTCCTCTGCTCCCTGCCCCCCAGTATATTATTTGGCAAATCCTCTGACAGGCAAAAATTGAAACAGAAGATAAAACATATTGTGCTTGTTCGCTGTTGGCTTGTTTAAAATTTCAAGCAGTTTTTGCCTTGGATTTAACAGCCAGTCACTTTGTTTTCGCTAATGATGGATGAGGCTTCCTCATCAAAACCTTGAAGTGAGCTATCAAAGCAGAAAGCACAAGTCTTCAGGAAATAGCATTTAAAAACAAAGCCAATGGAAAGGGTAACCAGAATCTCCATCAACTGTCTTTTTAGACCTGGCAGGGGAGGTGGAGAGGGAACAGCAAGCTGAACACCAGGAATTTTCCAGTAAACAAACATAGTTTGAGGGGGATGTTTGAGGCAACCAGAAGAATGGAAACACTGCTGCTACAAGAGTTAAGCACAACAAGTGCTCAGGGAGTAAATAAGCCTAAAGTTCTTCAGGGGGTTATTGTTTTATTGGGGAAAGAGAGTGAAGCAGGTGCTGAAAGTAGGAGCTGGGTACCGTCTGCCTTCTGGGACCACTTGACTGGCTTGCTTTTTTCAGTGGAAGATCAATTAAGTGTTGCTATACATAAAGGGCTTTTGACCCCTGGGGCTACTTGGCTGAGGGATTCCAAGCACATGGACAAGCCAGAGGAAACTCTCATGCACACAAGCCATTCCGATGAAGAGAGGCAAGCAAGCCTAACCTACAAGCCTTTACCCAGTGGCACCCTCTGAAGAGCACATGACCAGTGCATATAAAGACACAGGGGTGTCAATGGTGTTGTTGGCAGTGGCAGTGGCAGTGGTGGGCATCAGCAGGTTCATACTAGTTCACCAGAACTGGTATCAGAAATTCTGGCTTGCCCTGCTCATCCATGTTTTGAAATAAAATGCAGTAGTCCTAATTCGGAGGCAATACAGGGCTTTTCCCCCGGCCATGCCCACCATACTACACCCACAGTGTGGTAGTACAATTTATTTGAACCCACCACTGAGCAGTGGTGTATGTAGGCTGACTGAGTTGATACTCCCTGTTGCTAAAGCTGCCAGTTCAAGACCCATCCTCCAATTTTGATGAATGAATTTGATTATTACAGTATTTCTTTTCATCTTCTGTTTCTGCCTAACTTGTTTCTCCATCTGCCCTTTTATTTATGTGGGGATATTGAAAAGGAGGGCTACAGTGGCTTAATGGTTGAAACACTGAACTTGATAGCCAGAAGGTCAGCAGGTCAGCAGTTCAAGACTCAAGTGCCCCGTGATGGAGTCAGCGTTCATCATCTGTCCAGGCTGCTGCCAGTCTAACATTTTGAAAGCAAGAAATTGTAGGTAGATAAATAGGTACTGCTTTGAGGAGAAGGTAACAGTGTTCTATGTGCTCTAGTTCTAGTCATGCTTACTACATGGCCCCAGAAACATCTGCAGATGCAGATAGCACTGGCTCTTTGGCTGTAATCAAAGATGAGCACCACATCCTAGAATTGGACATGACTGGATTTCAAGCAAGGAAGATCTTTATATTGAAAATGCTTTGTGCCTCTTTTTATGTATTTTTATTTTGCTTTTAGCCGTTCTATAAAGTAATGTGGTATAGTGGAAAGAATAATGGACTAGAATTCAGGAAGCATGAATTTGCTCTTAGCTGTGCAAATTTACTGACATTGTAGAACTGGAGAAGCCATTTCTTAAATATCTCACCTACCTTGAAAGACCATATTAGAGTCTCTGTAAGTCGGTGCCAGCTTGAAGGTACACAATAACAACAATCTGTGAAGTACAAAAAGTAATAGTCTTTCTTCATATTATGACACTTTTTGCAAGTGTTACCTCCACATAGCCAATTAACTTGGGGTAAATTTATCCTGTGCTTTGGAGAGCATAGAATAGGCATAAAGACATTTCAAAATTCCTTTCTATTATTTATTGTTTACATTTACACCCTCTCTTTCCTTGAATCAGCTCAAGTACTTACTTTCCCCTTATATCCATGAACTACAGCAGGGGTGCCCAAACTATGGCCCGGGGGCCAGATCCAGCCAATGACACCAATTCATCCAGCCGGTAAAGCCCTCGTCAATCCCAAGAGTGGAAGTAAAACGTGCCCGTATGGCGAGGAGGGCTTCATGGGCCAGATGAATTGGCATTGGGGACTGGATCTGGTCCCCAGGCCATAGTGACCAGCTCCATGAACCACAGGACCGTCCCATGGCCCAAAAAGTTTGGGCACCCATGAACTACAGTATTCTATCACACAACCAGAAATGTAGGGAGTGGCTCAAGTGAGTTCCACTACTGAATGGCAATTTGAATGCAGCTCTCCCCAACTGTGGACCTGTGGCTACCTTCTGTTTTAGGCTTCCTTATTCTCCACTCAGGGTGACTGATAAAATTATCCTTTCACATACTTGATGCTCCTTAGGAGTGGATGGAAAGAAGGAAGGAAGAAGGATACACCTCCTTACTATAAACTGTTGCAAGACAGTGGTTGTAGGAATGGCTCACCACTTGCAGCTGCTTGCTAGCACAGGGTCAGTTCTGGCCCTCCGACTGACCCTGAGTGGAATATACCTTCCAGGGATCTTCTTCCTCATCTTCTGGGGTTGAATTGGGCTTCACTTAGGTTTCTGTTTCTTGGCCTGTTGCCTCGCTCTTCTGCCTCTCTTCAGAGAACTAATCCCTCTTTGTTGCACATTTCCTTTGTGACATCATCACAAATCAGCCAAGAGGTGCTTAGGAGCAAGATTGTCACCACATGCGGCTTAAGTACATTACAGCATCGATTTTGCCGGCAGCCCCAACATTTTCAGCTGACAGAAATATTCAGAGGCTACCAGAGAATCTTTAGTTAGATGGAATGTGTTTCAAAAGGTGGAGTTCAATGGAAAACAGGGAAAGAAAATCCAGTCACAGAAGAAGCCACAGAAAGTAGAAATCTGTAAAATCTATCACTCAACAACTAATCCTAGTACAGATGATGTCAAACATTAACCATAACAAAAGATCATTCTTCTTTTGCTTATGTGAAATATTGCCTGGAAATCCATCCCTGTATCTCACCAACCCACATGAATGACTGTGAATAGCTTTCTACAAGACTGATTATGCTATTGATTACATACTGCCAGTTTTGGGATCTTGGAATGGATGAGTTTGAAGATAAAGACAACAGATTTTAAAGAAAAATGAACACTAGATCTAAAACATATATTGTGATATATATGAGAAGTTTTATTCAGAACATACTACAGGGGGAAGGTTAGAGGGCTATTGTGAAACTGTGTGTGTAAATCAGCATAGTTTTCTGTGGGGAAGAATATATTGCTGTGTTATACTTCTGTCTGTTCCCGGTCATTGGATATGACCAAATAAATGTCAAATTGATCAGTCCATCAGTATTCACATCACTCTCATTGAAGACTAGTTTTGTGAGCAGAAGTATTCTTTTTCATGTAGACCAAAATGCATATTGCACAAAAAATGTTTTTAACTAAACTATTTAAAACTCCCCATGTATATTTCTTTTAAGAAAACAGCTGGAGAGGGATTCCCCTGCCCCAAAATATTGACACTGCAGGTTGAAGAAGATACAGGCCTCCCCCCATATCTGTGGGGAACATGTTCCCAGACCTTCTGTGGATACCTGAAATCACAAATAACATTGAACCCTATATTTAACATATATACCTGAGTCATATATGTGGGGGAGGAGTGTGAAATGCCTCCCTTGTTCTAGAAATGTCTGCCTCTTGTTCCTGGTAATCATTACACTGTAGACACCTGTATCTACTGGCCAATTCTAGTAATGCACCATATATATTATCTATTTGGGGATTTTAATTGATTTTTTTTTAGACCCATGAATAACTGAAACCACAGATACTGAACTCACGATTATGAAGGCAACCTGTATAACTATCTTCCCTCATGCAATTTTCTTGCCAGAACTTGACTACTGAAGTTACAATTTGCTCCTAAATAAATTATCTGTATCAATGAGGAAATGAAGAGAACTTGGAAAGTTTGGGGCTTTTACAAACACTTTGATGTTATATTGTGAAAAGGACTTACATTTTTAAATAAAATAATAAGCCAATTACAAAATTTATTTGTTACATTAACTAACAAAGATAATTAAACAATCGTTTTAACCAAGGGAGCTCCTTCTGTTCTACCTCCAGAAAAGAAGCAAGTCAAAATGCTATAGAAGGTTAGTCGTAATTCAGAGGAGTAACATGGATCTTGGCTAACAATTAAAATAATGAATTTTACATTCGCTAATATAAATTTTAAATAACTTAAGATAATGAGTTAATTTTAATGAATTATTTCCAAGGAAATTGGGGAGAAGGAGGTCTGAGAGAATTGGTAAGGGAATTGTGGCCAAAAAACTAACACCCAAAACAGTGAGCTGCAAAGCTATCCAAAGCCTGGGAGCGGTTAATGATTTAGGTTTTGTACCTTTGCATACAAAGACATGAAAACTGGAACAGGCAAGGCTTTAGCATCATCGCTGTTTTTGAAAATCTCCACCAAAGTTCATAAAATGAAAAGGATGCTACTGTGATCTTGATGAACCCACATTGGTCTGCGTGATCCTGGCTCACCAAATACACTGTCAGGAACTTACACATGTGCATACTTCCTTCCACGAACTTGGAGAAAGCTCAACCATGTGCAGAATGGTAGGTTAGGCAGATTAGCCTAACTTTTAATTTAAAGGCATCCTAGAAACTGACACTGCTGCTTTAGGTGGATTTTCCTCCTTTGTGAGGAATGTTAATAGTAATTTTGTGTCAGAGATTATGCTGGGTTGAAAGGATTTTTGCTGGAGAAACTCTGCTCAGAGGACACCCGAATGAGGATCCTTTCATGTCCCGAAGTGCAGCCTTTGGGTATTGAAACCTGATCTTCCCGTCTCCAAGCTCAGCGTTTTAACCACTAAGCCACTGGGGGAGCTGCATGAGGTATGTTGAGATATATCTAACAAGAAGTCAGGACAGGTTGAGGACTTTGCTGCCGCCCCCACCTCCTGTGCCCACACCAATAGCCAGGGAAGAAGCAGCCAGGGCAGGTTGAGGACTTTGCCACCGCCCCCCGAGCCAACACCAACGGGCAGGGAAGAAGCAGCCAGGGCAGGTTGAGGACTTCACCGCCGCCCCCCGAGCCAACACCAACGGCCAGGGAAGAAGCACCAGGGCAGGTTGAGGACTTTGCTGCCGCCCCCACCTCCTGTGCCCACACCAATAGCCAGGGAAGAAGCAGCCAGGGCAGATTGAGGACTTTGCCGCCCCTCCCCCTGACCCCCATCAACAGATTGTAATGTATTGTTTGTAAGCCACCCTGAGTCGCTATGGCGAGTGGGTGGCAATATAAATTTGAACTAATAAATAAATAACATACCATTCCAGAGTATAGTTGTACCTCGTTTAAAGAGCATAATGTGTTCCACAGGATTGTTCTTTAAGCGAGTTTGCTCTTTAAGCGAAACACCATTGCAAGTGACCAATTGTGACTTCTGGTGGGGGTCTGAGAACCCTGATTTAGTTGTTAAGCGAGTTTTTGGTTGGTTTAATTTGTTAAGCGAGGCGACCATTCAGAGAAAATTCTGCTCTTTAAGCGAGTTAGTCTCTAAGCGAAGCGCTCTTTATGCGAGGTTTGACTGTACACACAGGCCCATAAACATGAGAAGCTGGGTCTATCCTGCCATAGCCACTGTTTCATTACTGCTTTAGATGGGGTATTCCACTCATTTGTGCAACCATGGGGGATAAGTTGCCACTCTGAGAACTACTTTTGGGTGGGAAAGCAGGACAGAAATATTATCATCATAACTAAGCCAATTACCAAAACAAATCACAGGGATATTTTTTAAAATGGATTTGATAGGATCGAAAAGACAATTAAACTTGGCTATTGTGGTGACCACTAGTATCTGGCTAGCATGCTGTTCTCCAAAAACACCATCTTCCCCCCCCCCCTTCTACTCCATCTGTGTCTTACCCCCTCCCCACTTCTGTTCACAAATAGCATTTAGGGCTTCCTCAGTTCTTTTATCTTCCACTACCAATCCCTTTCTAAGCAGCCACTTCAAAAGGCTCTTTGCTTGCTTATATCATAAACATCATTTTCTTTTGCCCTCAGGATACTATCAATCCAGGAAAAAGACATCAGCGCATTGTTGTCAGGGACACAGATGGCTGAAATGTATACATGTATTCCATTTTGCGGAATAGTTTTAATGTGGGCAAAGGTAATCCAGCCTAGAATAAACTACATGTAAATGAAAAGAGTGAGGGAGAGCCAACCAGGAATACTTCTGTTATAAAGGAACAGGAAGCACCTGGCATTCAAAAGTAATAATCTTAAATTGTCAGGAGTTCCTGCCTTCACTGAACCCACTTAGGAAGAAAGGTGCATGTTAAAATTACCCTTGATAGATGAATTATGGGATTATAGCATTGACCATATGTCACAGAATCTCACCACCCTCAGACATTACAGGATCCTTTTTTAAACACAAATCTGCAACATGGGATCCAAGTTTATTCTCTTCCCATCCTGTCACCCCCCCCCCAGCCTCTCTGCTTTCTTTTTCTTTGTTCTCCATCAGCTGTTTTTCTGAAAGCCATTTTCCTTCCCAGAAAAGAATGCCCTCGCTGGTGATCCAGCAATGACCCAGCCTAACCATGCTATGAGCCACCCTTGCATCATTAATTCTCAAACTGTGACCTAGGGAACACAGTTCGAAGGGGAAAGGTGGGAAAGCAGAGGAGCTTCCAGAAGGAGTCAGGAAGGGTGGAAAGGAGGGAGCAGTCGATAATGATGCTCACTTGGCCAAGTTGTTGAATCTCTCCCTGCCAAATCTGCACATGGTGCCAATAGTATGGATTCTATTCATACTGTTTGAACCTGACCTGGGGTGGGGGGAGGAAATGGGGGGGGGGGAATCAGGAGCACCACCTTTTAATCAAGAATATCACAATTCTTGCAAAGAGCATACATTTGGCTTCCTCAGATGCTTGTAAGAATTTTACCAGTGAAAATATATGTCCTGAGGGATGTGTTGAGTTGAAGGTATCACCAACCCACTGTTACCTTGCAATGCTTCACATATTCTCTCCCACTTTTGCTGATGAAAGCAATCACTGAATCTATGAAAGTGTGGAGATGGACACAATGAGAGCTCCGAAACTCAATGACACCCAGAGAGGATGGGCCATTCTGGAAGAGGGCAAGAACAACATAGAGAAGAGGTCGCATATACACTTTCTCACTCAAGATTGAGGAGTGTTGGGTTCACCATTTCTGCAGTAGAGGGTTGGGCAAAATTCATTGTGTGCAAATTGACAACTAGTTTAAAACAGTCCAGGGTGCTTAAGATGAAACTGGCCCTCCAACATTGTCTGTCAGTAATATATAAAGGTCTATTTAAATTCTTGTGTATCAAGATATTGAATGTGTTATATGGCCTATTATCCAACATGAACAGTTAATAAATCTTTTAACTGTGCCAATTCACTAAACCAGCCACTTTAATAGAGTAAAGGTAAAGGTCACCCTTGCTCAAAAGCAGGTCATATCCAAGTCTAGGGTTCAGTGCTCATCTCTGTGGTAGGCATGACTAGACATGCACGGAACTCTATTTACCATCTCACCAAAGTGGTCCCTATTTATCTACTTGCAATTTTGTGCTTTCAAACTGCTAGGCTGGCAAGAGCTGGGAGAAAGGCAGGAGCTCATTCCTTCCTGCAGTATTTGAGTATCGAATGGAGTAGAAGAGGACTATCTTAAAAGCTCAGGAAGTTAAAAATTGTCACAGCACCTAACATGTTATTTACATTTACTGTACTTTAATTAAGGGTGAAAATGATCAAACATTTGCAAAATTCAGACAAAAGCCCTACATTACAGCAACAGCGGGGTCATCTAATAGTTGGATGGCCTGCTTGAATAACTCCATTATGCACTCATTTTGGCAAACATGTCATTCAAATTATCAAAAGCTATTTAATTAGAAAGTTTGCTTTCTGTACTGTGTCTGGCTGGACATCCCACTATGGTAATGGAGTTGACCAAACAGCCAGCAACTCAATGCCAAGTGTTGGGCGGTGGTAAATAGCCTGACTCTCTAAAGGGGCCAATGGCTATGGGAGGATAAGCCCAGTTAAGTGGGGTGATGGTACCCTCAGTGGAGGAAATGCCACTGGAAACCATCATATTGGGTCCAACGGCAAAATGAGCGGAAGAGGAATTCTGATTCCCAAAGGTCATGGAGGCAGAAGAGGCCATACCAGATGGACTGACTGTGAATGCGCACCTCAAGGCGGCTGCAGTCCATTGCAGTCCCAGTGTTAAATCCTGCATGTCTCATTTCGTAGGTGCCTCAGGAAATGGCTCTGTGATCATAGTGCGTGGGTCACTTCATGGCAAGCTGGGATCCACGTTAAACAAATTCATGCCAGTGGCACTTTTCCTGCTTCAGGAAAAAATGCATTCTTGGATACAACTTTCAGCCAACGACTTCATACATAAAATGGATAGGCCTTTCTAAGCTTTTTTGGCACAAGCAACATGCTGGTGAGACTGGATTTTTTTTTTTGAAATATTTTTATTTATCCTATTTATTTACTTTCATCTTTTTTTTGGGGGGGGGAATCTCCTCTTCTCCAAAGAGCTAAAAAAAATATCCCCCACATACACTAAAACTCTAAAAAAACAAGAGATGATGATTGTATATGTCATGCTAAAAGGCTAGCTTGCAGTTTTTTTCCATATATTTATTACTTTATACTCTATGTATTGTTATGAAGAAACAGTATGTTAAAAAACATGGTAATTAAGATTGTTCATTCATTCCTATTCCATTTGTACACCTGAGGAGTAGCTCATGTCTATGATTTTCCCTTTAAAGGTTCTTATTTTTAGTGCAATCAGTTTTCACTCTCATTTGAGCAATCCTTCCATTCACACTGATCCAGGTTTTTTCCCCAGTGAGAAGGGTCCAGAAAGGTCTTAAAGTCACTCTGATTTGTCCCACTTTGGATTCACGACACTCCCCTTCTCCACATTTCCCTGTGGCTGTTATTCACTGGACCACAGCAACCTTCCCTTTTTCATTAAATAAGTGGCATAGCAGAACAGCAATGCATCTACCTAGCATGGTGCATATAACATCCCCAGTGTGTATTATTTATCAGAGTAGGGGTGAATCAGTAGTTGCTTAACTGTAGCAAATAAAGATTGTTCATTCTGTGCTCGGCGGGTTATCTCCAAATATACTGCTTTGTCTTTTAACACCTTTCCGATGTAGCTAGCAAGTGTTGCATTGGTGTCAGTCTAGAAAAAGATAGGGCCTCTGTGTTTGTGCAGAGCGCCTACTCCTTGTGAATGAACAAGTCCCACATTTCTTTACTCCCAGTACTGTGTTGCCAGTGCAGTTACTTTTTCACCCACCGTAAATGTCCAATCCTTCTCAGCAGTGCTATTGGCCAGCTGGTTTTCCTGCATCTTGTACAGATGTACTCTCTGCTTTTCTTTCCTGTGCACCTTTTCACTGCCCCAATTCTGTACATTTATCCTTGTTGGGTTTCATTTTATTGATATCAGCCCAGATGCTGCCCATGGCTTATGTATCCCAAACCAGGGCTTTAATTAACGAGAATGGTAGAAGAGAACAGAACGAGCCTCACCAAATCTCCACATTTGGCGTATGCAATTTATGGGAAATCAAACGCTGAAGAGAAGTCGAAGCAACACTAGGCTCAGGTGTTTGAAAACATCTCCAGAATCACCGAGGAACGAATTAAAACAAAAATACAAAGCCAAAAATAGCATGACTGTCATGTCGTACCAGCTGCATTTCCTACAGGAGGGCCATTTTAATCCGGTTCTCCTTCCTGTGTGACAGGATCTTTGTTCTTTTTATAGCATCATTAACCTCCCCTAAATAGTTCCTAGCCTTCTTTGGTAACTCCAGCATACAAATGAAACAGAGGGGGGAAATCTACAGGAAGAGAGCCAGGAGAGACAGATAACAAAGACAAAAGAGGGACCTGGGGAAAGAGAAGGATGCCAAACACTACAGATGCTGTCTCCACCCCCAGCAATTCAATGCCATCGTTATTAAGGCCCCACAAAAAAAGATAGATACCAGGAGGGGAGCCAAACGACGCTGGTATAAAAATCCATCCTCAGTGTTGACTCACACACAGAATAGCAAGGCAAGCCAAGAAATAAAACACATCAGCCAGACATTTGCTGTAAGGGAGGGAAAGAATCCACAGGCCGCCTCAGGAATGATCAATGGAAAGCTAGAAGAACCCTTCAAGGGCAGGAGAAGGGAGACGGGGAAAGTGCGCCGAAACAGGTCTGAAGCCACAATCTCAGCACCCTTTTCAGACCCATTAAGTGGAAACATTTAAAAAAATGAAAGAAACACGGGAACAGCTGGGAGAGTAGGAGCAAACAAGAAACAAAACACCCCAACCACAATCCCCACCCCAGGAAGCGAGTTGCTTGAAACAGCTTCTAAGATTTATATGTCATCAGAGAAACTATACAGAAGGGGAGGAGGGTTTGGGTGAGGAAAGGAAGGAAGAGCAGAAGCAACAAGCCTCACTCTTACAGACACCCATTAAATTTGCTCTCTGACAACAGGAAAAAAGAAAAAGAATGGGGAAAGTCGGGGGATGGAAGAGCACGCTGGGACGAGTTGTCCTTCCTGCCCGATTCCCAAGGTGGAATTGATTGCGATCTTAGCTGAAGGACCCCCATCTCCTTTTTAGAGACCTTCCACCTGGGGATAAATGTGGCTCATTGGTGTTCCTGAGTTCTTTATGGTTCTTTTCTGGAAGCTTTCAATTTCTCCAAGCTTGGTAGTCATTCTAAGATGGCCCTCTATCAAGTTAGTTTTTCCTGTCAGGGCAGAGTTGATGTTGCATGCCATCAAATCACAACTGATTTATAGCAAGCAGGATATTTAAGGAGTAGCTTTAGTAATGCCACCTTCTTTTCACTCCCAGTGAGTTTGCACAGATGTACAAGGATTAGAACCCAAGCCTCCCGAGTTTTACTCTGTCACAACGCTGCACTGAGAAGTATTATGGATGACAAAATATACAAAGCATTAACCATATACAGTATTTGAAATCTGTGCTTGGGATTCTCCTTGAACGGATTTGCAAGAATCCCTCTTCTGGCTTAATACCATTATACCAAAGGGGTGGGGATTAACTCTTCCCCCCCCCCCTGTTATTTCCCTCTGAAAATCCTTACTCTTTCAGACTGTTATTAGCTGCAAAAGAGTTAATTTTCAGTGGTAAATGTTGGTGGCTTTTTAAGTGCCTTAATATTGTAATCCCAATATTAAGGAAGCTGATGTTAAGGCTGGTTGATATATATATATACAGTATATAAAAAGACTGGGACTTGGTTTACATCATATTTAGCTTGATCCAATAAAAGATTATTATTATTATTATTATTATTATTATTATTATTATTATTATTATTATTATTATTATTATTATTATTATTATTATTATTATTATTATTATTATTATTATTATTATTATTATTATTATTTGCATTTGCATTTGCATTTGCATTTGCATTTGCATTTGCATTTTGCAGGTTATTTTCCAAGGTAGTAAATAAATTTCATGTCAGAAATTATTCTGGGTTGAAAGGATTTTTGCTGGAGAAACTGCTCAGGGGATGCCAGAATGAGGCTCCTTTCATGTCACCAAGATCCTCTTGCAGCACTCAGCTATTGAACCGCAACCTTCCAGTCTTCAAGCTCATGTCTTAACCATGAACCCACCGCTGTAAAAGGAGGTGAGATGCATACAAACAAGCATACAACCAATCCCGACCCCAAAAGTCACCTCAGAATAGTGAAGCAACATCCGAAAAGCTATGTCTGTCCACCAGAAAACTCAAAATATAGACAATAAGATTACAGTACAGTACTTTAATCCAAGCTGCATAAAGGTTTTTGCCTATATTTGGAGAGAAGGTTTCAGTATCCCCTTAGAGAGGACAATTCCTATGAGGCATCCTTAATGAGCATAGACTTTGCACTAAAAGCAAAGTGTGAAGGGGGGGGGGGTTCATGCTTTCATATGTGGGGCCAAAAAGGTATCAGAATGATAAAAGAAGAGGAGAAACCTGCCCTTGAAGATTCTTCTAGTTTCCCAATATTTTCTGGTAGTTTTATAACATGGCACTGGGCTTTTTTTTTCTGCTTCTTTTTTAGATTTCAAAAATGTAACTGGTAAAGGTTTTGGTGGTTGTTAATCATACAATTATGAAACTCTGGCCAAAGTCTTCTTTTTTAGTATTGTTAATTGGAGTAAAATCTGTTGTTTTATGCTCTGTGGAGGCATCAGAGAATGGTTGAAGAGAGCTGTGATTTGTACAGTGGCTGTTGCATTTACATTTTAAAAAATAATGAAAGGTATCTATTTACTTCCTTTCAAGAGACTCTAATGTATATATAAATATTAATCATAAGAGCTTTGGAGTCTAATTGCCAGAGGCTTTAGTTCACAGTATTTCAAATTGATATTTAGGGGCTTGTTGGTAGATCAACAGATGTGTGAAGTTAAATGAGTGACTGGGAACATAAGGCATCTGAATGTCAGAAGATACATCTGGCCATGATTATTAATGGCTTGTTAATAAATGGGCATCTCTTTGTTTGCAATGTATGCATTGCTGGCTTTAGGGGTTTTTTTGCAGACTGTTAGATGTAGCAGTTCTAGCGTGTTTCATAGCACAGGTACCTTTCAATATATTTTAACATTTGAATGCAACAGCTATTAATTTATGGCACAAAATACAAATCCCCTCATCCATCCTCTAGCCTTCAGAGCATGAAACAATAGCATGAGTCAACATTTAAAGTATGTGTCCTCTTCTTCAACCCTTTGGTGAGGGATCTCCTTTTGAGTAAGAAGATAAAAAGTTACAATGTTCTGGGTTAGGCAATACCTTTATTGGGCCACTAAAAAGCTATAACTTATGTGAGCTTTCGAGTTCCCCACTTTCAATCCTCTTCAGGAAGATAAATTTAAACTCCTCATCAGAGAAAAGGGTATAGTTGTCTTATCTCACACATAAGAACCTACTAAAGAATACACTTCTTATTATGTCTTTAAGTACAGTGAGAGAAACGGGAAAAAAATTTCTTTCACTTTAACTGCCTTTGCTTGTACCAGTCTTATCTACTTTCTCTCTGAAGCCTTACTGACCCTTTGTTGGTTAAGTTTGTAACTAGAGGCTTTTGCTTCAATGCAACATCAGCATTGACAATATTATGTTTCAAATATGATGTTTCAAATACCGAAAGCCAGTGGTGGGCTCCAAAAAAATTTATTACCACACTGTGGACGTGGTATGGTGAGCGTGGCCGGGGGGGGGGGGAGCCCTGCGTCACACCTGAATTAGGACTACTTTGTTTCAAAACTTGGGTGGGCAGGGCCAGCCAGAATTTCTGCTACCAGTTGTCGCGAACTGGTGCGAACCTGCTGATGCCCACCGCTGCTGTAAGCTCATAAGTCCATTTAGACCATTTTGTTTGTCCTCTGTATCAGGTTTTACACCATTATGAAGTTATGCCATGTACCCAGGTTAAAGAAATGTGGAAAGAATTCCCTTTGAAATCTTTGTTGTCTCCTAAAGTTAAAAGGGAGTGCAGTGGCTTAGTGGTTAAGATGCTGAACTTGAAGACTGGAAGGCTGGCAGGCCAGCAGATTGAGTCCCGAGTGCTGCTTGATGGAATGAGCTCCCGTCTCTGTCCCAGCTCCTGCCAAGCTAACAGTTTGAAAGCAAGAAACTGCAAGTAGATAAATAGGTACCACTTCAGTGGGAAGGTAAAGAGCATTCCTTTTCCCACCGTTGTCAATGTATGTGTTGGTCTTTTATGTTTTATTGCACTGTTACATTTTATTGTATTCTTATATTTTATTTCATTGTTATTTTTTATTCCATTGTTACATTTTATTGTATTGTTATTTTTTATTGTACTGTAATGTTTGATATGTTGTGGTTTTTGTGAGCTGCCCTGAGTCAGCGTATGCCAAGTGGGGGGCATACAAATCAAATCAATCAATATCTCCGGTGTCTAGTCATGCCTGCCACATGTCCAAGGAAATGTCTGCAGATACATACAGTGCTGGCTCTTTGACTATAAACAGAGATGAGGAATGGACCCTAGAGTTGGATATGACTGGCTTTCGAGCAAGGACAACCTTTACCTTTACCTATTGTTATAAAAGGAGTACATTTCTATTAACTCTCTTTTGCAAAGATACTGGGAATCAAAGCCTCATAATTTTTCCTTTTCCCCACCCTTGGGACTTTGCCAGTCTAACGAGCCTAGTTTTCTGAAGCATTAGAGAACTGTGTCTGCTGTACATTTTATACAGGGACACTTTCTCTTCATTTACCCCATTAGAGGTCTGGCCGGCATGCCCAACATTCAAGTAGAAAGTCTCAGGATTAGGCCAGATGTAATATCTATGGTTATGTAACTTAAACATATGAGGAGAAGTATGAAAATAAAAACAACAACACACTGCACATATTTCCATCATCTTCCACACATGGATGCTATCGTCATCAAAACAATTCAGAAAGTGACAAAAGTGTGGGGGAAGAGGAGCAGTTGTCAAGTTGTTGCTCCTCACACACTTAGAGTAAACGAACATACATACCTGAAGACATGATCTGCAATTTTTTTTTTGTTTAGTGATCTAAAAAAAAGGACAGTACAGTATTGCCTTCTTCTTCTACATTTGTTTTAGACTAAACAGTTTGCTAATGCCTGAACAGAGATTCAGATTCTTTTTAGACAGGAAATCTGATAAAGCATTACAAAAACATGCACAGAAGAGAAAATTACATATTAGAATGGAATGTGTGCAATTTTAACTGTTGTTGTTTTGTGCTGTCAAGTTATCTCCAACTTATGGCAGACCTATCAATGGGAGATCTCCAGAATGGTATGTTCTTAACAGCCCTGCTCAGCTCTTGTAAACTCAAGCCTGTAGGTTCCTTTTAGAGAGTCAATCTGCCCTGTATTTGATTTTTCTTTTTCCCCTGCTGCTTTCAACCTTTCTCAGCATTATTATCATTTCCAGAGAATTTTGCTTTCTCATGATGAGCCCAAAGTAGGACATCCTCAGTTTCAATATTTTGCCTCCATGGGTAATTCAAGCTTGATTTGGGGTCCCACTTAAATTTGCAGAAGTTTCCCCAGAGTCCAATTCCTAGGAGTCAAGTAGGAGGAGTGAGCTTTAGATTTGGGCATGTCGCCCGTAGGGTGGTTCCCCTCTTCCCAGCCTCTCCCTTGGTTCACCTCTCATTACTTGCTTCTCCAGTGTTGTGCCTCTTTGGGGGCAGGTGTTACTATGGATGAGCAAGAACCTGGAGCCTTTGCCTTCTGTTGTATGCCAGAAGCAGGCAAACTGGATGAGAAAAGGAAGTCCCATGTTTCTTCTTCCTTTGTCTCTGCTTTCACACAAAGGACATGGTCTCAGTCTTCTCCTGCATAATCTCAAACATCCCCTTCTTCTGTGCTCATTGGTAACAAACCCCACCAGCCTTCCCCTTCCTCCTTTAATATCTGTCAGCTCAGCCTCCTCCAGCTGTTTCCCATCAGGCAAACCTTCTCTCATCCAGCTGTGTCAGTGCATTCTAGCTAGGAGTCCCTCCCTCCCTTTGGCCTCCCTCAGTCTATGGGCTGGGATCAAATGCCCCATCAGATGCATGTACTGTATGGGTATGCATGCATCCACCTTCTCACAACAACTCATACTTTCTATTATTCTATTTTCCACAACTATTCTATTATCTATTTCTCATAAAATTCTGCCTATTATACAACAGTTAAAGAAGCAAGAGCACTGTTTTCTTTTTCATGTGGCCACCTTTAGTACACCTGATTTCAATGTACAGCTAAAAATATAAGCTGTGAATGGATGATACTCATTAGCAGTGGCGTAGCGTGGGTTTCAGCTGCCCGGGGCTTGGCCAAATTCGCCATCATAGACAGACTTCCCCAAAGGGACTTACTCACACCATATCCTAATTTGCAGGTGTTATTAGACAATATTGAACTCTATTCTTTATATGAAATAATTAATTCTCGCTAAATATTCATCGTGAACAATCCGAACACAAAATAAAACACAGGTATTTACTGCAAGGCAACTATTTGGTACAGACAGTGTTGCCTGTCACTACAGTGAGCAAGATGGCTACACTCATTTGAAGAAAAGGGATTCCCCAGCTCCGTCACAGATTAAATAATAAAAAGCTCCGTACTCATTTTAATCGGTCCAGATTGTAGGTATGACAAAAATATGAAATGAAATGGTTCAATTTTTTAGTTCAGATTACAAGATACAGTATTATTATTTATTGTGAAATTTTGCCACCCCCCAAAGTGCCGCCTGGGGCGGGCCGCCCCCACCGCCCCCACTACACTATGCCACTGCTCATTAGCCCATCAAGTTGGTATAATATAAATGGTTTCAAAATTTGTTTATCACATCTGTACATTATCTTTTCAGGTTTCCACTTAAAAGATGGGAAATCCTGTTAAGTTTTTTATGCAGCAGCAGTAAAGTGGGACAGTTTTACAAGCAGCTTCAGTTTGAACTACAAGTTCTCCAAGGCTTTTCACTCACCTGTTTTAGCCTAGCAATTAAACACTCCATACAATGTTTAGAAAGATAACAAAAATAATATTTACTTACAATTAACTCAGAGAGATAAGCATGTGCTCTGCTTTGTTAAAGTCTTTTCAGAAGGGTTGGCATGTGGCTAAACAAAATGGTGGTCCCAAACATACATGCTTCTGCTTGTAAGGCAAAAATAGCAAGAAGAGGAAGGAAGGGGAGAGAGAGAAGGGACCTGCACAGCATGGGCATGATACATGAAAAATATGTCAGGTAACCCTAGAAGTGGGAAGACAAGAGACATTCTTATTGGTTATAATAAAGGTAAAGGTTTCTGTTGCTCGAAAGCCAGTCATATCCGACTCTAGGTGTTCTTGGACTTCTATTCCCAGAAGCCCAAGTCAGCATTCCTGCTGATCAAGGCTTCTGGAAATGGAAGTTCAAGAACATCTGGAGTGTCAAGGTTTGCCATCACTGGTATAGTGAATACAATACAGTAGAACCAAACCAGATATGACTAAGTTGCTTGACTGTACATATTTCCTAAAGTGCAAATTTTATTTAAGCAGGCATGGCTGATGTTTACCAGGAATTCAACAGATCAGGAGAGAAAGCTTAACTCTTCTTCCTCAGTTGCAGTCCTTTTGAAGCCTCTCTTTGCATTTGGAGGAAGTCCCCATGTAAATAACAGCTTCAAAGGAGCAATCTTCACCCAGACTGGAGCAGGCGGAAACTTTGCCTATGATGGTTCTGATCAGTATCAATTCATCCCCTCTAGAGCTGCTACCACTTGTATTTTTAAAAGTTAAAATTAAATATTTCCTTGATCTCCTTTGGCCCTGGATAAGACGAGCCTTGAGTCTGGGGCATTTCAGCTCCCTCCTCCGCTCATTGGGTTCTTGGCCATTGCCTCCATCTCCCATCCTGTTCCTACATTGCCTCTCCTACTACCTCACGAAATACTGTATCTGTTGTCTCCTTGCCACTCTTGATTTCCTTTATCCCCACGCACTCCCCTCTTTCCCCTAAGAAATATCATGTGCTGTTCCCTAATCCTTTGGAGACTATACATGTCAAACAAATGTCCCACCTGTCCCGCAAGTAGGTTTGTATTTATAAAATGTGCCTTAAGGGAATTTATAAGCTGGCTTTCATGGTTGTGTAAAAGATAAAATAATGGACAAAACATGTATTTGAGTTGCTTCTGTTAACATATCAGGAAAGACTGACAGTTTTTCTCAGGTAGGTATTGTGCACCTTTCCTTTATACTTGTTTTTCACTATCCTATCCATTCTATTGCAAAACCGATTTGTTGCCTTAATTGCTGAAGTGTCTCAGAGTAACAAGAGAAAAGCATTCAACACACTTTCATTTCATGTTTGGTAGCATCAAGCAAACTCTGTTTAGGAAGTTGAAGAACTGAAAAGTACTTGAGCTCCAAGGAGTGCTCAAAGTCACGGACAATTTTACATGAGAAAGGAAAATTTATTCTTTTGTTCTGTACAGCTAGATGGGAGAGAAAAGCACAATTTTACACCTTTGCCTCTTTACCTTTCAGTAGAAATTATCAGGAGCTATAAAATGTTTCATCCCCCTTTTCTCTCCTTCCTCCCAAAAGGAAGGGCTCCAGATGTAATAAATTTGCTGGCATGTTGGTCTTATTGTGCTACTATGCTGTGGTTAGTGTGTGTGTCTGTGTGTGTGAGTGAGAAAGAGGTCTTGGTATTTGTGGGACATTTTACTAATAAATAACTGGAAATCTTCTAGAGAGTGAGTAGCAAATGCATAAGTCTATGCCTGCCCTCTCAACTATGGTGTTACCTGGACTGCAAAGCATCAAGTGCAATTGTGATGGAATTGGTCAATTTCCTTTGTGAGGTGTCCTTTGTTGGGGAATATTACTAAACTGAAGAAGATTATAACATTGGGGGCTATTCAGCTTATTAAATGCAAGAGGATGATACAAATGTACATTTTGGGTGAGGGGAAAATGAATACAAGAGCTCTAGAATCCAGGATCATCTAATAAAACTGAATGAGGGGGTGGGAGATTCAGAAGAGATAAAAGGAAATACTTCCGCACAAAGTGAACAGTTAATCTTGTGGAATTCACTGCCACAAAATGCAGGGATGGCCAGCAATTTGGATGGCTTTAAAAAGGTATTAGGCAGACTCATAGCTTTCAGTGGCTACCAGTCATCATGGCGATATAATACCTCCAAGTCTCTTCCTGAGTACCAGCTGCTAGGGGCCCCAACCTGAAAGGTGCTGTTGAGCACACTTTTTTTCA